>CM037881.1:40916544-41516544 GCA_021292165.1 Shinisaurus crocodilurus | reverse complement strand
ATGGCCCATTAATATCAGACTTGTTACTATGGATCTGGAATATGGCGTTTATGATAAAATTAACAAACTTAAGAGCCAGAGATGACAGACAATCAAGATGCTTATTGAGAAATAGAGCCTTTTCATAATATATAGGAACTTGAATGCACAGGACCTTGTACAACCTTAGGTCCTATTGGGTGTAATTTACAGTGCAATCTTATACGTTTACTCAGAAGTAAATTCCATTGAATTCAATGGAGCTTACTCCTGGGTAAGCGTGTTATAGGATTGCAGTCTTCAATGCCTTATGAAAAGTATAATTTTGGTGATCTTTTAAATAGTATGGACAGAAGCTCATTGTGTTTCATTGATTTCTGACAATGTAATGAATTGTGTTAAGTTTGTTCTGCTGTTGTTGTTGCTGTAATAGAAATATATAAATAAATAAATCCCACCATGAGCCAGTTCAGAGCCAATTTCATTCATGGGATGTATGGGTTTTGTTAAATCTATTCCGTCTGCATTTTGCAGATTGTCAGGCACTTTTCGTTCTGTCATTCACTCACAGATGGAATTGGATTTTTTTTTCAATTTCCTGTACTTGCATTCATGCACACTTGTGCAAATTTGCACTTCCGAAAATGTGCAAATCCCCCCCCCCAAATGCATATTTTCATGCTTTCGCCTAGGGGGGGAACACACACATATTTTTGGTTGGTGTTTTTTTACAACTAAATTTGAGTAAAATTCCGGAAAGTAAAAAACCAGTCCACAAGTCCATGGAATCTGTGCAGTTCGGTCCATTGCTGGTCTGCTGCAGAATCCATGGGTCAGATTCATAGAAATCCAAACTCATTTGAATGCAGATTTCTCTGACATCCCTGATTCAAAGCCACATTGGCATTTAATACTGCAGGCAGCACCAGCACCACCATGGAAAGTCACTACAGGAGCAAGGAGATCCAGTTTGTCACAAGGCATTGCTATGACAGTGTTGTTAATCAGGTTTCTTTGTGGAGGCTGTAGACTCACCTCAACATTTTGTTGATCCTCAGAAGAAGTTTGTCATGTTCTCTGTTAATGCATAGTTGAGTTATCTTTAGGGTTGCATTGAATATATTTGGGGTAAAACACATGTTCTTTCAAGAATGCTGAAAAGATTCCCTCTCCTGCCAAAGCATACCTTTCCTCGGTGTGTGCGTGTGTGTTTCCTTCACACCTTTCCAGGGCCCCATCCACTGCTGTTTCAACTGTTTCTTTCTAAATCTCTGTTATATGTGATTCCAGCCAATCAAGGACTATGTTATGAATGTGATGGCAGACCAATGTGTTCCCTTTCTCCATCCATACACACCTCTTTTTAGAGTAATGGGAACATGAGGGCTTTGTTTGTCTTCAGTGATACTGTCAGACTCAGATCTGATTGGCTATGTGAACATATCTGCTTCCCATAATCACCCTTGAGGGGGAGGGATGAGAAAACAGTGTGCTTTGGGGAGGGCACTATCCTGAACCCCAATTTGGGCTAAGATCAAATTACTTCTCCTGCGAATCAGGTATTGTGCTTCCTCAAAATAAAAAAAAAGAAATATCATTTTAATGCTGTGCATAAATCATAGTGTGTAAGAGTTCTTCTATGTGAGTCAGTGCTTTAAAAACAATTTATCAGTGGAAATGTGCCGCTGGCTATCTCTTTTCATCAAAAGTGAGGATAATCTATAAGGATAACTCATAGGATTTCATAGCAACTACATCTGCTCAGCAGTTCATGCAAAGAGTGAAGAATAAAGACAGGTTTGCTGAACGAGAAGGGAAGACTTAGGACTCTGGATCCTACTGGGGAAATATGTTACCTTTAAGAATACCTGTGTCCAGATCTCCCAACAGCAACCTTTGGGAATCTTGTTCTTCTTCTTCCTCATTTCATCCTCATCACTGTCCTAGTTCTTGCCAGGTTGTTTTGTTTTGTTTGTTTTGCTAGGTAGGCTTGAAACTGTGTAGGCAATACCTGGTAGAATCCAGAGTTAGCGTTATGGTTAGGGTGACTGTCATGTCTGACCCCAGTGACTATTCAGATGAGGATTAGATACCATAGAGCCTAATAACCGTGTGGGACCTCCTGGCTCTTCTGATACCATAGGCACTGCCAGAGGTGCTACATCGAGTCCTCCAGTAGTAGACTTGGAGGAACCCCTGGACTGTACCTTCCCAATAGAGGGCTGTACCTCCCCTGAAGAGTCTGAGGAGGCAGCCAAGGAGCTGCCCAGGCCAGCACCAGAAAGTGGAAGCACAGGCTACCACTCAAAAGATGAAGCATGCACCTCATGAACTGTGACAACCAGGCTACCTGAGAGTAAAGGACTCCTTATGAGTAGGGCCCTCCTCACAAGGAAGACTTCTCCCAGAAGCTTCTAATGTGCCACAGCCAAGTCCTGGGTGGGCCTCTGGAAGCTCCACCTTATACGCCTTAAGTTGGGACTTACTAACTGCTGGAACAACATCCTTATTTCAGCCCCCAGTGCCTTGAAACCATCCTTGCTTCTTTGATCTTGTTATTCCTTGGACTGATCATTTGTGCTGCTGACTCCTGACAAAACCATGCTTTTGGACTACCCTTTTGCTAGACTGGTAATACTATACTCTTGGCCTTTTCCTGCCTACTGACTTCTACTTTGAACTGCCCTTTTGTTGGACTGCTCTAACTGTGTTTTGACCTTTTGTCCAGCTGCTAACTTAGTTGGTTGCATCTGACCCAGGCATAGTGGATAGTGATGGAGGAAATCAGTGGCCAGTGGGTAGAGCCTCTTTGCCTTCCACTGCTCTGTGCAGGGCTCCCTAGGAGGGGAGCAGCTGGGGCAATTTGCCCCACCCTCCTACACACTGGTGTGGCTTGCCTCAGTGCCCGTGTGTGCCACACCAGAGTCCACCTGCATGGAGGCCAGGCTGCTGCCCCCTACAGGGACTCACAACATCACATTTGCTCCAGGCCCCATAATCCCTCTGGGTGGCCCTGGCTCTGTGCTCTTTCTCTTGGCTTGCAGAAACAGAATATGTGGAGGAAGGGTTTCTCCACAGAATAAGTTATGCAAAATAAGCAAATGGATTCACATTTGTGTGATGTAAACACATTGCAGAGGTAGACATTTTTCTTGGTATGGAACTCGGTTCATCTTGGGTCAGAATGTTAACTTTCTTTCCTTAATATACAGTCTTGACTATACTTAATGCCCTCCAGGCCAGGAAGACCAGAGAGAGAATGCTGTGTATTTACCATGGCCCAAGGCTTATTTTGTTGATCAAAGGACTCGCTTCTGAGATAAAGGCTTTGAAACAGATAATTATTGTGAGATTTGCAAGCAGAGCAGCTTGCAGTATTTCATGGAATTATGTATAAATAGAAACCGTATACAATGTCAGCTTATTGAGCACATCAGTACAATGTTCATGATAGTAGTGCTGAGCTGAAATGGGGACCTCCTTTTGATAAAGCCTTTTGCCCTCATTGCAAAAGGCACCCACCATTTCTGTGATGGGGGCATACAAACAGTGGCAAAAGTGTTCAGCATCCCTCCCTCCTCTAGTCAATAAGCACTTTGGGGAACGGACTGCCTTTCAGATAATGCTGCAATATTATTAGTTGTATATACTCCGTTCTGTTTATTTTCCATATCTTAATTAATCCCCATTTTATTGTTTGTTTTAATAACTGTTTTATGTACCAATCTGTGGAATGGTCTATGGACTAAATAAACACTTTTGAACATTGAAATATTGTGAATCCCCTCCTTTACAGTGCAATCTCTATGTGACAGTACTCAGAAGTAAACCTGGTGAATTCAATGGGACTCACTTCCAGGTAAGTCCCATATAGGTTTGCAGTCTCAAAAGTGGCAGTTTGCACGTGCTTCCACACATTAAAGTAGTAGGTGATCTGCAGCGCAATCTATAGTGCCTCCCCTTCTCTTGGCAAAGTACTAGAGCCTGGGACTGGGAGGAACCACACTGTAGATCACCGCCTTTCAAGTGACAGAACACTGTGATCTAAAGCACTTTAAAGAAGGTGTGACCTCATAGATGATCCCTCCCTCTCTCTCCTCAGCTGGCAGTGAGATTCCACTCTCTTTTTCACTCATTATCACAATATTTTGCTTCTCTAACAGTGCAATCCTATGCATGGTTACTCAGAAGTAAGCCCCACAGTGTTCAGTGGGGCTTACTGCCAGGAAAGTGTGCAGAGGGTTGTAGTCTTGCTAATGAAACCAAACTCTAAAACTAAAAACTCAACCGAATGTTTATTTGCCCCAAACCAAAACAGAACCTGAAACATTACTTGGAAGTCTTTGCTGAAATTGAACAAACAGGGTAAGGGGCACGCACATTGTAATGTGAAATGTAAATATTATGTAAAAGAGGTAGTCAAACTCTTTCAGCTGAATTCCATTTTGGAGAAGCTCTCTGGCCACATTCCAGTGGTGGGTGGGGACCAAAATACCACAAATGCCAGAATATTTTAGTTTAAAGCTCTTACTGCCAGTATCTATGAGGAATAAATACTAATGAATGAAACATGACACAAATGAGACTTCTATGAAATAAAACAAGAAACCAATGGGGCTTTCAAGTAACAGACAAATGGAATCCCAAAATTACTTTATTTTCTTGAACACCCCTATTAACTTATGGCTGACACTTAGTTAATTGTAACAAATTAAGCCCCATGAACCTCCCCCATGTTGGAAATAAATTTTTCCCACATGAACTAGAACTGAACTATTTATTTATTTGTTCATTTGTTTATTTTTATCTCACTGTTTTATCCCAGAGCGGCATACAGCGTAATCATAATACCATATAATATAGTCAATAAAAATGTAAGTACAACAAACAATTTCTAAAAGCAATAACAATGAACATGTAACACAACCTTAAAACAAAAAGAAAAAAAACCCTAACAGCCACAAGAGTAAAAGATGTTCCACATTAAACTGCCAGCAATAAAACAAGGTTTTAAAAGCCTGTTTAAATAAGTGTCTGGTGAAAGACATGCAAAGAAAGAGCCTGATGAACTTCAACTGAGAGAGCATCTCTGAGTTGTGGCACCACCACAGAGAAGGCTGTGTTTGTTGTACTAACTCACCAAATCTCCTGAGTTGGATCTGAGAGCAAGGCCTCTGACATTGATCTTAATTTCCAGGTAGGCCTATAAGGCAGCAAGTGGTTGCTAAGGTAACCTGGTTGATCGTCCTAAGCTGTTTTGGGGTTAAAGTAGTACTGTACTGAAAATTTCTCCCACATTTTATTGACCATTTTCATTCAATTTTATAGAGAATAAATTGCTTTCATAAAGAAATTCAGTGCTGAAGAATTTTTGGAGAAATTCCCATGGGTTGGGTTTGGGTTTCTTGGGATTAACTTACTTAGGAGGTGGTCGAGGGGTGTCCTCTTTTTCATTGTTTAATCATCTCTCCGTCAGCCTATAGCCTTCCCAGCTTCCTACACTTCAATTAAAGCCCAAGAGAAAGCATCACGAGGTAATTACTCCCATTGGGCCTTTCCAGATCAAGAAGCACAGGCAGCCTGGGAAGCTAGCAGTGATTGGTTAAGTTCAAAAACACCACAAAAATAAATTATAAAACACCCTGAGAAGGAAGAACAGCAATGGAAGCATCTTTCATGGAGGAAGAAACCTTTCGGGAATTTGGAAGACAGATTTTGGCTCAGCACTAGCTCCACCTCTTCTCTGGAGCTGGACACAACACTGACCCCATCTCCTGCATTGTGGAGGATGCAAATGGGGGCCAGGCTGCCAACACAGAGTTGATGCTGTTGTGGCACATAAACCCTTCTGGAAAAAAGAAACTGTGCTACAACAACACCTGCCAATGGTGAGCCCTGCCTGTGAGAAACTGTTGAGAATTTCTCCTCCCCCTGGAGAAATTTGGTGAAATTGTCCCCCCAGTTTCTTTGTCCACAAATTAGGTTGGAGAATTTTGAGAGGCCTTTTGTGCACAGCCTTCAAAGACTAAAACCAACACCTTGAACTGAGCCCAGAAGCAAATAAGAAGCCAATGGAGCTGACATAAGATTGGGGTTATATGCTCTGACCTGTGAGTGCCAGGCAAAAGTTTGGCTGCTGCATTTGGACCAATTGAAGTTTCTGGACTGTCCTCAAATGCAGGCCTACATGGAGTGCATCTAGTCTGGAATTAACTGAAGCATGGATGACTGAATCCAAGTCCGCCTTGCATCTGAAATGACATATCAAGCAAAACTGATAAAAGGCACTCCGAGCAACTGCTGCCATCTGAGCTTCCAGGAAAGAGATGGATCAATCAGTACCATCAAGCTGCCCCTTCAAGCGTAGCGCAGTCCTATCCAGGACAGGTTGAACCACTTCACATAGATCACCGGTCTTTTTGACTAAAAGTACCTCCATCTTGTCTGGATTAAGTTTCAGTTTGTAAACCCTCACCCACTCCTAAACTTACTCCAGGCACCACTTTATCATTTGTACTTCCACCCTGGGATTAGACAATGAGAACAAGAGGTAGAGCTGTGTATCATCTGCATACCAGTGACATCTCAGCCAAACCACCAGATTACCTCATCTAGCAGTTTCATGTAAATATTAAAAAGCATGGGAGATGAGGTATAACTTTGTGGCGTTCCATAGCGCAAAGGTCATGAGGTAGAACAGTACACTCTCAGCACCACCTTCTGTGTCCTGCCTTCCACATAGGAATGTAACCACTGAAAAGTGGTATCACATATACTCATCCCTGCCAGATGGCTCAGAGGGATACCATGGTCAATGATATGGAAAGAGATCCAGGACTCCAGGAGAATCAGCAGGGTATTACCCCGCACTCCTGTCTATCTCCCAGCACTGATCATCCACCAGGGTGACCAAGGCAGTTTCCATTTCAAAGCCAGGCCTAAAACTGGAATGGATCCAAAAGTCAGTTTCATTCAGAAAATCCTGAGGTGCAACAACATCCTTGAACACCTTACTAAGGTATAAAATATTTGTTTAATAAGGGCATCACCACAGCCCTTTTCAGAACGGTGAGAACCATTCTAAGGGAGGCATTTACAATCTCTGAGATGCAATTACGGTAGATATCACCAATCTTGCCACTTTAAGCTGTCAAGATAAGAAAAGTTCAAGCATGCATGTGGTTGGGCCCACTTCTCCAAGGAGTCCTCACAGTGAGTCTGATTCAGCCATAGCAGGACGGTGAGCTGCTCCCACCCAGGAGGCCTCCGCCTGGATGAAGTGGAGGCTGGTGACTATTTCGGTGGGGCTCCTAATCAATTGCAGGTTTTATTTGGAGACTTATAGGAATGATCCATGGTGCTCCAGGGTGGTGAACCTACTTTGGGGGTGGAGTTCAGCACCATGGATAGCTCCTATAAAGCTCCAAATAAAGCCTGACATGGATTAGGAGTCCCACTGAAACAGGAGTCACCAGCCTCCCCTGTCAGGATGTTAAAGTTCCACAAGGCTATAGGTCACAGGGTCTTAACACCCCCTCCAAGACCATCTACATCAGCTCAAGAAGGGAGACTGCCAGGCAACAGGGTGGGCAGTATGCTACAAGAAGAGCCAATGCTATAAGAGCCATGCTGAATCAGACCAAGGGTTCATGCAGTCCAGCATTCTGTTCACACAGTGGCCATCCACCTGTGCTAAGCCCACAAGCAGGACATGAGTGCAATAGCACCCTCTTGCTCATGTCCCCCAGGAGCTGGCATACAGAGGCATACTGCTCATTCATATATTGAGAACTGTTGGGCAGGGCTCCTGGTCAGTGAGATGGAATCTCAATGAACCATGGCAACACCTCCTCTCCCTGTCTATCAATTGCTGCTGATGCTGTGCCTGGAATCCTGGTTGGAAAATTGGGAGAAGTTCAACCCACCCCCCACCCCCCACCCCCATCCAAGTGTATGTAATGTAAGCCAGGTTGGCATCCTCATCCAGAATCAATAGATGGTACTGGTTTTACTATTCACTGGCCTAGAATCCAGGAGCAGCACTCTCAAGCTTGACAGATTACTGCTGTGTCTACCAGGAACTGTAGGACTGGATGAAGGAATGAAAGGTGAAGAAGCACACAGATGTCTAGATCAAGGGTGGGCAGAAAGTGGATCTCCAGGTGTTTTGAACTTGTTGAACTTCAACTGCCAGCATTCTTGACCATTGGCCATGCTGGCAAGGGCTTCCAGGAGTTGAAGTCCAAAACATCTAGAGATCTACCTTCTGCCCGCCCCTGGTCTCATATATTGAGAACTGTTGGGCAGGGCTCCTGGTCAGTGAGATGGAATCTCAATGAACCATGGCAACACCTCCTCTCCCTGTCTATCAATTGCTGCTGATGCTGTGCCTGGAATCCTGGTTGGAAAATTGGGAGAAGTTCAACCCACCCCCCACCCCCATCCAAGTGTATGTAATGTAAGCCAGGTTGGCATCCTCATCCAGAATCAATAGATGGTACTGGTTTTACTATTCACTGGCCTAGAATCCAGGAGCAGCACTCTCAAGCTTGACAGATTACTGCTGTGTCTACCAGGAACAATCTTCCCCAAACCTAATCCATCTAAACCCCATGGCCATATCTCACTCTGCCACAGACTCTACCAATGGCAGCACAGAGGAGTGCAAAACTGATTACAGCACCTCTGCTGGTGGTCGGGAGCAGAATAAAATTGGAGCAGCTTCTGTCAAACTGGAATGCAATCACAATTGAAATGGCTTTGTGGTCACAGTGAGAGAGTCAACATTCATGAAGGAGTTAAAACTTCTATCAAGAAGAATACTTGGGGAAAAACAGACAGTTGTGATCCATCACTTAGCTGCAGGTTTATGTGACATTTACAACAAACGTATATATTTGAAGAAAGTTGACAGTGACAACTTTATGTTTCCATTATCAAAGCTTCCATCTTACAAGCCCCTTTGGTCCCAAGTGCTGTTAACAATGTTCCAGGGTTATGGCCATTCATACCTTCCATTTTCTAAGTGGTACAATGATGAGGGAAGAGCGCGGTTTTATGATCCCTTCAAGGCATTTGAAAACTACACACACTAAATGATGTATAGAAAAATTTCAAAAAGTAATAATAGAGCCTTGCTTTCAGGTGGAGGGCTCTCTCCTTACTTTTCAGCCACACTAACTGTCTCTCATTTTCTTTTTGGGGGGTAGGGGGTGGGAAAAAGCACACCCAAGTTTGCACAGATGCTACAATTTCTGCCAATATCATTTAGGGTCATAGGGAATATTTTAAATATAGCAGCAATTTTCAGCACTAAAAGTTATTTGTACTTCCAGAACATTTTGCAAACATCCCTTTGAGAAATGGCTGCCTCTACTTTATTTGTTCACTTGAGCAAAAACAAAAAATGTAAGAAACGGAAAGACCTGAGACTGTTCCCTCAGAAGAACCAATATGCCCACCAGGTATCTATGATTCTATCCTTGAGGACAAGATGGGAGGTTTGGCTTGTTTGAGCTCGACAGACTTCCTGCCCTCTTCTGATCCAATGAACAGAAGTGAGTCAAGTCGGCGGTAGTGGTTCTGTGGACTTCTGTCTCTAAGACGGGCTGCAGTTTGCACATTTTTTGAATGGTAAGGAAATTTGCACAAATTGTGTAAAGTTTCACAATTTGTGTCAGTTAGGGCATTTTATTTATTTATTTGTTTATTTATTTATACCCCACCTTTTGTCTGTTTTTCGCAAATAAGCACCCAAAAAGCACATGGATCTAGTGTGATTTGCATAAAATCAGCTGATCCACATGCTTTTTGGGTGCGTATTTGTGCAAAACAGACAAAATACCCCAATTCACGCAAATTGCATAACTTTATGAAATTTGTGCAAATTTCCTTAGCATTTTTCTATAAAATGCGCGAACTGCAGCCCATCTTAGAGATGGAAGTCCTCAAGCTGGCTCAGCTCACATCATAGCGAGTTGGTGGCAGCGCAGGGTTGGCGAACCGGAATCCAGGAGGTCAATCATGAAAATCCATCAGATTTTCACCCCCTATTGGGTTCCTCACAACATCCCTACCAACATCAGAATGCTCCTTTGGAAAGGATAGGATAATTTAATTTTATTTATTTCCAATCCTTTCCCCAGGATAATCCATTCCATTCTCAGTTTCCCATACCTCCTCCCACTCCACATTCTGTTACCATAGACATGTCCAGTTCTCACTGGGCTGTTTTGGGAATTACCTTTCCCCCCCTAAAGTTTTGTTGTACTTTTGCAAAACTTAGGGTTTCCCCAAAGCTGTTGATACCTCCTTCTTGTATGTGGCTGGTACTACTTGATTATATAAGGATTGGCACTCAGAGAATAAATTTGCTATTATATATGAGTAAATTACAAATGCTCCACTTGCAAGTTTTGTTTTACATACTTGTGATTGTGAATGTTGACTGTCTCAAGAAAATGCTGTGAATATGCCAAAACACAGATCCCAGCCCCAGTAAATATTGATAGAACCTAAATGAGTTTGTCAACATTCACTGGTATATGTCTGACAAGCATACACCAGTGAAAGGTGACATTCATGAATTTCTCTGCATTTGTCAACTTTCATATTGGAAAGTCAACATTTCATCAAATTTTGGGTTGCCACTGTAACATACCACAAAACTCTTGCAAGTCCTGTACAATATGCAAGTTTATTTATTTTAGCTTTATTTACTTCTCACATTAGTATCCCACCCTTCCTCCAAGAAGCTACTTGATGGAGGTGCAGGGGCGGGGGTGACTCCATTTTATATTCACAACAACCCTGGGAGGTAGGCTGAGAGTAAGTGACTGGCCCAAGCTCTCTCGAATCAGCTTTATGGAAGTAGGGATTTGAATCTTGATCTCCTGAGTTCCACCCAGTGTTGCCTGTGAAGTAGGATGAAGTCCTAATATTTAACTATTTTACCATTTAAATTTTCACCTACAGAGAATCTAAGGTTCTGCCTTCATTTTCTTTTGAGCAAAAGGAATGCTATTTCATGCACACTCACACTTGCTATCTTCACACTATTTCTTAGCCTTTAGACATACAAGAATAAATTGGAGTGACAATAAGCCTCTGTGATAATGATAACTCACAAGAACAAACACTGACTGACAGCCAACCACTAAGACAATTCATCAGCATCTTTGTTCTCTTATTTCTTAGTTGTTGTTTTTTTAAAAAAGAAGAGTATACCACACTGATATATTTTACCAGAAAGAAAAATGCAAATACTACCATGGTTTTGATGCCACCATCAATAAAGAAAAAGAATTACCTTAACATTCATTGTATTGATGGATCCTTAGAAGCTCTCTATGGTGATTATGTTAATTTTTTTTATCAATTCCCTTTGTGGGAGGATTGGACTATTTATACAAACACTGAAGATATTCTCAGAAAACATAACAATTTATGGCTGTAACACTACAGAAAATTACAGTGCCAGAGATGAAACGGCAACAATTGTAATTATTACTACTTACAGAGTGCTTATCTTCAGACAGCAGTACTTAGCATGTGCAATCCAATGTCACAATATATGCCAAGTGGTTTACTACCATTTCTGATATGAACTCCATTCTGCCTTTCCAGTACCATCATGCTTGGCAACTGACATGTCTACTTTTGTACCCAGTTGCAACCCTAGATGGAGGTCCCAGTTATTTCTGGTATGAAGCAGCCATAGATAATTTTGCTAAGATAAAGGAGTACCCAAGTGGGCAGCCTAGTACCACTGCAGAACATTCATTGTTTTGGCTCTCTAGGACAATGTCAAGGCATGGCAAGGAAAGACTAATGCGATGCTGGTGGAGTAACTGCATGTGCTCTGAGAATTTCTCGGATGGAAAAGAACAGTCTAAAATCTTTGAGGGTTGGGATATCTTCCATCACCAATTGAGATAGATCAGTTAGCAAGTGTATTCAATTTTATTTTAATTTTTAAGCTACGGTATCAGGTTCCTTCCTGATTTCTTCTTTCTTTTCCTTTTATTATCTCATTTGATGTTGTGTTGTTTATTATATTGCAAGCTTTAGGGTAGGGTCCTGTTTTAAAAATAAACAGGGACAGCAAATATTTGGTTCGGCTATATCAGCAAGCTAAGAAAATGTAAATCGTGTGTGTGTGTGTGTGTGTGTGTGTACACAAACTGAGTAAGATTATGCATGCTCCAAGCATCTCAGGTTAGAGAGATTCTTATTCCCATCTATTTTTTAATTATTAAAAATGGTGAGATGATTGGTCATTACCATATCCTGAGACAGCAAGTTTTAATGATCAATTCTGAAATGTGTGAAGTAAGTGACTTCATTTTGAGTTTCAGGTTGATGAATGTTAATTGTAGTATCAGATGCTCTCTACTTCTAGCATTATATGAAAGACAGTAAGGCAATGGAAAGGTGAAATCAACCTTAGGCCAGTGGAGCAGAATTGCTTAAACTAACAGTGAATTTTGCTCAGATTAGTTCAAGGGCAATCTTGAGTGCTTGTCGAAGTCAGTGGGATTCTACCAGTCTAAGCCCAAAATTTAATCTTTGAATTTTGATTAGGCAGAATGATGATGAATACTTCCCAAGTACAATTTCCTATAACTTTAATAGAAGTGAAACCATCTTTCCCTAGTCCTATAACAACAACATATCTTCTTAAAGACTAAATATTATAGTAGGAAATTACTTGTATGAGTCACAGGCTGTTTTGTTATCTTGACTTTCATTGGGGCACCACAATGCAGTTCAAAGTCCAGGGGAGAAAAGTGTTTCCATCCATCCCTTAAAGTAATTAGAGGTCCCTTTTTTTTACAGATTGCATGGGCAAGACATAAGGGAAGGAACATCACTTCTCCACTATTGGAATCAAAAGCTCCTTCTCTCCAGCTACCGTATTGGAGTAAAGAAGTAATTACCATGATATTTATTATGAAATCAGGGCTCAAAAAAGCACATTGTTAGTAGCAGATATTAAGCATGAATGGACTGAAGGAAGAGAATGTCTTCCCAGCCATGGTTCAATGTTTCAAGAAAGCAAACAGTATTCCCAACTTGTGACAAACTGCTTCTAGAAAGCAAACAATCATTGCTGGCTTAATGCAAGTGTATTCACCTTGTGCAGCGGGGTATGGTGATGGCTTAAAAAGGGATGCAGAAACTCTGGCCCTCCCAGGGTCCCAATCCAGCATCCAGATGGCCATACCCCCTTCCCCTAGGCATTGTTTGGTGGCTTCCTGACTTTTGTGCAGTTCTACCCCATTCTAAGAGCACAATCCTATGGCCCCCGCCCTCGATGTGCATAAGCCTCTGAACTCCGAGGTTTACGTGCATCCAATGCATGGTGCGAGGGGCAGTGGTGGCAATCTTTGCCGCCCCCATGCCTCACACCTGCATTTCATCTAGATGGCTGTTTTCAGATGTCTAGATGAAGCTCTTTGGAGGGGGAGGGAAGGAGGTGGGGGTGCTGTTTTGATACGGTGTAAGCCATTGGCCCCAGCCTCCCTCCCCTCCCCACCCCACCTTTCCTCCTTGGGGAGGCAGCCAGTGTGGTTCCTTCCATGCCGGCTGAGAGGGGGGTGGGGTGGGGTCTCGGCATTCAGAGTCCGAGCTCATGGACCTCAGAGCTGGGACTCTGAATAACCTTATGGCCCCCCAAGCAAGATCAGGGACCCACAGAATTGCACCCTAAAAGATTGAAATGCCTCTCTTCAGGCTTAGCTACTGGCAGTAAGAGCTTTAAGCTATCATATGCTGTTTTCTTTGGTAGTATTTAGCCCCACCCCCTTTGCCTTCAGCCCCACCCACCACTGGAATGTGACACACACACCCAGAGCTTCTCTGAAATGGAATTTAGTACTTGGGCTGAAAGAGATCCAACACCCCTGGTGTAAAATTTGTGTCCAGGCTTTCTGGCCTCTGGGAAATGATTTAAGTTACCATATTGGCCCTATTCCCCCCCCCAATTGATGATTACTTGTTTAATTATTATTTCTCCAGATAGAATGTTGATGTGTTGAAAAGATCACCACATGCTCAACTATAGGCCAAGATCCCAATGTGCAATCCCAATGCAAGGTAATTGGTGGTAACATATGATAGTGTTTTTTATTCATTCATTTATTATTCAGAACATGTATATCACACCTTTCCTTCAAAAAGCTCAAGGTGGCTCATAACAACACACCTAAAAACAGATAAAACCAAAATTACTAGAAGCAGCAGAATACAAAAACATACAAGGAAGCCATTAAAACTATTAGACATCTTCCATCGTTGAAAACAATTGAGTGTAGCATGTTTAAAACATAATTGAGTGCAGGAGCTTAAAACCATTCATGTCCTCAAAGCACTCCTAAAAAAGATTTTAGCCATCTGCTAGAACTTCCAGAAGGTCACTAAGAGCATGCCCCATGCTCTAAGACAGAGTAGGCAACTTGGTGGCCTGCAGTTGTTTTAGACTACAACTCCTGGGGATGATAGGACTTGGGAATCCAACAACATCTGGTGGGCCACAGGTTACTTATCCCTGTGAAGTGAATGTATGAGCCCTTGGCTAGTGAAACAGACAGAAGGTGTCAGTACTTCCCAGTATTGCATAACTGAAGGAGACTTTAACCTGGCAGGGGCAAAAGTTGGGAATGACAAAAACATAAGATATTTCTTGAAGATAATCAGATCTACTCTTTCTTATAGACACTGAGCCTGAGCCTTGAATAGCATCACATCAATCCTTGAGTCAAAGATAACTTGTTTTATTTTTAATATCAGTAGTTACCTGGGTGTACTGTACTACAAGCAGGTTTGCTTTCACATAGTACCGTCCTCTCACCTTCATTTCTTCCTAGCAAAATTAGTGTGTGTGTGTGTATGTGTGTGTGTATACTAGGCCTGTATTTGCAAAGGGGAGAGTGCAATGCACACACGGCGTTCCCTTCAGTGAGGACTAAACTATTTGGTGTTTGTGCTGAAGGGAGGTTTCACTTGTATGTTCAGCACAGTCATTCTGTCCTCTGGGAGTTATTGGAAACCATTCATTTATAATAGGTGGTTTCTAATGTTAGTCTTACTTAGAGTAGGCCCCTTGAAATGACCTAGAGTAGGCCCCTTTGCAAATTGTTGTAAACTGCCCAGAAAATTGTAATCTGCCCAGAGAGCTTTGGCTATTGGGTGGTATAGAAATGAAATGAAATATATTAATAATGATTGGGACTTAAGTTGGACTAACATTAGATACTACCCACAGGAGACAGTAGAGTGATGCACTCAAGGGGATGCCACCCCATCTAACAATTTGAATAAAGCTGATTCAGGCTGCAATCCTATACCCAGTTACCTGAAAGTCAGTCAGTAAGAGCAGACAAGTATAGGACCGCAGGGTTACAGCATCTATAACAAGAAGCACTGGCCACCAAACATTCACAGTGTGGCAGGTAAAATAGGTTATACATTTCTCTGTCATATTTGTGGTCAGTTGTTCGGTCTTGTTTAAGGTGCTGTGATGCTTATCCTGTAGCCTGTGGTATGCATTCAAAAACGGTCTGCATGATCGCAACAACAGTAAGGGGCAGGTGGAATGCATAAGGCCTTTTCCATAGCAATGATAGAGGGCAAGTTCAACCACAGTTCCTTTTGCACCCAAATACTGCTGTAGCCTGTATTGAATGTGAAGAGAGAAGGGGGGGGGCGTTTTTGGTTGATGCATAACCAATGCCAAGCATTGCTATCCACCAAGCATGGTGCTGAAATCACATGCCCTGGTGCCTCTAATGCTGCTTTCCAATAAAGGCATTTTGGGTTCTTCACCTCCATGCAACAGTGCTCAATGGCAAAGTTGGTAGTCCACTCCACTGTTGTATACGTGAATGCTGCAAGATACTATTATTATCTGCATTAATTCTGATTGCGGCTGATGATGTTTACTGAAGCAGTGGAGCAGCCTTCCCCAACCTGGTGCCCTCCAGATGTTTTGGACTACAAGTCCCATAATCCCCAACCATTGGCCATGCTGGCAGGGGCTGATTGAAGTTGTAATCCAAAACATCTGGAGGGCATCAGGTTGGGAAAGGCTGCAGTAGGGTGTGACCTGTGACAGAATGGTGCCAAAATCTTAAGGATGCATGCAGATCTGTGCCTCAGATTCAGGTTGCCATGAAGCACAATCCATGTTTTTTTTAAGGTGAGTTCCATGGATGTGCATGTGATGTGATGGTGAATTTGAAGGGAACCATGGGGTTTCATGAAAATCCATGCCTTGGATCCACAGAGTGCCACGGAGAGCTGGTTCTGTGATGATGATGATGATGATGATGATTTTACAGTACGATGATCAGTGGACCAGGGGTGTGATCTGACTGTGATTTTGTGTGCTTTTAGCCTGCATATAAAGCCCATGTGAATTCAGGGAGAGTCTGCTAGATCTGCCTTTTACCCCCACATCGCTTGAGAAACTGATCTACAGCAATCATACAGAAGGCAAGTGAAACCCTGTTGTTGTTTTTTAACTAAAAGTCCTCTCTTTGTCACAGCACCTCCCTGCCCGTTTGCTGAAAACTGGGGGCCATGAGTGAAAGCCATTATTTTGAAACCATACTAGGGAAGTTAGTTCCAAAAGGGGAGGAGCTGTAGTTGATTGCTAGAACACAGCGCTTCGCAGGTAGGAACTCCCAGGCTCGCTAGGTCTGGATAAAAGATAAAGGATTTGATTTCCAGGCAGAGTCATAAGTCCAACCCCTCTGCCCGATGTAACAAAGACCGACTAATTCCATTTGCTTGGAAGGAAGACCACGTCTTACTTGGAACAGTTGCAGTTTCCTGGCTCTGTATGGCACACTTGCCTTGTAGCTGAAACAAGAGTATTTAAAACACACAAACACAAAACCCTATGACTTGACCCAGGCTTACGGTCGGATTTGATATGTGCACATTCTCCAGGAACATTTCTGAGGCTGCCTGCCAATGTACCTGTGCTGTGCATAACTGTCTTGAACTGGGCGTTCTGCTCTCCCTACTACAGCGCCACCGCTTTCTCCTTTGAGCAGTTGATCGCAATGCGAGCAGGCAGTCGCTGTACGTCGCGCTTCCCTACGAACTGACCCTAGTTTTCAAGGTATCCAATCGATCGATACGTCCCCCCACTTCCGGTTCCCTACCCTGCTGGGTATTCTGTCGCCTGGAAAAGCCCTCCAACTTCAGTCCCTTCCATTGCCTCAGCAGCTTGAGAAGCCGTGTTTACGGTGAAATCCGTATACGCGTCTACTCGGAAGTAAGCCCGGCTGAGGGAAAAAGCCCTATCGAACTCAGCCGGGCTTACTTCTGAGTAGACACATCTGGGACTGCGCTCTCCGGCTCCTTGCTTCAGCCTTATCAGCACGCTCCTCCCGCCTCTATAAATTCGCCGCTACATATTCATCTCTCACAAATCTGGTGCAACTTTTTCTTTTTGATATCGCATATTATACTCTCTCTCTCTCTCTCACTCACACACAATCTCTCATATGCGCTAGCCTACACACACACACACACTGCAATTAAATAAATAAACCGGAGAGGTTTGCGCTGAGCAAGGAAAAGGAGCAACCTACTTAATTTGCAACTAGAGACTTACGCTGCAGTTCTTTGCACGCAGCTTGTGCTTAGGACTAAGTTCCACTGAACTAAATGGGGCTTACTTCTGAGTAGACATCAGGCTTGTTCTGTCATTTTCCTCGACCTCCGCTTAGCGCTCTCCCCCCGTCCCCGTCCCCGTCCCCCCCACCCACCCCAGCTCAAGGATTCCAGCTTGGGCTGCAGATCCGGGGATGCCTGCTTGCCGCCGCCGCCGCCACTGCTGGGCTTTTGGCAGCACGCGCCGCCTCCCGTAGCGGAACGCCGCCCGCTCGCGTCCCTGCGCGCGCTGCCTCGCGCCTCCGTCGCTGCTCGGCTCTGCTGCTGCTGCTGCTGCTGCTGTACCTTGAGCTCGCGGAGCGCCGCAGGCGGGCTCGGGCGTCCTGGACCCCGAAGCGAGTTGTTCCCTGAAGTGTGCGTGTCTGGGTCTGGTGGGGGAAAGGCAGCCGCCGCCGCCGCCGCCTCCTGAGAACATTCCCGCAAAGCATGCTTCGGACACAGAGCTGAGGCCGTCTGGAGCTGCTGCTTGACCTCGTGCTCTTTTGGGGACTGCAGGCCAACTGGGAGAGGAACGCACACACACACACACACAGCGCCGCTCCCCTTAAGGAGGTGAAGGAGATTCCGGAGCGTTGGGGAGGGGTAAGTAGGCACTGGCAGTCGCGAGGCGTCGAACGAGAACTCAGCAGCGGGAGCCCACATACATCTACTCAGAAGTAAGCCCCATTGAGTACAATGGGACTGGCTCCCGGGTAAGTGCCTACAGGATTGCCGTTGCAACCTTTGGCTGTACGCGCTTACCGGGGAGTAAGTCTCATTGAACTTAATAGGACTTACTTCTGAGTAGACGTGCGTGGGGTTGCGGGATTTGACTTCGAGAAAGAGCTGGAGGTGCTCGTAAACTACTTTTGCGAACTCCTTGTTTTATTTTATTACATGCAAATTCTGGAGGCGGGGTGTGGGGAGACGTTGCGTCTTTTCTTGGCATCATGAATTGGCCACCAGGTTCGCTCCTGTAAAAGGGTTTTTTGGTGCTGGTGCTGCTGGTGGGGTAAAATCGGTGCACCTAAGCCGGTTAAAGAGGCGGGGAGCTCGTGCATGTGTATAAATTATGAGCCGCCCCCCCCCGCCCCTATCTTACATTTGGGCGTCTTGCAGATGTTATTAACCCCAATAAAGTGGTTAAGATGCCTCACAAGGACTGGGCAGATATGTCAGGAAGAGCTGGCTGGAACAGGCTTGGCTGTGCATGTATTTATTTATTTCGCTCCCACTATGAATTTTCTCCCCAATAGCTTGGAAAGAAAGGAAGTAGAGGGGGGGGGGAGAGGAAAATATGTAGGCGAGGGAAGAACGACCCCTGCAGTTGCATTGCGGAAAATCTCCTTTGCTTTGCTGGGGAATTAACGGGAGCTTGAGCTGTTTTTTTGGCAAGGAGACCTGGGTTTGGTATTTCGTCCTCTCTCTCTCTCTCTCTCTCTGTTCTCTGTAGTCTGTAGATGTAGGTGAAACACTGTGCAAAAAAAAAAAAAAGGCTTAAAACCATTGCAATGTGTATTAATCTCTTTGTAATCATTTTGTAGCAAGCGGGAGAGAAGGAAACACCGGGATGGCGACTGCTGATGCCCCTGTGAGGCGTGCAGAGTTTGGGGACAACTTGCTGTTCAGGTCCCCTGGAATTTGAGACTTTCCTGAGCGGGGAGTGGTTGGTCTTTTTTGTCTATGTCTTGTTGGGAGATCTGGTGGATTTTTCTCACTCTCCCGGAGGAAGAAGCTGGTGCTGGTGGTTGGCTCCTTGGTCTTTGCTGGAGGGCGAAGGAAGAGAAGGGATCTCCTTTGAGCTGTGCAGAGAGAGAGCACGGACATGTGTCAGCACATCTGGGGAATACAGGCTGCAAGTCCGAAAGGAGATTTTCTGGGATCATTCAAACTGCGATATTGATCTTTGTTGTTTTTTTCTGCTGAGGGATGCACTTGGCATGAGAATCGGAGGATGGAAATTGTTTGGGAGGTGCTTTTTCTTCTGCAAGCCAATTTCATTGTCTGCATTTCAGGTACGCAGCAAAACATAACAAAAGGGAGGAGAAATGTACTCCCTGCTGTCGCTTGTTTCCCTCCCTCCTCATCCCTGTTTATCAGTCAGCGCAAGCTGGATGCGGTTTAAAAATTAACAATGTAGCCTTACTTTAAAAGTGTGTGAGTTTGTTCTTATTTGGAAAACTGGGCAATAGCCTCCTTGTACTGGTTGCAATAATGAAATGCAGTGATGTGTGCGTTTCCTGCCCCTAATGAATTATTGGGAGTGTGCCCTGGTCGCAATAAATTAACTGCTCCGTTTTATTAATCTTGAATACATTGTGGCTTTGAAAGTTGTTCAACTTCTTGCTCTGGGAGCCCAGTTTTGTTTTCCAGGACATCTCGGTACTCCCAGAAGCATTGGTTTCAAATTGGAGATGCTGCATCTGTGTGTGTGTGTGTGTGTGCGCGTGTGTCCCATCCCAAGTGTTTACTCCAGGGGTATCAAATCCAGATGCATAGCCTGCTTTGGCTAGGAACCGTGGTGTGGTGCTCTTTGGCTTCCAACATTTCCCTCCTTGTTTAGCAGAAGGCAGGTGATACCAGTTGTCAAAAAGATCTGTCCAATTAATGACTAGGCATGGCCTGGTGTCTGGCGTTAAGGATTACAGCAATTTATTCTCAGGGAAAATGCACTCTTCTACTTCAAAAACCTTGGCTGCTTCGTTAATTTGTCAATGTCATTCATGCTGGAATAATTACGTTGCAGCCAGAGAGCAACAGGGAGAGGAGGAGGTGGCTGCTGGCTTTGGAGTTTGGGGCACTTTCAAATACCTCTCCCTGCTCGCGGCCCCTTGCAATCCTAGCTGCTACTTCCTTTCCTTACAGACAAATGCTTCTGCTTTCCAGCTTTTAAGCAGGAGAGAGGTGAAGCAGCACTGCCCCTTGGCTCAAAGGGGAAAGCCCCAGGAGAAGCCACTCAGTGCCGAGCCAGCAAACACAAAGCCACCCGATGTCCATCTCGAGGCTGTTGGCTTGAACCGGATCTCTGCTTCTTGCTGCATTGGCGGCAGTGCCAGCATTTCCTTGCAATCCCAGCCACCCATTTTGGAGCGAGCCATCCTCGCTGCCCTGAAACCGTTCAACTTCCCATCAATTTGGTGTTTTCCTCATTGGATCAGTGATGTCTGTCTGTCTCGCCCTGCCCCTGCCAGCACCCCTCCTCCCCAGAGCAGTGTCATCTGAGGCTATCCCTTCTGCTAATCCGTTGCCTCAATGACCAACCCTGCGGTGTTGCCAGATGATCAGTTCGGAATCCTTGCACCGCAGCCTCAAAATTCTCAGTTTAACTCTTGTCTGGGGAGGGAGGGAGGGAGGGAGGACCAACTCCAACCGGAGCTCGCTCTTGTGCTCCCTCCTCTTTCTCTCACAAACAGCATCATCATAAACCACCTCTGGATGAAAATGCTTTATGGCTGTCACATTTCAGGGCCATGTCTCACCACCTCAGGCAGCAGTGACATGCCTGCTCTCCCTCTCATCCAGCCTCATTTAGAGGGGTGCAGAGGGGTCCCCCTATTCTTTGCTCCCTTTCAAAAACCTTAGCCATTCCCTCGCAGCTTCCCTGCTGGCAGTGAGAGAGGGAACAAGCCCAGGATGGTGTGCCTAGGAGACAAACAGGAAGCCTTCTCCACCATATTCAACTGCTTTTTTAGATTGTGAGCCTGAGGGCAGGGGCTGTCTTATTATTAATCTTTGTAAGCCACTCTGAGAGCCTTTTCTGGCTGAAGAGCGGGGTATAAACGCAATCAATCAATCAATCAATCAAATTCAACTGCTTTTGCTATAAGCAGTGCTGCTGCAGGGAAAAGGGGGCACACAGCAATTCCACACACCCCACCCCATTGGTTTAGGAAAGAACTGCACTAGAGAAGTGGGGGGGGGGGGGGGAAGGCTCCGCTCCAGCCATCCAGCAGACACCACTCACACTTATTTTAGCTTACAACTTGCTGGCTAGTGTGCCTCCTCCCCGAAGACACTACCACAGTTAGTACTGCACTGAGCAAGCCCAAATTTCCACATATTCCCAATGAAGAGTGCAAAGAGCTCCATGCTCATTGGGAGCCCCCCCCCCCTTTCCAATTCTCCTAGGAAGACGCTGCCATCTCCTGCGCTGCTTGTGATTGACACCACCTGTGCCCATGAGCTCCATCTGGAGGGCTTCAGTTCCTTACATCAGAGCCTGCTTAATCTTGTCCTGGAGCTTTCAACCCCAGCCGTGGGGGCCATGGGGCAGGGAGCAACTGTCTAACCTTCTTGCTCATTTAAAATGGGGACTTGCCTTTAAAAAGGTACTGGATAGCCCTGGTTGGGAACAAGAAATCCAAAAATGTTTAGAGTGGCAAAGGAGGGAAAATCTAAACTAATGATTTTAGTTCCTTTCAGTAAAACCAAAGAGCAAAGCAATCACATGGGAGAAGAAGGATTGTGGATTGTGCAGTGGGGGCCTTCTGTCAATTTGTCACCTTTTCCAGGGTGTGAAATCATTCTTTGATAGCCATCTCTCTTCTTGAATAAAAAAATAAGAGTCACTGTCTGTCTGTCTGTGCTTTGTGCTTGGCTGAATATTTTAGTATATCGAAGTACTTTGTTCCAGCCAGATGCAGGGTGTTTGCTGCCAGCATTTAACCACCAGTCCCTAATTTTTCAGGGCTGTTTGTTTGCCCTCAGCAATCCTTTCTGTGTAATCCTATGCATGTCTAGTCAGAGGTAAGTCTCAATGAGTTCAATGAGTGTGTATAGGATTGCAGTCCTATACAACCTGGGAGTAAGTGCCGTTGAACTCATTGAGACTTACTTCTGAGTTGACATGCATAGGATTGTACTGTTAATCCTTTTTGCTAATAAATGGTGCAGGGCCAATACTTCAGAATGTCCTGTTTCCTCCTCCTCTGCTTTTTATATCACTGTCTGTAGCATATATAAGATTAGTGTTTTCTAGGAGCTTTTCCTGGCTTGACTGGGTAATAAATGAAGTGTTAGAAGATATAATGAAGACTGCTATGAATTTTTAACAGTTGACAACTTAATGAAATTGTTTATTTCAGAATCCATTTTTTTCCTTAATTATGAAGTGTACATTCAACATGGGTAACTGGGAGGAAATTATTTTTTTAAAGTGATAAATAATATCTTCCTTAGCAATGACTACAATTGAGGCAAAATATGTATTCATCAGGTGAAACAATGAAATTAATTGAAATTAACACTGTTTTTCCACCCTCCCATGGTGTGTTAGCAAGCTGGAGACTAATGATTGTACTGTGAGTGGTTTCTTGTGCTTCTGGTGGATCTGATTCAGTATGAAGTGGAAGGATTGGCGCCCTTTGTCTCAGTAGGTGTATAGTCATGTTAACAAGTAAGGAAAGGTCTAGTCGAAATGACCTTGTGGCTATCAGCTGAATATAGCAGTTTGGGCTTTTTGACCATGACTTCTTGTATGACATTAATATCCATAATAGAAATATGTTTTAAGAGAGCCTAAGAATAGATTTGGAGAACCTTTTTATACAATATTATAGTCATTTAAACATACCTTTCACTGCAAATAGCCTCTTACCTTGGTAAATATTCTTTTTCATTCCATACTTCAAATTAGGGCTGGATAATATGCTATTGCCAGTTTTCTATTACACCCTTTCTGCTTCTCTTAGCTTTGAATAGAACAAACTGGGGTCCTGCAGTGGAAATGAATGGTATCTGAAAAGTTGTGGGAGGCCACTTAAACTCTGAAGGTGTGTTAAGGGCGCTCCATATGGGGGAACAGAGTAATGGTATTGTCATTTTGCCAATCCCTGGCTACTAAACATGCCTCATTGATTCACAAAGGTAATTCATTGAAAGTCAGGGTTTTAGTTATTGAAATGTTGGCTTGGTTATATTGGAGAGAATTGGTTTTTGATATGGAAAAGCAAATATGCTGTGGGGTTTCTTATCCCTACATTATATTGGAAGCTTGTCAACGTTAGCTTACAAAATAATTTATTCTTTTTAGGTCTTTGTAGACAGGACGTTTTCTGTTTCTGGTAATAAAGTAGTAATTTTGTCAGTTTTGTACCTGTTGATATAAGAGAACTGAGTGATTATTGGAATTAGTTTTAGAGATAAATATTTAAAAAAAAACCCACAACCCTTAACGTGAAACTGAGGCCATCATAATGCCTTCTGGGGAAGAATTGTGTATTTTGAGTGCTTTGGAAAACATGATCTTCCATGAAGTCAGATGATATCATAGTCTCTAGCCCTCTGGTGATGCTACAGTATGGCATCATTAACTGAACATTGTGCCAAGTAAACAGTGTCAAAAGACGATCCCATCTGGCTGTAGCTCCCCAAGACCTTTAGATAATCGTGACACTGTGTAAAAGGCATATGGATTACGTTATGTGCTTCTCTGGCCCAAATCCTTTTTTCGTGTAATGCCACAACACATTAATTAGCAGCAACATTCACAGCTGTAGGTGGGATATTCCTGATCACATAATGGCTGACACATTTCTTTGCACAGTCATTTATTTTGCACAAGCCTTGAGTAATGTTTTCATAATGTTAAAAATGAGGCAGCCAGGTGCAATAGAAAACATTAGCATCGCTTCTTAAACATTGGCAATAGGCAAGATGAATATATATACCCAAACTGCAGTCATTCTTGTGAGATATTTTTGTTTTGGACAGTGGGGTCTTGGTACAACAGTTCTTGGCTCCTGTACATTAAACTTGCCATGTTGTTTGCTATTAAAATTAGGTGTGATGTGGTATGTGCAATCCAGACAAAGTAAAGTATGATTAAGTCCTGTGAAAATCAGTGGGTCTTAAGGCTCATTAACAATGCCCTTGAATTCTGTGGAATTTAATGTGATATAAGCACAGTTAACTTCTTCTGGGTTACAATGAGCATTTCTTAATATTCTGGACATACAGTTCCATAGACTGTGTGTTATTTAAGCCTATTCACAATTTCTGACATTTTGTGTCTGTACTCCAAAGGCCTTTTTTTGGGCCCTTATTGACAAGACTTAGTGAAGACCAGCCCTCATTGGAGCTCTGACTCCAAGCCTGTTGTGAATAAAGAAGATGCCTATGGCCATGCACAGACTACTTTCTCACCACCAAGTAACCACAATGAGGTCACTCACATCTGAAATTTAGAAAGTGCGGCTTCCACTAGAGGCCTGGCACGTCTGTTTCAGAAATTAACTGGTGCTTCTTGATTAATGGATATTATGAATCAATCACCTTTCTGCCAGGGACGAATTCAGGGTGATGTGATGAGAGGGAAGGATAAGAAACCACAGTTTGAACATGACTTATTTCAATAAAGTGTAATTTCAATTAACCACAGTTCATCCTTGTCAAAAAAGTAACTGCAAATTGTGGTTAGTTTAAAATTGTGGTTAGTAGATGCTTCTACTATCCTCCCAGTCATGCTGAAGGAGGGGAGGGGGCAGGAGAGCATGCAAACCAGAGGATGAGTCAGGTCCATTCACAGAGCTCTCTAAACTTTGATTTAGTATTATGTCTATCCGAACTGGGCCTGTGTGTACATCAGGAACCACAGCTTCTTCCTGTTTGTAAATTCCTCTTTGGCCATTATAGTAAAATCACAAAATGCATGGGGGACTCTTAGAATATCTGAAGTTGCTATTAGTTTCACGTGCCACTGCAGGAGGGCAATTGGTGTCGCTGTGTGTGTGTGCACACACACACACTTGGGCAGCACTGATATGAGAGCCAGTGTGGCATAGTGGTTAGAGTGTTGGACTGGGACTCGAAGATCCGGGTTCTAGTCCCCGCTCGGCCATGAAACTCACTGGGTGACTTTGGGCCAGTCACTGACTCTCAGCCTAACCTACCTCACAGGGTTGTTGTGAGGATAAAAGGGAGAGGAGGATTATGTAAGCCGCCTTGGGTTCCTTGCAGGAAAAAAAAAGGCGGGGTATAAATAAAATAAATAAATAAATAATAAATACAGATCAATCCTGTGCATGTCTACTCAGAGGTAAGTCCCATTGAGATCAATAGGGCTTACTCTCAACTAAGTATATATAGAATTATAGCCATAGTTACAGTCATTAATGGGAGTATCAAAATTATGAAGGCAATTGCACTGTGTGCATATCCAGTTTCATTGTAACATACTGTTATCACAGGAAATATCAGAGATCAGTACATTTTTTTAAGCCATCCCCCCTGAAAACTGGGGCATTGCCTGCCTCATATCAGAGGCCAACGTTCTAACGCAAAGCAAGCAAGGTTCAGATGGGATGGGATGGGATGCTGAGCCAGCTTTGCTTTGGGGGGGGGGATTTGCACTGGCAGCAAGGAATGCCTGAAAATAGTACAAGCCACACATGTGAGGCTTCTCTCTTTCTACACATTGAAAAGTTATTGTTTCACATGTTCTAATAATCCTTTGACAGGGAAGGGGGAATTTCTGGTGGCAACCAGGGAAGTATCTATAATTGTATAATGTTTATTAATAAGTAAAAAAAACACTGTTGATATGGGATGGGAGAGGGTGCTGTTGATAAGCTTATCTTTACTACCTTCATTTCTGGTACACAACAACAATGCATGCTTGATAATGATCATATTTTTTTTTAAGTGCCTGGTACTTAAATTCTAAATCCTTTTCTTAGAAGCAAATCTCTTAAATTGAGTTCTCGGAACTTGTTTCCATGGAATATGCTTAGGTGGGATGGGGGAGGGTGCTGTCTACTAAAAACTAGACACTTTAAAGGCTCTCACTGCAGTTTACAGTTCTGAGTTTGTTACAGTGCAATCCTAGACATGTCTATGCAGAATATGTCCCACTGAGTTCACTGAGACTTATTCCCAGGTCAGGGTTCTAGCCCATGTTACTCCTAGACTCATTGAAACAAATGGGACTTAAGTTAGACCAACATCCCTAAGTGTGTGCAGGATTGCAGCCTATCATGAGTTCCTCATTTAGGTTCAGCTAAATCAGGATCGTGGCCTTATGAAATACTAAATTCCATCAGTATGCCTGGGAGTTTATTAGAGCTGGAAAAACCCATGGTGCCTGGCTATCCAGGTAGATCAGTATCTGGACAGCAATTGCGGAACAAGCCCTTTAATTGCAGGAATCTCCATATTTTTAGCTCTTGGGAATATGTCGCAGAAGGATAGCTTAATTATACAGCACAAACTGCATTATAATTATTTTTATCAGACAACTAAACCTAAGGCAAAAGGCTATCTCAGCTAGTGTCTCACCAGACGGTCAGATTAAAATCTGTCGCTTGCAACTATTTTTTGAGTTTTGTCTTGCTATCATACTCTTAATTAAATTACAACTTCAGACCTTAAAGACATAATTATTTTAAGAACACAGCTCACCAGAGCCATAGAAGAGGATGTTGACTGCTTGGTGGCAGAGTGCCCTTATTCAACTAATAATGCATGCGTTTTTAATAAAATAGTGAAAATGTTTTATTCTTAGTATCACTTTAGATATGCCATAACACAGCTCATAACAAGTAGGGTCCACAGAAATAACAGCCAAAAAAGTATTATGCTCAGCCCCATCCTAGGTGGGTGCCCTCAACCCTCCAAACCCAGAGGATTATGGACATCCTATTGAGTGTGGGAGGAGTGTGGCGGATAGGATTGCCGCCATGCTCCCCTTGCCCTCAAAAACATCTAGACGGACGATTTTGGCCATCTAGATGTTTTACAGCTCCTCCCAAGGAGAAGCAGCTGAGGCACTGCCTGGATTTGTCATAAGATGGTGGTGCCTCGCTTCTCCCCTTCCTGCCCCCGGGAACTGAAGACGGTCTTCCGTCTACAGTTCCCTGCAGGTGTAGAAAGTACCATGATGGCTATGGAGGGGGCTCTCTGCTCTCTGACTCCCCACTGTGACCTCAGAAGGGATTTCCGAGGTTGCAGTGGGGAGCCCGAATTATCTTATGCCCCCCCCCGACAAGGTCGGAGGGCCATAGGATTGCACCCTCACTAGACTGTCTGCACCTGTCTGTATCAGTCATGGCTCAAAAGAGTAAAAGGACTAGCCTTTGCAAAGCTTCCTTGTCTAGTTGTCTGAAAGCAATAGTAGTTACTACATGTGACTAGATGAGTGGCAACCTACAAACTGGTGATAATAAATAAATGTTAGTTTTCTACATTAAAAAAATAATAATCTAGATCCAAAAACATAAATTAAGTATGTGCTGTTCTAAAGGGCATGTCCCCAGGTGGATTCTGCAGTGCTCTACCAGAAAACTTAACAGCACAATTAAATGAGGCTGCCTGTAACCCTCCAAACTCGGAGGATTATGGGCACCCTATGGAAGGCAGAAGGAGCGCAGCAGCGAAGGTTGCCTCCGCACTTCTCCCACCCTGTGAAACACTTAGATGGCGAGTTTCAGCCATCTAAGTGTTTTGCCCTGGAGTGCGAGGAGAGGAGGCTGAAGCGCCACCAGGATGTGTGCTGGCAGAGCCTGTCTCCTCCCTTCCCTGCCCCCAAAACTCTGTCTCTGAGGTCGCTATTGTGATCTCTGAGCCACAGCCAGCATGGTTCTTTCTGGGCTGGCTGCAGAGGTGGAGGGAGAGCATTCTTAGTTCGAAGTCCCAGCTCTAAGCTTGGAGCAAGTTTCTGAGGTCAGAGCTGGGACTCTGAATTATCCTGTGGCTACCTAGACTCTGTCTAGCGGTCATAGGATTACACCCGTAGCGTCCTGGAGCAGGCAAATTATATTTTCCTTGGTTATTCCCACATTAGTAGTGGGAATCCGGACATGCTACACTGCCTCATGCTGGACACCTGGCCATCTCCATTGGGTATGTGGAAGTCCACCAGGGGTGGCAAGAGGTGCGTGAAGGAGACTCGGCTGGCACTGAGAAGTGAGTCCTGCTGCCTGCGATTCCCTCCAGGGAAGATTACTCCAGGGGGTGGAGCTTGGAGGCCAACCCCCCCACACACATACCGAGGAACCCCAGGAGGCTGGATTGGGATGCCCAGTGGGCCAGTATAGGCCTGCAGACCAGGGGTTCTGCATCCTTGATGTATACAAATGAGAGACCAATGCAAACTTGAAACCTATTGCATATATGAGTTGCATGGTACTAGCACATATGATCCTTGAAATAAATAACATGAAGACATGCCAAAATTCCCTGTGTAGGCTCCTGGTCACTTTTTGCATCGACTTCTAGTCTAGTGCCTTTTCTTTATATGTTCAGGCTTTCCATCTCCTATGTTTTTGTTCCTGGACTTAGTTGAATTTGCTCTGTGCAGGTTCACGTGCTGTCAGCTCCCAGGGCCTCTTTATTCCTCTTTGTTCACCATTTGGGAGTTCAGTGGTAGGTGGATCACATGCTCCCCATACAAAATGACCTGAGGCATGTTCTGTGCCTGGACAATATGGGGCTAGATGGTATACGACTGTTTCTAAGGCAGCACCTCACATCTTTGGTAGACTGATGATCTTTCCATGAAGTTCTACTCTGTTCAAGGGGAGCAGGTTTGAGATTTCATATTTGTGCTTGGCAGGCTCTGAACGGGGCTACTGATTCATGGTTTGAAAGGCAATAGTTGGCTCCAGAGTTTTAAGTGCTTATCGGAGAGGAAGAATAAATCTGCTGTGTATCCTTCTGTTTGTAGGGATCAGTAGGATCATAGGAGGCTAAAGTCCCCCGCTTTAGCTTGGTACTTTTGCTCGGTAATCAGAGCTGTGCTTTGCTAGGCCTTGCAGTGTGAGTTACATGCTAATAGTTTTATCAGAAATGGCCTTACCAGCCGCTGTGATGTCTGTGCCAGTAAAGTTACGTTTGGAACAACGGCAATGAAGTTGGTATTGGGTAAATGGCAGTCAGATTTGATGGGGAGGATGGAGAGCTCCGGTCCTTTGTGCCAGCACCACTCCATACTCCCCATTCAACGGTGCCCAATTTGCTTTGCCCCATAGAATTCAATGGGAATTGCAGAGAATCGAGCCAGCTTCCATTTGCATAGTCCTGATCATGGTTCTGTTTCTTGGACATGCAAGAGTATGATAATCAAGTTTGAAATATGAAGTTTTGGTTAAGGGGGGGGTAGTGAGAGCCCTGGTCCATGCGACAGGACAAAGTTACAACAGCCAATTGATGTCTAATTATATTGTCTGTGTCCATTTGGCATCTTATTTATAGAGTGCATTTTGAAGAGTTTTCAATTGTCTGTTGATCTCAATGGAGCAGCAGTGTTCTGTTTCAGTACCAAAATGCTGCATTCTAGGGCCTTCCCAATATCAAAAGCACAGTGATCAGAGATGGCCAGTTCCTGTTTAGTGAAGAACATGCATGAAGGTGTGAGAATGACCTCAGCTGGTTTTTAGGTACATTTGAATACCAGTATAGGAGCTCTTGTGGCCATGTACTCACAGTGATTTCCCCCCCAATCACATAGATTTCATAGATCATAGAGTTGGAAGGAGCCTACAAGGCCATCGAGTCCAACCCCCTGCTCAACGCAGGAAACTAGAGGAGGGGGGTCTCCCATCCAAGTAATAACCAGGCCTGACCCTGCTTAGCTTTCCACGCTCAGACAAGCTTAAAATAGGGGATGCAGAGATTAATGGCCTGTTGTGACTAATCCACTAACGGTGTGCAACCCTATGCGGGTTTAGACAGAAAGAAAGTCCTACTGCTCCCTGCATTCCTCAGCCAGCCATGCTGGGAGCTGTAGGATTCCCCCCCTCCCCCGTCTAAACCTGATAGGGTTGCACCCTTAGTCTCCTTTCCTAGTCCTTCTCTTTAATTTGACAGAGCCCAGAGATGGCTAAGAGATACCAGGTATTTCCATAATTCAACAGATTTGCTGATTCCACTCACTTAAGCACTTTGCAGCTTCTTTTGGTGTGACATATAACAGGCTGGTGTCAGAAAGCAGTTCAGGCAGGCACAAGATAAGCATGGGCTGTTGAGTCTAAGAGCACAATCCTACATACTTACCTGGGAGTAAGCCCTATTGAATTCATTGTGGCTTATTCCTGAGTAGATATGGATAGGATTGGTCTGTGAGGTTTGTAAGTCCATGTTTTTTTGCTTTAACTGATCAGCAATTTGGAATTGGATGCCACTGTATAATCATTACATTTGTTAATGAAAGATTTCAAAGCATGCCCAAATCTAGCATGGCATTTAAGTGTAATTTCCATATATCCCCTTCAATAAATTTTGCACTTCTGCTTAAACTGCGGGCAGTGACATCTAAGATTCTATTTTGACCCCATAATGTAGTAATGTTTTGATCAGTTCCTATGAAATAAACTACTTGAGCAAATATGCCTTTTGTATAGCTCTCTGCATCATGGCAGAGTAATCTGGGTGGGTGTGTTGTTCACTTGTTATTTCAATAATAGCACCTCTGCATAGCAGATAGCCCAAGGAGCTCTCCTGGTGGGACATCTGGGATTGATTGTAGACTAATACATTTAAACTTGGATCTCCTGCACATGCTGTGACTCCAATTACAGGCTCATCAAGGGATTTAATGGTGCATTCTAGGAATACTTGGGTTTTCAGCAATATCCTTTTGAGGTAAAGGCAAAGAAAACTGAACCAAAGCTTTGGCGTTTTTTCCAAGTGAGTGTAAGAAAAACGGTGGTTATTAGAATGCTGCAGTAAGTCAACCATTGTGGCATAGGAATGTGAGAGGTTTTCGTGAGGGTTTTTTGCCACTTACTCAGAAATATTACCCTCTGTCTTTGGTGAAATTAATGTTGCTGTATTGACATAGATACTTTTATGAAGATGGATAAGGGGAGCTTCAGTGGGTTGAGGACGCCTGTCCCTCTGCGAGTGATATACATGGAGCTGCCAAGGGGCTTTTTTGTTACATAACCATTTCTCTGAGAATCGCCTGTAGATGTTCCGGACTGGTTTCTCAGTGTACATGCATCAGTTCTTACTATGACTGATGGTTTTAATCGGTTTTGCATAATTGGTGGGACTGCAAGCAAAGTCCCAGCGAGTGTTCAAGCGAAGCAGATTGCATCCAGAGGTGAGGAAGAGTTAAGATGGGGAAAGGTAGAGCACATGCTTGCTTGCAAAAATTCTCAATATTGAGCTAGATGGACCAATAGCCTAACTCCTCATATGCTTCCTATGTTCCTAAGATGCTTGGTCAGCAGGACAGTTACCCTTCTGTACCAACCCTAGGCCAATCTTGAACACAGCAGGGCCTTAGTTCTGCTGGAGGTACATTGTATATGCTGTCATGTGTTAGAGTCCTATATGGGATGCCCCTCCCATGTCCAGCAACTTGCTGAGTGCTCCTCCCACTGTGTTCAGATTTAACCCCTTGTTTGTTGGCAGCAGTGCTGTCTGCATTCTGAGAAGGGAAGCCTCTCAGGTTGGACATTCTTTGGAACTACTAGGTGCAGGTACCATGACAAGAATATCAGAATTTCATCCAGGATCAGCGATATGTCAAGCAATACAGTAGGATTGTTATCACTGAGCTTTTGGAAGTGGAAGCTTGTTCTTACTACCATTAACCTGTAATTGGGTATTTCTACAAAGTGCCTCATGATATCCTGATTAGCAAGCTAGCTAAAAGTGGGCTAGATGGAACAACTATCAGGTGGATCCACAATTGGCTACAGAATTGGACTCAAAGAGTGCTTATCTGTTGGAAATTTGAGCCGCCGGGAGGAAAACAAAGTTAAACAACCTTGTCCCAGCAGCTGCAGAATGTGCAGTGGAGAGATATGGTGGCGTGAGAAGCGGGTGCCAGGCCAGTAGGCGAAAAGCAAAACAACAAGTCTGTTTCTTTAAACACAGAGGTTTACTAAACTAAGACTTGCAAAAATATGAACAGAACATACACAGAGTGCTATTGTACAAAAAGTGAAAGAGAACAGTATGTCAGACAAAACAGATACAGTCTAGACACACAAACTATCTCTTTACTTACAGAATGCTCTCTAATCAATTAACTCCTATTCCAATTAACTCCTTTTCCCCCCAACAAGAACACAAAGACTTTGCACACCTTTTATACAATTCTGTACAGTCACATGCTAGATGATGCAATTCCAGCTGCACCCATATCATGATGTCATCCCAGCTGAAAACAATCTAGCATGACCCCTGCTCCAGATACCCTGAAGACAAAAAACTGTACACCCACTACACTGGGCCAAAGGTGACACTTAGCTCAGGCATGACCTTGATCTTGTCTGCCGGTTCTGTTGCTTCTTTGCCCGAAGGCAAATCTGAATATGTGACTCCATATTCCAACATTATCAATGGTTCCTTCTCAGACTGGGGAGAGGTAACGAGCGGGGTACCACAGGGCTCAGTCCTGGGCTCAGTGCTCTTCAACATTTTTATTAATGACTTGGATGAGGAGGTACAGGGAATGCTTATCAAATTTGCAGATGACACAAAGTTGGGTGGAACAGCTAATACTCTGGAAGACAGAAACAAAATTCAAAGTAACCTCGATAGGCTGGAGCGCTGGGCTGAAAACAACAGAATGGAATTTAATAGGGATAAATGCCAAGTGCTGCACCTAGGGAAAGGAAACCAAATGCAGAGTTACAGAAAGGGGGACACTTGGCTCAACAATACTACAAGTGAGAAGGATCTTGGAATTGTGGTAGATCACAAACTGAATATGAGCCAGCAATGCGATGTGGCTGCAAAGAAGGCAAATGCAATTTTGGGCTGCATTAATAGAAGTATAGCTTCCAAATCACGGGAAGTGATAATTCCCCTTTACTCGGCACTGGTTAGGCCTCATTTATTTATTATTTATTATTTATTTATTATTTGCATTTATCTATCGCCCATCTGGCCAGCAAACCGGCCACCCTGGGCGATGTACAGAAAATAAAACAGAACAAAATACATTAAAACATTTTTCTCCATTAAAATACATTAAAACAGTATAAAATTTTAAAATCTTAGCCCACCTCATATTCCCGCCTGAATAACCAAGTTTTTAATGAGCGGCGGAAGCTCAGCAGAGAGGGGGCATGGCGGAGGTCACTTGGGAGAGAGTTCCATAGTACGGGGGCTGCCACAGAGAAGGCCTTCTTCCTCGTCCCGACCAGTCTAGCTGCTCTGGCTGAAGGGACAAGGAGAAGGCCGTCTGTGGCAGATCTTGTTGAGCGGCCCACTTGGTGTTGCTGGAGACGCTCCTTGAGATAGACTGGACCGGAGCCGTATAGGGTTTTAAAGGTCAAAGCCAACACCTTGAATTCAGCTCGGCAAGCAACTGGTAGCCAGTGTAGCTCCTTGAGCACTGGCGTGATGTGATCCCGCCGGCGGCTGCCTTTAACCAGGCGAGCCGCCGCGTTCTGTACCAGCTGTAGCTTCCGAACCGTCTTCAAGGGTAACCCCACGTAGAGCGCATTACAGTAGTCTAGGCGAGAGGAGACCAAGGCATGAACCACTGAAGGGAGCAGATGATTAGGAAGGTAGGGGCGCAGCTGCCGTATCAGATGGAGTTGATACAGCGCCGCCCGGCTCACAGCTGCCACCTGAGCCTCCATGGACAGCTGGGAGTCTAGAATGACCCCCAAGCTGCGGACCTGGTCCTTCAGGGGGAGATGTACCCCATTCAGCACCAGGTCAACATCCCCTAACCTCCCCTTGTCCCCCACCAGAAGTACCTCGGTCTTGTCGGGGTTCAGCTTCAGCATATTCCTTCCCATCCAGCCACCCACTGACTCCAGGCACTTGGACAGGGTCTCAACGGCCAACCTCGGTGAGGATTTAAAAGAGAGGTAGAGCTGCGTGTCATCTGCATACTGATGACACTGCACCCCAAACCTCCTGATGATAGCTCCCAGGGGCTTTAGGTAGATGTTGAACAACATCGGGGAGAGGATGGAACCCTGCGGCACTCCACAAGTGAGCAGCCGAGGGTCCGAAGCCTCCTCCCCGAGAACTACCCTCTGGTACCTTCCAGAGAGGAAGGACTGGAACCACTGCAATACAGTGCCTCCTATGCCCAACCCCTCCAGGCGGTCCAGGAGGATACCGTGGTCAACGGTATCAAAAGCCGCTGAGAGATCGAGGAGGACTAGAAAGGAGCATTCGCCCCTATCCAAAGCCCTCCTCATATCATCCACCAAGGCGACCAAGGCCGTCTCCGTCCCATGTCCAGGCCTGAAGCCCGACTGGCACGGATCTAAATAATCGGCTTCATCCAAGTGTGCCTTCAGCTGAGCACCCACCACCCGCTTGATCACCTTGCCCAGAAATGGTAAATTGGAGACTGGGCGGAAGTTGTTCAGATCCTGGGGATCCAAGGAGGGCTTCTTTAGAAGAGGTCTTATTACTGCCTCCTTGAGGGCTGATGGCATAACTCCCTCCTCGAGGGAGGCATTCACCACCGCCTTGATCCCCTCACCCAGTCTCTCCCTACAGCTCATAATGAGCCAGGACGGGCAAGGGTCAAGCAAGCAGGTGGTCGGCCTCACAGATGAAAGCACCTTGTCCACTTCATCAGAAGGAAGAAGCCGGAACCGATCCCACAAAACCGGTCTGCCATTGGCCTCCTCCCACTCACTCCCTGTGTCCACGACGTACGATATCCCACTCCTAATCTGATCGATTTTATCTGCGAAGTGCTTCGCTAAAGCCTCATAGGAGGCTTTTGACTGTTCCAGTGGGTCCGGAGCGTCTGGACCGACCAGACTCCGGACCACTTGGAACAGCCTCCTGGGGCAGCACTCTGCAGACGCAATGGAGGCAGCATAGAAATTCTTTTTTGCTGCCTTCACCGCCACCCGGTAGGCTGAAGATGCAGCTCTAACCCGTGTTCGATCGTCTTCGGAGCGGGAATTTCGCCATCGGCGCTCTAGCCTTCTCACCTCTTGTACTCATCTTGTGTACTGCGTCCAGTTCTGAGCACCACACTTTAAGAAGGACATAGACAAATTGGAGAGGGTTCAGAGGCGGGCAACAAGGATGATAAAGGGACTGGAAACAAGGCCCTATGAGGAGAGACTGAAAGAACTGGGCATGTTTAGCCTTCAGAAGAGGAGACTGACGGGAGATATGATCGTACTCTTCCAGTACTTGAAGGGATGTCACACAGAGGAGGGCCAGGATCTCTTCTCGATCATCCCAGTTTGCAGGACACGGAATAATGGGCTCAAGTTACGGGAACCTAGATTCCACCTAAACATCAGGAAAAATTTCCTGACTGTCAGAGCAATAAGACAATGGAACCGACTACCTAGGGAGGTGGTGGGCTCTCCCAATCTGGAGGCATTCAAGGTGCAGCTGGACAGCCATCTGTCAGGGATGCTTTGACCTGGATTCCTGCATTGAGCAGGGGGTTGGACTCGATGGCCTTGTAGGCCCCTTCCAACTCTACTTTTCTATGATTCTATGATTCTATGATTTATGTTCAGCTTTTATATAGCACCTTTCAACATAAATGTTCTCAAAGCAGTTTCCATCCGGAAAAAAAAAATTTTTTTAAACCACAACTGAAAACATCACACAACCTTCATTCTTTGAGGAGGTCACTTTGGTTCTGGTCTAATCCTCCAGACAGATGCCTATTTCATGCATGCAGTACAAGTTATCTTTTGATGCTGTACTCATTGAGTGATTGAACATGCACATTCATCCAGAGGCCGCCCATTGCAAGGTGCTGTGCATGGGAATGTGCACGGAGCTTGATTGGGGGTGGAAGTCCAGCGAACTCGCCGGGCTTGACCCCCTGAGCTCTGCTCACCCAACCTTTTCCCTAATTCGGGGAAAGTGACTTCTGGGTTCCGGCACTAGGTTGTTTACATAGAAAACGGCCTAATTTGTGCAAATTAGGCCGTTTTCTATGTAAACAACGTAGTGCCAAGGACCTGGAAGTCCAGCAAGCGCCTCAGCTGGTGCTCGTGCTCGGCTTGCATAGTGGGAGCGCTCAGCTTGCACACCATGAGTCGAGTGCTGGGCGGGTCCGCGCATCCCTACAAACAGAATATTAATTAAACAAGTGGAACCTGCAACAAAATGTGAGTGTTCCTGTTTAGAGTGCCAGCCAGCCAGCCTGCAACAAAATGTTGCAGTGAGTGTTCCTGTTTAGAGTGCCAGCCAGCCAGCCATGTCCAATTCCAGGATACTTCATTCCATTTCCCCTTCCTTCTGGTTTTCCAGTCCTGACCCAAAACAGTCAGCAAGCCTTTTGTGGCCACCGAGCATGCTCAGTTCTCATTGGGCTACATTGGGTCTCCCTCCCCCTCCACACACTCTTTAGGTTTTTTCCTTTCTTTCTTAAAGCTTTTTGCAAACTTTGAGGTACTTCTGGGCATGGAGATACCTCCCTCTTGTGAGTGCAGTCTTGTCTCTTTGCAAGGTCAGGCAGTTTGGCAAACTTTGCCAGCTGTCCAGATACTTGTGTACAAATCAAGTTAAATAGGCACATCCATTTGAATTCAGACTTTAGGATTGAGACAGCTTTAGCATCTCTGTGAGATCCCCGGGGTTGCTTTTCTCCTCAAACCCACTGCATATTCTGATTTCTTCAAAGGTGTTCTCCAGATGGGCTATTTTTAAAAGGCATATGCAGCTTCAGGTGTCTGTTTAGCTATTCTTGAATGTTTTATTAACATATGGCGCATTTCATTCATTACATTTGAGCCCTGTGCTTTTGGAAAACTGCAGAAACATTAGGAAACAGACTTGGTAACAAAACATGCAGTGTTTCTACTTCCTAGAACTGTGTAGCCATGCACCTATATCTTTCTCTCTGGAACATGTTAAATATAAAACATGCCTAATTATGGGAGAGCCAGCCTGTTTGTAAATTGCTGCAAGACTGCTTATTCACATTTTTTTAAAAACAAAAAAACCCACCTGAATGTTCTCTCTTTTTAGTACAACTACGGTTCTGAAGGATGGATGCTGAAAAAGTTGCCACACTTATCTAGATGATAATGTATAACTATTTGTGTTACTTTTAGAAGGTCCCCTTCTATATCACATCACAGCAAAGCATCAACAGAGTTGACACATTCTGTGGGAGAGTGAGGAAGAAGGGCCTAGGCTTCCCCATTGCTCAGCATCTTGGTAATCGTGTCCCTCGGATTCTCTGCAGTAGGGTATATGCTGCTTGGCTCTCCATAGCTCTGAGCACGTAGGTTCCTTGAGCTTAGAAAACAGCTCCCCATCAGCTGGAGTGTGACCACTGGAATCTTCAGCCAGACAGAGAAGTCAGGTTTACAACTAGTGAAATGCCTATCGTTATGACCTGCAGGATTTGTAGGAAGGTAGGCCTGAATATTGTGAGGACTGCACCTGAGGCACAATCCCCGGTATTACCACAGCATTGGCTTTTACCACAGCATTGTCACCAAGTCCAACGCTTCAGGTTTACCCATAGAAACAACTGACAGTCATTTGATGATGACAGAAAGTAAAAGGGAGATGCCATGAATGCGGGAGACTAAATCTACCCCCAGTCTCTTGTGACTTTCAGTGTCTGAGCCTGGAGGGCAGGCTGCCTCCTCCTAACTGTGTTCCAAATAATAGGTTGGATCCAGATTTAAGTTGGATCAACTGCACTGGTGGAAGTAGACCTCTTCCTTCCCACAGCAGCCCTTCCAAACCCCTGAAAATGCTACAAGAAAGTCAGGAGACAGTGCTGAATGGGGTAAGCTGTGGTGTGTGTGTGTGTGTGTGTGTGTGTGTGTGTGTGTGTGTGTGTATCCCCAAAATTGGGTGGAGAGACCTCCTATGAGCAGAGCTCTTCCGCTCATGGTAGGTTGCTTCCTCTTGCGGAAGGCAGATCCTGGATCCAACCTAATATCGGCATATTGTCCTATGGAATTCAGTGGAAACAACTGAGAACTGAATCATCTGCTGCCTTCCTTTCCCCACTCCTCTGCCTGCATAGACCTGCCCTGGGTTCTGCTTCTTGCTCACAACAGAGCAGGGGTGGGCAACTTCCATTGGCTTGAGAGCTAATTTTCATGTTGGGCAGCTGGTTGGGGGGACACATGTCCAAAGGGGGTGGGGCCAGAGCAGAAAGAGGGCAGGCCAAAACAAAAGGGGTGGGGACAAAGCAAATGGGTATTACTACTTTTGTAGTAACTCCTGCACTCCAAGCTCCTGCATTGAGCAGGGGGTTGGACTCGATGGCCTTATAGGTGCCTTCCGACTCTACTATTCTACTAGCAGTCCTAAGAAGAAGAAGAATAAATCCTTATTGTAGTTTCCCTTTCCCTTTCATTTTTTTCTTTCCACTTGATTTCACCTTTTCTGTTTCATTAATTAATTTCTTTAATTTATTTTCTTATTTCACATTTGATGTTTCACTAATTGGAGTGTGTTCTTGATTTCCAGTTTATTTCTCCCTTTTCTTCTTTAATTTCTGCTTAAGTTTACCCCCTACTGTACTTCACTTTACCCTCCAGCCCCCATTCTCCCTCCACCTCCCTCTCCCTCTTCATGTTCTTACTTTACTTGCTGATTCCAGGAACCTCTGTGGCTCAGAGGGTGACAGAGCATCCTCCTACACCATAGAGCCCGAGGAGCACACAGAACAGAGCATCTCTCGCAGGTTTCTGGGTCAACGAGAAGGCAGAGCAGCAGTTGAGCTTTCAGAGCTGGCAAAAGAAGGTGGAAAGCCTTTGGATGTGATTTTAAAATAAATAAATAAATCCAACCCCCCCCCAACCCCCCCCCCCCAAAACCTGACTGACAGAATTCATGATCTCTGTTTTCTGAAAACTAGATGTGAACTTTTAAAATTACATGTACGGTAATTATGAAAGTAGTTCTGATGTACTACTTGGTAGTACTGAACATGTTTTTGGTCCGTGAGAGTACAGGGTTTTTAGATAGGTGATTAGTCAGCATGGGCAAAGAGAGCCTAGTAGTACACACTGAAAAAAGAAACACCCAAATATTTATTTATTTATTTATTTATCTAGGAAGATTTTTTCCCTTGCTTTTGCCAGAGACTCAAAAAGCAGCTTGCAATAAATAATGCAAATAAGGAATTTCTGATGTAAATTGATACTTTGAAGCTATCCACATCTTTACGTTGGTACTCAATTTAGTGTGTCTTCTTCATTTGACTCTGCTGACAGCTTCGTTCAGTTGAGCTCAAATGCCTCCAGAGATTCACATTCTTCCAGTCTTGCCAATTTCATCTGAATGCCACCTGGTTTATCAGGAATCAAAAAGGCCATTATAAACTCCATCACTCTTATGGATAGCTTTAGGACGACTGCAGCAGATGGATGAAATACATTTGAGCTTAAATGCTCCTCAAATGGCCAGTGCCTGGGGACAGCAGCCCACAAGGCATTGCTCTTTTAAGATCGGGTTCTAGTGGTTGGCTGGGTAGAGTCAAAAGAGCAAGCAAAATCACAGGCCTCAAGCTGATGCTGGAAAGTAGTGATTTCTTCTATGAGAGCTGTCCAGTGCATTCCAATCAAAGCTTTTACTCCCCAGCAGTCTTATTCTGGCATGCCACCTTTTAAAATAAAATAGTCATGGTCAATTTATTTGTATACCTCATTTTCCACAGTACATTGTGCTCAGTGTGATTCAAGGAACAAACAAATACAATAACCATAACTATAATACCCCACAATGTAGCATCCACTTTATAATACACTAGAATATAACATTAACAAGTCAATTACAGTTCATTTAAAATGGGTAGGCAGCTTCTGGCCCTCCAGATATTTTGGCCTACAGCTCCCGTGATCCCTCACCATTGGCAAGTGCTGGCTAGGGCTGATGGAAGTTGTAGGCAGAACATCTGGAGGGCCACAAGTTGCTCACTCCTGCTTTAAAACATCAGAAATCTCTCAAAATTATACTTGCTAAGGTTTTTTGGTGCTGCCCCTTCTCTCCCAGGCAGAGTCAGGACAGGTGTGGAAGCCCTGCACCTATAGGGAGATAGGGCCAGGCTGATTTCTTTCCTCCAACTGAGATGAGATCTACTCTTCTCCAACTGAGATGAGATCTACCTCTGCTCTTCTTCTAGCCGCTATGTATTCCTTCCCCTTTCTCAAAAGTATGCGCAGGAGATCCAATCTGGATCAGGAACCTTACATAGGGGAAGAGTAGCAGGGCCTTTAATCCTTTGTCTTCCACTGCAGTCCCTTTTTTTGGCAAAGCAGATTGCTGGTGTGACCCCCACCCCCATCCAAATTGGGACTGCAGCAGGGCACAAAGGGCCCCCTACCCCCCCCCCCAAACTAGTGTCCTGATCTGGTTAGTGACCAGTACCCTTTTTTGTCTCAGACTGCCATCTATTTTTAGTTCTGTTTGTTTTTTTGTCTGAATTCCAATTTGGCATATAAAATTCTATTGTTCTAGATCTGAACACTGCTGTGGTACATAAATTTAAACCTTTCTATCTCTATGAGTTAAGATTAGGTTGTACATTGCAGTGTATTCTGGGAGCTGGAGTTCTCTTCTGTCTTCCAGTCGTGATAGTGAGGAGGGGGCGTGGCCTCACAGCCGGAGCCGCTTCGGTTTAATACTGACCAGCAGGCCGCCAAGGCAAGTAGGGGAGGAAATAACTAGCAGAGAGAGAAGAGAGGAGTATGTCTAGACAGAGTGGGAGGAAGGCAGGTAGGTAGAGGAAGGAAAAGAAAGGACTGAAAGGTTGTGGATGGAGGCAAGAGGTGCATGAGATTGGCTCAGAAATAGGAAGGGAAAGAAGAATCATGGGATGAGGAAGGGGAAGGAGAGCTGAGATACACACAGTTGACATAGTGCTAGCGCAAGTGACCTCTAGCAGAACGCTAGTAGCGTAAAGCTGGTGTAACACGTTTTCTGGGGAAACCCGCTGGGCTAGCTTACGCGATTGGTGTTGCGCCAGAGCTCGCTTACACTAGCGTTACATCCATTGGGTAAAAGCAGAAAGGCCCCATTGGATACTGCCCTATCTCTTCAAAGTAACCTGTAGTTTCACTCTCAGTGGTAACAAAAAGGGCAGGCAATTGTGGGGATGGCTATGTCCCAAGTCCTCACCCTAGATCACCTGATGTTCCAGCTGCCACCACTGTTTTTCTAAATATTAGATTAGGTGCTTATGTTTGCAGTTTAAACATAGGGATTGCATGTTTCCCCACCCCTGTTGTTCTGCTTTATTATAGGTAGACAAGAACTGAAAAATGTGTGTTATACTGCACAACACTGATAGTTAAAATGCTTAAAATCACAATCTGATCCTTACTAAATGGATCCACATCTAGAGCCACCTCATCTGAGACTTTTTCTCAGACTCTCCCCTCCCACCAGCTGATAAAACTCAACTCTAAATAAGAAGATACTGAAGAAAGAGTCACCTTAAAGTTGTCTCCAGGCAGCGAGCCCAAGGGAGGAGGTGCACCCGCGCTCAAAGTCCCTGCATTTGCCGCAAGTTAATGAGATATAGCCAGATGACTCCAACAAACAAGTTATATCTTAAATTTTCTCCTACCTGACTCTTATATTCTGTTTTCCCATCTTCAGTGCCTTTCCTCCTTTGCTGCCACTTACTATCTTCTCTGCCTACATATTGATTTGAAGATTGTATAGCGATTCGTAGCTGTTTTCTTTCTCTCTCTTTTTAAAGTTATAGCAACAGTTTCTGCTTTATTTTATTATTTATTTATTTATTATTTACATTTATTAATCGCCCATCTGGCCAGCAACCGGCCACAATTATCCCATGGCAGAGCTTTTAATCAATGCATTATTGGGTCTTTGATGAAAGGGTCATTTAGAGGAATATGAATGGAAGAGGCTGCATTGCCTAAACTGGGATTAAAAGTGTGTTCATAGAATCAGATTTCAGTTCCAATTTCTCCTAACCTCTGCATCAAACCTTGCAGCTAGTATTTAGTCATGTAATCTAAAAAGCACCTTGAATGGTTTCCAGTACAATTCTAAGTATGTTTACACAGAAATCAGTTCTATTGCTTTCAGTGTGGCTCATTTTTGTTTAAGTGTGCCTTCATATTGTTCTTTTGGCATCTGTTATCTGCAGTGCTTTTTTTCTGGAGAAAAAGGTACCGGAACTCTTGGATTACATTTCCTCGGGAGTAGATGGCGATTAAATTGTAATGCAATTAATAGAAGAAAAGGTGCTGGAACTCAGTTCCGGTGAGTTCCACCAGAAAAAAAGCCCTGGTTATCTGGTTCTGACCAGTTTAATATGACTGAGCTAGACATACAACATTAGCTGAACTCATGCCAACATCAGCTGCTGTGAGTATTAATTGACTTAGCAGCATGACTAATCCAAACAGCCATGATGTTGAAGAACATGAACATCAGTACCCTTGTTACTAGTTTGTGGAGTCCTCCACCACAGGCCTTAAGGAACTTTGATGTTCCAAAACCAAAAAGGGAAAGGACAGTTTTGTATGCAATTTATAGCTTTGCTGCATTGTGGTTCGACTTAGGCCTGTGGTTATTTTACATGGAGCTTCAACATTTTAGAATAAAGCAGCCTTGAAAATAACTCTACAAACATTTTTAGCCCACAAAATTGTTTAGTAGTCTGTCAACTCACAGAAAATATTTGTCATCTTAAGTTTCAACAATGACAAATTGAAAACAATTTCCCTACTCCAGTTAGCCTTTCCACTATATTTTCTTCAGGTTTTTCTTCCCCCTGCCCTAATTATGGGTTGCATTCTTCTTTAAATTTAAGCAGCAGCAAATTTCTTTGTACTTGGGTAAAACAAACAAGCACCTGCAATTTGTATTTATTTATTTCCACTTGGCAAAGGAATGAAGTAATTCTGACACATGTAAGAACTGAGCTCACTGTGAAAGGTACTCCACAGAATGCTAGGCCAGAGAAGCCTTTGGAAACTGGAAGTTTGTTGTTTCATTTTCATTAAAACTAAATGTAAATAATCTGTCTCTTCTGTACAGATTGTTCACAGCTGAGAACTGTCTTGAATTTATGCTTTATTGCAGTGAAAACATGATTTGACAATGCAATCCTCTACAGGATTATTCAGAAGTGTATCCCGCTGTGTTCAATGGGACATACTCCCTACTAAGTGTATTTAGGATTCCAGCTCAAGTTTTAGTCCTGTGTTCTTCAAATTTGAGCACTGCCCAATGGTATGCATATTTACTACATAGAACAAGGGTATTGAACCTCAAACAGCCCAAGGGCCAAATTCAGTTTCAGGGAAGCCACATTTCAGGGATGGATCTGGCTAAATACCAAAATAGGGTGGGTCCAAAAGCAAAGGGGCGCAGCCAGGCCAAAATACCAAAACTGCCAGCATATTTTAGCTTAAAGCACATATTGCCAGTAACTAAGCATTAGGAGAAACAGCTCAACCTTTTTAAAATGGAAAAAAAAACAACCTTGCAAGAGCCAGGAAACCACGAAATGACCGGTGGTTGGTAGAAGGGAGGGCAGGGGAAGGGTCTGTCACCATCCGGGGAATCCCAGAGAGCCGGATTGGGACTAAAAGAGGGCTGGCTTTGACCCCTGGGCCTGAGGGTCTGCACTCCTGGCTTAAAAGCAAGTTCTACTGATTTGAATGGATCTTGCTCCCAAGTAAATAGAAATTTGCTGCAGCTTAAATTTAAATTGAAGAAAATCCCTGTGAGCAGTGCTGACATTTGCTCATCTTAACAGATGGAACACTAAACAGAGGATGAACATGAAAACACAAGAAGTGAACTACTGGATCAGACCAATAGTCCATCTAGTCCAGCATCCTGTTTGTCATAGTGGTCAACCAGATGCCTCTGGGAAGCCCACAAGCAGGACAGGGAGGTCATAGCCCTCTCCTTTTGTTGCTTCCAGAAGGTGGTATTCAGTGGCATATTGCTTCTGAACCTGGAGGTCCAAATATAACCATGGTGGCTAAGAGACATGGATAGTTTTATCCTCCATGAATTTATCAAATCTCCTCTTAAAGCCGTCTACGTCCATCCCATCCCCTAGAGGTGGTGTGCCTTGGGTAAAAAGGGTGTCAGCATGCACAATTGTCATTCATGATAAAATATGAAGACAGGAAAGTAAAATAAATGTCATTGTTAAGGCAGTTGTTGCAGGAAAAAAACCTAAGCCCTACATGGAGATTGCAGAGTTTGAACCTGGGATGTTCCGCATGTAAAACATGTGCTCTACCACTTTTCCTTAGTGAACTACAGAGCTGAGGGGCAAATTCCCTGACTCCAGATAGCACAGGATTCATGTGAGCCTGAACTTTTGATTCAAGGTCAGCAAAAGAAGATTCCTGACAAGCCTTTTGAGTTGGTTTCTGGTAGTATTTATTTGACAGTATGTATTTGATAGTGTGGACTCTATAACTGTTTTTCTTGCTGAATGCATGTTTAAATGGCAGGTAAATGAAACAAACTCATTTTCTGTGAATTACTAGTTATTTTGATGAATTTCTTACATTGCCCAGAGTTCAAGGATATTTAAGAGACTTGAATCAAGCACAGATTAGAGATATTTTGTACCAGCATTTACTGAGGAAATTGCATCTCCCATGTTGAATATAAGTAACTTCCTTCTTGGTGTACAGAAAGACAACCTGGGCAGCAATCACTTGCGGGCTGTGGCATTTACTATAATGGTCTTTTAAAACAAATGGAGCTATAAGCAGGCCCCATTGTATTTCACACCTAAGTATTTCAGAATAGGCTTTAAACTGTGATTTAAGTTAAGCGTGTTTCATAGAGGTCACATCTGGGAAATCACCAATAACTATTTAGAAAAATGCATCCTCTCCAGTGGTTTCAAAAGTAGTTATTGTCTATTTGGATTTAGAATGAGAAACGAGCAAGCTTTGCCAGTGTGTAGTATTCAGGCATTCAGGGTCCCACATTTAGGTAAATCATGAAGCAGTTTTCAATTTTCTTTCCATTGACATGTTTCATAAGCTATTCTGGGAAGGAATTTTGGGCTGCTCACAAGATAATGGTTGAAGCGCAGTGGATTAAATTTTTAAAATGTTTCCGGTTATATTGCGTACCAGCTGAGACCCCTGGTGACAGAGCAGAGGTAGCCTGCCCATGGTTATCCGTGTCCTAGTAACAACTATGCTTCACTACTGCAATGCATTGTAACTGGGGCTGCTCCTGAAGACCTCTTGGGAACTTGACTTGGTTCAAAACTCAGCAGCTAAGGGCTAAATTACACGTTATGCTAACCATGTAGCGTTTAGCTACGTGTGATAGTTTTCTTTACTCTCGTGTAAGTGTGTGTAGCCCTGATTTGGATCAGGACCATGGTGCTCTGGGAGAGGAGGGTTAAATCTTCCCCCTTCCCCCCCCCAAATTCCATCCCATTGGATACTTTTTTGTTTTTTAACCCCTCCCCCTCTGAAAATTTCAGGAAAAAATGGTGGGGGAGAGATTTAACCCTCCTCTCCCAGAGTTCCGTGGTCCTAATCCGAATAATGGCTGTGCATCTTTACATGCGAGTAAAGAAAGCTATCATGCATACCTACATGCTACACAATTAGCATAATGTGCAGTTTGGCCCTAAACTGTTGACTGGCACAGATTAATGAGGTCTGTATGTCATCACACTTCACTGTCTCCCCAGTGTAATTCTGAGCACAATGCAAGGTACTGGTAAGGTAATAACCTATAAACCCATGTGACTTGGGACCAGGGTATCTCAAAGACCCATTTCATTTGTTCCTGTATCATCCTACCCATGGTTTGTGATAAACTGGTGAGACCCTTCTCCAAATTCCCCCACCTGCTGAAATTAGATAGGTTGTGCCTGGAGAATGGGCCCCCTGTTTGTGGAATATCCTTCCTAGGTCCATATGCCAGGTGCCTACCCTTTGGAGTTTGGGCGTCAGATGAAAATGGTTCTGTGTGCCTAGGCTTTTAAATTCAGTGTTTGGTTTGCTTTATTTGCTGCTGCTTTTAGATTTGGATGTTAGTTGGACAGTTTATCTGCTGTTGTGCTTTAATTTTTAGTTTGTTGTTTTGGAGTTTTTGCTGGTTTTATCTTGTTGGTTTTACTGATTGAATATTCATTTCTATAACTGTAAGCTGCATTGAAAATGTTTTGATTAGGCAGGACATAAATATATTAAATAAATAATACTTTGACAACACCATCCTTTTGCAGGTGTGCTTTTGCAAAGAAAGCTGTTCCCTTTCAAACGCTATCACATATAGCCAAACTATTATGGTCAGCTTTTCCAATAGTGGTGCAGTGTGATAAAAGTATGCTTCATTTAAAAACCAAACCAAACCATTTTCATTTATTAATGACTTTATGATACACATACTTTTTCATCCCCATTTAATTCCCCAACTTTCCCCTCTCCCTTCAGCACAGCACTTATAAACCCTTATGTGATTAATGTATAGCTTTTGTCACAGGACAGGGAGGGGGAGAGCGAGAAAAAAGGTAGTTGGCTAATGAAAGAGAGGACAGAATGAAGGACAAATGGAACACTGTTTATTAACCAAAACATTATGTTCAAGACACAGGAGACATACATCAAATTATTTTTGTCTCCAAAGAGCCCCCCTCTGTCATGGACCAGCACCCTGAACCGTCTTCCTCAGAGAATTCTGACACCTCGTCCTCAGAAGATGCTCCTGAGTCAGTAGGAGACGACTCAGCCACAGAAGGGCTTGTATCTCCTCAGGACCCAGTTCTCCCAAGGAACCCCAGAGGGTAGCTCCCCTGCATCCAGAGCAGGCTCCATTACCATCCTATGACTCTGAGGACTCCGGCCATGAAGGCACTAGCAGGCCAGAACTGCTCCCATGTTGTCACAGTCTGAGGTTGCTAAAACAGACCAGGTCCCTTTAAGGGTCAACGCCCCAGTAAGGGTAGGGACAGAGCTAACCAGCCTAAAGTCCAGTGACTTCCTATTTAAGCCTCAGTCTTACTCTGATCTTCGTTGGAGCAACATGCAGACAAGCCTGACTAGCTTCCAGCCCCAGCACCACTCCTGAGTTTTCTGTGGTGCTGATCTCTTGTTGCTGAAAAAGCTTACCTAACCTCCTCCCTGCTCCAGATCTGATCCATAGCAGAACCCTGCAACCCAAGCCACATCTCAGAGCATCATCAGAACCCATGGCCTGAAACGGTACACCCTCATATCCTCCCGTGTGTCTTGTTCCTGTTCTAATGTCTCCCATACACAACACTTCCTTATTACTCATTTATTCTTTCTGTTTCTGAACCTGATCTGTCATTCCCTCAGTCTCTCTACTTTGGGGATCCTTTGGTTGCTCTGTTGCCATTTTCATCTCCTGGGTTTCCCTAGTCAGAGAAAAGGGTGGTGCTAAGAGCAACTATGTGTTGTGCGCTCCTAGTGTGACTGTACACATTAGCAGCTTCTTCATTCACTTCCGTTCACTTTATGTAGTGCTTGGGAAACATGGCTTGAAAGTTGCATATGACTCCTGTCCTGAGTTCTGATTTGCCCATTCTTGTGATGGACTAATAGAAACAACGAATAGGAGGAGGCAGAGGCTGTTTTGGGAAGTTTTTTATATGTAAAAAAAAAAAAGAACAAACTTCCATATGCAAGGTGGCATATGCCATAAGGATGGGGAACTAAAATGGAGGTTGGTCTGTGGTGGTCTACCTACAGTATAGGGCAGTACACTTGCATCATGAGATATAGAATTTCTGAATCAAGTAGAAGAAGTATGTTTGCCATCAGGAACCTTCTTACATTGTTATCGAGTTCCTCCTGTCCTGCTTGCAACGAGCTACTGTTGAGGCAGTGTGACTTTGGTATAGCCTTTGCCAGCTCCCTCTTCCTATACAACACTGCACCTTGCAAGATCCCTGGACTTCTCTGCTCACAAATAGGAAGATATCCATATTTGGGTAGTCAGATACTCAGAAAATGGGGTAAGAATATAGTGATGGCAACTCCTCTTAATGAGTTGCCTTGGAATCAGTTTTGCTCCATTGAAGTCCCCCAAATACAGATAGGGCTATCAGTCCCAGATCTCACATCCTTTGCAAGGAGCCTTTGATAGGACGAAATAGTTTTCTTGCAAACTTTTAGGTTTTAACATCTAAATTGCTCTGAAATGTCTAACTACAGATTACTTGACCTCTGGGGGAAGTTTTGCTGTTTATTGAGATTATTCCATTAGTGTTTGCACTGTGACTGCCTGCCAAAGAGTCAATCTGCTTTTCCCTTGCATGGTTTGGTCCGTTTTGAAGGTCTTACAGCTGTGGAGTAAAATCCATTATGTAACAAGGGGCATGGTGGATTTGGAAATGTTCCAGCACAAACCTTTCCATAGTCTGAGGCAGATTGCACAGGTTTATTTCTTTTAAAAATATATGTGTGCATTCACATACTTTTGCATCATTCACTTTCATAATTTGATCAGGAATAGTTACTATTTGGCTTCTGCATGGCAAAACTCATCTTTCCCTGTACCATTAAAAGAATAATGTTAAAAAGTGAGCTTCTAATTATGTTCTTTGTTTGGATTTATTTATTTTTATGTATACAGTCGCAATGTCAGCTTTACTACAAGAAGCAGCATCATGATTATATGATGTGAAAATGAGAATGATACTGTTGTCTTGTACCATATGCATTGGAGTGGGCTAATAAGTTCTTGTGAGCTAATGAGTTCGTGGTATGCAGTGTAGCTGTATTTGTCATTGCCATCTCTTGTAAACTGTGTAAGCAACTTTTTGTGTTAGGAGGTATGTGTAGCCAGCACAGTATTTTTGTTTGTTTGTTTAATGGGAAGAGTGTCATATATCAAATTGCAAACTTGCCAGTCTCTTTTACAGATGAGCTGATTTGAGACATCCTAAGGCTAATCTGTAGATATGTAGGATGATGACACTGTAAAATTTTACTTCAGCTAAAAGGGATCACGCTGCTCACGCTTTGCTTCCCACACCACCCAATAACATTAAAACAAATTCTCCCAGTTTGGCTCAGTGGATGATCCTGCGGAGATACTGAAACATGTCAACCCTATACTGTAATGCCCTTGATCACCTGCCAGTTCCAGGGTCCAGTGGGAAGCCCACGATAATAAATTCAGTGGATGCCCTTTTGTGTCATACGGCCTCAAATTGGGTCAGATATTCATGACTCTTCCTTTGTTTGTTCGTTTTTAAATTAGCATTTAGCTCAAGGTGTTAGGCAGTTAGAGGGTCATGGATTCTGTTTTAAGAGATAAATGTAGGCATGTTTGAATTCAGATATAATCTTAAAAATGTTATTTTTAAAAGCACTTAAATATAATTGATTTAAAAAACCAAACAAAAAACCAAACACATCATTTAAGTTAATCATTCGGGTAGCCCCATCCACTGTGGGTGCCCATAAGCCTCCAAACTTAGAGGATAATGGGCATCCAATGGAAGGTGGGAGGAGTTTGGTGACGAGGATTGCCTCCGCACTCCCCTCGCCCTCCAAAACATTTAGGTGGCCGATTTTGGCCGTCTAAGTGTTTTTCTCCTCCTCGTGAGGAGGAGGAGGAGGAGCTGAGGCACCACCTGGATTCTGCAGAGGATGGCGGTGCCTTGCTCCTCCCCTCCCCGCTCCCAGGAATGCCCCCCCCCATGCTGGCTCCAAAGACAGTCTTCTGTCTTCAGAGCCCAGCTGGCATGGAAAGAACTGCACCAACAGCGAGGGTGGAGGGAAGGGCGCTCTGCAGGTGTGGTCCCCATTGTGACCTCGGAAGGCATTTCTGAGGTTGGAGCTGGGACTCCGACCTATCCTATGACCCCCAGACAAGGTTGGGAGGCCATAGGATTGTGCCCTAATTTACATTAAAATTTCCTTTTTTATTCTTCACCATAAGATGGAAGGTACAGCAAGTTACAAAAAAAAATTACTATGATGAGTATCTAAGAAGGTACTTTGAGTAACATAGAAATGAGGAGAGAAATATGTCATTTTAGTAGTTCTCCCCAAGTTAATTGAATATGTATATGCTTCTTCTTATATACTTCCAATATATATTTCAAACCAGTTCTTAAAGTGGCAGCCAACATTTTAATCCCTATTAACATATTTGTTTCACTGTTTTGTAAGGCCTGGAAAAAAATATTTTGCTTTTATTTATTGGTAGCATTTGCAAAATACTTTTGCTGCCACATTATGTACAAGAGGAGTGGAGGCACATTCTGAAAATGTGGGGAGTTATGCCATAGAAGATCTGGCATGGTTTTGAGGATCAGAGGCACTAGTTCCAGAGGTTGCTCTTTTGTTCTAGCATTCCAGGGGCTACCAAAAAAGATGGGGGCAAAATTAGTTGGGGTCATATTTTCATATGAACCAACCCTAATTTACACTTCACAAATTAATGCACGAACCAGAATGCAATTATACTTCTGTTTTTGCATTTCTCCACATTTTGTCTTGCAGTTCTACAATCAAAAAAATGTGTACATGTAGGGAAATCACATAGAAAAAGGCATATATTAGGAGAAAGTGCTTGCAAAAGTATGCATATTAGGAAAATGCTGTACAAAAATGTGTACCCATTTTCATGCACTTGGAAGGGTGCAAAGGAATCATAAACTGATGTGGAAATAGAATGGAATGAATGTGCTTGAAAAAATGTGGTACAGGTATCCTAAATGCTTTTGCAGAAGCATACGAAAACTTGGTCTCTCAAACTTGGTTTTCTTGGTCTCTCATTTTCTCGAATGAAACATAGAGTGTTCGAGGATCAGGATATCTGTAAGAAGACCAAAACGCTGGTTTATGAAGCCATTGTATGACCAACTTTATTGTATGCCTGCGAAACATGGACTATCTATAAACTTCATTTCCACCTCCTTGAAAGATTTCATCAACATTGCCTCCGGAAAATCCTGAAAATTACTTGGGAATATAGGCAAACAAATGTCAGTGTACTGGAAGAAGCAAAGACTACTAGCATTGAAAAAATGATCCTTCAACGCCAACTTCAATGGACCGGTCATGCTGTTTGAATGCCTGACTGCCGTCTCCCAAAGCAGTTACTTTATTCCCTATTCAAGGATGGAAAGCGGAATATCGGTGGTCAGTATAAGAGGTTTAAAGATGTTCTTAAGGCTAATCTAAAAAAATGCAATATAAACATCTGAAACTAGGAAGCTCTGGCCCATGAACAATCTAAATGGAGATTGGCCTTTCACAAAGGCTCCATGGACTTTGAAGAAGCCCGAGTGCAAGGTGAAAGGGAGAAACGTACTAAGCGAAAAGCACATCAAATGAATCCTTTACAGGACCATCTTTCATCTGGTAACCTGTGTCCTCACTGTGGGAAGCTGTGTGGATCTAGAATTGGCCTCCACAGTCACTTACGGACCCATCGCTAGAGTCTACACAATTTTTTTTTTTAGAATTTCCTCCTTTTATAATTTTCTTTTTGTAATTTTATCCTGGAAGACAATCTTACTCAGTCACGAGTGATCGCCTATTATACATTGTCCACCAACACCCTGGCCACATTTGGGTGGTAGGTTTGGAATTAATGCACACTGGGCTATGGCGGATTAAAGAAGCACATGATCAAGCATAGATACTAATGCATTCCAGTCTCCTTCAGGAAGCAGAGTGGTGAAATTGATAGCTGCCTTATACTTCTCCCACCCCAACATATTTTATTGAACCAACTAAATTTTCAACTCTTGTGCCTGTGTTCTCATTTCAAGTCAAGATGTGAAATATCTTGTATATTACCTGCTTGTATACTTAACCTGCTTCCTGTATGTTCCACTATGACCCTGAGCACTGTAATAGGAAGAAGGATCAAAATTAAATTTATGGAGCGAACGGCCATTGCTGATGGTATAATTGCAATGCAACCCAGGCAGAGATAATGAACTTAGATTATTTGTTATTCAAGAACATTTTCCATGCTTCAGTAATACAATAGTGTAGAAGTTGTTAAGGAAAAAAACAGATGGATCTTTATGAAAGGGTGGATAAAAGAGAGAGCAGTGCGTAATCAGTTTCTAGTGTTTGCCATTATGCCATCTTGACTTCAAAAAGACACGCTTCTAAGTTTATTTTTCCCCTCTCAGCTATTTAATGTGCTGTGGTTCCAAGTTTTAATATCCTGACTACTTCAAGAAACCTATAGTTCTAAAGGGTTTCTCTTAGATTCCAGGCGTTAGCTCGCCTCTAACTTGTTGCTGTGGGGGTGTGGATGTGGGTGGAGCATTGAACTAGAAGGCCTAGCCACATTTACTTGGGAATAAGCCCCACTGAACTCCGTGAGACTTGCTTCTGGATAAGCCATGCATAGGATTGCTCACCACTGTATTGGATGTCACAAGTTTTCAGATAATGAACTACTTTAATTGAATTACAATCGACATTTGGCATAATAAACTCTTCTATGTCTCAGTGATTTCAACAGAAGAGATTCAAAAACACATGTTTAGCTCTTTTAAATTCAACTAAATCCAAATTACTTGGAATTAATATTGATACCATGGATAAAGATGTAATTTCAAAGGTTTGTAAGGCTAAATGGAAAGATAAGGACGTTAGTATCTTGGCGTGAAATTACTTAATGATATAAAGAATCTCATTAGTTATGAGATAGAGGCATTGATAATCAAATTAGGGCAGGAGCTGAATTGGTGGTCAAAAATAAAAACATCTTGGATGGGACAATAAAAATGAATGTTCTACCAAGGCTTCTACTTTTTTCCGGAAACCAGTGCAGTGTAGTGGCTAGAGGAGGAATGCAGGACTTCAGGCTCGTGGTCCCAAACTGGCCCTCCTGGGGTCCCAATCTGGCCCTTTGGTCTACCCAGATGGCCATGCCCCCTTCCCCTGGGCCTGCCCCCTTTCCCTCAAACACTGGTGGTTTCCTGGCTTTTGTGGAACTCAGCCCCCATTTTAAAAGGTTGAGATGCCTTTCCCAAGGCCTAGTTACTGGCAGTAAGCTTTAAACCAAAATATGTTGGTATTTGTGGTAATTTTGGCCCCAGCCTTTGGCCTTGTCCCCTTTCACCTTCAGCTCTGTCCACCACCGGAATGTGTACATCCCACCCCACCCCACCCACCCCACCCCACCCATGAGCTTCTCCAAAATGGAATTTGGCCCTCAGGTTGAAAGAGGCACAGTGCCCTTGGGTTAGAGTGTTAGATTACGACTGGGAAGGATCTGTTCAAATCCCCATTCCTCCATGAAGCTCTCTAGGTGACCTTGGGACAGTCACTCTGTCTCATCCTAACCTAACTCATGAGGTTGTTGTGAGGATAAAATGAGCCAACCATATACACTATACACGTGTTAAACAAAATATTAGCATACTATGTTGAAGATGCATGGCAGAGAATGCAAACGTCTTGCACAAATTGGCAGGATTGTAAAATTATTGGATAAAGATTATCAAGACCATTCAAGCTATTACACAAAACAAATTAAATTTGAAACCAAAAGTAGTCCTCTTAAATGACACTAAATTCAGCGTAGAAGGAAAGAATAGAGATATGGTTAGCAATTTGTTAACAGCTGCAAAAATGATTATAGCTGGGAAAGAATGAATGAGCCATCAATAGAAGATTGGCTCCAGAAAGTCTGATATTGTAGTGCTTTTATCAAAAATTACTGCTATTATAAATGCACTTTGGGGAGAGAAAGGGCATTGAAACATTTCTGGGGGGAAATTGCAATGCTCTGTGGAATTCTGGAATCAGAAGTACAGAACTAAAAATGTCCATGCTCAAATTTTGTTAGGTTATCTTTGCATTTGCATTTTTAAAAACAATCAGTAGATATAATACTTGATTGTGCCTTGCATGTTTGGTTGATTCCTAGAAGGCTTGCTGGAGAGTTAGGAGCTTTGTGGGTAGTAGAAATTATTATGGGTTAATAATACATTCGAGAGAGCAGGTAGTTTGCTAGAGGGGGAAGGTGGTTCTTTGGCAGGTAGGAAGTCTAGCAAGATTGGTATTGCACTCCCATCAACTAGTAGAACCAGTGCTTTTTTTCTGGAGAAAAAGGTACCGGAACTCTTGGATTACATTTCCTCGGGAGTAGATGGCGATTAAATTGTAATGCAATTAATAGAAGAAAAGGTGCTGGAACTCAGTTCCGGTGAGTTCCACCAGAAAAAAAGCCCTGAGTAGAACACATTTTCTTATTACTATGTAGCTACTGGTGCATGTTGGATTTCTAAGTGTGTCTGGGTGTTTTTTTTTAATCCACTACCTATGCCTATTTTGCCTAATTTGAGCCAACTCAATTAATGGATGTCACAGCTTTGCTAGTATACTCAGTTCTGACATTCCACAACTATTCATGTTTGCTGATTGAGAAGTAGTATTATAGTATTTAAATACATTATAGAATTTAAATGTGAAGATGCCATTTCTAGGTTTCTGTAAGTTTTAATTGAATTCTTTATTACGTACATTTTTACCTTGCCATTCTAGTCTAGTTGTAATATGGTTTGACATCAAACTAATTCAAAAGAAACCAAACCTGCCTCATTACAGCCATACAAGCAATGTATTGAACATATCAATAATACAGCATATTATAATTAGGGGTACATTTCCAAAATTGGAGATTTCAGAGATGGACGCCACCCTAATGTGTTTTAGCTGTGAATGTTGGCAGAGGAGCCTGGTGACTCCTATTTCGGTGGGGCTCTTAATCCATTGCAACTTTTATTTGGAGCTTTATAGGAGCTATGCAGGGTGCTCCATGTTGGTGAACCTATTTTGGGGATGGAGTTTAGCACCATGGATAGCTCCCATAAAGCTCCAAATAAAACCTGCAATGGATTAGGAGCCCCACTGAAATAGGAGTCACCAGTCTCCCCTACGCTGGAAAATACATACAAAACACTCCCATCCCTAAGTCATAAACATCACTTCTTAGAAGCCATGGGATGCTGATTTTCCATGCACCAGGAAGGAAGTAAAGAGGAGAAAGGATTTTCAAGCATTCAGAGGTCCTTCTTTGCTGTTGCTACAGCCGGGCCAAGCTAATGGGAAGACTGCAGTGGGGAAAGAGCTGGGAAATTCTTCTCTAGCATGGATCATCATATCCTGATCCACCTTCAGCATAAATACAGCATCATCATTGGGATCTGAAGATAGATTTATTTATTTTTTTGCAGAAACATCTTGTAGATTATATGCCTCTGGTTTCTTGAGCCCTGGTAAAGAAATTCTGAACAATACAGAAATACTATTATTAAAGTAGTAGTGATAGGGAGGAAATACATATGGTTAGCACCTTATATTCAAAGAAAAGAAGATCAGTTGAAAGTAAGCTTCTTCCAAGTCTATGAACTGGTGATTAAGAAACTGAGTAAGATTTGTTAAGTGCTCATTGGTAGAGTCCAAGCCAATTTCAGTGAAGTATTTTCTTGATAATTTGGGGTAGGACTCATCATCACACTTCTTTTTGTCATGGTCTCAGAGATGCAGAGAGGGTATCTTCACCTAGACAGGAGACTGCTTGGAAAGTAAGCATATTCAGAAACAGCTGTGCCGTTTTGCAAGATAGAAAAGAAAAAGCATGTCTCTTTCTTAGCCAAGGAAATTGCCAGACTGTCAGTCAGGATGGGATTGTTTTGGCATAGAAAATGCATTCTCCTTAACTAACAGAATAGCATCACAGCGACAGAGGAACATGACTATCTCAGATAGCAAATACAGACGGAGAGGGAGGGGAAGGCATGGATATTTTCAGGCTCAGTGGATAAATGCAACTGTGGACAGATGGGCGGGAGATGTAATCTCTGAGGAATAGTTAACAGAATTGCAAGCAGAAATGGGGGAGAATGTAAGGCAATGGAGTGATCTCTAGGATCATCTCCCTGTGATCTATACCCAGGATGGACAAAGATGGATCTTTTTCTTTTTCTTTTTAAAATAGATTTTAAAAAATTGAATTGGGTTTTTAATCTTGTAAAAATTGTAAGTTTCTATTTTTTTGAATAGTCTCTTTAAAAGAAAATCTGATCAGAAGCATGTTAAACCTTTTCTTCTAATCTTCAAAAACTGAATCAGTAGCCCTCTTCCGAACACATTAAAGGCCACTTTTGTGGGATTTTTTTTTAATTCAGGTATTATACATAGGGCGCAATAGGTCATACACTACATGGCTCCATACTGGAGGCTGACAGGTCATAGGCACCAGGTTCCTCCACCAGGTCAACTGTGCTCTTTCTCTGGAGCCTGCAATTTACTCATTGCTCTAATTACAAATATCTAGGTTGCAATTCGATACACACTTACCTGTGAGTAAGCCCCATTGAACCCAATGTGGCTTGCTTCTGATAATTCCCTTTTAAAGGTTTTAAGTACAGTCATGCCTTGGACTGAGAGCATAATTCATTTCGGAAACGTGCTTGTAATCCAAAACACTCATATCAAAACGAAATCCCCCCCAAAAAAATTTGTACAGAGATTTTTAATTTAAGCCGTACTACAGTACTTGTATTGCAAGACGTCGCTTGTATATCAAGTCAAAAAAATTAAATAAATATTTAAAAATTTGCTTGTCTTGCAAAACGCTCTCAAACCAAGTTACTTGCAATCCAAGGTATTACTGTACTGTAAATGTGAAAACTTTATATAACTGTTAAGGTTGTTTAATTTAATAAACAATGGTCTGGTTTGCATGATTGCTGCAGCCCACTGTGGCTTATTTAAGCCATGGTAGGTTGTGGTGTGTGCCAATGGCCATTTTGAATATTCAAGCTGTGGTGGGCAGTCACCGTGGCTTATCGTGTTGTGCAAACCCGGTGAGGATAGCTTATGTAAGGGTTAAACATGGGCTGTTTCAGGGTTATTCTAGGGTTGTTAACCTTCACATGAGCCACCCTTGCCAGGTTTGCATGACATGATAAACCATGGTTACCGCTGGTTGTAGCTTGAGTAAAAAAAAGGCAACCAGCATGTGCCACAATGGGCTGCGGTGATCATGTGAGAAAAACTATCCACTAAATAAGCACTATACCAGTTAGTAAACATATCAAGTTATATAATGTATGAAATAATACAAATTATTCCTTCCTAGGTTGTGTAAATACTCTATTTATTTTTTAAAAGGTAAATGAACATGTTTTATTGGTTAGAGTAACCAATTAGTATGTATCACTGTTCAGCAAACATGAAATACAAGTGAGAATTTTGCTTTAAATCAATTATTTAAATTGGCCTTTTTTCTCAGCAAGTACCGTATATACTCAAATATACGTCTAGTTTTTCAGCACATTTTTTGTGCTGAAAAATGCCCCCTCGACTTATAAGTGGGTCAGTGCTCCCCCAGGACCCCCGCTGCCACCGCCAGGCACCGCCAGGCACCCCCCTCCACCCCCAGGACCCCTGCCGCCACCCCCAGACACCCCCACGCCACGCTGTTCCTCTCCGCTCGCTCTTTAAAATTATTTTCCTCCCCCCCCCATACCTTTACCAGCAGCCGCTTCGTTCCCGGGAGCCGGCATGGCAGCGCGCGAGGCAACCGCTGTTCCTCTCCGCTCGCTCTTAAAAATTATTTTCCTGCCCCCCCATACCTTTACCAGCAGCCGCTTCGTTCCCGGGAGCCGGCATGGCAGCGCGCGAGGCAACCGCTGTTCCTCTCCGCTCGCTCTTAAAAATTATTTTCCTGCCCCCCCATACCTTTACCAGCAGCCGCTTCGTTCCCGGGAGCCGGCATGGCAGCGCGCGAGGCAACCGCAGAGCGAGTGGCCAGGCCGCGTCTCTCTGCCAGGGACCCACGTGGAGCTGCTCCGCCATTCCCCTACCTTTGTTTTTGTAAGCGGCGGCTCGCGGCGCTGCTGGCACCGCCCTCGTCGCTTCCGGGCCGCGACGGGCATCACTTCCAGGGCCGCGACGGGCATCACTTCCTGCTCCCGGGAACGAAGCAGCATGACAGCGCGCGAGGCGACCGCAGAGCGAGCGGCTGCTGGTAAAGGTATGGGGGGGGAGGAAAATAATTTTTAAGAGCGAGCGGAGAGGAACAGCGGTTGCCTCGCGCGCTGCCATGCTGGCTCCCGGGAATGAAGCGGCTGCTGGTAAAGGTATGGGGGGGGGAGGAAAATAATTTTTAAGAGCGAGTGGAGAGGAACAGCGGAGTGGCTCCACATGTCTCCCTGCCAGGGAGACGCAGCCCAGCCACTCGCTCTACGGGCGCCTCGCGCTGCTGTGCCGCTTCCCTGCCTAGGAGCCGGCATGGCAGCGCGCAAGGCGCCAGCAGAGCGAGCCGCCGCTGACAAAGGTATGGGGGGGGGAGGAAAATAATTTTAAAGAGCGAGCGGAGAGGAACAGCGTGGCATGGGGGTGTCTGGGGGTGGCAGCAGGGGTCCTGGGAGTGGAGGGGGGTGCCTGGCGGTGCCTGGCGGTGGCGGCGGGGGTCCTGGGGGGGCTTTGGCAGTGGCGGGGCTTCGGTGGCAGCGGGTGCAGGTACGGGGGTGGGGCTTCGGCGGCGGCGGGTGCAGGTACGGTGGCGGGGGGTGTCTGGGGGTGGCGGCGGGAGTCTCCCCTCATACATTTCCCACCCTAGACTTATACTGGGGGCAATAAGTTTTCCCAGTTTTGGGGGGTGAAATTAGGGGCCACGACTTATATTAGGGCCGACCTGTACTTGAGTATATACGGGTAATCAGTAAATTTAAGTCAGTCTATCCTGCCTCTTGCAGTGAAGTAACTCCCAGTCCTCCTTCCCAGTGCCTACCTAGCCTGTGGCTGTGAGGTTAGAAAATGGGCATTTTCTTGCCATTCTGTACTTTACAGCTCCTCCTTGGTTTCTCCTGGCTGTCACCCTTTAAGAGCTAGTTCACAGAAACATGCACACCTTTTTCTCTCTACAGTTGACCATTGTACAGTTGATGACTAGAAGCTGAACTTGTGAATTGCCTCTACTGAAAAATATTGTGTTTAAGGTGATCGGAAAGTTCTGTCTGTGGTGAGAGAACTGTGATAGATCCATTTACATGTACAGGTCATTCCTTGATGCTGTAGCTTTCAAGGGGTGAACATGCAAATGTAATCCAACCCCAACTAATTGTCAGGTCTTGAGCCTAGCTTTGTGACTGGAGCATTGCTGCTCAGTGTGACAAGTTGCTCAGACTGAGAAAGTGCTTGGGTGGAATGGTTTTATAAGGCCTGGTGCATCTCTGTTGTCTTGTGAGGTTAGTTGACAGTCTTCAGGCTGTGGGGTCACCTGCAGTTCTCAGGCCAGTAGTATAGGCTAAGGGGTGTCCTTGACCCACAGAGCCTAGTCTGTCTGAGGGATCAGAAAGCTGCTGGCACAGGAGGTAGGTGTTGGAGGTTGGCCACTGGAGGCCCTGGATTGAGATAACTCACCCTGGCACCTTACAGTAGGTGGCCATGTAACCTCTTTTACAGAGGACAGTCCTCTATTTGAAATTTGCCAGGGGACGGTGCTGTATTTGAAGGGTTGTCCTGTTCAATTCCAGTTTAAAGATACAGTCATGCCTTGGATTGAGAGCATAATTCGTTCCGGAAACATGCTTGTAATCTAAAACACTGTTATATCAAAACGAAATTCCTCCAAAAAAATTTGTACAGAGATTTTTAATTTCAGCCGTACTATAGTACTTGTATTGCAAGACGTCGCTTGTATATCAAGTAATAAATAAATAATAAATAAATATTTAAAAATTTGCATGTCTTGCAAAACGCTCTCAAACCAAGTTACTTGCAATCCAAGGTATTACTGTAATGACCCATAAGAACTGTTGCCCATTAACACTGAGCACTTGGACAGCAAACTGAACAGGCAGGCACACAGCTCAGCTGGCACAGTTTTCCACACTGTGGTGAGATATACTGCATTTCTATTTAAATTATAATAATTATTTCTAAATTTGTAACTATACATATAAATTAGCATTTATATGTATAAATATAATTTATATTTATATAAATATAAACAACCTAGGGAGATTGTGGGCTCTCCCACACTGGAGGCATTCAAGGTGTAGCTGGATAGCCAATCTGTCAGGGATGTTTTGACTTGGATTCCTGCATTGAGCAGGGGGTTGGACTCTATGGCCTTATAGGCCGCTTCCAACTCTACTATTCTATGATTCTAATTTAAGCAAATTTTATGCAAATTATTTTTGTCCTCCTTTTCTGCTGATGCATTTCTTCTTCAGCCATTCATAAGTGGTCACCCTCCCTTATGGTAATCTGGCTTCATTGGTTTATGGTGCATGCTCCACTTTGTACTTAGATGCTTACTTTAGTTTGGGCCTTGTACTTGTACAATAAACATACACACATCTTTGACTGATATATTCTGAACGACCTGAACCAAATCTGTTGTTGGAATTGAGGTGAACAGAACTGGGAACAGATTTCTTCTCCAAGGGGATGGGCCTAAGTGCCAAATGGATGCTGTCAAGGGAGAGTTAAATGTCACTGGGTGGATGACCTTACTATGCAAAAGGATTCCTGTGACTTCAGGAAAACTGCTCATGGTTTAATCTGCTACTCAGTAGAATTGTGGGTATTGCAGTCTGGCCTAGAGAAAAGAGATTTTACCAGCAAGCTATCTTTTCTGCTCCATTAAAGGTATGTCTGTGAAGCCTTGCAGTAAGAAACCCTACAGCTGGAAGGAGAAAATAGCTCCGTCAGCTTTGTCACTTTTTTTTTTTATATGGCCTACTTTTCTATCTTTGCGTCTGTCTGAATTCAACCCATTGCTTGGTTTATGCTCTGAAATTAGGGTATTTCTGAAATAGGATATTTAGCAAGCTTCCATTGAGAAGAATTATTATCCATTATTTTATAAGAATCTTAAAATGTTTTGGTTGGTATCTATGCAATCTAGTCTCCATTTATTTTCATGGAATTTGACTGTGCAACTGTGCACTAGATTGTGGGTGCTATTTTAATACTAGGTAGGAGCTTGTCAAGTTTGAATGGGACGGCAAGGTGGGGGGGGAGAGAGCAGGGAGTACTCATCGTCGCCTCCTCCTGTCCAGCCATGCAAATGTCCACAAAAGGTAACAAGTAAACATGTTACTTCCCCATCTGCCTGCATACATTTGTATTTAAAAATATTTTAAAGCGTTTTTTTAAAAAATCTGACCCTTAACAATCAGAGGCACAAAACCCAAAATTCTTAGATTGTAGGAATATTATTATTTATTTAAAAGTGGGGAGGGGACACAACTGGAAGAAATACCTGACATTTAATTTCATTGGAGAGAGGCACCACATGGGAGACCCCAGACATAGATTCTTTTGCATGGGAGGCCAGGGAGCACATGATTGCACCCTAATGGAACCAACTACCTAGGGAGGTCATGGGCTCTCCCACACTGGAGGCATTCAAGGTGTAGCTGGATAGCCATCTGTCAGGGATGCTTTGACTTGGATTCCTGCATTGAGCAGGGGGTTGGACTCTGTGGCCTTATAGGCCCCTTCCAACTCTACAGTATTCTATCATTCTAATTTAAGGAAATTAGGGTACAATCATATTGTCCCTGGGAGGGCATCTCAGGAGCCATAGGATACTTCAGATCTTCCCTTCCACAGGTAGAGAGGGAGCACCTGGAAAGGAAAATGAGGTCCGCTACAGAGGTCCTCCCTTGACTGGTGGAGAAAACCTCTGCCATGGTGGCTGCCCTGCTGGCAGTGCTCTGCAGGTGGTTTGGGTAGAAGGGGTGTGTGTCAGTGGTGGATCAAGTGAAACTTTGGATTCGCTGGATCCAAAGTCCCTTTGTTCTTTGGACATGCCCCCAGAATGTGGTGAGAGGGGACTGTGCCAGCCCTTGAGGCCAGTGTGGCGTAGTGGTGAGAGTGTTAGACTGGGACTCGGGAAATCCGGGTTCTAGTCCCCGCTCAGCCATGAAGCTCACTGGGTGACTTTGGGCCAGTCACTGACTCTCAGCCTAACCTACCTCACAGGGTTGTTGTGAGGATAAAATGGAGAGGAGGAGGATTATGTAAGCCACCTTGGGTTCCTTGCAGGAAAAAAAAAGGCGGGGTATAAATATAATAAATAAATAAATAAATAAATAAATATTTCCCCTTCCATTGAAACCAATGGGGGGGATGGCAAGAAAAAAAGAGGGTAATGTAGAAAGCCACTCCCACTTTTCAGCCTGATCAGTGCAAGCCTAGTAGGGCTTAGGACGCAGTGGTTCCACAGCCATGGATTCCCCACCGCTAACTCCATAGGATTGTTCTGCCATATTTTTTAAGCAGTCTAATGCTGCAATCCTGTATGCACTTTCCTGAGTTAAAGCTGCATTGAACAGAGTGGGACTTACTTCTGAATAAACATGTGTAGGATTGCACCACTAGTCTAATTAAATAACCCACAACTCACTTGCAAAGGCTGCAGTATCCATAATCTGTTCTTTCTTTTCTTATGCATAGACATTCTTTACTAATTCCTCTGTATATGGAGCTTAGGGTTTTCTCTTTTTGTCAGTAACACTTTTCGGTTTGTTTGTTTTTGAATCTCTGCCTCTAATACTGATACCACTGTAAAAAAAGGGGGGGGGGGTTACTAAACTTTGTCCAAACCTTCCCCTACCTTGTTTAGTACATAAACTATTATTCTGCCTTGTACAGTTAGGGCAACAGTGGGCAAAAGGTAGATCTGGTATTTTGCAGTAGATGGGCAAGGATTTCTGACAGTAGGACCAACAAAATGACTTCTCCCACCCCTGGCCATAATTATGCTGCTGATATGAAAACAAAACAAAACAAAAAACAAAAACTTCCTGGGCAGCCAGGAGTGGATTTTTGTGTAGAAGAAGGACTCTGAACTCCATTCAGTTTTGGTAGTTAAAACAAATTCCTGGGCTCTGAATTCTTTAATTCTTTGTGCATGTCTTTTGCACCAGGCAAAAGTGGATCTTGGAGTTCCAGTAAAACTCCCAAGTTAGTAGATCTTGGGGATCTCTGGTTAGTGGATCTTGTGGTTCTACTAAAAAAAGAAAAGAAAAGTACGTAGATCCTGCAAGCCTGAAGTCTGACCACCCCTACTTCAGTCAGTGTAGGGAGTTAGGAGCAGCATGGAAGGAAAGTGAGATGTAGAATTAGGAGAGAGGAGGAAAGAGTGGGGCTGGGGATTAGGATCAGGAATTCGGAGGAGAGCGGTGGGAAATGTGTGGGGTTGGCAACCATAGGCTTATCTCAGGCAACTGAAAGAGTGGACTTACCTGGAGACTCACAAGAGGGGTCTCACCCTGCCCTCCATGCAGATCATGCAGTATGAACTCCGGAAAGGAACTCTGGATTCTTCTACCTCCACCTGAAGGCCCTTACCAAAATATGAGATTTCATGGCATGATCTGTGTTAGGATGTCGGAGAAATCTGCAATGAATTCAAATGAATTTGGATTTCTATGAATCCAATCTGTGGATTTTGCAGCAGAGAAGCTTTTTCTGAGACTTGCAGGGCAGGTTTTCACTGGGGGTGGGGGTGGGATTCACACTAATTTGCATTAGCACAAATGCAAATTAGTTCAAGTAGGATAAAATTCTGGTTACAAATATTAGACTCTGTCAATCAGCAAATGACGGAACGAAAGATGCCTGACAGTCCGTGAAGCACAGATGGAACGGATTTAACAAAATCAGTACATTCCTAGTTATGATATCAGGCTGGGGTGAAATAAAGGTTGACCATTAATAAGCACCATATACTGGTAGTTGTGCCTTTAGGAAGGCAGAAAAGCAGGGGGTGGTATTGGGGAGCGGGGTCTGTGTGAAACAAGGGTTGAACACAGACTTTCAGACTATATGAAGTTTCTGCACTTTTGCATCCCTGTTGCATCACTAACTCTCCGTGACAGAAATAAAGGAGATTATCACTGTAGATTTCATAGAATAGAGTTGGAAGGAGCCTACAAGGTTATCGAGTCCAACCCCCTGCTCAATGCAGGAAACTAGAGGAGGGGGTCTTCCATCCAAGTAATAACCAGGCTTGACCCTGCTTAGCTTTCCACGCTCAGACAAGCTGAGCCAGCATAAGCCAGAGGCCTAGAGATAGGAATATGGGGTGGGTTAGGATTTTTAAGTTTTGTACTGTTTTTAATTATGTTTTATATTGTGTGTGTGTGTGTGTGTTCCCCCCCCCCTTGTATTTTATTGGATTGTACATCGCTCAGAGTGTTTTTGCAATCAAAATCCACCTATCTACAAAAGCCCCCCCCCCATTTTCCCCCATGGGCAGAAATCTGATCCCTAACAGAACCCTGCAACCCAAGCTACATCTCAGAACATCATCAGAACACATGGCCTGAAATGGTATTTTAAGGGGAGGGGAATCCTTGCATAGAAGGCATCCACCAGTAGAGAACGCCATCCCTCACTCCCAGATCTATAACACCATCAAATTGGACAATATGGCAACCCTAAATGGAATGGGGTGTCCTGAAACGAGGTGAGCTGGTTAATGCTGAGGGCTGCAAGAAATTAGTCCAAGGACTGCAGGTTACCTGCGCCAACTTTAAACATACAGAATCCTTTTTCCTTTGCATCTGGTCACCCTAGCTTTACTTCTTTCTCTGGGCTGCCATTTTTGGGTCTGGAAATTTTGCAGCATGTATGCGTGGCACAAAGCTGTAGGTAGTCGCAGCTTTCAGAAATGCAAATGTGATTATATGGATGTGTGTACTTATTAATTATTTATTTATTGGCAATATTTGTATACTGCTGCTCCATATACTGTCTCAGTGTTGTTTTTCCACATGGATAGTGATACATCTTAGTTATGTTAGTCTTACGTCCATTTTCACACAAAAATGTAAAGTATGAAATTCCATACTTTAAGAGAAACCAAAGTATAGCTTCGAATAGAGTATAAAATAGCATAAGCTTAGTATAAAAGAAAATATCATGAATCACTGAGTAAGAAACTAATAAAACCACAAAATCAGGCTCAGTTGACCATTTATTATATCCCATTTATTTTTAGCTAACCACTCTGTCTGTGGTGAACTTTCATCTGCTTGCAGTAGCTAACACAAAAGTAGCTACAGTCTCTGTGGTGGTAGTATCCTTATTCCCTGTCGAAAGTACAGGTAATTAAAGATAATTCCAGACTGATAACCTTTCTAAAACAAACTTCAATAGCTTCGACCTGATTTCGTAGGAGGCAGAAGCACAAACACAGGGTCTACAGTTGTTCCTGTTCTGCGACCGCAATTGATGCAACTCATAGTCAATTTTAGTGGCATCCTTCTAACACCTTATAAGGGATTGCTTGGGGTCTGTTCTAAGCAAGGCATAGAACAGATCACATGAGTAACTTGCTAATTTATGTGTTTCTTTAAAATGCCCATGGGGCATAACAAGGAGAAAGAATTGCTCTCATGTCTTGCTGTACAGTAGTATCATTGAGTTTAGATTTAATTAATGTCCTTTCCTGCAATAGGTTGTTCGATTTCAATTCAACTTGTAAAAGGCCACACTGGGAGATTAGAGTATTAATCTTTGAGGCCCAGGAGTTTCTGAGAAAGTCAGAGTTACCTATATTGATCGCAATAACAGAAGGATATGGCAGTCTGCCTATGCACATATACTGCTTTTTAAGCCAATTTATGATGGAACATTTCTCCCACTTCAAAGAGAGAAGAATCTTATGCTCTCAGGAGTCCATGAAGAGTGGTGGACAAGGGGCTCCTAAATTTGTTTTGTATAACCTCAAGTGTCCATGCCATATCCCATGCCAAGAGTTTGGCTCCAGAGACCATGGCAACATCAAAAGGCAGCAGAGCAGCTTGTAAATGTAAACTGACCCCTGGGGAGAAGCCAACAGGAGCTGGGGAGCTTCCCATTGAGGATCAATTATCCCCAGAGCAAGAGATTGCCCGAAGGAGACCGAGGTAGAAATAGTTCACAAGCATACATTAGAACATGATCTGAACAGCCCTTAATAGCCCAATCTCATCTGATCTTGGAAGCTAAACAGGGTCAGGCCTGGTTAGTACTTGGATGGGTGAGCACCTTGGAATACCAGGTGCTGTAGGGAGGGACCATAGCTCAGTGTGATAGAGCACATGCTTTGCATGCAGAAGGTCCCAGGTTCGATCCCCGGCTTCTCCAGGTAGGGCTTGGAAAGAATTCTGCCTGAAACCCTGGAAAGCCGCTGTCAGTCACTGCCAACAATACTGGGCTAGATGGACCAATGGACTGACTCAGTATAAGGCAGCCTGCTATGTTCCTATGATAGCCTGTCAATGGGCCTTTGGGGGAAACGCACATGTCAGAGACATTTGGGGAGGGACACCATGTACAGTAATACCTTGGATTGTAAGCATAATTCGTTCCAGAAACGTGCTTGTAATCCAAAGCACTTTTATATCAAAGCGAAATTCCCCATAAGAAATTTGTACATATATTTTTAATTTAAGCTGCAATAAAGTATGATAGTGTAAAGTCTTCATTTTTCTTGACCGTACTACAGTACTTGTATTGCAAGACGTCACTTGTTTATCAAGTTAAAAAAATTTTTTTTTAAATTGCTTGTCTTGCAAAACACTTGCAGACTACTTGCAATCCAAGGTTTTACTGTATAGGGATTTCTGTGCTAATGCTAAAAACCTCTGAACCAAGATGGGAGAGTTGGAGTGAGCTTCGTTTTAAAGGAGAACATAGATGTAGTGAGCAAAACAGAAACCTGGTGGAATGGAGGGAACAAGTGGGGTATGGCCATCTCTGGGTACAAAGACAGGGAAGGATATACTGGGCAGTGTCACTCTGTTTGTGAAAGAGGGCATAGTGTCGATTAAACTAGAAACCTCAAAGGGGCAGGTTCCTCCACAGAATTGCTATGGGTGACAATACAAGCCCCCAAAGTAAATTAGTACTGTTAGACATGCTATCATCCCCTTGAACTAAACTCTCAGGGTGATCTTGAGATGGAGAATAAAATCAGGGAGACATCCAAAGGAGAAAGTTGTAGTAATGGGTGACTTCAGTTACCCTCACAAAGCCTGGATAAATGTATGTTCTGGTCTTGACGAAGAAGTAACTTTCCTAAATAACCTAAATTACTATGCCTTGCAACAGTTGTTCAGGGAACTGGCCAGAGGGGAGGTGATCCTGGACTTAATTCTAAGTGGTGCCCAGGACTTAGTGTGAGTGTTGTCCAACCAATTAAAAACAGTGACCACAGTGCTGTCACACTTAGTTTATATGGAAATGGAAAATTGCCACACAATCATGTTTTACCGTATTTTTCGCTCCATAAGACGCCCCGGACCATAAGAGGCACTTAGGTTTGGAGGAAGAAAACAAGGGAAAAAAATATAAGATGCACTTACGTAGGTTTTGGAGGGAAGAAAACAAGAAAAAAAATATTCGGTGGTATTTTCTGCAAGAAAATACTACAGTTAATGAAGGAACTATCAGTAATGTGTCCTTCATTGTTATGAGATTGTTATTGTTACCACCTCAATTATGGAAGAGATATAAAAGAATAAAGGTGCCTGCCTCTGAGTACATTGCCAGCTTTACACTGAGCACTGGTGTAGTGGCTAAGCAATTTCTTTAATTTAGTACTGTGTTTATAAAATGTTTATAATGTTACTACCTCACAGGGTTGTTGTGAGGATACAATGGAGAGGAGGATTAGGATTATCAGTACCAGCCGCCTTGAGTTCCTTGCAGGAAAAAAGGTGGGGTATACAAAATAGTACAACTCACATTTCCCTCCCAATAATGGATAGGATATTCTTACATACCGTAATTCCAGGATCATTTTAAAGCAGTAGGGTAATAATACCCACGTAGGTTTTATGAAGAAATCTGACTCCCCACCTAGCCTGCTGCCCGCGCTGCCACAAGATTTCAGTGTTGGTGGCGGCGGCAGCATTGTCCACTGGCCGGCCCCCTCCGTCCCTCGGCGCCTCCAATGAGAGCGCGGCTGGCTGGGAGTTGCGCTGCTGCTGGCGGGAATCAAGCAGCCGGGAATCAGCTGGTAAGGGGGGGAATCAGCTGGGAGGCAGGGGCTTGCGCTGCTCTACCCAGGAAGCCTCCACTCTTCCGCCGGTGGGCGGGGCAGGGACGGTGGGCTCCGGAAGTCACCGCGGCAAAGCTGGCCCTGTGCCCGCCCGCTCGCGTCCCTGCTGCCGGGCTGGGGGGGAGGGGCGGCGCGGTGCTGCCACGGCAAAGTTTTTTGGAAGCGGGCGGCCTTGTCCCGCTCCGCGCAGCTCGCGTCCCTGTTGCCATGGGGGGGGAAGGGGTGCCGCCGCCGCTGCCGCCACACCAAAGTTTTTGGGAGAGCGGGCGGCCTTGTCCCGCTCTGCGCAGGAGCCGCACGGAGCAGAGCTGGCCCTGCGCCCGCCCGCCCGCGTCCCTGCTGTCATGGGGGGGGCGCCGGCGCCGCCACCACGCCAAAGCTTTTGGGGGAGCGGGCGGTCTTGTCCCGCTCTACGCAGGAGCGGCGCGGAGCAGAGCTGGTCCTGCATCCACATCCCTGCTGCCATGGGGGGGGGGTGGCGCCGCCGCTGGCGCCGCACCACCGCCGCGCCAAAGCTTTCGGGAGAGTGGGCGGCCTTGTCCCGCTCTGCGCAGGAGCCACGCGAAGCAGAGCTGGCCCTGCGCCCGCCCACGTCCCTGCTGGGGGGGGGCGCCGCCGCCTTGGCAAAGTTTGTGGCAGGCATGGGCGGCCTTGCCCCGCTCCGTCCAGGAGCCCTCCGCTCTTACGCCGGACCAGTTTGAGGCGCGCAGAAGAAGGTAGGGAAAAATAAATCATTGGGGTGGTTTTTTTTTGTTTTTTTTTTAGCATTCCCTCCATAAGACGCACAGACATTTCCCCCTCCTTTTTGGGGGGAGAAAAGTGCGTCTTATGGTCCGAAAAATACGGTATTTCACAAGAGGAAACCTCAAAAATGAGGGAATTGGTAAAAAGATAGTTGAAAGGGAAAGTCAAGAGGGTTAGATCTTTTCAGAACGAAGCTGTCATGACTCTCCTGGGCGATTCCTCATCAGAGGAGGAGCTTGAACCTTCAGAGCCAGACATCCCGAGGGAACAGGAACAGGATCGTAGAGGGCTCTGGCACTACCCAAGATGGTCTTGGTCCCTCTGGGGTGATGCCTTCAGAACTGCCTCCTTGAGAGGCAGAGAGCTCAGCTTCTGAGGCAGAGGGGGATACCGAGCCACCACCTAGCCCCTGAGAACAGGGAAAGAAGGGATAACAAAAGGAATTAAAGGTGGTTAAGGAGACTGTGGAGAAGCTGAATGAATTATTTGCACTTGTCTTCACTGCAGAAGATGTGGAAAGGGAGTCTGAGGAACCGAGGCAAATAGTGGTGACAAGAGATGACATTCTTGATCTTATTGACAAACTGAAAACAAACAAAACTGAAAATTCCCATATGTGGAAAGTTACAGTGGCGCTTCTTAGCTTAGAAATAAGGTGAGTACGAGGAGGCATGATAGTGCATAGTGTGCAGTATGCATAGTGTGGAGAAAGTGGATAGAGAGACCTTTTTCTCCCTCTCTCATAATACTAGAACCTGGGCTCATCCTATAAAGCTGACTGGTAGGAGATTTAGGACAAATAAAAGGAAGTACTTCTTCACCCAGTGCATAGTTAAACTATAGAATTTGCTACCTCAAGATACAGTGATCGCTGCCAACTTGGAATGCTTTACAAGGGGATTAGATAAATTCATGGAGGATAGGGCTACCGGTTGTGATAACTGTGTATTACCTCCAGTATCAGATGCAGTGTGCCTCTGTATGCCAGTTGCTGGGGAACACGAAAGCAGAATTAACGCAGCGAACAATTCGAAAATAATGAAAAGATTTCACCTATTCCAGCTTTTGTCCAATGACCATTTAACTACATCAGTGTGCTTTTAAAAAAATGTATTATCTTGAGACAGTTTCACAAATTCCTTAATGCATAGTGTAAATGCATGGAGGGGAGAAAAGGGATCATAGTCACTGGCTGCACCCCTGATGTCACCGCACTTCACTGGCTGGTTCCACCTCAACTTCTGCATGTTAGCTGGAAGGTCTGAAAGGGGAACCTGTGCACATACAGATCTGGCTAATGTGCACATACAGATCTGGCTAACTTGCAGAGTTTGGGGTGAGGTCAGTGCCACGGTCCCACACGTTGCCTCACGTCTCTGCGTTTATGCATGGAGGGAATGTGTGAAAGGGGATTCTGCTCTCTTGCACATTGATAACCAAGTCTTCTGCCTTGTAAAAAGTAAAGAAATATTTTATTGTCTGCTTCATGCCATTGTTTGACTAAATCATCAACAAATGGGGAGAGCAGATTTTGTGGCAGTAGGGGTAATTGTACCTGCTTCCGGAGTGGGGGGAGGGGACTAAGAGCCATTTTCTGCTCCAAATCTTTTTTAACTTTTCTTTTTTCCCCTTTTTATTTTTTGGTGACTTCTGCCAATGCATTATTGATGTAAATATTAAAAGAAATGGTTCCAACATGCAACCTTGGCCACCCCACCCCACCCCCGATGGCAGAGATACACCTGGACAGTTTCCTCTAAGAAGCGGCTTGTCCGCGCACACGTTTTTGTCTGTAAAGTCCTTTCCAAACATGGTGCTCATAGAGCCTAAGGGGTTGAACCAAAGATGGTCACGGCTAACCAGATGAGGAAAACAGATTGAGAGGTTGGCAAATGTGTCATGTAAGGTTGGTTTGTTGCAGATTTGTGTTTTTGTTTTTTGTACTGTATGAGAAAGTAGAAAGCAGCTTTCCACTGTGAGTCAATGAGGTCTAGAACCTGCTGCTTCATAAAACGTGAAATGTTGCTCACTTATTTTTCCAGTTACAGTAATAGCTTTCCCACTGTCCTGCTGCTGTAAATGAGGGCACATTCAGTCTACCATTACTGAGGTGGAAAGTCACATTGAGGTAATTTCCCCCCTGAGTATTTATACACTGAAATGTTATGGAAGTGCCTCTGTGAGATAATATCTCACATTTACCACATACACACGCACGCACGCACAGAGAGAAAGAACATGTTATTTTTTTTAAAATATTTTATTTTATTTTTTTCAAAACAAATCATAACAAAATACAAAATTATCACACAAATATAACATAATCAACATACAATAAATCATAAAGTGCTCCCCCCCACCCTCCAAGGGACCAATTAATATACTTCTATCCTCTTGATCAAATAAAGTCTAAATTCCAAAAATATAACATATCCCGACAAGGCATGTTACCCTTCCCCTTTATTAATACATAGTCTAGTAATTGATTCCATATCTCCATAAAATTATTCTTCTTTAGCAATCCTTTTTTGCATTTGATACTACTAGTTAGTTTATCATTTAGGGCTATGTCCCAAACTTCCTTATACCAGTCTGTTATTAGGAAAACATGTTGTACTTTCCAATTTCTCGCTATCATTAGCCTAGCTGCAGTTAACAAGTTTACAATTAACTCCTTCGTATTTTGATCACAAATAAGTTTCTCAGTTATTGATAACAATGCTAATTTTGGACAGACCTCTAAATTAGTACCAATAATTTTCGATATTTCTGTAAAAACCTCTTGCCAAAACACCAATACATTTTTACAACTCCACCACATATGAGCATATGTCCCTTTTTCCTGACATCCTCTCCAACATAATGCAGAACAATTATTATCTATTCTATTTAATCTTACTGGAGTTAAATACCATCTCCAAATTAGTTTATAAAAATTTTCCTTTATCCTAATTGACATCATTTTCACAATCCGTCTATCCCATATATTGTTCCACCCCACCTTCGAGGTCACCTCCTCAAATTCATTATCCCATACTGCCTTAAGCTGATCCTCTTGTTCTTTTGCTTTTTGAATCAATCTATATAAATCCCTTGTTATACCTCTTGTTGATGCATTACCTGGTAGGCCATCTCTAGACATGACCATCTTTTCAAAATTAGTTAAATCTCTCTCGTACTCAGTTTTCCTTTTCCATTTCTTCGACCACTGTTCTAACTGTACTAAATTTAACCACGATAATCTTCTTCTCCCAACAATTTCCATTATTTGATCTCTAGTCCCCATCTTTTCCACCCAATCGGTCAATCTAATAACCCTTTCTTCTCTTAGTTTACCCTCCAGCTCTGATCTTAAGTTTTCAGGAAAATCCTTAAGAGCTACCACCGGAGTTAATGGAGATATCCCTGGTATAAATATGCTCTTCATAGTACCCCAAATCATTAACAAATTTCTTAGAAAAGGGTTGTCTATATTTTTTATCAATTTATTATTATTTTTTTGAAAAAAAATATTCCCCAAAGTACTACATAGTTCACCTGTTTCTAACTCCAACCACATTATTTATTTAGGGCGTGCTATAATATCCACTATATGTCTTAATTGATTCGCTATATAATACCATTTTAAATTCGGCAAACCCAAACCCCCTACTTTTTGTGCTTTATACCATCTTGTTTTAGTAATCCTAGATTTTTTCCCTCCATTACAATATGTATTAATAATTGATTGCCAATCTTTAAGTTCCTTATCTGATATCGCACTTGGTATCATCCGAAATAAAAATTTATCTTTGGCAAAATCTTCATTTTAATCAAAGCAATTCTACCAAACCAGGAAAGTCCAATTTTTTTATACTCCTCTATTTTATTCTTTACCTCATTCTTTAATTTCCTATAATTCTGATCTCCCAATTTATCTATATCTTTTGGAATTACAATTCCTAAATATTTAATTACATTATTAATTTATAATTACTTTTTTTTTACACATTTCAATATCTTCTCTTTTACTATAGTTAAACAACAAAAATTTAGATTTATCCCAATTAATCTGTAGCCCCGTTACTTCCCTGAACTCCTTTAAATGATTCTCCACTCTATCCATATTTTCCATAGAGAAAGAACAAAGAACATATTTTCCATAGAGAAAGAACATGTTACCCCTATCTCAATTATTTTTTTCAGAGCATGATTACTTTCAGTCTGATCAGGTATTGTTTCTGCCCCCCGCCCCACAACACGATCTCTTTATTAAGAAGAAAGGCTACCTTGCAGTGATACTTCTGGCCTCAAAAGTGAATATGTGAATTTGCTCTTGAATATCGGCTAGGTAGTATTGTCTTCAGTGTCAATGTTAAAGCAAAGTAGGCAATCATTGCTATTTTGATTAATTGCCTAACTTTATTTAAACCTTTATTAATGGTGTTGCTTTTAATCAAGCCATACATTTTAATTCAGCAGTAACCAATGGCATAGAAAGGACACTTTACACAATTGGACTAACGCAAACTGATGCTTGGCTGTGTGGTGGTTTGTTCTCAGAACCAGAGGAAGAGCCAGTGTGGTGTAGTGGTTAGAGTGTTGGACTGGGACTCAGGAGATCCGGGTTCTAGTCCCCGCTCGGCCATGAAACTCACTGGGTGACTTTGGGCCAGTCACTGCCTCTCAGCCTAACCTACCTCACAGGGTTGTTGTGAGGATAAAATGGAGAGGAGGAGGAGGAGGATTATGTAAGCCGCCTTGGGTTCCTTGCAGGAAAAAAGGTGGGGTATAAATATAATAAATAAATAAATAAATAAATAAGATGCTACTTGACAAATGCTGCTGATTGTTGCATCATGTGCTCTATCCTTCCTCCGGTCCAGTGAGGTAGGGTGATGGCTTGTTCACTCCAGACAGAGAGCTTCCACAGCTGATGTGAACCTTGGTTTCTCTCATCAAAGCCTAACACCTAGATCAGAAATAGCCAACATCTTCAGTCTAGGAGGCTGACTTTCCTCCAGTAAAGCTACTTAATGCCTGCTCACCCCACCTCCACCCCCATGAACATCTGGTGGGATGTGGGAGAAATTTGTTCAGTTTGCATTTTGATGCGAACCTGTCAAATTGGCACTTCCCAAACCAATATGTGATCCAAAATGTAGTTGTGAGGATCCCCTCCAGATTTCAAACCTCAGATTGTTCTCAGACCCCTCTTACACCAGAGGACAGGTCTTAGAACTTCTCCGGGACTCCATTTGTGAACCTGGGAGCCCCAGTTCATCATAGGAGAGAGATGAAGACTGACAATCTCTCCCACCTGCAAAACAGGAAATTATTACTGCAAGTCTAATCGTTTCTTTGATGCTTGCTTGCTGTTGACCCAGTTTGTATGTATGTAATACCAAATTGTGGGTTATTTAACTCATGAATATGCGGGGGTGAGTGGGAGCAAATTAGTGCATTGCCCCAGCACACTTCTCACTTCTGCTTTCAGTGAACAACCTACGATTGCCCCGTCCATAGCTTGATGTCCAAATCCGGACACTCTGGGTTGTTTGGCGGTTAAACAAGTTGTAGGTTAACTCATATGGCAATCGTAGATTGTTAATTGAAAGCAGAAGTAAGGAGTGTACCACAGGTGACATGTTCACTTGCTCCTGCTCACCCCAGCCAATTTGTGGGTTAAATAAACCACAATTTGGCATTACATGTGAACTGGGTCATCTTTTTTCATTCTGCCAGTCCTTTTCCTTTTCTCCCCATTCTTCCAAGTTCCCTGGGGTTCACACAGCTGAAACTATCTTTCCTGCTCCTTGAAATTCTTTGTTTTTTCAGCCCCACCCGTATTTTCTTCAGCTGTGCTTGATTTCAGCCAGATAGCATGGACAGGAACCCAAATCAAATAACTCCCTTTCTTGGGCCCATCACAACAGTTTTCTTTTTGTATTTGCTGTAAATTGCAAATCTGACCAGTACTGTATTTTCAAATTTTAAAAAGCATACAAAATTGCATACATTAGGGGAATGAGCACACAAAAATGTGTATATTACTGAAAATAAGGTACAAAAATGCATTATATTAGGGGGAAACTGTTTGCAAAAAGATGCATATATATTCAGATCTTTCCATTCAACATGGGAAGGTTGGGGGGTGAAGAGGGCAGGGCTGACACGTATGGCCCCTCCATGCTTACAGGCTTGAATACCTGCATCAGGCTACTATCTTTAGTGCTGTGCTGAAAATTTCACCCACATATTTCCCTCCCATTCTCATTATATTTGATAGGAAAGAAATTGCTTTTGAAAAAAAAAAATCAAAGGAGAAGAATTTCAGAGAAATTCCCATGGGTTTGGTTCAGGGTTCTTGTGCTTACCTTACCTATGAAATTTATCATGTACAATCATCTCTCTCCAGCAGCGTGTAGCCTGCTCGGCTTCCCCCCACTTCCTGCCCAGGAGAAGACATCATGATGAGGCAATTCCTCCCATAGGGCTTTTTCAGATCAGGAAGTGCAGGCAGCCTGGGAGGCTGCAGAGCAATGGAGAGATGCTCCTACTCCTCCATTGCTGTCCCTGCCACCCTCCGCAGGTTGACAGTGAACATCTGCAGTGTGTGTGTGTGTGTGTGTGTGTGTGTGGTCTACTCATACTGTTTATAACGCTGTAAGATGAGAGGTTAAATCGTATGAAGAGCCTGCACGAGTTAGAGCAGGTTCATGCTGCAGCCATTTGCCCTTCAGCTAGTGGAGGGTGATGAAGGAGTCATTGCTAGAGATCTCATCTCTGCTAGGGATGTGCACGTCAGCAAAACCCGAGCTCAGAGTTCTCCAAATTCTATCTTGAAGCTCATTGAGTTTGTATCAGATTGAGAGTTTTGTGTGTGTGTGTTTTCATTTCGCATGAAAATGGGCATATTTCTCCTAATGTACGAATCAATTGTGCACATCTTTGAAATGTATGCATTTTTCTCCCATTGATTAAAGCCTATTTGTATGCATTTTTCAAAAGTGTGCATTTTTTTCAGGTGTGTTTTTGTACACATGCTATCGAACACATTTTTTGGTCTGCGAATCACATTGCAAGCTTGGAAATGGACGGACTTTGACCGCAGATAGTGTCCAAATCCATGTTTGATCCAGAAGGTGTGAACTGGGTAAATCCTGATTTAAAAAATGAACTGAGACAAATTTCTCTTACTTCCCTACGTGATTCTAGTGACACGGGGGATTAGAATGCTCAAATAGGGCTACTGTTTCTTAGGTATCGTTATAATGATCTTCACCAGGTGAACATGATGGTAAGATGTACTATATTTCTATTTAAATTATAATGGCAATCTCTAAATTTGCATCTATCCCTATAAATTAGCATGTGCAAATACAAATAACTGCCCTCTTTTGTCCTCCTCTTTTTTGGTGATGTATTTCCGCTTTTTCAGCAATTCATAAGTGACCACCCTAGGAGGGGGCAAAGAGATTTCAATAGGTGGGCGGGGGATATGATTCACAGCCAGCTCTTGGATATATTCAACATTAAATGGTTATAGTAAAGTGTATTTTTTAGTGTTTGTTGTAGTTAACTTTTTGTATACCTCATAATAATCAGATACATAGAATCAGTTGAGGAATAATCACTTGGGTCTGTAACATGGGGTGGGTTGCAGGGAGCTGATCTTGTTCCCTAAATAGCACCCTTGCTCCCAGGATACAAAGAAGGCATGATGAAGGAGAAGCCTTACCTAGAGGAATGGTAACAAGGTGGTGGTGGGCCCTGATTGCTACACAGGAGAGGAAGTGAGCTGTTCCCACCACATATTACCTCCTTCGTCAAGGTAAGGCTTGGTGGGGGGGCTTGGGAAAGGTGGCGGGGGGATGTACAGTTAACGGGACTGCACTTTACCCAGTTGGGATTTTTGAGAGCTCTTATGGAATGTTTAATAAGCTCCTCATAGGTGTTGTTGTTATTGTTGTTGCTGTTAGTGTTTTGACAGGAATGCTCATAAAGCCCAAATGGTTTTTGAGAGAAGCTGTGGAAAGCTCATGCATCACTAAAAGAAAGCTCTCCCCCACATGGATAAATGGTTAGTTTATTTTAATATGGAAGACGGGAGCAGTAGAAGGGGCAACTTTCCACTGGTCTGGGAAAAAAGCATATCATGGTGTGTTTACCTGCCCCCTTCCTTCTTTAGGCTCGACTGCACAAGACTGTTGGTCTTCCATGGAGAAAGGGAAAAAAGAACATATAGCAAAGTGCCTTTCAAATGGCTTCACACTTATGGAACAGGTAGAAGACATGTGAACTGGATAGATATTAGATGTGTAATCTGTGGTTTTATTTTCTGGTCATAGAGCACTATGGAAGTACAGGGCTGGCCCCACCATTAGGCAGAGTGAGGCAGCATCCTCAGATAGCTGATTCTGGATGTCATGAAAGGGCAGCAAATTATTGTTTAATTCATTATTATTGCATTTTTACCCCTGGGGTGAGATGTTTGTTGAATTTTCTGCCTCAGGTGCCAAAATAACTTGGGCAGCCTTGAATATACCTTGACTAGGGGCAGGGGGGGCAGTGCCATTTGCGGCTCTTCTTTGGGCAAAAAAAATGCCTGAAGCTCTGGTTTGCCAGATTTGGGGTGCAGTCCTATGGGTTGTGCCCTCAGTGCTTATAAGCCCCTGAACTTGAAGGCTTACAAGCATCCAGTGCAGAGCGGGAGGAGTAGAGGCAATTTCTGTCTACTACCCACACCTCCTGCTCTGCATTTTAACTAGACGGCCGTTTTCAACCGTCTAGCTGAGGTGCATTGGAGGCTGCGGAGGGAAGGAGGCTGCGGAGGACACAGGATACCTCATATCCTGGCCTCTCCAGTCTCCTCCCCTCCCCACCCCCACCCCCTTTACCTTCTCTCCAAGGCTGCTTTCCTGACCTTGGAAAAGGCAGCCGATATGGTTCTTTCCGCACTGGCTGTGAGGGGGTGGAGTGAGTTCAGAATGCAAATTCCCAGCTCCAAGGTCAGAGCGCTATGGTCTAGGGCAGTGTTCTCCAACCTTGGGTCCCCAGATGTTTTTGGCCAAAAATATTTGGAGACCCAAGGTTGGAGAACACTGGTCTAGGGGCCATAGGATCGCTCCCTTAATTGATCTTCTTTCATTAACTTCAGTAGAACTAAATTAGCTCAATTCTGAGTATATGCTTTAAAGAAATGGAGAACCTTTTGCCAAAATTGGATTTCAGCACTTAGGGTACTGGAAGTTGCATCTGGATTGCAATTAAGAATCTTGTCTGGATGAAACCCTAGTGAAGTGTGTGGCGTTTTACATATTTGGATCTACTTCTTGTTGGAATACTTATGGCAGGGGATCACACCACATAAAGATGCAGCTTCAGGTTAATTTGCTTAGGGTTTTTTTTAATCAGTTAGTGGGTGTAATGACAGGGGTCACTGTTTTGCCACAGGATCCCCAAAAGGGATTGGCAAAGGTTCTTTGAGGGATTTTCTGACCATAATAAATACTCCTCCAGGAAGTCAAAGCCAAACATCTTTATTGCAAAGCCAAGCCTTAAGTACAACAATGCTATCAGCCCCGTTCCCTGGTGGAAATCCCACCCCTTAGTTGCACAGTCACTGTTCAACCAACCCGAATGCTAAGTCTAGCAGCTCTCCGCCTGGGTATTGGGTTTCCACGTTGGGCTTCTGCAAGGCTCTCTGCACAGTGTCCTCTGCTCCTCCTCGCTCCTTCCAGTTCTTCAGTACTTCACACACAACCAACTAACAACTCCCGCACTCCCGGTCTGCACTTGCTCTTCTTAAATAGCACCAAGCTTCTTGGATTGCAGACCTCGTGCTTAACTGTCAGCACCTGTGCTGTCCTTCTGGCCAGCAGCCAGGTCACGCCCTGGTGAGTTGCTCTTGATTGCCTCAGGTTGGCAAGCAGCCAAGGCCATTTGCTGATTAGCACAGCGCAGTCAGCTATAGCTTTTAGCTGTTTGCTTTCTTAAAGCAAACCTAGCGCATAGAGGCAGAACTCTGTACAACACTCCTGTACTCCTCGCCATCTTCCGCGACTCCCAGTACAGTCACTCAGGGTGCAGAGCTACTTAACAGCTCTGGATGCAGCAGAGAGCCCTGGGTGCAAATAGGGGTCGGAAGTGGGGGTATGTTGCCTAGCAGCCAGGTGAAGCCGAATAAGTTTCCTTTTTGTGCATAAAAAGACTAGCATGTTTAGTAGTAGTGGTGGTTTCATTCTGTTGGAAGCATGGCCTGATTTGCTCTGCTTTTGCCTGCTTAGCCAGGGATTATCTCTTTATGACTGAATAAAGTTTGCCCGTCATCTTTTGGATTTCATCATCATCAATTAATTTATTGTGTATAGCCAAAGGCCTTTACAATGAGCAACAAAAAACAAAAGAAAGACATACATCTGAATACATACAGTATTACCTGCAAATTTACAAGTTAATATTTATAACTAAATCTTAAGATTTAGTACATTTGCATAACTAGAGCCTTGAGCACCTCTCGTATCTCATATGATATGACCGTCACCAAAACCGGCCAAGAGTTGTTTTCTTTAATTTACAAATATCATTTGGTATGTTTCAATGGTTCCCCTTTTGACCTTTCTAAGGGTTACTATACTTATATAACAGACAAGGGAGCTAGTGTTGTCGACTATATCCTGGGCTCTTATTCTATTCTGCCCTTTGTAGATACCTTGTCCCTAGATGAGAGACCTGATAGTGACCATTTTCCTCTTAGGCTGACTCTTCAAATGCAGCATATCCGGACAAAATCTCTGACAGAGTCTAAAATGATGGGCAATTTACAGGGTGAGAGAAGGTTAAAATGGTCCCATCAAATTGACTATAATGTCAGACAGATGATGATTACAGACAAATTCCAAGGGCTTCGTTGACAAGTCCTTGAAGGGTCTAGGAATATTCAAGAGCTATATCAGGAGATAATTAGAGAACTTAGACCCTTCCTGATATCTACTTTCCATCCCAAAACTCCCGCAAGTGCATGGGGTTGGTTTGATAGGGACTGTAAATTTAAGAAGAAAGAACTGTCCAAACTAACTCGACAGGTCCAGCTCTCTTGATCAGATGAGGCCATCGCTCTCTTACAATTGAAACGACGAGAGTATAAAACATTGTTAAAGGAGAAAAAAAAGGGTGTATTACGAAAATAGCTGGAAATCCTTGGGCCTTGCTCTTATTGAGGGGAATGAAACCAAATTCTGGAATCTAATTCAAGGAGGCTTTGCAGTCAATCCATTTGAGCCTGTACCGCCCATAATACCTGAAATATGGGTGGCCCATTTTAGAGATATCTTTGGGAGTGAAATGAACATAAACCCCACATTGATAGAGAACCCTCTAAACTTATCAAATTGGCCTCCCGTTACTAACACAGAGATTGGAGAACTGATCCTGTCATTGCGACCTGGGAAAGCACCGGGAGAAGACATGATCCCCCCTGAGATCTTTTCCCTGGATGTTAACTGGTGGTCTCCAATTTTGGCTAAACTATTTACTTATATAAACATGTCTGGTGACATCCCTATCGGATGGCGTACCAGCATAGTCGTGCCAATTTTCAAGAAAGGAGATCCGACAGCTCCCCGTAACTACAGACCCATTAGCCTCCTAGATGTGGCCTCTAAATTATATTCACGTTATTTACTAAACAAAATGCAGGAATGGGACAGTAAACAAGCCATCATTCATGATGAGCAAGCGGGATTCAGGAAGGGTAGGAGTATCATAGACCAAGTTTTTGTTTTGCATCATCTAGTTTGTAAGTATATCAAGAGCCCACATAAGACTCTTTATGTAGCTTTTATAGACTTTTCTTCAGCCTTTGATCTCATAGATAGGGAACAGTTATGGGTCAAATTGGCCCAATCAAACATTGACAAAAGGCTCCTTTGGCTTCTCCAACAATTACACTGTGAGAATTATATGCAAGTGAGATTGGGCCTGCAAGGAGCCCTGTCACAGGCAATTCCAATTAAAAGAGGTGTTAAGCAAGGATGCATATTGGCACCTTTTTTGTTTAATTTCTATATTAACAATCTTATCCCTGATATGGCATCCTCTTCCTTTTTTTCTCCTTCTCTTGGGAATCATAAAGTGTCAATGTTGCTTTACGTCGACGATTTAGTTTTGCTTTCCCAAAATAAAATTGGTCTCAGAAGGATGTTGGCCAAATTTGGCCAACTGTGTAAAAAATAACATCTAAAAGTCAATTACGAGAAAACTAAGGTCACCGTATTTGGTAAGAGAGTTCATAAGTCCAGGTGGACATTAGATGGCCATACTCTTGAGCAAGTACAAAGATTTAAATACTTAGGATTGCTCATTGACGGAAAACTATCATGGAAACCTCATCTGGATGCAATCAAGTTATTATTTGGGCGTTCAACTGGGCAGCTATTTAGGTTTTTTTATTTGAAGGGGGGGCGACTAATCAACCCAGCCATTAAGATCTTTGTGTCAAAAATTACTTGCACAAGTGCTTTACGGGGCTGAGATCTGGGGAATTGGAGTTAAATCCGAATTAGACTCTCTACAAAATAAATTTATGAGACAGATCTTGGGACTTCCCTCTGGGACGCCGGCAGCCCATCTTAGAGCTGAGCTGGGCCTCCCCTCGATTGCAGCAAGAATTGATCTAGCCTATCTTAGATATTGGCGTAGACTAAATGCCTTTGATGATCATAACCTTACTAAGCTCTGCTGGTTAGAGCAATTAAAGTCAGGGGAATGGGCTCGAAAATGTCAGGACAAGTTTATAGTTTATAATCTCCAGATGGAGGACTATTTATCCCTAAGCCCGCGTGATCTTAGAAATTGGGTTTTTGATCAGGATGCTAATCAAGATAGAGCATCCATTATTGCTGCTCGATACTCTATTTGGTATCCTCAAATTAAGGTTAATCATTCAAGGCCCCAATACTTTGAGAGTTTGACTTTTCCGCAATTATGCAGGGCTTTCGTTGAATTGAGATTCCAACAGATGCCCTCAGCTTACATAGAGGGGAGATATCGGGGAATTCCCCATAGGGATCGTAAATGCATATTTGGATGTAATCAGGTTGAGGATATTATGCACTATTTACTGATTTGTCCTTTATATACAGTGCCCAGAGGGAAATTTTTATGGCCTATCTTTAGCCGGTTCCCAGGTCGGTTCCTTCAGGAACTGACAGTCAATCTTTTGGATTTAGTATGCTTTATTCAGCCACTTCAGCTAACACTTTTCACCAAGGAAACATATCTGGAAGACCATAGGTGGGGGACCACTTGATGGAATGTTCTTCTATATAAAAAACAACACATTTCCTGTATATAGAAAACCAGATGTTGGGGAGAAGGGCTCTAGACTATTCTAGTCTTCCCTTGACTATTTTTCTGTGTGCATGGAATGTTTTTGTATGGAGAACCATTACATCATGTAAGCCCTCCCCTGCTTGCAGGTGGTAACACCCCCACCCCGTCACAAGTTTACTACCTCAGTGAGAACCAGGCCTTAGGTGCTGGGAATCTTGCTTTGGCTGGCTCCTATTTAATTGTGAGGAAAATCTGAAATGTATTGCCTAACAAAATAATACATTTTTATTTGAAGACATTTTAAAGGACCAAAACTAATTATATGGTTTTGATGTATGGCACCACTTTAGAATCTCATAGGAAATAACCAGATGAATCACGCTTACTGAAGGCTGATAGTTCTTATCTTTCTCTATCCCTGGCTTCTTTCCTTGTATCTGATTCTGCTTTATTCTAAATAATACATTGTGTTTTTATTAAAAAGATAAAGACTTGCTTTTTTGTTTGTTTGTTTGCCAAGACAAGTTGTAAATTCTGCATCAGAAAAAGAATTAACTTTCTTTGCCTAGGGAATCTTTTTTTCTACTGGAAACTTGGAATTATAAGCATTCAGCATTCAGTAGTCTTGTTTGGGGTGTTGCACAACTGTTTATACCTCCAAAACAGTAACCTATTTTCCCTGGAGCAGGGTTGGCTAGAGACTGGCAGTGGAAGTTTAGAGGCACAATAGAGGAATCTGCAGGAGCTCTCTTTCTCACAGCATATCATGATCATAGTTGCAGGCTTGTGAAGAAGCCCATATCTGAACCATTTAAGAGTCACAGTAATGCAGTGGGCAGAAGCTTCAAGTACACATTATTCATCTTAAGCTGATAATGGTGTAAAGCAGGACACTACTCTGTTGTCAGACAATGCAGAGAATGACATACCAAGCATGCAAGTAGTCACAGCTGCAGTCCAGTTGTGCAGAAGTGCACATATGGATCTGACGTACAAGCACACCCATGGGGAAAGTATATGGGAGGGAGGGAGACCCAAGTGGACTCCAGTAAGATGTGGTGTCTTGCTGCAGATTCTCACTCTGTGAACCATGGGGCAAAGAGAAGGCAAGAGTGTCACGTAGGCTTAACTTTTGGTTGCCATTTGAAAGGCTGATGACATAAGCCCTTTTCAGACATTCATCTACTCATGTGTAGAGTAAACATGTGGAGGAGAATGTGGGTGTGCACCTAAGCCCCACCCCCAAAGGCCTGATGTACCTGGCTACCAGTTAGACCAGGAGTTCCCAATGCAACGCTCGTGGGCACCTCCAATGGCATCCGCAAAGCTTTTCACTCCCTGCACTTACGACGATGACAATGATGATGAAAACTTTAGGTTCTTCATGTGCTCTGATCCTTGGATCTTCTTCAGACCTCTCCTTTGGGAAAATGCTCAGGCCCTTTGCTGGCTCCTATCTCAGCAGCCTTGATGCACTGTATCATCATCAGGATGGATTTGAATTAAATCAGTTTGATTTAAAAATCATGATTTAAATCACTACTCAGACTCGATTTAATCATGTGACCCCCCCCCCCAGTGCACTCTTCCTTGCTATAACCTTAATACATATTTTACACAACTCAGTTACCAAAGTTCAGTGAAACAAATATTTGTGAAGGCACTGGAAGGTGAACTATCTCCAATTGAACAGGTTAATCATTAATATTCAGAGGATTTTCTTACCTTACTTTATTAGGACAATCGACACCAACTCCAGACAGACACTGAAACTATTTTATTTAACTAAAGCAACACTGTATTGTGGATTTTTGTTTCTTCAACAGTAAAGATATAATATTTAACAAGCCTATGGGGTTTTAATTATTTTTTTGTGTGAAAATTTAGTTAAACATTTAAGTTTTTCCCCAGATATTTTGAGATCAAATTTATTTTAAGTGATTTTTTTAAATTGAAAAACCCAAAAACCTAATAGACTGTGTCAAATATGCTGCTCATATCATTTCACATTCATTTCAGTTGCCTGCCACTCCCTTCTTGTATTTATCTCCAGGCTTCTTCTCCTTGCCCAGATTGACTCCACATCTAGTAATTCTGTATTCATTGACACTTTCAGTGTCTGAAAGCGTATACTTTCAGAGAGAGAGTTAAAGGCTTGACTTTGTCTACACAAAATTGCAGTGGGACAATAGCTAGGGTTGCCACTCTAAAGGAATCAACATCAGTCAAGGAAACTATTGAAAGCAATCCCGGAGAGTTTAATGGAGCTCCTAGGAATTTCCAACATTATATTATGTTGGGAGGAAGAAAAAAAAAAAGCTCCAGGATTGGAATAACTTTAGTCAGAGTTGGAAAACGGGGCTGATCAGATCTGTTATTTCTCATATTGCTGTTAACAAGGATGTCTCTCTGGAGACACAAACCCAGTTTGAGAACTGCAAAATTTTCTGATGGTATCTCTAGACTCCAGAGTCTAGACTGAGTACTAGACTGAGTACTTGGGGAGACAGAAAGATTAATCTAAATAATCTATACAGAAGCCTGTGGAACCCCATAAAATTGAGACCCTAATCCAAGACCCTATTTAAAAAGCTTTTTAAAAAATATTATATAAATACTTTGTCTCATAATACAGAATTAGAATTTATAATCCCTATTCCATAATGACATCTTTGAACTATAGCACATTTTAAATTAAAACTATGATCATGTAGGGCTTTTTTTAAAAAAAAACAAAAAACCCCAAAGCATTTTAAGAATTTTTTTTTTAAAATCCGATTTAATTTTTTTTTAAATCTGATTTTTCTGATTCTGAAAAAAAAAAAAACACAATCGATTTTTATCCACCTTGATCACCATGCAGGACAGGGTACAACAGTCTGTTATTACAGGTGCCATAATTGGGGCAGATTTCCCCAGCTCTCTCTTTTGCACACTAAAACCAAAGTTCTTATATGGTGGTGCCAGTCAGAAGCAACATTGAAATGAACCAGGAAATCTAGGTACTTTCCTTTTAAGAACGTCAATTACTAACATTGCAAAATCCATCACTGAAAAGCTGTTTCACATCTGTTTGCTGTTCTGCATGCATACAGGGGAGCTGCTTGACTGATGGTCCCTTTGATCAATAACCTACTCAGTCTTCCACTGACAGCCAAAGCACAGGAGGTGGGCGGGGGAGAGCTTTACCTAGCAAATAAATAACCCTGTGGTTGTAGAAAATGTATAGAGTTCAAGGAGCCTCTTAAGCAGAAGTAATTATTTTACTGAACTTCATGAATTAAGGCTGATCTAAAACCTAGTAAAGTCAGAGGAATGACTTCTTGTTTTGAAGGACTGTTCCCTTCAAATGTTTGTAAGTGGAATGGACCAATTTTGTTTTGTTATGAAAAAAATATAATACATGTTACCGTGTTCCACTTCGATTTATTTGTGAAGCACATTTGAACAGTGGTTTAGTGGTAAATTTGGAAGTACAGGCACTCATCATGACAGTCCCATAGCCACACCCCCAAGGAGAGTCCAAAAAATTCAGGCAGCTGTGTTGATCCACATCAATAAATCACATTTAGCATAAATCACAAAAACAGTTCGTTTTTGTTTACTTAACTTTTGTGCCATAATAAAAATAGTTTGCACCTTCACAGTGTTGAGTATCTTGTGTACATCAAGTGGTAACAATGCCAATTAAATCAATTTCAATTCCAGGTTGTGTAACACAACAAAACGTGGAAAAGTCAAAGAGGGGTGAATACTTGTGCAAGGCACTGTATGTATAGCTGCCTCAGGAGGTAGAATCCCTAGCTGAAAAAATCCTCTAGACCAGGGCTCTCCAACCTTGGGTCCCCAGATGTTGCTGGACTACAGCTCCCAGAATCCCTTGCCATTAGCCATACTGGCTGGGTATGGTGGGAGCTGTAGGCCAGCAACATCTGGGGACCCAAGTTTGGAGAGCTCTGCTCTAGAGAAAATACAACCCTGCCCCAAGTCCATGGGAAATCACAGAGTGAGTTCCCACTTCCATCCGTTCCATAAAAGCGCTCCTTTGCAGAGTTACATGTGATTTCAATGGGCTTAGGCATTCTTAACTTTGCAAAAGATAGAGTTGTACATACATGTAATTCAGTTCCATATGTTGGAAGTATTCTTTCACTCCATTCATTTGTATGGAACAAGCAAAGGAATTGTGTTGGAGGAGACCCTTGAAGAAGTAACACAATTAACTCTGTCTCTTCCCATGCACCAAAGGGGGTGATGACAATGTTATTGCATTTGGGGCACCTAAATAGCTTGAACTGGCCCTAATGAACTGGGTGAGTTCTTCATGTTCAGTGGGTAGTGAAAATTAGGGATCAGTGAGAAATTTGCTCCATCGAATTTTTATTTTTCAGGTTTACCCAATGGACACCTCCTGAACACAGATTGCAGTTATAAATCCATACATTTCTGAGCTTGCAATGCATTCCACAAAACAAACAAATTGCACTCAACATGTGCACCTTTGGAAAATGTGCAAAGGAAATTGTGTGCATTTCCAAGATGTGTACACACATGCTTTAGTCCATGGATGCATGTGTCCAAACATGTATGTTTAAAAATGCACACAAAAATGTGTACATTACTGAGTACAATATGAAAAATGTGTACAAATATTATATGGATTATTATTATTATTTTTTAAAAAATCCTAATTGCATGCTCAAGCAGAAACTGGATAGAATGAGCTTTGCTTAAAAAATCTGGTGAAATCAAGATTGACAGGTCCACCCATCCCTGAGTGAACTACCACAAATTGTGTGCAGTCGAGACAAAAACAATTTCCTCTCTCCTGTTTGTCTGGAAGAAACTGTGCCAAGAAGGGCCTGTCTTATTATTTGGAAAGATTTGATGTTCTATTGTTTGCTTTTGCTGAGTGGACCATCAATAGGACATTGTATTTATTTATTACAGTTCTAAACCATCCAATAGCTGAAGCTCTCTGGGCGGTTCACAACAATTAAAACCATAAAATACAACATGATACCGTATTTATTGTTTTTTAGAGCCAGTGTGGCGTAGTGGTTAGAGTGTTGGACTGGGACTCGGGAGATCCGGGTTCAAATCCCCACTCGGCCATGAAACTCACTGGGTGACTTTGGGCCAGTCACTGACTCTCAGCCTAACCTACCTCACAGGGTTGTTGTGAGGGTAAAATGGAGAGGAGGAGGAGGATTATGTAAGCTGCCTTGGGTTCCTTGCAGGAAAAAAGGCGGGGTATAAATATAATAAATAAATAAAAAATTAGATTGGCTTTTATATTGTATGGTATGTATTGCTTATGTAACTGCTTAGAGATCTTATAATATCAAGTGGAATATAAGTAGTTTAATTAAATTTTTAAAAATCTAATGGCAGGAAGACATTGATATTGCAATTAGGATAAGCCATTGTTTGCTTCCACTTTTCATAGTGCTAACATTGAAATCAGGGAATACCAGGAAGGAATGGCTCAAATCTTTTGGGATGGTGTGATGGTAAATAATAGTGTACAATCAGGCACAAGTATGGTGAAACCAGTGCATTGTCACAAACTGTAATGTTGTAATAGCAATGCAAGCAGGCTCAAGATTTTGCACTAGAACAGCGGCATCCATGCTACTGCTTTTGCAAGAGCCACTACAGCCAGATTCAGGGCATGACTTGCATGCAAAGCCATTATGTAGGAGGGGGAGTAGGCCTGAAGACAGATAACTCATCTACCTGTCAATAATAAAGACTTTCAGCTGCAATGGAGTCATCAGTTTGGTGCAATCCCACCTGACTGATGCATTTTTCCAAGCAGTTATAATAGAACTGCAGTTTCTATAGCATTGCAGGATGGGCTTGTTCTGCCTATTCAAATAAGATGTCTTTGTAGCTCTGTCACATATTTCTGCACAGGCCTGTAAGGGGATTAATGGCAGTGTTATTTAGGCTATCTATTTTTAAAGCCCTTCTTGGTAGCTGGCATCAATAGCCCAACTGTAAAGTCGGACTTGCTTTGGATGGAGGCAGGCATCATGCCATCCTGTCAGATGGGTATGAGATTAAATAGCATAGGCCGACTGTGTTGTGTGTATGGCAGGCAGGATGCTCGGCAAGGAGGATTCATGTGGCTGCCTCATTTTGATTTCACAGCCCTGTGTTTTTGGGGACGCCTGTTACTAATCCGGCTTTGATGTGGATTAAAGTTTAAAACAAATACCCAGCTTCCTTGCTCATCTTACCAGGTCTCATGGCCTTTTGCATCAGAATGACTGGAAGAACAGGGGAGACCCTTTGGAACCCCATGGCTCCCTCCACTCCTTCACCATATGCAAAATGGAGCTTCTGCTTTTGTCCCAAAGAGAATGCCAGACTCTGTTTGGTGGCACCAGAGTGCGTTTCATTGCACAACAGAGTGCAAAGTCATGTCAGCCATGTTGTTCATGCTCTGTTTTCTCAGACGTGTTTTCCCAGGACTGGTGTCGAATGTAGAGATTTCAAGACTCAAATAAGAATATGTCCTGGGGATCGGCTCCCCGATTTGCCTGCTTGATGGCATAGCTGTTCCATTAGCTTTCCGCCCAACACCTGTCATTCAGAATTGGTTCTGACAGTGCTTTTATCCTCCCCCTGTTATTTTAAGTGCCTTTCAGACAGTATTTCTGGCACTCAAATTCTGGACATTTGTTCTAAGCTATCTAGCTTCATGGCAGTCCCAGCAGATATTAGCACAGCCATTGGTGAGTCTGTCTGAACCTCGTACTTGCTGGCACAGCATGATTTAGGATTGGGTTGTTAATGCTTTTTCCCTGTGAGCTTCTTTTTAGTATGATTAACTTGATGCTTGTTGACCTGTTAAGGATTTTATAAATATAGAGCACTGATGGCATTGCCAGGTCATTGTATCCTTTCTGATACAGTTGTACTGTGTCAGCCAGTCATTTAGCTTGACCCATGATAATCAGGCTTTCTCTTGTTCAACAAGAAAGCTCAGAAGCAGGGGGAAAAATGATACTTTCTCACTTTTACTAAACTTACCTGCATTTGTTAGAAACAGTGAAGATGAAACCTGTCTATGGATTTTGCTGCACTCTCCCTTAAAAATCCAGTGTACAGAAATAATGTGGCAATGTAAATTTTTTGCAAGTGTTATCATTATGTTTGATACTGTATGCCAACTCTCAAAAAGGTTCAGACATAGTGCAAATTATTCAGATCAACTACAGCTGACAGAAGTTTCAACAAATAATTGGTAGATAGCTGAAGGATTTCCCCTAAAGCTTTAAAGAGAGTGTACAAAATTGTCATAGGTTATTATGGTAATAGTCCTACACCTGTGATGCTACTGAAAGTAGGATTTCATCCCAAGAATAACCGTATTCAGATGGATGAGTATAAGGGATGAACCCATGCATGGCAGCTCCACCCCCAACATCCTTGCACATACTCGTTCTGCCCCCTCAGTGTTCAATGGGGAGATCTTCCATGGGGTTCTGCTCACCTCCATTTGAACCTGAGCAGAACCCTATGTGTGATTGGGACCCCTAATAAAGTAGGGTTCCTGGACATGTCGAGGCTTCTACTCACATTCAAGCAAATGCAGGGATAAGCTGGCTACTGATCTCCCCTGTTCAAATCAAGGATGTCAGGCAGTGAGGGGGGCGCAGCTGGTGTCCATGTTCCCATCCCTCATACTTGTGTTTGTCTACTCTATTCAGGCATAATGCCTGAATAGGACTACAGTAACTTCAATATTTCATTGATTGGCTCTTTTCTGCTGATGCTGCTATCAGAACCCAACACTTGTTTAGGAAGTCTAATTTTCCTAGAGATGACCCAGACTTTCTCAGATGACATTTTTCTATGAACGTTTCTGAGAGTTTTCTTTTTGCCACCACTCCTAAAAATAAAAGAAGGCAGCCACACATTTTTTGTGGTGGCCATCCACACACACACACACACACACACACACACAATACCCTGGAAGGGCATTGCTCTAGTGCATTGAGGAAGATACAAAATGGTGGCCAAGCTGCTAGTACAGTTGCTGCTGCAGTGGCGGGGGTGGGGGGAACTTAGGAAAAAAGAAAGAAGCTGTGCTACTGCCACTGCTAAAGATGTGCTCCACCACTGAGAAACTGTTGGTCAATTTCTCCTTCCCCTAGAGTAATTCTGTGAAATGGTCACCATAATTTCTATGCCCACATATAGGATGGAGAATTTCAAGAGGCCATTTGCACATAGCTCTAGTTTTATCTGTGTATGCTCATCCGAATGATGACTTCCCATCTAAGAGTCCTCATGTTTACATCTTTATTCTATTTCTTATGGCCCTCAGGTCAAGGGAGATTGATGCTCTTTAACTGTTTCCCTCCACTATGAGACTGGTCCAAATCACCCCCACCTGCAATTTCTGTTGCAAAATGATGATCCATAAAGCAAATGGATCACTATTTTGCAACAGAAATTGCACGCATGGGGAATGTTATCTGGATTGGGCCCATAGCAGGGGGAAAGGGTTAAAGCCCAATACCCCTACACTATGTTCCTGATCTGGATAGGGCCTGCTGTTCCTACTCTAGAGTAAATATGAAAAGAAGCCATTTAAAATAATATCTATTTTGGCTATGAGAGTCTTTAAATACAAGGAAAATGTGCAAGAGGTCTTTTTAGGCTAATTCTGTGGTTTAGTTTGTATGTAAGCATCATTGACACACACAAGGATTGCAATCCAATTTGAGGATTGGAGCATGGTCTCCATTAGCTCTTATGAGTTCTGTACAAGACAGTGGTGATCCTTTTGGTATTTTCTGGACATTGTGAAGGCAATATGGACACCTGAAAGCAGCGGGGTTGTTAAAATGTAGGAAATGGTGTTGCCCTCTTTTTATGGTTGCTTTTCTTTTTTCTTTCTCTAGCTCAGCAGAATTCACCAAAAATCCATGAAGGCTGGTGGGCTTATAAGGAGGTGGTCCAGGGAAGCTTTGTTCCAGGTAAATGGTATATTTCCAGTCCAATAGTTGTGAAGGTTGCTGCTTTATTCTGGTGTATGTACTGTTTGCTCTTACGTTTAACAGATTAAGATGTACTGATACATATACACCTGTGCTTTGTAACAGAAATAAGAAACCCAATAATCAGATCAGCACCATATTTCTCACTTTAGCCATTGATATTTATTTAGTTAGATATTTGGAAGGCCACATGGTTTTTTAACGTCATTGATTTTACAAACCATACATCTTAAACTTTTGTTGTATGAAGTTGGGGAGAGACAAGAAAGCCTGCCATTGCCTTTGGCTGCAGTTGTGTGCATCCAACTTGTACTGAAGTCAGTGGAACTCTTCTTTTCAAAATATCCTTTCTGTCTTCATTCCTTTAGATAATTTTCCAGTAAAACTAGAACCACAAGAGTGGAAGAAGTGATCCCAAATAAAGGAACAATAGGGGAGACTATCTAATAAATGTGGGGAGAGAGTTATTCTGGCCTTACTCCAACTAAGCGATGCTGGTTATTACAGGTCAAAGGGTTTAAAGGATTATTTCCTTAGCTCTGGCTTTCCTAGGAAGTTGCTTGTATTACCGTAAATGGGGAGATGCCATGGATTGAACCAGGGGCCTTCTGAAAGCAAAGAATGTATTCTATTATTGAGCTATTGTCCCTCTACCATACAGGATGTATGCATCGTATTAACCAGCTATTTCTCAGTAGATCTGAAAGACACATTTTTCAAATGTCAGTGCATAATATTTGCTTTTTGAATGCACATTGCTAGCGCTTGAATTGAAGAACAACAAAAAACAAAACAAAATCCCCACCACTGTTTTTCAAGAGTGCGGAGCAACTGCAAATCCATCTCATCAACCTCAGCCTGGAGTGCCCAGCAAATGTAAAGCTACTCCCTGAATGTCTAGATGCATAAATAGAATAGAAAGCAGAACATGCTAAGCGATTCCACGTTTATGCTCCAGGTCCTGCAGAGATTTGTCTTTGGTGAATACTGCATAAAATGCAACCATATGTTCCATTCTGGTTTTGTTATTGCTCCAGAGGCTGACAGACTGTTCTAGCAATGAGTTCAGAGGCTGCCTTTATTTTTTATTTATCCTTTTGCTAAAACCAAGAAAATGTTGTATGGATTTGCAAGAATGTACCTAAAGACGGCATTTCTCCTGGTCTAACGTTTGTCACCTGTTCACCACTCACCACCATGAGTAGAGAAAGAATGTGTTCCTTTAAGTAATTAATACTCAATTGATAAATTATTATTCAGCTATTTGCGGTTAACTCAGTAAAGACCAAACACTTCTAAAGAACATGTTGTATATAATGCTTATATTATTACTTCATTATTATTATTTTTGCATTTGTTTCCATTTTTATATTTTTATTTATTTATTTCATTTTTATGCTGCCCAATAGCCGAAGCTCTCTGGGCGGTTCACAAAAATTACAAACTACAAATACGAGATAATAAAAACACAGTATAAAATCTTTAACATACAACATTTAAAATGATTTAAACAACTGAAACAGTTACAGTAAGATACTGGACCTGATAAAAACAACGGGCATAAATGCCCCGTTATTTGCCATCAAATGCCTGGACAGTAGTGGACAGTCTTAACCTGGTGCTGAAAAGATGATAGTGTTGGCGCCAGGCAGCCCTCACTGGGGAGATTTTTCTGTTACCAGGGAGCGTACAAAGAAGGTCCTCTACCTTGTTGCCATCTTCCAAGCCTACCTTGGAAGAGGTGAGGAATACCTTCAGATGTTGATCATAGTGTCCCAGTACATTCATGTCAGGAGAGGCGCTCCATCAGGTATTGCAGTCCTCAGCCATATGAAGCTTTATAGATTAAAACCAGCACCTTCAATCATTCTCAGAAACATTCAGAAAGCCAATGCAAGCGGGCCAGAATTGGTGTTATATGCTCAGACCTTCTGGTCCTGGTTATTAATCTGGCTGCCACATTTTGTATAAGCTTCAGCTTCTAAATGGTCTTCAAGGGCGGCACCACATAGAGTGCATTGCAGTAATCTAACTTGGAGGTTACCAGGTCATAGACTACTGAAGCCAGGTTATCCCTGGCCAGATAGGGGCATAGCTGGGCCACCAGCCGAAGCTGATAGAAGGCACCCTGCTTTGTTTATGAGATGCTTTGTAGTATATTGTTTGGGTGAATTCTCTCCTTCATATTGGGATTTAGAAAATGATAAATACCATATAAACACTATGTAAGTATGTGTACCCAGATCTATCTGGCTAGGCCACTTACTTGTATCTATATGAGGTATGTCGCTAGTTGTGTAGGTTGCTAAGGGCTGGTTCACACAAGATGTTTTGCTTGACCTGGGAGCCATCTTTGGGCACATATGTAGGTGGGACAATGTAATGTGTGGAATTGACTGGTTGCAACTCCTGTGATTGTGGAAGCACTTTTTTTCTGGCCACCACCATCATGGCAATTGCTGCTGGCTATATCTATGATCATTCTACTCACACAATGGCCAGGTTAGATTGTAACACTAAATCATAGTTTAGTGCAGGGGTGGGGAACCTCTGGCCTGTGGGCCAATTGCAGGCTTCCTGGTCTCTGGACCCCTGGACTCTCCCCAGGCCATGCCCCCTCACTGACCTGCACTGAGTTATTGATATTATTTCCTCCTTCCTGCTCTGTCCTCCAACTACAAAGCTGATAGACAAAACCTGGTACAAGTTGGGGAAGAAGAATGCCTGGATGCATATGTCTTTTTGTTTTTGTTACATACCAAAAAAAAAAAGGTAAGAGTCACATCCATAACTCCTCCCACTGTTGGGTCTGGTCCTGCCCACTGCTGGAATGTGGAGCCTGACAGGTTTGGACCAAGGAAATGTGTACCTTTACAAGAGGAAAGTCCTTCCATCTTTGGTTTAGTGTTATTATGCGTATGAGCCTCGGGCCCAGTCTCCTCGTCTCGTGCTGCCGCAAGGAGGGGTTTGGAAACATCCACTTCCATTTTCAACTAACCATGGTTTGTTCTTTCTGAACTATGATTTGTGTTAATTACGGCTTATTGAAACAAGCCAAGATTATTAACCATGGTTTGAGGTTGGCTCATTTCAGTAAACCATAGTTAAGGCTAACCACAGTTTGTCCCAATTCAGGCATAAGAACAAATTGTGATTAGTTATAAAAGGAAGTACAGTAATACCTCGGATTTCGAGTAACCCGGTTTGCGAGCTACTCGTAAGACGAGGAAAATTTTAGCATAAATTTAAATTTGAAAGACGAGCAAGTCTCGCAACACGAGCTGCTGCCGCTTTCAAATTTAAATGTATGCTCTCGCTCAGCTGGCGCCTCGCGCTGCTGCTCCGCCGCTAGCCGAGCGAGTGGCCACACCGTGCCTCGCCTCCATGGGGCTCCCAGCCGCGCTGCGCCTCGTTCTGCTGGCCTCGCTCTGCTGGCGCCTCGCGCGCTGCCATACCGGCTCCCAGGCAGGGAAGTGGCACGGCAGCGCGAGGCGCCCGCAGAGCGAGGGGTCGCGCCGCGTCTCCTTTGGCAGCTGGCGCCCAGCGTGCTCCCTACCAGCATGCTCCCGACTGCCAGCGCGCTCCCTGCCTAGCAAGCGGCAGCTTGCCTCTCTGCGCTTCTCTCTCTCTCCCCCTCCCCTTGCTTCCCCCCTCGCTCCTTTCCCAATTGGTTTGTCCCGCTTTGGGTCCCGTGGGGCTTAGGTTGAGTTCTCTCTCTCTCGGAGGGGATCATTAAACACTGAAGGGGGGCGGGTGGTGGTGTAGGGGAAGCGAGAGGACGATTTAAAGAGAGAGGCGGCTGGGTGAGCGCTTAGCTTGGACGGAGTTGAGAGGGAAGAGAAGGTGAAGAACACACCCCTCCTGCCTGCCCGCCCCACAGCAGCACCCGTGTCTCCTCAGCTGCTGCCGCCGCCGCCGCCAGGGCTTCCCCCTCTCGCTCTGTATCGCCTCCCCTCCTCCGCCTCTCTGGAGGCCTCCATGAGGCAGCACGCGGCAGCGAAGATTCTCCTCAGCCTCGTCTCTTTCTCATCTTTGTGGCGCTCTGCCTCCTCAGAGGCGTCGTCGGTGCTTTGTTCGGAGCAGCCGGGGGCGGGGCGGGGTTGAAGCGGCAGCGGCAGCAGCGAAGGGGAGGGCAGAGAGGAGGAGGAGGAGAGAAGAGTAAAGAGGGAGGAAGAAGAAGCGGAGGAGGAGGAGGAGGAGGAGGGAGAAGAAGAAGAGCTGCTCCCCTCCCCCCGCCACTTTACCTCACACACCACTCTCCCCTCCACCCCCCGCACCACTGCAGTCGGCGGAGGCCGCACAGCCGTGAGGGTGGTGGTGGCCCGCAGTCGCCCCCCTCAGTGAGGAAACTGAGCGAGAGGAAAGAGAGCGGCTGCTTGAGCGAGCGAGAGGATCCTCCTCCTCCCCAAGCGGCGGGGGAGGGGTCCCCCGTCCCCCTCTCTCTTCCTTTACCCCCCACGCCCCCTCTTCCTTTACTCCCCTACATCCCCCTCCCTCTTCCTTACCCCCCCTTTCCTTCTATATCCCACCTGCCCCGTCCCCTTTTCCCACCCAGCACTATGAGTCAGCAGCGATTTGGGATTTCCCTCCCTCCCTCACCCCAGCCCTGCTATTGCTGCTGCTTCTGCTTCTCCTTCCTGCTGCTCCGAAGTCTAGAAGAAGCCGTGCCGGCGGGGTGGGCGGATTGATGTGGGGGGGTCTGACATGAGTCCGCCGGGAGCCGGCATGGCAGCGCGCAAGGCGCCAGCAGAACGAGGCGCGCCCGGGAGCCCGGGAGCCGGCACATCAAACCGAGTTTCCCCATTAGAAATAATGGGAACTCCGCTGATTCGTTCCACAACCATTTAATCACTGCTTTGCCGGCTCCCTTCATGGGGCAAAGCAGTGATTAAATGGTTGTGGAACGAATCAGTGGAGTTCCCATTATTTCTAATGGGGAAACTCGGTTTGATGTACGAGCATTTTGGATTACGAGCATGGTTCTGGAACGAATTATACTCGTAATCCAAGGTACTACTGTAGATGTTTTCAATTTCCTCTGTGCAGCTGTGCTGCAGTCCAGGAAGCACACAAGCCTTTATGCTTGTTCATGTAACACTAAACTATATGTCTTTGTGGGCTTTATGGCCTCATTAGGCTCTGGCCAAGGTTTGGTATGCTGTGTATGCCAACAATTAGTGATTAGTTTGTGATGTCATCTACCTGCATCAGGTTGCAAATACCATGGTTTCCCATTGCATCTAAACAGATGCTTTGTGGTATTGGCGTAGTGCTACGTAGTGCTATTCTTATTGTGCCAGATATAGTTGCTTCAAAACAACCATGAAAAATAAGCAGTATTAAAAGAGATCACTGTAAGGCATGTGCAATGCCTACTCCTCCAAGAATTACATTAGATTTATCAAAACTCTTTTACTTCTCTCAAATTTCTTAGAGGTTTTGTCTGAGGAAGAACCCCCAATTTTACTTCTGCTTTAGGCAACATTTCACTGGCAACTCTAATCCCAGTTAAAAAAAACAGTACAATAAAAGCAAAGTACAAAGATTGTCAAACTGGCCAATAGAATTTGACAAAATATGTGTAAAGAGCAATAAGGTCCACCCATTGCTTGGAAATGTGACTCGGGTTAATGGGATGATTCATGCCCTGGTGGCCCCAATGAAAATAACTGTCACTGAGGACAGGGCAGTAAACTGTGCTTGACTATCAGAACAGTGCTAGTCTGTACACAAAGGCAGGAGGATGTGTGCATCTTTTCTGGCTGCGAAAGGAACCAGCTAGTTTCTACAGAGCACCCATATTTAATGCACAGGCTGGCAGAACAAAGTCTGTTTATTTATTTTTTAAAGTAGCTTTGGAAATAAAGTAGCAAAATAGGAGCACAGCCATTTTGGGCACTGGGTGGACTTCAATCTTTGGTTAATGGGTTTGCCCCACCATTTGTATGCTGGGGTATATGCCTTTGGGGAGTCTGTTCAGCCACGTAACTCTGCAGTTGTGCCTTATATCTTATACAATAGTATGTATTGGCATAGTATGAGTATGTTTTAAGGAGTGGCATTCACTTGAGAGACTCCAACATAACACAAGAATTACTCTTTCTTCCGCGTGTGGGAAAACAAATGCAGGCACTGAAGTCTGTTCAAGTACAATGTCGCTTTCTTTTTCTGTAGTGCATTTCTTCTGGCAAACACACACAGGTTGTTTTGCCTCAGCCTCCGTTTATTTAACCCCCAGGCCATAGGGAGTCGTATGAGACCCATTACATGTAACTTGCCTGCTAGCCAGATTTGAGATTGTTCAATGCACCACCTCACAAAGCTTGGCCTTCTGGCCTCTTCTTTGTGAAAAGCTTGTAGTTGACCTGAAAAGTGCTTTTGTGAAATGTATCAAAATACCTTTTAGACGTAAATGCCACTCATTGACAGTTTGGGAGAAATAATGTTCTTTGTTTACAAGGAAACTCAGGTAGCAGAGTGAACTGCAGTCATTTTCTCAGTCCTCAGCAAAAAGCAAACATACCCGAATGTGACCCTTGCATAAACATTCTTCAGAGATCATGAGCCTGTCCAACTATTTCTCTTTTAAAAAAAATCTGTGTGATCAGTCCTGTCCTCTGGTATGTGTTGGAACGAAGAAACGTAATGTGTAAATGAATGCATTTCTCATTTTATCACATTCGTATCCCATCCTTTCCCCAAGGAACTCGAGGGCAGCTTACATGGAATGCCCCATTTTATCCACACAGCAACACTGGGAGGTTAGACTGAGTGATAGTGATTGGCCCTAAGGCTCCACAGTGACCTTCATGGCAGGGCACAGATTCAAATCCAGCACTTGAGCTACTACACCACTGGCTCTGCGTCATAAATATTATTGAGCTCTCTGAGTTCCGTGGTTACTACTTCCACATGACCAGGTTCCCCACCAGTCTGGTTGCAGAATTTTAAATGCGCAAACCACATGAGTTGGGCCTGTGGATGGCTACTGTTGACACCAGTTCCATTGACTCCAGCCAATGCTGCTGCTGAAAGGAGTACAAGAAGGAAAAGGGAACATTCAGAATTATCTTTTAATACAAATAAATATAGAAGCATCCAAATGCCCAAAGCATCTGGAACCTTGCTGGCTCTTTTCCAAGGTACCATCAGTATATACAAAACCGTTTTTTTAAATGTATGACAACCAATTTTCTTTGCAGATATAAAACTGTCTTATAACATATAAAATATATATCAGTATCATGTATATAAGTCCAACACATTGTCTTAAAATATGCTAGAATTATTATCCAAAATCATTCTTTCTTTTTTTTTATAAAGATGATGGTTATAATTTAAAATAGTACATATTCCTAATTCATTGCACCATTTTCCTGACTATATATGCTATAACGTTTTTAAAAATACATGCATGACATGCTTTCTGTCTCATTAAAATGTTCATTCCAATATATGTAGTTTCTTAATTTTACTGAGTGAAAATCCCACCTCCCTTTTCACCTCCCACTCACAGGCTGCAACAATTGGGAGGCCTTTTTGGCTGATTTTTCACGGTTGGGCCTAAATTTGCAGGATAGGGGAGTGAGGCTTAACTGCCATTGCCCAGAGCTCCTCCCATTGGTGGCCACCATTTTCCTTTCCCCAAAAGCTCCCAGGAAGCAACACTACCTGTTGACATAGCATTGCTCTGATGGGAATTTTGGCGAAAGAAAATGGCTGCTGCTGGAGGAGTTCTGGGCAATGTCAGTGGTGAGTTTCACCCCCACCTTCAATTCTTCCCCCCCACCCCAGATTGACATGGGGGTACTTGCAGGCTCTCCACAACAAGCTCAATGCTACGTTTTTTCCAATTTTTTACTTAACTCTTTAAAATGTTATTTTAAAAGCATAAAGTCCCCGCTCTGCCATGAAACTCACTGGGTGACTTTGGGCCAGTCACTGACTCTCAGCCTAACCTACCTCACAGGGTTGTTGTGAGGATAAAATGGAGAGGAGGAGGAGGAGGATTATGTAAGCCGCCTTGGGTTCCTTGCAGGAAAAAAGGCGGGGTATAAATATAATAAATAAATAAATAAATAAAGATCCCCATGGTTCTTTCTTCCTGTATTCTGTAATGGTGTGTGTGTGTGTGTGTGTGTGTGTGTGTATAATAGTCAGAGTCTATTTCTGAGTTACCTTAGTGTTTCACATTTTAAAAATACTAAATACTAATTGCTAAAAAAGGGACCAAAGTAGGACTGATTTTACCTTTGTTGGAGTAGTTTCTTGATTGAGACCTAAGGCCGTCGATATGGTTCATGAGGCTTCATTTATTGACTGTCAACAAAAAACTACTGGGATGCTCTGCAAAGTGGAAAGGTCTGGCAATGTCTCACTAGGAGTGAATATATTAAAATCATTTCAGGTGGGGTGGGGGATATGGCCATGTTATAGCAGCCAGTAATATAAGTGATCCAGTTCAGAGACCTTGTACTATTCTGCAGTAATCAAGGATTTGGACCAAGTGACAGAGCTGATCTGAGCATTGGAAGTGGTACATAGTTCTATGAATGTGTATGAGTTCTCTGAAAACAATTTAGGCTAAGACTTGCAGCAGACTTTTGTAACTTGTGTGGGAGAAGGTGATTGTGATCAAGCCATTAAACTAGAGTTTAGTTTGGCATTTTTTTTTGTTCTGTTTACTCTGGTTTAGACTAGATTTCTTGGAATGATATAGAAGAAACCCATGAAGTCAGTATTAATTATATTTACAGAGACCTTGGAACCAGTCACTATCTTCCAGTCTCCAGTGATGTGGGCTTTCTGGAAAATGTCCCTAAATTGGGGGTGAGCAATTGCAGGAGGTCTGGGGGCCTTTCTTGCCCATGGCCTCCCTCCCCCCAGCAGGCCACACAGCAAAAAAATATATATTAAGTGAAATAAAACCGAACCACTCCATAGCTCTCTGGAGGGCCTAAGGGGGTAAAATTTAGCATCTTTGAAGAAATAAAAAGATCATTACTTTTACTGCCATTGTGTAGACTGGAACATGAGGCTAATAACCCCCCAATAAGGCCATGACTGAGTTGGGTTTTAAACTCTAGTTTCTTTTATCCCAGTTGAAAATACTATCATCATCTCCCAGGGGAAAATGAACTGAAGTGCACCATGACTTATTTAAGCCACAACGGGTTGTGGTACCCGTGGGTGCCAAGTTTCCGATTTACGCCCCTGCTAAAGGTTCTCATGTCGTCTGAACCCAGCAAGGAAACAAATACTAAGCAATCTACCTACATACAGTAATCTTATTGTGTGGTCTTTGTACAAAGTCAGAACAGAAACCCAGGTTGTATTTCTTCACCTTCCTCAGTTACTATAAGCATACTTCCTTGCTTGCTTAGTGGAAATTATTACATGCAAACTGCATGCTGTTAGTCAATATTATGTTAGCACATGAGGATCATCTTATTGTAATTAGATAACTATGCTGTTTATTGACCCTAGCAGATATTTGTGTAAATTAGCTGGTAGAGGCACTTGTAAGGAAAGGAGCATGTGCCTTTATCTTTCAAAAGACGCAAGGGTACCATTTTAGCAGAGGAGAGTGTCCACAACCAGGTTGTGTTGCTGGTTTGTAAACAAGCTCTATCTATAAGAAGGAGGAGTTGTATGTTACAAACAGCTGAATTGTATATTTTAATAACCCAAACATGCTTCATCCCCATTAGATATGTGAATGTATTTATTTTATTAATTCTTTTTTTTTAAAATCCTGCCTTTCTGCTATGCTACGCCCAAGGCAGGTCAGAAAAAACAAAGCAATCAATTAAATATACCATGTAGCTTCATAAAACAATAAAAACAACAACAAACAGCTGTAAAAGCCAGAACAAAACAAAAAAGACAGCTGCACCAATGTTTATAGTTCCAGACATGTTTTGAAAATCTTCTCTTTATTAAGGGCAACTGAAACTTCTAATACAAAAGAATCTTCAAAAGCTAATTTACATATCTGAAGAAAATAGCAATTTATATACATATTACAACTTTAAAAAAACATAACAATTATAAACAATTATGAACAAAACAATTATAGGGCAGTATCCAACAGGGTACTGTTGGAATGTTTGTTCCTGGAACAGGGCAAGTCAGCCGAGCTCACATATGGGAGCTCCACTGACCTCTCCCAATCCAGAAACTAGCATTTCTGCTCATTCTGGGGCTTCCTCTAGGAAGTGTTTAATCTCTGTTGCACAAGCCCTAGATCAGCGTGAGGGAGGTGTAGCACCCCATTGGATACTACCCATGAAGTATTTCTCTTATTGCATTTCTGATATACTATGCTCAAGGCAGCTCAGAAAAAAACACAAAGCAATCAATTAAATACACAATATAGCATCATAAAATCATTACTAATTAAAACTTAAGTGTTAAAAAGGAGGCAGAGCAAGAAGAAAAATCCAGTAATCCAGAAAATAATTCTGTGTCTAAATTGAGCACCTGCCTAAACAGGAAGGTTTTCAAAAGGCAGCAAAACACAGAGGGGACCAACTACCAAGGCAGGGAGTTTCACAGTCTGGATGCCACCACAGAGAAGGCCACCAGTCATATTCTCATCAGAAGTATCTCAGAATAAAGGTGGAAAATGCAAGGAGGCCCTTCAGATGATCTCAGAAGTTGGATAGAAAATGAGAGAAGATGGTCCCAAGTTTTTCAAGGCTTAAACAGTGATAATGAGAACTTTGAATAGTGCCTAGAACTTTAAGGCATTAAAGGACGTATGGGATTATCAGAGTACCTAATAGGTGCGCCAGTTGATTGTTTATCTCTAATCTGATTTTATCTAAGTCAAACCCTCAAGGTGGCTTACGGCAAATCAAGTAATACTGGGGTGTCTAATGTGGTGCTCGTGGACACCAATGTGCCTGCAGACACCTCTCTTAATGCCCGCCAGGCTCCCAGCCCCTCCTGGTATGTGATTATTTATTTATTTATTATATTTATACCTCGCCTTTTTTCCTGCAAGGAACCCAAGGCGGCTTACATAGTCCTCCTCCTCTCCATTTCATCCTCACAACAACCCTGTGAGGTAGGTTAGGCTGAGAGTCAGTGACTGGCCGAAAGTCACCCAGTGAGTTTCATGGCCGAGCGGGGAATAGAATAGTCTATTCTATTCTATTATTTATGTAATCTCATCCTAGCCATCTCCCAGCCTGTTTCATCACTCCCAGCATCCTGGTACATCAAGAAGTTGATTGGGCTCTGCCCTATGAGAAAGATAATTAGAAGTGATCTGCCTGAGTCATCTCAGCATCCCACAGAGAGACTAGGACTTTACCAGGATCAACAGTCCTGCCAATGAAGAACTCCCTGAGGGTCCCTCAGGAATTCTGCAGATTCTATCAGCCTCCTGGAGTGGACCATTTTAATATGTCTACCAATTCAGCACCATAACCATAAACCTCACCATGACATGATCCAACCATGTCAATGGAGTCATAGAGAGCTTTCACAACCAGATCATCAGTTGCCTGGCCAGTTTTGAACACTAAGCCAAGAATGTAATCATGCATTGTTGGGACCACCTCTCGGTCCCAACATTCAGAATGAATGTTGGGATTCCCCACAAGAAGCCTGTAGGTCCTCAACACCAAAACCAAGACTACATCTATCAGCTCAAGCAGAGAGACTGTTAGGAAGCAGGGTGGTTGGTACACTAACATTTTGCCCATTCAGGAGAGACCTTTTCAATGGAACCCATCCCAAGACATACTACATGTGAATTGGGCCTGAGTCTGGATCAGCAGAAAGGCAAAAACTGCTATGGTACTATGGCATCTTAAAGACTAACTAGTTTATTGTGACATGACTTTCTGTAGGCAAAGGGAGGCCTAGACAGCAAATCTGGCTGGCATATGAAGAAGCAGGCTGGTTCCCCAGACAGCACATGACACAATGAATCAGTTATGTGCCCAGTCTGAGGAGGAAAAAAAACAAAAACAAAATGAACTCTTTGGTGACATATCATGGAGACTAACATGGTATGTATGAGCCTTGTAGGAGGCTGTTCGAAAGTGAAATGAAAATTGTAGATCAAGATATTGGTTTGCATTTTCTTGGAGTTCCTTACTTTGGGTGGTGTTCATGCCCTGTGGCTCTGACTTCTGTACATAATGCAAAATTCACTGTACAAAATGGCAGATCACAGCACTGGGGGAGCAATTACTGCTACCACCGTCCATCTTATGCAAAACTCCAAATTATAAGACGAGGTGTCACAGCAGCAAAGCACTGATCTGAGATAATTAATTCCAATAAAATTCCTGTCCCACATGCCGAATGATGGCAGATGCCCTGATTGAAGTTCATTTTTGCGATATTAGCATAGAAAAGCTTGCTGGGGCCTTTGAGACCAGACAGCTGAATCAAAGCAAGGAGTGCTGATCCATATAGCAGCCCCCTGTGAGCAGTCTGTCTATGCAAGAAGCAAGCAACAGAAGGCAAAACGGCATGTCTTCCTTGACAGCCTCCAAATTCTGGAGAAGATCGACTTCAGACAAGTTTTAAAACTGCCCTCCCTCTTCATGCTTTTGGAAGAAAATGCTTTCTGCACAGTAGTGCTATAAATTATGCTGATCAGTTCATGGTATGGAACTGTTGCTAATATGTCTGTGGCTTGCTCTCGATTGATACACCCTTTGTAATTGAGAGCAGAGTGGAAGAAATGGCTTTAATGTTGCCAAATATTTTGGCTGCACTTCTCAAACCACTTAATAGCAAATATATCTATAATTGGGGTGGAACTCCACGAAGTAAATGGCTTCATGGCAGTAATCTTTATTTTTAAGCAAAGACGTCTTCACAGAAAATCATTCCCCTTGAATACTCTTCTTTCTTTTCTGCTGCAATCCTTGCAGAAGAATGATTTCAGCACCTTGGACAGCTGCTCAGGAAGCAGAGAATGGGTTTACCATATGACAGATTATTGTAATGTGGGAAAAGGGAACCCATGGGGAGGTACAAGTGATCCGGATGTGAGTAGATAGCATGTATTTCCTCAGAGGAAGAGATAGGCAAGTTTCCTGTCTGCACGTCAAGGGAAAATAACCTAGTGCACTCATACATCTACTTTTCTCCTTGTAATATGCAAAGCCACTCTCAGCTAAACTGTTAATAATCCATTCACACACTGCAGCCCTGTGGGGTTCTGCAAAACAATCTGCTTCCTGCAGGGCCACATGACTGATGGGAACTAGCACAAGTTGCACATAGCTAGTTTTCCTAATGGGGTTGGGGGGATTATCCTAGAGAAAAAGATACCTAACTTTCTTGGTTACTTTCCATATTAAAGTAATGACAAGCCCTAAAACACAAGTATTATTTATGCATAGATTTCTATCATGCCTTCCCACAGCTTACAAATGTTAAAAACAATGAATTCATGCAAATAAGTAAAACATCACAATAGAGCAACAGATCAAACAAAAGCAGATAAAATTGCTAAAACCTATGAAAGCAGCACTGCTCCCCATGTAGCACATCTTCTCACTAACCACTAAAATTATATTAGGCATTAATGAAGCATGTTTTCCTTAAGGGGAGGGGCTGTAGCTCAGGGGCAGAGCACATGCTTTTCATGCGGCAGCTCCAGGTTCAATCCCCTAGCAGTTCCAGTTAAAAAATCTCAAATTGCGGGGTTAAGAAAGCTCCACTGCCTGAGAACTTAAGAGAGCTGCTGACCATCACAGTTAAAACACTGGGCTGCATGGCCCAACAGGGTGTAATGTTATAAGATACCTTCATATATGCTCTCATTTCCTGTATTTAACATTCCCTGAACTAAAACAAAACAAATATCTAAAAAGGGTATGTTTCATGACCAGAGCTCTTGTTTGCCCCAATGAGCCCAGGTCTTCCAACACTAGAACTATAGTGGTGGATGGAGAAAGCCCACACACTACCTGCTACTCCTCACCTGAGCTGGAAGGGGGTTGGTGGAGATGAGGGGGCTAGTTTCTGCACCTGATGCGCAGACATCCAGCAAGTGAAGAGCAGAGAAAGTCCCCGTGTTTCTGTTGCCCCCTCTGCTCTGAACTAGAGGAAACGACAGAGGCACTTCTGTTTGCCCCCGACCTCATGTCTCAAAGATGCAGCACGAGGTCAGGGACAAACCCCACCCCTTGAGGCAGGGAGGGGCATGTCCTGGTGGTGAGACAACCCCTGTCCGTGACACTGCCATTAAGCATACATCCCTGTAGATGACTGAATCTTTAAGAGCACTCAAGCCAAGCTGAACTGAGAGAAGGAATGGTTTGTGGAAATAATCCCACAATATATAGTCTTTAATGGGATATTCAATGGCAATTGGAATGAGATTGCATTTCCACATTTCCACAGCAGTATGCTCCTCAGCAATGTGATCAGCCCCCCTTTTCATTCTACAATGACATGTTCTGTTATTTACGTTCCGTGTTGTTGCGTTCTGCTTTCTGACATCCTTGGTAGGTAGAAGTCAGCTGTTCACAACCCTGCCATAACAGTCAACCGCTCCAGGCTGACTTTATAGCTCCCAAGGCTGCAAATAATGCACCAGTAGAAACACTGCTGTTGTGCTCTGTCTTCTTAACTACTTCTCTCCCGTAGACCTGAAAAACTCTAATATGCACGTCTTCCTGTGGAGCGTGCATATTAGTGTATGGAGAATGGCATGAGGAGTTCTGCATATCTATACTTACAAATAAATGTTTAATCTTATATGCTAAGGCACTATTGAGAAGCCATTATGGTTTATTAGTTAAATACAGAATAATAGGATTTTTAGTGCATGTTGTGTTTATAGCTTGCCAAAAGCTCTGTATTCTTTTAATTATGCTTTATCAAATGTAGAGTTTAGTGGATTATTATGGCCCACTATTGCTCATTTTTGTGTCGAAGACAAAGCAGAATTCAACATGCAAGCCCCATTAAACTCTCTTCCTTAAAGCAATGCTTCCCTGTAGGAGTCCATTAGGAATTTACAGATCCTTGACCTTAGAGGTCCTAAATCCTAGTATATTACTGAAATTAGTCTAGTACATTCCCAGATGGATCCCTCATGTGACTCAAACAGTCAGCCTTTCTTGAATCACAGCACATCCATTGGGAATGATCAGCTGCCTGGGCTCACCTGCTTCTTTGCCATGCTAGCAGACTTCTGAACCCATGTTCTTGGGTACAGATGATGTTGTGCTGTGCTGTCAACATCAAGGCTAGCACCAATACATGTCATACTTGTGTGAATGTTGAGGCGCTGGGACCCCAGTAGATTCTACCACTGCTGATGCCAGGCCTGGCAAATACCTAGTGCAGATAGGGTGGATTCATTCCTGCCACCATTTTAATTCCTCCAGAATGGCCTGCCACCAGTCACCATCTGGTAAACCTATGGGGGGCAGTGCACTTGGGAGGGTGGCTTTGCTCAGGCCCCCTCAAACCTGCACCTGTCCCTCTGCTTACTGGGCAAGATATATTGTGGCTTCCCATTATTGGTCATAGGTATGTTTCTGAAAGTATGTCCCTGCCACATGTCCCCCCATTCACATGCACACGTATCTTGCATGTATAATGTATACACATGTAATGACCAATACAGGTCTAAGGAGGCCTTTAGTCAGAGGTGTTGTGTGCATTCAGTGGATTTATGCACTATACTGTTGCCGAAATGGGGAATCGCTTGGGAAGTAAATTGGGGGAATTAGCTCAGACACTCATTAACACCCTGTAGCAGACGGGACCCCTTTCTCCAAAGCCCACACCCTCAATGAGTACTTCGCTCTCACCAAGTGCCCCCTTGTATGGGTCACTTCAGACTTGAAGCTGTCTTCTTAAACTGCTGTTAGCCGATTATGTGTCTTAGGTCTTATATGTTCACCCACGTTTGTTTGTCTTTATTAAGAGCAATTTGTTTTATTTGATTACTTGAAGCAGGGTGCCCCTCCGTTAATTCACTTCTTACTTTCCTGTCACCAGTCAGACTCTGGAGAATTAGAACTTTGAATAAAAAAATTGATTTATTGTTCTAACAAAGTCTCAAAACTGATATTCAACTCAGGCACAGATAACTTGGATTTTCAACAGTTAATTCAAACTTGTCCTTTGCTTAGATTCAGGTTAAAGGCAGGCAGATGTTATACAGTGCTCTTTGTATCAACTTGGCTTGGTTACTTGAAGTTACAGTATCAGATCAGGGAACTTAACTGTCCCTCACACTAGTCCAGAGTTTCACCTTCTTCCCCAGACAGAAGGTCCTTCACTCCCTAAGTGGAGACTCCTGTGAATTGTTCTATACTAACACCTTCACATTTGCTTTCTCACAACTTAGTTACTAGATTTCCTCTCTGAATTCTTCTCTTCAGTACCACTTTTCCCTACCTGCGCTATTAACCTTCCACTCCCTCTCTCACTCCAACCCACTCTCTTCCCCAACTGACAACCAACTCCCCTTAACTGTCAACTCCCTGGAGTTCTATGCTCTCCTTCAACCAATCAGAGCCTTTGGAATGTTCAGGTTGGCCCCTCCCTGGGCTTCTGCCTGTCACTCCACCACACACACACACACACACACACCCACAGACATTCACATTTGTTACAGAAGGAGGAAATGGTTTGGTTAGTATACTCAACCCCTACCTAGCACAGTGGTGTAGAACCTCATTCAGCATGAGTGCTGAATTTTATTTTGGAGAAGCTCTCAGAGTCAGAGGCCACATTCCAGTGGTAGGGAGGGCCAAAGTCAAAAGGGTCAGGGCCCCAAAAAATGCAAACCCCCAAAATATCATCATAGCCTAAAGCGCCACACAACATCAAGAGCCAGCATGGTGTAGTGGTTAGAGTGTTGGACTGGACACGGGAGATCTGGGTTCTAGTCCCCACTCGGCCATGAAGCTCACTGGGTGACTTTGTGCCAGTCACTGACTCTCAGCCTAACCTACCTCACAGGGTTGTTGTGAGGATAAAATGGAGAGGAGGAGGATGATTCTGTAAGCCACCTTGAGTTCCTTGCAGGAAATAAGGCAGGATAGGATATAAATATAATAAATAAATAAATAATTGGTGGTTGGGTGGAAGGGGTTGGTTCCAGGGGGTATGGTATTTTGGGGACCCCCAGAGGGCTAGTTTTGGCCTCCAGGGCCTGAGGCTCGGCAATGATGTTGTTGCTTCCCAATACCTTAAGCTCACTTCTTGATCACCTCTCTTGGATTCAAAGCTGACAACTCACATGGAGGTTGCAGACTACCTGTGTGGCCTTGGAGGACCAACTGCATTCCTAGATGTATGGAACCCACTTTGGAACTCAATGGGTACTTTACCAGGGTTGGTAAAGCACTCTCTCTCTCTCTCTCTCTCTCTCTCTCTCTCTGGATGTATAGGCTAAGAGATCTCCGTGGGCAAACACAGTAATAAGGTGGTTTCAGTTGGAAAGCACAAAGGGGAACTCTGGCCCTGAAAATGCAGGATAGGCACCAGAGTAGAACAGAAAACTGTGCTAGGAGGAATGAGTCATGAGGAATGTGATACTAAAGTCAATTGGACCCTGGGTTATTCTCAGACCTGAGACACACCGAAGTAAGGGATGCCAAAGCAGAAGGAATGGACATCGACTGCCTGAATTCCAAGGCAGTTACAGAGTTCGAGTGCAATGTTTTCAATGGCCAGAGGAAAAGAAGTTAATGGCTCAGAGGCTTGACTCAGGATGGGCCAAAACAAAGGCAACAATCATGTGGTTCTGGAGAATGAATCAAAAGTTCAGGGCATTTCCTTTCCCATTGATCAATTTACATGTAGATGGCTATTTAGTGCAGCATACTACAACATTCAAAACAAAAGGTGTCATTAAGCATGAGCTTGCTGACCTGACTGGGAGAAGCAGGGACCAGAAGGTCTAAAAATATATCACTTATTCTAGCCCACTAGCACTGGCTGCTTGTACATTTCCGAGCCCAATTCAGGGTGCTGGTTTTGACCTATAAAGCCTTACACATCTTGGAACCGCAATACCTGATGGAGCACTTCGTTCAGTATGAACGTACCTGTACACTACAATCACCATTTGAGGCCCTCCTTCATGCACCTCCTCCAAGGGAGGTTTGTAGGACCTCAGTGGTGGCCCCCAATTATGGAGCATTCTCCCCATTGAGGGACGCCTGGCCCCAACGTTGTCATCTTTAAGACTTTCCTCTACTCCCAGGCATTTTTGACAGCATGTGATAAAGTTTTTAACGGGGCCTGGGATGTTTATTGTTGATTATGTAAAACTGTTTTATATTTTTGTATGTAAATAGTTTTATATTTTGTTATCATATTGTAATTTTAGGGGCTTAATCTTTCTAAACCACCCAGACAGCTTTGGCTATTGGGCAGTATAGAAATGAAAGGAATGAATGAATGAATGGGTGGCCAGTTCAAAGGTACCCTCATGGGTTAGTTTGCTGTGTGGTGGCATTGCAATCAGGCAGACATTTGCATGTTTTCCACAGTCATGAGAAACAACTCCCTTAAATCTAATCAAGGAGGGAGCGAGTATATTGTATGGCTCCTGCCTCTGCAGTGTTTCAGAGCCGTAATGACATTCCTGGCAGCTTTTCAGGCTGTGCCTTCCAAAGCTAAAATGGATCCTTGAGCCAAAGTGTCAAGGCAATGCCAGTCAAATCCGTAGCACACAATACGCATGTCAGCCAGCCAGCAAAGTTCCTCTGTTACAAATGGTGGTGGTGGGCTGTCAGTGAGCGATTGCCACGCTGAGCTTTCTTTTTCTTTTTCTCATTGGAATTGTGCTTGTCATTTAGTTTTTCTTCTGTTTTTAATTTTTAATTCAGCTGGGCTAAACACACAGCACCCCAAAGAACACAGTGTTCACTGCTCTCAGACAGTCTACTGAGCCGTTGAAGGGTTTAGAATTCTCTAGGGGAAGTCAAGCTTCCAGGATTTTTAATGTACTCTTTAAATTGGTTAACTGGAATATAAATTAAAATAAAGTAATAGAGGAAATGGACTCCCTGGAGTGAGTTTTCACTTCTTGTAACTTTCTGTTTTATGGTGGCATTAGTAGGCAGTAGGTGCTGACTGAAACAAATAAGTCTGGAGAGTCTGGCTGTGACAAAGGGTTTAATCTAAGGACAGGCTCAGTCAGACATTTGTCCACAGATTCCAGGAGAATATGGCAGAAAACATATATCTGGGTAAATTGGACGAAATCCCTGATTTTTAGTCATTTGATTTTCCAACAAACGAACAAAAATACTGATTTGATTTAAATCAACAATACAAACTTGCTGTTTTACAATTCATATATTTCCTGAACAGGCATGCATGCTAATTGGTTCCAGTATAAGCAATAAAGTCCTTTATGCAACCTGTGAATGTAATCTAAAACTTGACTAGGCAGCCCATGTGCCTCCTGACTGTAGAATTCTAGCTGCTTAAGAGACGGATTTCAGCTTTGTGCTCTCTGTACAAATGCAAAGATACTTAGCAAGATCACTTTCATGGAGGTAAAAAACCCATGGAGTAAACATGCATGTGACTAGACTGTAATTGTACAGAACTTTCCAGAAGCAAGGACTGGTAGTTCCTGGGCAAATAGTGTTTCTCCATAAAATGGAAAACAAATGTTCTTGCTTGCTGTTTGGTTAGTAGAGTTCATAAAAATTCATAGTATGAAACCACACATTTCAGAGCACAGGTAGTTGGAGGGTATAAAAAAGGCATATATTAGGGGAAAGTCCCTAATTGTGTGTCACTTCACTCCCCACCCCCACCCAAGTTAGGATTGCTCTTTTATTATGTCATTTGCAATTCTTAACAACTGAAGTCAAATATTCCCCCCATGGTTCTGTCTTATGTAAAATAGCAGCCTTAAATGGAATCTGTTTATCATGCTTGTTTGCATTAAATTCAAATTTCCATTTATTTTAATTATTTTAATGTAGATTTTAAAAATCATTTTTGTTCTAAGGTACATAATAATTTTAACATATAACCCAAATATCAACAGTACACGATACATGCAGTTTGTCTTACATTTTTTGTAACATAGGCTGGTAGATATGAGAGACTTTAGGATGAGATAAATAAAATTATTTTGAAATAAGTTCTATCTTCTATTGCTACCAATAACTTTCCTCTTTTAATCTGCACTCTTCCTAGCTAGTATTACCATCCAGAAATAAGATTATTTAGTGGATGCTGGTCTGTGGAGCCTGTATTAACAAAAGTTAAAAAGGGAAGGAACATTTCCATAAACCCGTTCTTTTGCTTGTTCCTCTGATTAATCTATTATGCGGTGCTAACTTTTCAGCTAAAACTACTGTCCAAATTTTGGAAAACCATCCACCCACTCTATATCCCGGACTTGTTTTCCTGATACTGAGCTATTTCCATCTTTGCTGCCACAAATAAGAACAGAATAAGGTCTTTATGCGATCTGTTTCTGTGTGTCATGAAAAATGGATAAAAGGGCCAGCAGTGGTGTGTTGTGTATTCTTTATTGGGCTGTCTGTCTGTACAAGAATTTCATTTCTGTTTACAAATCATGTGAGCATGGCCTGTTTGATACCCTGAATGTGAGCAAGCGCGAAATTCTTGGGAAATTTTCACAATTTTCCGAGCTTGCGTTCACATGCAAAAGGGTGCACTTCCAAAAATGCACAATAACATAGTGATGGGGGAGAAATCAAATGTGCATTTCGAGGGCATGCTTGGAAAAGTGCACATTTTTCCTGTTAAAAAAAAAAAAAGAAAGAAAGAAAAGAAAAAGATACTCGCTCGCAGGAGCAAGAATGAGGTGAGATGAGCATCAAGGTAGAAAAACAAATACCCTTGACGAGCCTCAAACATCCCTCATTCTCCCATCCCTAGAACTTACCTGTGATATATAGTTGAAGACAGATTTCCAGAATATTTGAACATATTCAGTTGTCCATCATGTGGAATAAGGTACCTAAACCATTTTTTAAAAAAGATATATAATTGAAATTTTACAAAAATTAAAAATCTGATTCAATTTTTTTAAAATCTGGTTTTGTTTTTTTTTAAAGTCTCAATTTTAATACACCTTGTCTTTAAATGCTGTTATATCAATCAGTTGCTTTTCTTAAGAAGTACAGTCTCTCTTAAATCAGAGGTGTTCCTATGGTATGTGTTTCTAAATAATTCTGCAGCTGTCACTTATTACACACAAGTAAATTGCAACCTCTGTGAAATCAGTACAAACTTTAGCTGTTTGATTCTCAGGATTTTAATACTGTCAACTTAGTAAATAAGTAAATATCAAGGGTTTTAGGTGTAACAGTATTTTGAGCATTGAGATTTAGCACTGTGCGACAGCAATATAGGAACCACAGTAGCCATGTACAAATAAAGACAAGAGATCACATGGAAAGTGTTTTGCAACAGAGTTTGGAGAACTCTGTTGCAAAACTTTGTAAACCCCCCCCCAAATGGTAGCAAAAGGACAAAGAGTTACAAATTATCTTCACGATAGCCTATTTTTCTGCTTACTCTAAAGAGGTTCTGTCCTATCTATCTGTCTGTCTGCCTGTCAGTCATGTTTCATGTCAACGCCAGGTTTGCATCATTGGCTAAGACAAATCCATGGTCATATGGAGATGCGATATATCAAAGTAAAGCCCAGAATATATGGATTTGCAAAACCATATAGTGGTTTGCTAATTTGCTCCCTGCCCAGCAATCATATATTTGACAAAAGGAAGAACAACAAGAAACCGGAGGTAAATTCAATTTGCGCTATATGAAATCTCCATAGCAGTTGGGTGTGAGAGCTTTAGATTCAGTTGATTAACAACACAATCCATATGTGTCTACTTGAAAATAAGTCCCATTGCGTTCAATGGGGCTCAGCTGCTTGAATGCTTTTATAAACATTCCAGAAAGCCTAGGGACATTCCTAACAGAGTGATCCTGTAGCCCTTAGACAGTGTCTAGAGGGCCATAGGATTATTCAGAGACCCAGCTCCGATCTCAGGAAACAGCTCTGACCATGGAGCTGGGACTCCACTCTCAGAGCGCCCTCCCCCACCTCACAGCCAGCATGCAAAGAACCATGCCAGCTGCTTCTTTGAGGTCGGAAAAGTGACCTTGGAGAAGAGGTTTAGTGGGAGTTCCAGTGGGCGAGGAGGAGGGGAGGAGACCAACACTACCAACATACGATGTATCCTGGTGGTGCCTCAGCCTCCTTCCCTCCTGATCCAAAGAAAGTGATGGCTGAAATTGGCCATCTAAGTGCTTTGCAGAGTAGGTGAAGCGCAGAGGTAACCTTTGCCTATATATTCCTCCTGCCCTCCACAGGATGCCAGTAGACCTCTGAGTTCAGAGGCTTATGGGCATCCCCATAGGATTGCACCCTAAATCTATTAAATGTATTTATTAGTAATGTTAATTATCTGGACCACATGGTGGAAAGATAATGCATGAGACATCATGTACCTATGGTAAGAATTTAGTGTCCTGGTCGGAGGTGGCAGGGGGGAAGCAAGAGAGATAAATTATGCTTTATGAGAAAGCATAACTCATTTACTTTTTATGATGCAAGGAGATGGGAAAGCTGCATTGTGAATGATAAAGGTTGTTTCTCCATCAAGATGTAGAAATAAATCAACATGAGGACTTATGATTTATTTATGTTCCATAGGAAAAACCCTCAAGACATGCATCTCATTGTTCTGGCAAGAGGCAGATTTCTTATTTATGTTTGAATTTTGTTATGTTTTTTTTTTCTCATGAGCAACTATTGTGGTTTTTTTAACCTTGAAAGGATGTAGATTTATAGCAATGCAGTTTGCTAGAAAAAAGCCACAGAAAAATGGTGTTCCTATGAGCATCTCCAGTGTGCACATGGGGCTCTCTGTAGGCAGGGAAGCCAGATTCTTTTTTGTTCTGGGAAATGCTATGAATGTGTCACAAAGTCAAGAATGTGTATGATGAGGAGTATTCTTTTAGCACTGAAGAGAATGGGGCAGGCCAAGCTCACTCTGAGCAATGTACGGTATGTGTATTGGACTTCTGTGGATTGAGGACAATTAACGTTAGCAGCATGACAAAGAATACAACAACAAAAATAGCTCCACAGCAGAGGTACTGTCCTCATGACTATGAACAGAGGTCTAACATCATGCAAGATTTTCCATTTTGCTTTATGCTGAAATCCACCCACAGAAGCATTTTTCCACATCCATGACCATTTCTACTTCCCTGTGCTATCTCCATTATTCATTGGTCAACCCCAAATCACTTCTTTCACCCCTTTCTTGTGTGTCATCGGCAGAATCATCTGAAATGGATCATGTCAATTCTATATTGTTGCCCTTGTCATTGTTGTTGTCGTCGTTGTCATCACTTCTATCCCAGCTTTTCTCTGAGGAGCTCAAGGTGCGAGACATAGTTCTCTCTCCTTTTATCCACACAACAACCCTGCAATGTCGGTAAGGCTGAGAGATACGGACTTGCCCAAGGTCACCCGGTGAACTTCCTGGCTGCTAAATGGAGCTGCTAAATTTGATATCCCCATTTTACGTGTAATACAGCCTTAGCTATTCATGAATTGCTGGTTCTGAATTCACTATAATTAAGGTCAAGGTTGCCTTTGACCCTAGTCATCAGATACAGCATGGTTACTGTGTTGCAAGTCCATGGGCTGTACTTATATGGCATTTGAATTAAAGTATACCTGGGAGAAAACTGGGGCTAATTGTGCTTCTGGCTGGGTGTGAGGAGCCATTGGGGGTTGCCATACTGTCCCTGGTTGCCCAGCAACAGTAGCCATCCACAATTGGGGCTGGTTAAATAGAAGGGAAGGGAGCCAAGAGAGGGGCTCTTTAAATGGCTCAAGGAGCCGGAGGGAAAAGGAGGAGTGGGGACAGCAAAAGCAAGGATAAAAGCCTGCATTCTGGAAACTGAGGGAGGGAGGGAGCTGGAGCAAGGAGGCTCAGGAAGAGTGGCTGGAAAGAGTTGCCGGCAGTAAGAGCTTTAAGCTAGCATATGCTGATATTTTTGATTCCAGTCCTTTGGCCCTGCCCACCACTGGAATACAGCCCCCCCCCCCAGCTTCTCTGAAAGGGAATTTGACCCTCAGGCTAAAGGAAGTTCAACACCGCTGGTGTAAACTAACCAGAGATCCCAGAGCTCAGATGAAACTGGGAACTCTCTGAAATGCGGAGAATCTCCTTGCAGCCAGGCCAGAGGAGGAGAGAGGAGGGGGAGTGTGTGAGCCCGAGTCCCGAGTTTAGCATTGCATCCAAAAGGGCCCAGTGAATAGCATAATGGGGGGGGGAATGCCAGTAACACATATAACGGTAGCCCAGTGGTCTTTTTAAAACAGGGAAAGCCATATATGAGAGGAGGTTAATAGGGATAGAGAAGTGGCAGGATAGGGAAACGGTCATGCCACCTAACTGTTAGTTTCCCACCCCAAATCATGCACCAGTGGTCCCCTTCTCAGAGCTTCAAATGCATTTTCCCGGAGTGGTGGTGGTAGAATGGAAGTGTAGTAAGGGATGGGTTAGGAAACGAACCCGCTGGCAGCTTCTCCACTGTTGATTACGCAGACACACTGGGCATGGCTTTTCCTGTTTTAAAAGGAGCTGTGCCATACAGCTCAGACTTCAGAATGCTACCCTTCATAGAACTGAGATAACTGGAGCCTTTTAACAGTATTTTGAGATAATGATTTTATGACTTAATGTCGCAGTAACGATCTGTTTAAATGTCAGCTTGAGATGGTTGTTAAACACCGGTACACTGCAAAAGTACATGTTCTTCCATTCTTGGCATATCTGCTCATGGTGGTTTGACAAGCAGGCAGACTGTTCTATAAACTGCTCCTCTATGTCAGATTTAGACATAGGAACACAGGAACAATTTGCAGGTACAATCTTACGACCCCAAATCATTGCATAGGGACAGGGCCGGTGCTACCATTAGGCCAACTAGGCAGCTGCCTAGGGCACAGGGCTAAAGGGGGCGCCAGAAACACCTTGGGAAAAAAATACAGCGCTCTCAAGTGGGAAGGGGGGGTGCTAAGTATCTGATCTTGCCTAGGGCACCAAACTGCCTTGCACCGGTCCTGCATAGGGAGATAACCTTAGCGTGAAATACAATCATGCATTAAGATGTTCTTGTTTGGAATATCAGTCTGAAACTATAAAAGTAAGACCTTTAGAGTAAAGTTAAGTAAAAATTGAGGGTTTGGGTACATTTGAAATAAATATCCAAAGCAAAGCTTAAATCCCTCTGGGTCAGAACCAAAGGAAATGTTCACGTAAGCTCCCATAGGAATCAGAAGCTTGCAAGTCTTGATGTTTGCACTCTAAAGAAATATTTTATAAATTTCTGCCAAGAGGGGAGAGATCAAAGAGCACTGCTCGCTCTTGCGATCTAATGGTAGACTGGCTCGTAAGTCATGAATAATAAAATGTAATAATTCCTTTCACTAATTGAAGAAAGTTGCTCAAAATATCAATCAGAAATGGAAGTGCCATGTATCCTATCATAGAAAGAAAATGTTTTAACTAAGAAACCACTGGGAATTATTTTTTTATAACTAAATACAAGGAGGCACAGTCCAGCAAAAGTTAGTTGCAGTGAAGCCTATCTGGGAGCGAAGGAAGGGATTTTAATGGGATTTTGCCATGGCTAACTTTTGCTGGATTGTGCCGAAACTGAAATGCACACTCTCATAGTATTTGGGGAAAGGAGTGGAGAAATGTTGTCAAAGGAATTCCCAGGGGGAAAAGAGGGTGACAGTAAAAGGAAGAAATGGCTTTTAAATTGAGAGAAATAAATTTGGAGGAGGAAGATCGGACCACAGGAATGTGAAGGGTTAGGGAAATACTTGAAATGTTAAAGTTTAGTTTCTTTGGGGATTTGTGCTGGAACGAATTCCCAAAGGAGGTGTTAAAAAATCAACTCCATGTTCACTTTACAGAGGATAATTCATGGGGCGGGGAGCAGGGAAGAACCATAAAATCACAGACTGTTTGCATTCCTTATTGCTAACCGAACCAGCACTCCCCAGCATCAAAGTGCAGACAGAATGCCAAAAGCAGTGCAGAGAAGGCATAGGAAGAACAGAGGCAGTATGTAATGTCTAGCTCAGATTTCCAGATGCACAAGTCATCAACCTTTTCATATGTGGATAGTCATCATGTTGACATCCTGAAATTTTGCCAGTTTCCTTTTGAATACTTGCTTACACAGTCAAGCTCTTCAGAGCTTATTGTAGGAAAAAGATGCAGAGCCAGAGCATGAATGGGGTTTAGATGGTCTCAGTTTTACTGATGAAAGTGAATACCTTAAGTAGCAGCTCAGTGCAAGAATGCCAGTGGGAAACAGGAGCCAAATATAGGGTTGCCACCTGAACCTTTAACAGTAGCTGAACTAACAGTCATCTTTGAGATGAAGCTTTTTCTGGGATGGGTTGGAGAAGCTTCAGCTGTTTAATTAGTGCTTTTGAAAGATGGCATCCATTAGACCAGTGGAACTGCAAGGGACCGCTGTTAACACACACACACACCCAGCTGCAAATCACAAGTATATTGTCCCTAAAATGATCTAGGACACCCGCTTCATCTTTTCATGGGCTGCAAATGGGGCTGCAGAAGTGGGGGGGGGGGTTTCGCTCAGCCCCAGTTGTGATATGTCTGGGGTCTCCAGTGTGGTGTGCATAGGCACCACTGTGCCTGCAGAAACATCTCTTGGTGCCCTCCCAAGCTCTCTGCACCTCCTGATGTTTGATTATTTTTTAACTGGGAGGTTGGCATGCTGCAAAGCAAAGCGTCAGCCTCCAACCTTCTCTTTATTTCCAAGAATTCCTCTGGGCCCTAGAGGCATTCTTCAAAAATAAAAATGGTGGGTGGCTGCAGCCCAGTGCTTTGTTTTGAAGCATGCCTAGCCTCCCAGAAAATAAAATATAATAAGGTAAGCTGATTGGTGGTACAGAGCATGGGGGACAGGGAACGAGGGGGTGTTTTGCATGTCATGTGTGTGTGTGTGTGTGTGTGTGTCTTGTTTGCTTTGCTATGGTGTGTGTTTTGTGTGTACAGTAATACCTTGGGTTGCAAGTAACTTGGTTTGAGAGCGTTTTGCAAGACAAGCAATTTTTTAAATATTTATTTAAATTTTTTTGACTTGATATACAAGCGACGTCTTGCAATACAAGTACTGTAGTACGGCTTAAATTAAAAATCTCTGTACAAATTTTTTTGGGGGGATTTCATTTTGATATAAGAGTGTTTTGGATTACAAGCACATTTCTGGAACGAATTATGCTCTCAATGCAAGGCATGACTGTACATGTGTTTTGCCTGGCTGGGGGTATGTGTTGGGGGGAGGCAATTTGTAATGCTGTGTGATTTGCCTGTTTGTTTGTTTTTCTCTGTGGGTGTGTCATATGGATAGGTTTGCCTGTGTGTCTCCGTGTGTGTGTGTTTCTCTGAGCGTCATCTGGGTGTTTTCTGTGAAATGGGTATTTTGTTGTGCACTGTAGGAACAAATATGTGATTTGGCATTTGGGGATCAGACCCCACCTGTGCTTTGTATTCAGTTTCATGGCCAAGTTATTTGTCTCTGAGCCTCATCAGTTTGCCTTTTGTGAAGCAGGTGTTGGAGCAGAACACTGTGGGCTCAAAAGAACTGTTTTGGAACTCAGAAACCACCGCTGCCTTGTACTTTTTCTTGGGCAAATTACTTCTTTTTTTTTAAATTCTCACCAGTTTGCCTTCTGGGAAATGGGTGTTTTGTGCTTGGCCACACCCACCATGGCAGCCTTTTAGTAAGTGGGCAATCCGTGTGGCAGCCATTTTGTGAGAACGCCCATGGCGCACACTCAAAATTCCAAATGTGCCTACTAGCCCAAAAAAGCCTGGGGACCACTGTCATATGCTATGAATTTTATTTATATTATTTAGTCAATTGATTTATATGCCACGTACAATATATAAAACGTATCTCTAAGAGGTTTACCAAGAGGTTAAATACATTAAAATAGTAGATCATAATATACTTTAAAATACATCATAATAAATACAAAGACATTTAAATAAAATATTTATAAAAACATTTAAAAACATACAACACCATAATTAACAAACAAACTGGGCAGCACATTCACTCAGGGAAGGCCTGGGTAAAGAGATGGGTCTTTAATTGGTGCCTAAAGCATGTCACAGTTGGCGCCTACCAAATACAAGGGGAGGGGAAAGCATTCCATAAGGTGGGTGCCACAACAGAGAAGACCCAGTTCCAGGCTGATATTATTAGTATCTTAATAATCACACAGGTCCTATATCAGGGAAGTTCCTTCCAGTGAGAGGAGAGGAGCTGATGCATTTGATTCAAGAGGGCAGAAAGAGATTCACAAATCAAGAGGCAAGCTGAGGTTAGAATCCAGTGCAGGCTGGTAGGAAAGGAAACAGCCAGTGGGACTTGTGAGGCCAAGTAAGCTGAGGAAAGGCTTTCCTGACAAGGGGGAAATATAGGAGCAGGTGAGAAAAGGAAAAGAATGAGCCAGGCTGTAGATTTCATAGCCTAAGTGGCTTGTATAGACGAATTCACAGGAAGAGGAGTGTGATGTAGGGCCGGAAAGGGGCATGAACCAATCATAATGGGATGGGAAGAGAAGAGCCTGTAAAAACTGCTTGGGCCCAGAAGATTCAGCAAGCGCAGGAGTGAAGCAATCACAGTGTTTGGTTTCTTTCCCAGTCCCACCTTGCACCATTTGTCCTGACTGCTGATGATGATTCGGTTTCAGCTTATTTCAGCATCTGATTCACCACTTGAACATGGAAACAATTCGGAAGCTGAATTCACTGGTAACTGTGTAAACAGGGACCTGAAGTGCTCTGCAGGCTTTATTTTATTTTTTTTCAAATTAGGGCGATTACCTGCTGGGGATAAGCAAAGATCTGTAGTCAAGAAAATATGTTTATGGTGAGAATAGGCTTTGTTTTTGGCAAAATAAATGGATAATTCATTCATATCATTATTACATTCTTTTAATTAAGAAGCAAATATATTTTGAACTGTCAGGAATACTGGCTGAGACATCCACAAACCATATGCCAGATACACTGTGTGGGCATGACATTTCCACACACTTCTAATAATAATTCTGCTGTGTGTATGTTTGCAGAAGGTGGATACTGCCTTCTGTAGAGGTCCAAACGTTTGGGGAGAGCATCCTGAAACAGGAAAGTAGACATTTCCAGGGACCTGTATGCAGTCTCTCAGTAAAATTTGACTTATATGAACTTATTTGCTTGTCTTTGAAAATTCTGGATTCATTTACTTGGTTCCTTAGATTGGCAGAGGACTCTGTAACCAAGGGATCAGAACAGAAAGCAGTTTATGTGGAAATACATTTGTAAAACAATTAATGTTAATAGGGAACTTCTACTTTTCCAAGCTTTTAAATCAACCACAGTACTACACAGAGTGGACAAGACTAATTGATGATTGAATTTGTACCCCACCTTTTGCATAAAGTTTGTCTCCAGTGAAGCCAGTTTGCCACTTGCATCTTCAGTTTATTGTGCACCTCAGAACTCAGCACCAGCACACACCATCAGTTTTGCTGACACACAAGCATCTGCAGACTCTCCTTGGTCATCACATGGCAATGATTGTATCAGGGATATGATTATGTGGCTTCACTTCAGTCTACCCTCACTGAGGAGCTTGCTGGTGCATTAGTAGCATAACTAGGTTAATGGCCTGGGAGGACAGGATAAGCTTCAGGAAACCTCAGACAGGACGTCAGGGCAAATTAGAGGTCTGGAAAGGATTCATGGCAGGTAGCAAATGCAGGGGAAAGGATCTTGGGGAGTGTAAGGGGGGAAAGGAACTAACCAGGTGGATTCTGGGATATAGAGGTAGCTGATTGCACCAGACAAAGGCTTGTTCCCAGTTTTTCAGCAGTCTCTTCTAGCTTCTGTTTACAGACCCTGCTGGAATACCTGACACAAGTTGAGGCAGAGAGGTGCAAGTCACCTCTGCTTCCATGTGAAAGCATCGGAGGAGGACTGTGGAGCAACGTCTTGACCAGACTCGTTTGGTACAATGCCAAATACAAATACCCATTTTACAAATGGGGAGCTGAAGCTAGTGCTCGCTGAAGGCCAATCCTTGAATAAATCTCTGTGCAGGTGTGTGTGTCTGTGTGTGTGTCTGTGTTGTGTCCCGCTTGATCACGCCAGACAATGCAGCTGCAAACAGATTCTTTATTGCTACAAGCAATAACTGAAAGTCCATACACCAGACACCAGTCCAAGAAGCAAGCCGTAGTCGAGACAGTCCAAGGTCCAGAGGGTAAGAGATAAGGGTTCAAGAGTCCAAAGTCCAAGTCCAGAACCGTAGCAGCCAGGAGTTCAGATCAAGGGAATCAAGGAGCGTAGAAACCTTGCCAGGTAACAACGTTACTACTTTCTGAGCATGGGTCAGCAGCTAGACTATAAACCCTGACCCAGCCTCGATCTCAGTCTGAGTCCGATTCTGGATCTTGGCATGGGTTTTGCTATATGGATTTCATAGATCATAGAGTTGGAAGGAGCCTACAAGGCTATCGAGTCCAACCCCCTGCTCAATGCCGGAAACTAGAGGAGGGGTCTCCCATCCAAGTAATAACCAGGCTTGACCCTGCTTAGTACCGAGCCAGGAGACGCCTGCTACGCCTCCTTCTGTTCACGTGCTTCTCAGCCTGGCATTTCTCCTGGCGTCTTTGGGCCGGCTGCAGCCCTGAAGGGCCCTCCTCCCCTGAGCCCTCCTGACAGCCCAAGGCCAGCGCCTGCAGTGGAGAATCCTCACTCAGCTCTCCCTGCTCCTGTTCCCCAGGGGAGGGGGACTGTCCAAGGTCGACTGGCCTTGGCTGCAATCAGCCCCAGGTGTGAGCCCTTCACCCTGTACCAGCTCCTCTTCTGTGTCAGAGCTGGTGCTGAAGCAAGACCCCCACAGAGTGTGAACCATCTCTATCACGGCTCTTTACAAAGAAGAGGCATGACAGGTTCCTACCACAAGGGGCTTCCTACCTAGAATACATACAGAAAAACTGCAGTGAAAGTGGGGGGGGGGGTAGAGACCTTGTAAGCAGGGGAAGACTATTTGATTGCTTTGATTACGTGTACTTTGGCTTACTTACAATAAGATATAGGGACTAGGGGGATGATCTAAAGACTTTTGGAGAAGGTGAGTTTTGAGTAGGGATGGGCAAACACAAGGTGTCTGATTTTGTTGAGGTTTGCTGAATTCCTCCTCGAAGCTAATTTCGTCTCGTTTGCATTTCCCAGATGTAAAAATATGCATTTTTATACTGCACATTTTCCCGACCAAAAATATGAATTTTCCCTCATGGGCTAAAGCATGAAAATGTGAATTGGGGGGTGGGATTTGCCTAAGTGCTCACTTTCAAATGCAAATGCAAGCTTGGGAAGTTGTGAGAATTTCCTGAGAATTGTGTTCCTGCTCGTGTTTGTGTTCACAGGGTTGCAAACAGGACAGGATTCACATGATTTTACATCCCTAGACTGAGGAGGAGTGTAAAGGGAATAAGGAAGGTGGTCACATGGAGGGGTTCTGGGAGCAGTTCCAGGCATAAGGGGCAGTAAGGGAAGCTTCCCTTATTTTAAGGGAAGGAGACCTTTGGGCAGCTGAGGGTGGTGGAGCTGAATGAAGGTGAGAGGAAGGAATATGTTGGGATATAAGTGCAGAGAGACAAGGAGGAACAAGGTCAGAGAGGGCTTTGAAATTAAGGACAAGAAACTTGTGTGGGTTCCAGGAGTGGACAGGAAGCCAGCAAAGGGATTTGAGGAGTGGAGTCACATGATCAGAAAGACAAGAATGGTGATTAATATATCACTCCAAGCCCAAATCCAGTGCTTTATTGGAAGAGCCATACTTATCCTGCCAGGTAAAATGGCTATGGTTTTAATCAGAAATATGCAAAGTTTCATTTGTAATCTGTGCCAAAGTCCACATGAGACATTTTGCATTTGTTGGTGCGGGAACCAGAGAATGCACTCCTCTTTTTCCTTCTCTGTTGTTAGCATAATTTAGAATTTGCATAAGTATCCCTTGTCAGAGCCCCTGAAAATGTACTTCATTAAGTCAGAACAAGTTGTTAAGAAAACACAAGCCACTGGTGCAACTTCTCTCTGGACACTGTCAATGGAGCATATACTGTTGAATAAAACATGGATAGAGTTAGTTGAGACAAGAGTCAAAGGATTTAAAAATCATGTGGTAACAATATATTTTTATACATACATACATACACTGTATATATATACTTGCATTCCTCTGAACGTATGTGTTTGTGATAATTGAAATCAAGTTTGGAAATAGTTTTATTTTTCATGTAAAGTAATAATGGAAGAATTAAGTTACTGCACAACATGGAAAACAAAGTAAACTACTCACTGCAAGTGCAAGTAAAAGCCATGCCAGCATTCTAAACCAGAAATGTGCAAAAATTTCCCTTTTAATTTTGCAAGTGCTTCTGCATTGTTGAAAAGCGAGATTGTACGTTGAGGGCATGTACATGCGAAAGCTGCTGCATAATTTTTGCAACAGCAGAATTTTCTGATCATTTGCACAGTAAATGTTTCCAGCCTCCTCATTTTGTGGCATGGCATTCCTTTATTTTAGGTCACAATTTTCTCCTTCTGTAGGGTCTCTACTCCACCCTAAAAAACTGAAAACTGAGAATTGTCTCTTTTTTGGGCCCTTTTCCTGGGATCCGCTTGCACAGAAGATGAGATCTGGAGGCTGGAAACTGCCCCCCCACACACACACACACCCCACCATCAAATCATAGTCTCATCTGTCTCCATGGACTGAACTGAACCATAAAAGTCAAAGATCCAACTTTTTCCAGCACTGTCATGGTGCAATAACATGGATCCTTATGATTTTACATGGGGGCCCACCCAAACAACCATCAAATCACAAATTTCTGAAGATGTAGAGGTTTTTTATTGAAAGAAACTCTTGCAAAACTTTAAAAGATCCCTTAGGATCCATGCCTCAGATCTGTGTTTGTAATGTAAGCACCATATCCATGATTTTTTCACCTGTGCGGTCTATACTATAGGCACCAATGCAAGTTTTTATTTGATAGCGGTTTGAGGGGCTGGCTAATAGTCAGGCAAGCAAGCAAGCAGTGATTCAGCTACTCAATGGTGAAAATGGCCATGAAAGATGAAACCACGTCTCCCCTCCTCCCAGTGGCCACTTTAGATCATTTCCCCATCTACCTCCCACCCCCATTGGTGTCCAGAAGCTACATTTTCCCTTGTCCCGCTGCCCCTCTCTTGGCCACAGAGTGACTGGCTGTCTCCCCTCTCCTCTGACTGGGCCATGCTGGTGTCCCATCAAGGGAGGGTGAAGCTGGTGTCCAATCAAAAGTGAATGGAGTGGGGACTTGTTTAGAATAAGAGAGGCCCAGCCAAAGCGAGGAGGAACTGGGCCCAGAGAAATCTACAAATTCTCATGCTGGCAGTCTTTAAAATCTGACATTGTGGGGTCCTTCTGTGGGCACCGGAGGAAGCATCTGAGGATATATTTGTGCCTGTCAGCGCTGTGTTAGTGACTCCTGCTGAAATGCAGTGGGGTATTTGTTTGAAAGTGGCCCAATTTCTTTTGAAAAAAGTTGGTGAGTGTTTTTGCAAAGGGGAAGGTGGGGAAAGGAGGCACCTTTTCATCTACAAGATGCACAGAAAAATACATTTTCAACATGTTTGTGCTTTGTTATCCGTATTCTGCATTTTCTCATTAGTGAATTTTTCTGAATATTTGCCTGAATGTTGTTGGGTTGTTGTTTTTTTATGAGCTGCTTCTGAGTAGAGGAACTCATGCCCTTTTCTTCATTAAGCATGCCAATAAAAGAGTTTAAAACTAATTATAAGGATGCTATATACATTCTAGATAAATCCATGGAAAATAGGATCATGAGGTCAACCTGACAGCTTGCCAGTGGAAATAAAGTATGATATATTTTTAGAGCATGTGTTAATTACAACCTGATTCAATGTAATGCTGACCATCTTTTAGCTTCGTTGAATGCAATCATACACGTAGACATCCCCATATGTTGCAGTATCAAATTCCCTCTTATACGCTGGACTATTGATCAATTGGAATGAATGGAAATGTTCCTGTCTCTAGAAACCATTGACAAGTCTTTTAATTGACCTTACAGAGATTTCCAGCTGAATCCCAAAAGTGTGTGGGGGTTTTTCACACCAGGCATCTAGTCCCATCTAGTTGTGATAAAAATTGATACGACTTACACTTGCCTCATCCAAGTCAAAGTCACTGTCACTGCCTGCCTTCTCTCCTTTCAATCTGATTTATTGCCCTCTACTTCAGAGAAGAGCTAAAAAAAAACCCTACAAAATGTATAGATGCAAATTGAGACATTATTAATATAATTTAAATAGAAATAGAGAACATCTCACCATGCTGTGAAAGGATGTGGCCAGGTGACCTGTGTGCCTGCCTGTTCAGTCTGCTGTCCAGGTGCTCACTGGTGCTTATGGTCCTTTATATTTAAACCAGAATTGGACAGGACAGCCCTTGAAATAGAGGACACCTTCAAATAAAATATGGTCCTCTGGCAGCCCTTCAAATAGAGGACTGCCTTCTGTAAAAGAGGATACATTGCCACCCTATCTGGTGCACCTAGACATTGCTGTGCATGCTTGTGGAAGTGTCCAGGCATAATCCTGAGGTCTGCAGTTGCCTGCCATCCCCTTGGCTCAGTAAGTTGGGAAAGGTTGGGTGTCAGTGTAGAGGCATACACTTACTATTCCTGGAAATGTGACAGGACCCCATTCATAATGGTGCTGAATTAAAATGAATTATTTTTCCAATGCCCAATTGAAAAGTAATTCAACTCATGTTAACCCATTCTGAGTTGAGCCAGAGATGGGGATGTTCACCCATCTCTATGAACTCACTCACTGGCAGGCACTGGGTAGATCATGACATCCAATCCTCTGTTTGGATGGTAGTAATAGAAATCTGCTTCACATGCACTTTACCTGGATGCAGAGCCAGCATCAAGGGTAGGCATGGTCAAGCACCTGCCACGGGCCCACTGACAAGCAGGGGCCCACTGACAAGAGCCTCCTGGAGTTGCTCCTCCTCTTCACCCTTGGAACCTGCTCGTTCACCTGCCTCTCACTCTGGGCCAGACTATGGTGATGGTGAGAAGGAGCAGCAGTAGATGCCACTGCCTGCTTGCTTACTGGCTCTCTCTACCTGTCAAGCAAACAAGTGGTAGGAATTATGCCCAAGGGCCCTCCAAAACCTGGAGCAGGCACTGCCTGTATGATAAAGGTGGTAAAACACTTGGCACATTTAATAATTCCATATAAAACTATATAAAACGTCCCTGCCACTGAGAATTCCTATCAGCTGGTCTATATATAAATATATTTTAATAAAGCTTTCTGTGCAAAGCACACTCTTTGCATTTGAGTAGGGTGGCAGGCAGAGTTGATGCTGAATCCTGACATTTCAAAGTGTGATAGTTAAACCCTTCCCATCCCCAGTGTTTCTGGGCATTTCTTTTGTCTTGTGTAAATGGCACATGAACATTTGGAAAACTGTTTTTGAGCGTCGTGGCTTCCCTTCTCCAACCGGAAAATATCTGGGCTGTGTTGGGGGGTGGGGTGGATTATTTTATCTCAGGATTTGGTATAGTGTGTGTGTGTGTGTGTGTGTGTACCATGTATGTCATTAATAGTTCACGGTTGCTTCATTTCAGAACAAGTTTGTTAGACCCATGCCACAGACTGTCATACATGGTGTCCCCCCCCCCCCCCCGTGCATTCTGATATAGGTGTTTAAAAGAAGAAATCCATGGCTGAATATTTTAAGAGGAGAAAAACAAACGTAAAAGTGGCGAGAAGGTTCACGAATAATGCTCCAAGGAAAAAATGCATTTTATTGCTACAAAACCCACAAGTACACAAACTTGCTTTGTAATCTGAAGACCAAACTAGACACTGGCTCTGTTCAGACATCACAGTAAGGCAGAATTGTTTGGAATTCTGGCTTACTGTGAACGAGGAAGCGTGTTGATGCATGCTGCTTGATCGCTCCCACTTGGCTCCTCCTGCCGGAGGGAGAAGCTAGGCAAACCATGGACAGAGGTTCCCTGGTTTGTTTACATCCAAACCAGGATCTCTGACTTGTTCCTCTTATGAGGCTAGAATCCCACTGGCAGCAGGAGACAAGTGAGAATGATCAAGCAGTGTGCACCAGTGGTGTTTATGGTAACCAAGTCTGGCTTAGCGTGACGTGCAGACACCACCACTGTCATGGCAAATCCATGGCCCTAACTCTATGTTTGACAATTTAACGGGGACGTGTGCAGGCATTTGCAAAGGCAGGGCAGCCAGCAGGTGGGAGAGGCGCTTACCTCCTCCCATGCCAGTGATTCTCCCTTGCAATTGCCCCCTGGGTGGCGGGGGTGAGGGAAGCCTTTAACAACTATCTGGGAGAGACCCTACTGGAGAGAATCATTGAGTACCACCTGCCTGCCAAGTCTTCCCTGCAAATGGCTTTCCCATTAGCATTATGATGGAAAGATTCTGATTCTGCATTTGCCAACTTTGGTTTTTTCCACCTGGTGGTGTTTATATAGTATTTCACATACATCTTTTCAGTGCTGACCTGTCAGATATCCTCTTAGATAGACAGAGGATGTAATTACAGAGTTTAAGTCATGGTCCAGCCAAAGTTAAGTATTCTGAAAGCAATGGTAAATTGTTTACTTAAAGCTCTTAAATTGAAATTGGCGGTACTTCAAAGTACAAAACTTTGGTTTGATCATGCTGCAATTGCTCAGAGAACTGTCCTTTTTCTTTCCTCCTTCACAATATCTTCTAGAAGGGGTGATAAATCCCTTACCATTGGGTCATACTGGTTGAGGTTTATGGGAATTGTAGTCCAAAACAGCTGGAGGGCACAAGGTCGTCTACCCCTGGCTTATGCTACAATATATATTTATTGGTCTTTAAGGTGCTACAAGACCTTTCGTTGCATTTTCAGCAACACAGCTACCCCTCTTTCAGGGATTTATCTGTCAGGGTGAATGTGGCAACCTTATTTGCTGTAAACTAGTTGACCGTTGCCATCTGTTAGAAGAAAGAAAATTATAAATGTAAAGAAGCATTGGGACATTCAGTGAATGAGCCTTGTAAGATCCGGAAATATTGACTTAAATCATACCTTAAGTGTGTATGGGCTTGTACTTGCATAGCTGGATCTTTGGCCAACTAGCTTTCAATATAGCATGCAGGCCTCCTATCTCTACCCACATCTTTGTCACAAGATGCTTTTTGTTCTGACTCATCTGACAGTGGTGGTTCCCGATGTACTGGTGACCTGTTCACAACACTGGAAAAACTCACTGGGTGACTTTGGGCCAGTCACTGACTCTCAGCCTAACCTAACTCACAGGGTTGTTGTGAGGATAAAATGGAGAGGAGGAGGAGGATTATGTAAGCCGCCTTGGGTTCCTTGCAGGAAAAAAGGCGGGGTATAAATATAATAAATAAATAAATAATGACATGGTAGAAGGAAGGGAAAGGGCCATGTGTGTAATACAACAAACAAAAGGAAGCCCTTTTAAACAAGCTAGTATTTTTTTTCTATGAGGTTTTATGAAGTACAGGTTGTGAAAGATGGATTGAACAATATTACAAGGTTTGTCTAGCAGTGGATTCTTCTCAAGAAGTCTGGGTCAGGACAAGATAAGAAGGGCATAATCCAACCAAAGTTAGGTACTTCTAAGTCCCAATGATTTTGATGGAAGAGAGTCAGGGTCAGTTCAATCATGAGACAGAGTAAGATGGCTGCCAGAGGCAGCAGACATTGGGTGTCATGAAGGGGCATTTAATTTATAGTTATTGTATTTTTACTGTTAGGGATGGTGAGAAATGCTTGTGGGATTTTCTTGCTCACGTGACAGAATGACTGGGCTGCCTTTGGGTACTGTGCACCTTGACTTGAGGGGGGGAGTAGGGGTCCAGTTGCTGCTCTGTCTGAGGCAGAAAAATATCTTGAGCTGGCCCTGGAGAGTGTTAGGGCCATGTTTTACCTCTGACTGAAATTAGTGGGATTTAAGAGTGCTTAACTTTGACTCAATCAATCTCTATGTTGGAGAAATCCTGACTGCTGCATACTAGGAGTGTTGAAGAATTAATTCATCAACACAGTGACACTCCTCACCAGTGAGCTACACGTTATTAGGCAGGGTGGATCTTTTGTATAACTCATGATAATAATCTTCACACACATGCCAAAAATAATTTGCCCTAGTCCAACAAGTGAGATCAGTATGTAGGCATAGCCTTCTGTGTGTGCATGCAGCTGCTATCTATGCACATCTGGATTTACATCCGATTTGCATTATGGTGCTTATCCAGGCCCCATTGAGCTAGTTAACTGCATCTTTTGAGGCACATGTGGATATACATCACTACCAAGGGACATCAGTTATGCAAGACTAGCTGCCCATAACTATGTATGTACATATTTAGCACCATCCATATACATGTACATGATAGGGCAGCTTCCTAAACAGCTGCTTCGTACTGACTCAGACCACTGGCCCTTCCATAGTGTCTCTCCAGGGTTTCAGGAAGGAGTGTTTCCTAGACCTACATGGCAATGCTGGAGAGTGAAACAGGTGTCATTTATTTATTTATTACATTTCTATACCACCCAATAGCCAAAGCTCTCTGAGTGGTTCACAACAATTAAAACCATAAAATACAGCACAATAAAACATAATATAAAACTTTTAAAAGTTTAAAACTACAGTATAAAACCAGAGTAAAAACCAGCAGCAGTGTAAAGATTTAAAAATACAATAACAAATTTGAAAACAACAGAAATGAAAGACTGAAATGCCTGGGAAAATAAGAAGGTTTTCACCTGGCACTGAAAAGATGACAACATATGCACCAGGCAAGCCTCTCTGGGGAGGGTCTTCTACAGTCAGGGTGCCACAACAGAAAAGGCCCTCTTTTACATACAAAATATGTGCTCTACTAGGAAGAGACACAAGGATGATAACGGAGGGAGGGAAGGCGGGAGCAAACAGTGGAAGAATATGTGATTATTTAATTTATATTTATTTAGGGATGAATGAATCTGTCAGTTTTGATTTTTCTGTTGCACACTTTTTCCAGTCTTACATTTGGTTTGTCCCAAAGTTTGAGAATTTAAAAAGTTTTCACAAAAAATGGCATGCATTTTTTCTGTGCATTTCTTCTAATACGTGCATTTTTGTACAAATTTTGCCTAATCTACCCTTTTTTGAAGCAATTTTCCTAATACAATGCATTTTTTTAAAACATTGCTTTCACTAAGATACACACAATTTTGTATACATTGTTTGACTGGAGAACTCCGTTACAAAATTCAGAGAAGTGCAAATTTTGAAGGAAAGCTGAATTTCAGTGCACATGTTGGTTCAGAAGTGCAAAATCAGGTAAGTCCGCATTAAAAAGTGAACCAAATGAATTTATCCCCCATCCCTACTTTACTTAGGTTTAATTACAGTAAGGTATCGGGACTAGGGGGTTGTGCCAAAGACTTCATGAAAAAAGTGGGGTTTATGACTAGAGCTGGCCTGTGGCCTGTGTGTGTAGATTACCTTTCCAGTATTTTTGTAGTGTACTTTGTGCAGGGCATTTTTAATTGCCTAACATCAGATGGCTTATGATGGTTCTAAAGGACCAGTAAGAACTAGCATGCTATATAAGTAGCTGATGGTGGTTTGTGTGCAACCAGCAAGGTAGAACAGATGGTTAAAAAAGTTAAAGGGCATGATTGAAGAAAAAAAGATCCCTCTGACATTCAGAGTTAGAGACAACAGTAGCCATTAATACACCAGAGCTAATTCTGTAGCAAGGAGTAAAATATTATTTAATCAGCACTACTTCATACATAATTCAATTAACTGCTTTCACTCATCAGTATTAATGAGACCTCGAGCTTGGATTAATGTGCAAGAGCTTCATAAAAGAGCTCCCAGCCTCCCTAAATTCTGCCAAAACTTAATAAAGTACTGCCAATCAAATCCCTGTCTCTGTCCAGTGCTTCTACACGCTGATGCCACAAATTATCCTATGCTCTCATCATTGTTTGCTAATTCTCTAATTACGCTGCTCTCTGCACTAAAAACTAATTAGTGCATAGTGGTCAAGGTGCATCATGCCAGAAGTTCCTCCAGAACAGAAAACTCCAGGCACTTCAAGCAAGGGAATCAGTCTTCATGTAACAGGGGAAGGTAAACAACTTCTTCTTGGTTTGCTACCCTAAATGACCACCTGCTTGACTTTCAAAGAGGAGATGGCCGTGAAGCAAAAGCCATCCACCCGTAACAGCCCATCGACCATCCACCCAGTGAGAATGTTACTGGTTCTCTGGCAAAAACTTCACCACACACAACATCTAGCCTTTGGATCAGTACACATAACTAGTGGACAGTCCATTCATGTGTTCGTGATCTTAGCAGGTACTAGCTCTTTTCCTGCTGCCATTTGCTGCCTGCACCCAAAGCAATAATTATCAAGTGGAGAGTTACATGTGACGGCAACTTCAAACCAATGGTGCTTTAATGTGAGAATGTCCATTACTGCAGACTTCCCCAACCTAGTGACCTCCAGGTGTGTTGGATTACAAATCCCAGCATGCCCCAGCCCAACCATATCGCTAACATACTTATTGGCACGAAGATACTGCAGTAGAATGTTACAGGTGGGGAAGACTCCCGGAATCTCATCCGCCCCAAGGGCCATAACTGAGGTCCCATATTAAAATCAGGCTTTCCTTCTAGTACTTGATAGCCTAGGTACATAACTCACCCAAGGTCCGGAATTATCTCATTAACTGAAATGGTATCCACTGAGTTTCATCTACAAAACATCAGGGCACGGCTGTTTTTCTCTTACTGCACTTAGAGCTTTTCTACACGAGGCATCTATTGCGTACTCATCATTCTCTGCTCAAGGTTGTTTGCAGGTTCTTTAGATGATGTTGTGACCCTCCAGTTTCACCTCTGTTTTTAAGCAGCACTTTCGGTGAGTTTTGTTAGAGCAGGGGAAATGCTGTATTATTTGTGAAAGCAAAAGAAAACTCTTTTTCCACTTGTGTATTTGCACTATTCCACTGTACCACAGTGCCACCTTGAGGGTATGTAGTGGAAAAGCTGGAAAGGAAATCCTCTTTGTGTAGTGCCCAGATCTCAATTCTGTGATGAAACCAACGGTAGGTACAGTGGATTAACAGCCTCATGTCGAAAAGCTCTTAGAGTGTATTTGGAATGGAGATTGTGAGTCTGTATTCCCGTTTACTTTGAAAAGATGATCCCTTAAGATGATGGGGTGGGATGTAAAATACTGTGATCCAGAGGTATGCAAGCATGACTTCAATTGAGAGCCAGAGGTTGGGGAAAGGTTTGTTGAGGAAAACCTGGTGCAATTCTCTCCTTAGCAGTATTTTCCCAGCAGAAGTCTACCATCCAGCACAGACAAATTCCTATCCTACCAAAGCCTCCTAGTCACCTTCTCATGGAGAACTCTGTGTGCGTGTGCGTGTAAGAGAGAGGAGGAGGGAGACTGTGTAAAAATAATGACCTAAGAATTTTGACTGAGTTTCTTGTGATAAACTGAGAAGACCACATTATTCCAGAACATAACCTGTGAAGCAGTGTTACAGCAGTTTCGTTTCGTACTACTTTCCTCAACATTTATAGGTAGAAGCACTTTCCGTTTGTATGGTTATTCAGCTACAATGACTGTGAAGATTGTTCCTGTGGGATTTCTCCTTCACACTGTAGCATTGGGTCATGTTGCAAGAGTCTATTATCCAGCCATGGTATGAGTTATGTTTACTGAAAACCTTGTGGAAGTGGCTTGAAGAGCTTTTCTGTTTCCCTTGTCTCCTCTTTATAGCAAGAATTTCAGAAGAATTCAGTCCAAAGTAGCACTTAGACAGACCAATCCAGAAATGTCATGGCTGGAGTTGAAGCAGAGTGCAGGAAATGCCATGGGGAGGGCAGGTTTGAACTCCCTTCCCTTTGACAAGCAGCATTTCCCTTGCCTGACAAGCTGCTTCTGAAACATGGGGACATTGGAAATCTAAAGCACCTTTCTTACCTCAGTGATCCATGCTCTGGTAACCTCCGCATTAGATTACTATAATGCTCTCTACATGGGGTTGCCTTTGAAGGCAGTTCAGAAACTAATTCAGAATGCAGTGCCTAGATTACTAACTGGGACTGGGCATAATAATCATGTTACATCCATGCTATACCAGTTGCGCTAACTCCCAATCCGTGCCTGGGACCCATTCAAAATGCTTGTCTTGACCTTCAATTTTTAGGATCATGGTAACTGAAGTACCTCTGTGCCTACCCATACTACATTAAGCTCTTCAGTAAAGACCCTTCTGCAGATACACCTGCCTTCTGACCATGTGGGCCAGATGCCTTTTCAGTGGTGGCACCTCAGTTATAGAATGGTCTACCCAGAAAGGAACACAAAACCCTTTCTATTTTCCCACGCCTTTTAGACATATTTTTAGTCATGATGAGTGGTGTTATACCTTAATTGCTTTCTTTTAGTTATTGGGTTGTTGTTGTTTTTAATAACTGTCTGGAACAGTTTTATTTTATTTTAATTGGATTTATTTGTGGATTTTCTTTTTATGTAAACTGCCCTGGGTTCTTGTTTTTTTTAAAAAATTGAAGGATGGCATAAAAAATAACTTAAACAAATAAATAATATCTGCTCTTTGGGCGCACCCTGAGCACCATATGCTTTGGATACACAAAGAGGACCTTTGTTGTCTAAGGGGATCATTCTGCAGCAGTGAAAGTCTTCTTTAGCAGAACAGTGGGTTAATAATAATAATATGCTGGACCTTAGCATAAAAGAAAGGGGGGGAGCCTGCCTGTTAACAAACAGGGCACTCCAGAGGCCTTTGCATCTACATGGCAAGGTATTTGGCATTTGTTTGGATAAACGGTATAAAACTAATCTGCATGATAGGTCTTCTGTACTTTAATTTTGCCTCTTCTCCTCTTTCTTCTATATCTCTTCTCATTCTGCTTTCGTTCTTTCCTTCCCTCCCTTTTCTTCTTCTTTTCTGAGACTTTGTTACATTGTTTGTTGATCCAGTGCTGGATGGTAATATTGTAGTGGGTTTGGTGGGAGTATCGTTTAATTTGTTTAGACACAGTGACTTGCTCCAAACCACCCTGGGTTACCAGGGATTTTAAACTGGTTGCCACATCAAAACCCACATTCTAAACACTAAACCATACTAATTGTTGTTAAGGAGACTGTCTCTTTATAGGGATGTATAGATTTTGTTAAATCTGTTCCATCTGTGTTTCACAGGTTGTCAGGCGTCTTTCACTCTGTATTCCACTCATTGACGACTTCAGGCATTTCCCCCCCTTTCGGAAATGTCTGCAAAAATGTCCGCCAAAATTTACTGAACTATTGCTTGCATGGAACATCTTGCATATTTTTCTTAGCTCAGCATGCAATCAGTGAGCAGAGCGCACACACACCAAAAAAGATTCCGACACAGTAGAGGTTGAAGAGAGATCAGAGATATATAAAAGTGTGTGTGTGTGTGTGTTTAAATGTTGTGTATATTAATATATTTTCCAGCAACGTTCGTATTTATGTACAACTACATTTACATCCAATTATGGAAAGTAAAAAAAAAAAACACCTGCAAGTCCATGGAATCTGCATGACTCAGAAAAAGCCAATGTGCTGTGGAATCTTTTGGTCGAATTCATAGAAATCTGAAGTCATTTGAGTCTGCTGCGATTTCTCCAGCATCCCTTCTCTTTAACTGTAGTGAATAGAGAAGCCCAGACTTTCCAGGAGCTGCATGTGTGCATTGTAGCATCCATAAAACTTTCGAACATGGTCAGTATGTTGGGAAATAAGTCATTAGCATTTTTTTCTGTTGTCACTGGATACTGTTGGGTGATGACTATTATTGGATCTGTCAACTTGCATAGGCATAGGTGGGAGACTTGTGGTTCAGCACTCTCTCTCATAAACCCAGCTCCTAGTTTTAGGATGTTCAATCCTATTTTTATGGGGGGGGGGGTTAGGTTTACAATCAATTGCATATAAACAGATAAAAGAAAAATATATAATGTGCTGATCTGAAAGGCCATCATTCCATGAAAAAGGACCTTTTAAATTAATTTTTGAGTTATTTGAGATGTGCATGCCTTTACAAATTCAATATATGGCAATGCTTTCCAACCTTTTCCAATAATTCTAGCTGAGTTTCAGAAAGACTTGTAACAATGTAAAAGATTGATCAACAAAATCTCTACATACCGTCTGGAAATATGAACATGGCACATTTAATTCAACATTTCTGCAGAAAGCAAAAAGCAGAGCTGTCACTGCAATGTCATGTAAGATGAGAGCAGAGAGGAAGGAAAATAACTAGAAGTTTTGACTACACTGCTCATTGGCACCTTTTAAAAATGTGCTGATGACACAGGAAGCTGAAAAGCAAGTTCACTCAAATTACCAACAATCTAGATATATTTAGCTATAGAAAGTGGATAAAATGGATCTTCCAATTGAGTAACAAAACAGAACATAATGCTTGGAATGAAATTAAGCACAGAAATATAGATCTAAGCAAACTGTAGCGGAAAACATACATGGAAGGATTATGTTATGTTAACCTCTAGGAACAGGAGCAAAAAATATGGTTTATATATAGAATTCCCTCACAGTGGGGAACCTGATGCCAACTGTTCCTGTTTTCTGTGCTCCTGATAGTCCTGGAGAACAAAATGTGCTTGCCCATACATGCTATTCAGGAAGAGTTCGAAATGCACTTGGTGGGAAATGGAGCAAGTATACCAAACAGTGACTTATGCATTGCCTTTTGTTGCTTTTTAATTGCATATAACATTTATACTTTAGCATGACTCAGTCTCATTGTCCAAGCAGAGAGGTCAGCACTGAAGAAACAAGTGATGTGTGTTTGAGGATCACAGCTTGCCCCAAAATGGAGTGGGGTTTTGTTTTATTCCTCATATGTCAAAAGCATCTTGATGACTGCTGTCTCCGTAGGAAGATCTGCAACCATATTTGAATTCCCTTGGGAATTTTGTTGGATTCAAATCCATGGGTCCTTCTAGAGTTCTTCTTTGATTATGCAAATCTACTGGTTAGTGCTCTGATAGCATGCTGATTTGCTTTAAATCAAGGCGTATGCCTGGCTCAACTTGTCTGAGCTTGGAAAGCTAAGCAGGGTCAAGCCTGGTTATTACTACTTGGATGGGAGACCCCTCCTCTAGTTTCCTGCATTGAGCAGGGGGTTGGACTTGATAGCCTTGTAGGCTCCTTCCAACTCTATGATCTATGAAATCTGTGAAATCAAATTTCCAGTTTTCTAATTAATATGTTTCTTAAATAAGCATGCATGTTTGTTTGCTCTAGCAATTGGCTTGCATCTAAATAGAGCCTTTATACTACCTAGGAGCACAATCCAAACTCTGGCCATGCGCCCCTGTGCCTTTTGCACTATAGAATGTATACCTGCTTAGCAACAGAGAAGCATTTGTGAAATCAAGGATTTCTGTTTTGCTCTCTCTGTATACATGCAAGGACACTAAGTAAGCACACTTACATGAAATTTAAGTGCCCAGAGTTTACCAGAAGCAAGTGCTGGTATTTAATAGGTAGTAGTGGTAGTAGTAGTAGGCGATCACTCGTGACCGAGTAAGATTGTCTTCCAGGATAAAATTACAAAAGAAAATTATAAAAAGAGGAAATTATAAAAAATTGTGTAGAATCTAGCGATGGGTCCGTAAGTGACTGTGGAGGCCAATTCTAGATCCACATAGTTTCCCACAGTGAGGACACAGGTTACCAGATGGAAGATGGTCCTGTAAAGGATTCATTTGACATGCTTTTCTCTTCGCACGTTTCTCCCTTTCACCTTGTCTAAATAGTCATACTTTGCACAATAATAAAGTGTGTGTGAGAGAGAGAGCGTGCATATGCAAGAAAGATCATATTGTGCCAAGTATCATGCTTGGCCACAAAAGCCAGATATCTTTGCCTCTGGTTTGTTTTTTACGTAGAAGAGCAGGCTATAACTCAATAGCCTGGTTTGGACATAGCATTAAACCATAGTTTAGTGTTTACTTGCACAAGTCTGTTCCTCCTTCCCCTCTCCTCTGATTTGTCTGCAAGGAGATCAGAAGCATCCACTTCCATTTTCAGTTAACTGCAGTTTGTCATTTTGTCGTAACTAGAAAGTGCAGTTCTTTCTATGGTATCCAAACAAGCCAGGTTCAGAAACTAGTTTGATCTTAGCTTGTTCAGACAAACCATCATTTTAATTAAATACAGTTTTGTCCTGCATCAAATGAAACAACAAACTAGGGTTGTTTTAAAATGGAAGCAGATGTTTCCAATCTCCTCCTCACAGCCACATCAGGAGAGAAGAGGGAGGATCACATGAGCCAAATGCTTGTTCACATACATGTAGAAGATGCTTGAGCTTCACCCTAGCAATTTCAGAAGTCTGTTCCACTGCTGCACACATGATCTGCATCTCTTTTCCTTCAATTTTCTGTCCTGTGATTCGCCTCATCCCCTGAGTCCCCAGCACCCAGACAGGGGGAGGGGGGAAACACCTGTAGTTTTCCATGTGAAATTGCCTCAGGCAGAGCATCCAGGAGGAAGGAACACTGCCTGATTCATCAAATACTGCTGTGATTGGCCTGAATGGCCACCAGTCATGTCCCTCCCTGAGCCAATCAGGACACACCTGTTTGTGTCTTAGTGGGACAGGTCTTAAAGACACTCCTAAACAATTCTTTTGGGTGCTGCTACCACCTCAGTCACATGCTCCTGGAGGCCACTAAGCTCCACTAAGTTCAATGGGTTATATGAACTCCACAAAGTTCATATAACCGTGCATAGGAATTCAGCCTCAGGAAGGAGGGAGACCAAATGAAGACAGGCGTGTGTGTGTCAGAGACAGAGACAGAGAGAGAATCCTACATGTTTCATAGTTGTGTAACGGGTTTATATGAAAAAGACCAGTTCTAAGATCTGGTTAGGTGGCAGTTTCATATTCCATTAGAGTATCAAAGCCCTGCATGCATATATTTTTTCTTCCCTAGAGCCTTACATAACTCATTTGAAAAATAGGGAATTGTAAGCTAAAATGACAGAGTGCAGAGCACAGCTAAGTGATACTTTTGTAATTGGCTGCACTACATTCTCCCAAGAATGTGTGAGAGCTGGACTGACCCGGGTTCAAAAGCTCCCCTAGCCAATGACCCTCAGTCCCAGTCACGCAGGCGGAAGGAGGAGATAACAGCAGTTAATAAAGATTAAAGAGTTTATTTGTAAGACCCAATTACATGGGATTAAGGCAATCAATGCATTTCTACTCACTACATCATTGCAGACTCAAATCCTATACCCCAGTGGTAAGGCTAGATGAAGTGAAGTCCAAGAACAATACACATGTCGTGTCGAGACGAGAGACAGCAAGGAAGAGAGCAATGAGCAATGCTATCAACAAGTGTGCCAGCTTATATACCGCAGACCCTGCACCTATAAATAGGATATTACTCACCCCAGTGTATAACCTATTCATCAACATGTTGATCCCAAATCTGTTCAAGGCTGCTGAGTCATGTCACCTCGAGACTATGTCTCGTGACCAAAGACCTTCTGTACTTGAACTCAAGTAACACCCACCAGGTCAGGTGATAATCCCGATGTCAGGTGGTAATCTCGTTCTGCCTATGCAAATCCCAACAGAATGCAGCCTCAGTTTGCCTTTCAGTGAAATAGATTTCTGTTGAAGCCAGAAAGTGTGGAGGTCCAAAGGAATGGTTTTGTGTGTCAGTTCTGCCAGTTGTTACTCCCAGCTCCGCCTGTTACCCCAACTCTGCCTACTGTTAGCTGCCCTGTCCTCCACCCTGCCAGGCTCAATGACCACCAGCCACCACTGCCTCAGTGTAAGCAATATGGGAGTTAAAAATCAATAAGGACTTGAAATGTATGTGTTAAACTGAAGCTCATGTGAAGATGAAGGAATAGACTTTAATTGAAATTTACTTCTGAATGAGGGATGTTGAACTCAGTAAATACCTAAAATAGTAACCAAGTCAAGGCAACTGCTTTTGGCCTTCAGAAAAATATAGCTACCACTTACGTAGTACTCAAACTAGTGCTGTGCTGAAAAATTCTCCCACATTTTTTCCAACCATTCTCATTCGATTTGATAGAAAAGAAATGGCTTTCAAAAAGAAATTCACTGGTGAAGAAAATTTAGGAGAAATTCTCATGGGTTTGTTTTGGGTTTCTTGTGCTAAACTTATTTAAGACGTGGCCGAGAAGTGTGTGCGAGTGTCATTTTTTTCATTGTACAATCATGTCTCTGGCAGCCTGTAGCCTACTCGGCTTCCCCCACTTCCCGTCCAGGGGAAGATATCATGAGGTAATTGCTCCCACGGGGCTTTTTCAGGTCAGGAAGCGCAGGCAGCCAGGGCAGCTGCAGGGCAATGGAGAGATGTGTAATAGAAAGAAAACACACACGCACGCAGCACCCTCGGCTGCCTCACAGTGATTAGGTGAGCTCATAAACACCATGAAAGTAAACTATAAAACACCCTGAGAATGAGGCGAAACAAGGGAAGTCTCTTTCATGGAGGAAGAAAACTTTCAGGAAATTGGAGGACAGATTTTGGCACAGCACTAGCTCCACCTGTTCCTTGGAGCTGGACACAACACTGCACACCTGCATTGTGGTGGATGCAAAATGGGGGCCAGCCTGCCAGCACGGTCAATGCTGTTGCCTCTTGCAACCCTACCTATGAGAAAGTGTTAGAGAATTTCTCCCACCCCTTGGCGAAATTAGGTGCCTCCCCCCCCCCCCAATTTCTCTGCCCACAAATAGGGTAGAGAATTTTGAAAGGACATTTGCGCACAACTCTTAACTCAAACAGAAGGTGTCTTTCGCGTTATGTCCAGTCCAATTTTCAGTCCCAAAGTGAAGTGTTAATATTATTTTTTATATTATGCACAGATTAAACGGAGACTGCAGAATCCTGGTCCCAGTTATTACAGTGATTACACTCGTTGCCACCTGCTCCCATCAGTTCTGTGTCTGGCAGGACATCTGTCAGATTCCTCTCCCCATGGCATTTGTGTCTCTTGTCAAAAAGGAACTGTTCAAAGAAATGGAACAGGGACTGGGAGAAGGACAAAAGAAAATGGATTAACAAATGATGGCTTCTTCATTTTTCTATTTGCTTCATTAATTACAACTCAAAAGAAAAAAATATGAACAAGGAGAGGGTAAATGTATTTCATAAATTTTCACACGCTTATACATATTTTCACTCGGTGCTGCATATTTTGCAGGGCACAAATAACTCTTAGGTTATTTATTCTGATAAGGCTTATACAAAACAACTCTGGAAAGGTCAAAAAGTTTATAAGCTGTTTTTTGGCATTAGTTTCCTGGTATATTACACAAAAAAATGGCTGAACTTGCTGAAATGCTATTATAATTAAGTTCTGATATGGCCACCTAAATGGGAACAGAAGAGCTGGAACTTGTTTAGAAAAGAGGATACAATGCTCTGTGGATTAACCTTTAACATGTGCTGGTGCTGCTTTTCATATTACCATTTCTTTTTCTTTTTCATTCACTGAATGGCTCTGAGAAATACTCCTTCTATAAGGGAATTTTTACTTTAGGAAGCTTTAGGGTTCAGCATGTACTCTGTTCCCAGAGAATATGTCCTAGGATGTGAATTTACTTTAGTCCTCAGTGTATAAGAGATATGTGTCAATAACGTAACGTTAATAGGGATGTTGGAAAATTTTGCAATGGATTCAAATGAGTTTAGATTGCTGTGAATCCAACCTGCAGCTTTTTCCAAGTTGTGTGTATTCCACAGACTTGCGGAATGTTTTTTTTTTTTTTTTTTTTACTTTTGGGGGGATCTGCACAAATGTGCATTTGAACAAGCGTGCATTAGTGCAAGTGTACATTTGCAAATAAAAACTAAATTCTTGTACATCCCTGAAAAAAAATCTGATTCTGTCAGTGAGCAAGTGACAGAATCAAATTTGCCTGATAATCCACGAAACACAGACAGAACAGATTGAACAAAATCCATACGTCTCTAGTTCCCACCAACGCCAGGGATGGTAGAAGAGACAGGAGAGCCTTAGGGCATCATTCCATCGATTTGCACCTTTGGTAATCAGAAGCCCCTGAACTCGGAGGCGTCCAGTCATCCAATGCAGGGCAGGAGGAGTGGCGGAGGCAATCTTAGACTCCCCATCCTCACAGCCTGAAGCATTCACAAGATGGCTTTCAGCCCATCTAGCAAGGGCACTTTATATGAGGAGGGAAGGAGGCTGGAGGAGGCTCAGGATAACTCATTACCTGGCCTCTCTGGTCTACTCCCCTCTTCATCCACTGGAATACCCCCTTTCTCCCCTCTCCGAGGTCAAGCTTCCAACTTCAGAGAGGCAGCCAACATGGTTCTCTCCGCACTGGCTGCAAAGAGGGAGGGGGTCTGGGGTCAGATTTCCTTCTGAGGTTGGAGCACCGTTTCCGACCTCGGAGGTTTTACAAGCCATCCTATGGTCCCTGGGACACTCTTCCAGGGACCATAGGATTGTTCTCTTAGTCTTTATATCTGGAATAGTACCAGGGTTAATCTACTGAACTTCCCACCCAGACTGAGCAGACCTATCTTTTACCTATTTTCAGCAGACCTTTTTTGTTATACAGTCATGCCTTGGATTGAGAGCATAATTCGTTCTAGAAACGTGCTTGTAATCCAAAACACTCCGAAATCCCCCCAAAAAAATTTGTACAGAGATTTTTAATTTACGCTGTACTATAGTACTTGTATTGCAAGACGTCGCTTGTATATCAAGTAAAAATAATAAAAATAAATATTTAAAAATTTGCTTGTCTTGCAAAACGCTCTCAAACCAAGTTACTTGCAATCCAAGGTATCACTGTATACTCTTTTTAATTTTAATTGTATTCCTTCTAGCTTTTCTTCTCCCCTCCCCCTTCTCTACGTAGGGGCTTGGGGTCAGGGACATATACAAAAGGAAGGTTTTGTGGAAGAAGCCTTCAAGACTCCCCCTTCAGGCCTTTCCCCTCTCATTCCAGCAAGGAAAAGCTGATGCACTTTGGGTTCTTTTGTGCAGCCTCCTTCACCTTGCCTTGCCTCCTTTCCAGCCTGTCTGATGAAGACCTGGCCACTCACATATTGCACAGGCTTCCCCTGTCCCAGGCAATGCCTGAGAGTCAGAAAATAACTTCTGGGGGAATAGGGGCTCAATTCATAATACAGCCAAGTAGACAAATTCATATACTGAACCACATAATTATGAACTTCAATGCCGTTACAAGTCAAAATGCCTAGGGACCTCAGAGATTGAGGTTTTATTTCTCTCCAGGAACAAAAATCAGAAATCAAATCCAGAGCTGTCTGACTTAAATGGGAAAGAAGAGCATGGCATCTCCTGACCCCGGAGAGTGTAATTTAAAAACTAGGGGATACCCATGGCTAGCGAAAATGGCCAATGGATATCCATGCCTCTCTGTTTTGAATCATTTTTGAAGTTTAAATGACTTGAAAATGAAATATGACTTTCCTTTTCAATACTTCTTAAGCTGAGCTTTATTTATGGGGGGGGGGGATAACCACACAAGCTAAGGTGAATGTAGCCGTTACCCACAAATTATATTACTAAACCACTGCAGGCATTTTCTCTGAAGTTAAATCAGAACTGATTTTAAGAAACAAGTGTGGTTTTCCATTCACAGCACACAGCTTAAGTACAAACAATTTTTCATGGTGCTTTCACAGGCAAGCTAAAGACTGAATTGTTTTGATTGCTGAATTGCCATTCTTAAAACTAGACACAAAGTCATTCCATGTATTATTGTGAAAGCTCAAGACAGAACTTTTGATGTCTTTTTTTCCTTCCCCTTAAAAGCTTCGTATTTACCCCGCTGAGTCATAAAAGTTCCTTCCATTTTGTGTGTATTGGAGTGGGGGGAAATCCTCTTTCTATAGAGAAGAAGGAGACTAAAATAAGTCTGATTGTAAGGCTGGTATTGCCTTTTCCGTGTTTAGTCAACTCGAATACTGCCAAATCCAATTGAAAAGAGAACACTTTAGATATTGTGAAGAGGAATTTTTCGGCTTAATATGATTACTGACTTCGTTTTGCCAGCTTTGCATTAGAAGAAGTTTAAACAGAGGAAAGCACACTAAAGATAGTTAATCTTTACTTAATAAATCTTCTGCGAACTATCCTTACAAAATTGGGTATGAAGTATTAAGGTGAATTGCTATGTATTTTGGACATGTTCTTATTTGACTATTACCCAGAGCATACAACACCACTCATCTCAGCCTGCCCCCCCCCAAAGGTAAAAAGATAAATAAAATGTAGACCATTGCTCTTGACGATTATTTTTATGTGTGTTTTCAAGTGCTGAGTAGAAATGTGTAATGGATATGTGTGTCTGGAAGAATCAAATTCACATCAATGGTCTAATTCTGAGTGTCATAGATAGATCTATAGAACAGAGTTCAGAAACTCAAAGGATAATAAAATTGTTCCATTAAAGTCGATGATAATGATACCATTTGTTTTAATCAAGCTCAAAGGCTCAGACCAGAATACAGAATAAAGGAGTGTGCATTGTATACTTGCAGCATTGGGTAATACGGTGTTAGGAATTGGGTAATATCAGATAGGGTCAATCAGTAGGTCACACAGAAACTGAATGGGAAATACAAAACATTTGTATATACAGATGATGTATACCTGCCTTTTTCTACTTCTGAGGATACCAAACACACCTAATCAGATACCTCTTGGGTGCCTTACTAGGTTTTGTTTGTATTTTTACAGAAGGAATTAAGACAGGTTCTGACATTACTTTTGAGGCACAGGAGCTGGTGCTGCAGGAAGCACAACTATAGCAATGTCAGAAGCCATGAGTGTAAGAGGATCCTAACAGCAGCTTTGTCCCATGCAAGCATTTCCTCAACAGCAAACTGGGGCAATACTGGTGTGGGATGGAGCAGAAGTATAGAGTCTTCCCATGAGGGTGAAGGTTTCTGACATTTTTATTGATTTATTTTATTACATTTCTATACTTCCCCATAGCTGATGCACTGTGGGTGGTTCACAACAGTTAAAACCATAAAATACAAGATCATAGAATCATAGAAAAGTAGAGTTGGAAGGGGCCTACAAGGCCATCGAGTCCAACCCCCTGCTCAATGCAGGAATCCAGGTCAAAGCATCTCTTACAGATGTCTGTCCAGCTGCACCTTAAATGCCTCCAGAGTGGGAGAGCCCACCACCTCCCTAGGTAGTTGATTCCATTGTCTTATTGCTCTGACAGTCAGGAAATTTTTCCTGATGTTTAGGTGGAATCTAGGTTCCTGTAACTTGAGCCCATTATTCCGTGTCCTGCAAACTGGGATGATCGAGAAGAGATCCTGGCCCTCCTCTGTGTGACATCCCTTCAAATACTGGAAGAGTGCGATCATATCTCCCCTCAGTCTCCTCTTCTGAAGGCTAAACATGCCCAGTTCTTTCAGTCTCTCCTCATAGGGCCTTGTTTCCAGTCCCTTTAGCATCCTTGTTGCCCTCCTCTGAACCCTCTCCAGTTTGCCTATGTCCTTCTTAAAGTGAGGTGCCCAGAACTGGACGCAGTACTCAAGATGAGGCCTAACCAGTGCCGAGTAAAGGGGAATTATCACTTCCCGCGATTTGGAAGCTATACTTCTATTAATATAGCCCAAAATTGCATTTGCCTTCTTTGCAGCCACATCGCATTTCTGGCTCATATTCAGTTTGTGATCTACCACAATTCCAAGATCCTTCTCACTTGTAGTATTGTTGAGCCAAGTGTCCCCCATTCTGTAACTCTGCATTTGGTTTCCTCTCCCTAGGTGCAGCACTTGGCATTTATCCCTATTAAATTTCATTCTGTTGTTTTTGGCCCAGCGCTCCAGCCTATCGAGGTCACTTTGAATTTTGTTTCTGTCTTCCAGAGTATTAGCTGTTCCATCCAACTTTGTGTCATCTGCAAATTTGATAAGCATTCCTGTACCTCCTGATCCAAGTCATTAATAAAAATGTTGAAGAGCACCGGGCCCAGGACCGAGCCCTGTGGTACCCCGCTCGTTACCTCTCCCCAGTTTGAGAAGGAACCATTGATAAGCACTCTTTGAGTCCAATTCTGTAGCCAATTGTGGATCCACCTGATAGTTGTTCCATCTAGCCCACTCTTAGCTAGCTTGCTAATCAGGATATCATGAGGCACTTTGTCGAAAGCTTTGCTGAAGTCCAGATATATAATGTCCACAGCATTCCCACAGTCCACAAGGGAGGTTACCCGATCAAAAAATGAGATCAGATTAGTCTGACAGGATTTGTTCTTGACAAATCCATGCTGGCTTCTAGTAATCACTGCATTGTTTTCAAGGTGCTTGCAGACTGACTTCTTTATAATCTGCTCCAAAATCTTCCCGGGGATTGATGTCAGACTGACTGGCCTATAGTTCCCAGGTTCCTCCTCCTTGCCCTTTTTGAAGATGGGAACAACATTTGCCCTCCTCCAGTCGTCTGGCACTTCACCTGTCCTCCATGATTTCTCAAAGATAATAGACAGTGGTTCTGAGAGTTCTTCTGCCAGTTCCTTTATTACTCTAGGATGCAGCTCATCAGGCCCTGGAGATTTAAACTCGTTCAGAGTAATCAGGTGCTCCTTGACCATTTGCCTATCAATCTCAAGCTGCAATCCTGCCCCTTCAGTCTGCACTTCAGGTTTGCCAGGGGGGTCATAGACCCTCTTTTGGGAGAAGACCGAGCCGAAGTAGGAATTGAACACTTCTGCCTTTTCCTTGTCTTCTGTTATCAATTTGCCATCCTCATTGCGTAGTTGAACCACCAGTTTTTTCTTCTGTCTTTTACTGTGCATGTAGCTGAAGAAAGCTTTTTTGTTGCTTTTAGCATTCCTCGCTAACCTTAGCTCATTCTCAGCTTTAGCCTTCCTGACACTATTCCTGCAGTTCTGTGCTACCTGCCTGTACTCTTCCCCTGTAGCCTGTCCTTCCTTCCACTTCCTATACGTGTCCTTTTTTGTTTTCAGGTCATCTTTGAGTTTATTGTGAAGCCACATTGGCTTCTTCTGTTGTCCTCTGCCTTTTTTCCTTTTGGGAATTGTTTGCAATTGTGCCTTTAAAATTTCCTTTTTTAAAAACTCCCACCCTTCCTGGGCTCCCTTTCTCGTGAGAGTCGCTTGCCATGGGATCTTACTAATCATTGTTCTGAGTTTGTTAAAATTGGCTTTCCTAAAATCCAGGGTACGTGTTTGGCTACACTCAGCTTTTGCTTCCGTTAGAATCAAGAACTCAAGTATAACATGGTCACTTTCCCCCAGAGTTCCCAAAACTGCCACTTTATCCACTAACTCGTCTCTGTTGGTTAGAATCAGGTCAAGGATAGCCGATCCTCTAGTTCCTTCCTCCACTTTCTGTAGGAGGAAGTTATCAGCAGCACAGCTCAGGAATTTCTTGGAGGGGCCATGTTTGGCTGAATAAGTCTCCCAACAGATATCAGGGAAATTGAAGTCACCTATTACTACCACATCATGCCTCCTTGAAACAATGGCAATTTGCTTTTCAAAAGTTCCATCCTCGTCTTCTCCTTGATTGGGTGGTCGGTAGTAGACTCCAGCCACCATGTTCGTTTTATTCTTTGCCCCCTTTATTTTAACCCAGATGCTCTCAATGGGTCTGCCAAGCTCCTCTTCCTGTATCTCTGTGCAGAGATACGTATTTTTAACATACAGTGCAACTCCACCTCCCTTTCTGTTGCTTCTCTTCCTTTTGAACAAGTTATACCCTTCAATTGCTGTATTCCAGTCATGGGAGTCATCCCTGTGAGAGCTGGACTGACCCGGGTTCAAAAGCTTCCCTAGCCAATGACCCTCAGTCCCAGTCACGCAGACGGAAGGAGGAGATAACAGCAGTTAATAAAGATTAAAGAGTTTATTTGTAAGACCCAATTACATGGGATTAAGGCAAACAATGCATCTCTTACTCACTACATCATTGCAGATAGAAATCCAATACCCCAGTGGTAAGGCTAGATGAAGTGAAGTCCAGAACAAGAGACAAGTCGAGTGAGACGAGCAAGTAAGCAAGTGAGAGTGAAGCTGTCAACAAGTGTGACAGTCTTTATACCACAGACCCTGTACCTATAAATAGGATATTACTCACCCCAGTTGTATAACCTATTCATCAACATGTTTACTGCTAACCTGTCCAAGGCTGCTGAGTCATACCACCTTGAGACTATGTCTGGTGACCGGAGCCTTGTGTACTTCATCTCAAGAGACAACCTCCATGTCAGGTGATAATCCTGATGTCAGGTGGTAATCTCGTTCTGCCTATGCAAAACCTAACATCCCCCTGCTTTTTGCATTTGTTGCAGAACGTGGTTATTTACCTCATACAACAGCAACAGCTTTGTTGACATCTGATGCTGTTCTTTTATCTATGGACTTTGATAAAAAAAACTTTTGCAGGAATGACTTTACCTGCCAGAAATTTGAACCACCATCAAATCACTTCTGATGTATCCCTCCTCATGACACAGTTTTATTTGCAAACCCAAAACGTTGTGTATTGCTATCTGCCTGCAGCATAGCAATCCTGCCTTGGTTTCCTGAAAAAACTGTAATAGGTTTTTCACATCAGTCCCAGCATCATTTAAACATTTTTAACAATTTAAACTATTTAAACAAATGCAATAACTATTCAAGCTTTACAATAGCATAATAGCATAATACACAATACAATGCATTCAGTTCAGTTTCAGTTGAACTCCAACTTCTAGATGATTGTTTCTACAAAATCAATCGAACAAAGTATGGTTATAAAAATAACAAACCTCAGGTGTATTCTTGTTGTTCTTACTATCACAACCACAACTGGCATTTCTGTGAATCTGTAAACCACCTGTGCTCTGAGTTGTAACGTAGTCTGAAGTATGATGTTCCCTCCAGATAACACTCAACTCCTTTTCAGAGCTCTCCAAGCATGTCCTGTTGGTCTAACAGTCTGCCCATTACACTGACAGCAATACCTGGCCTTGTTGCTTATACAATGAAGCTCAACAGCCCAATGCTTCTGTGTAGCATTCAAACTGCTTTTCCATCAGCATGTGCTTGAAAATCCTCAACTATTTGGAGTCTCTCACTGAGTTAACTATCTCCAAAATTCTCAATCACATCCATGATATTTTCTGGTTTGTTGCAGTAAGTACTGCCCTCTTTGTTCTCCCTCAACTTCTATTTACAAATAAACAGTTGATCCACCACCAAGCAGTTTCAATTCAATGAAATTCCAAACCCTGGATCAATTATATCATATTGCTTTTATCTGTCCAGAAAAAACAATAGATCATCCAACTAAACAAAGTACATACAGTCTATGTCCCTGTTCCTCCTGTTTAACAAACAAACATTGATCTGTCTCTCTGTGCAAATCTCAATTCAGCAATGTTTGAGTTCAAAACAGAATTCCAGCCTCCAGCTGATTTCTAGCTTTTCCTACAGAAAAATATTCTCAGACAGTTTTCCAAAGACTTCCTCTCATTTAAAATGCTTATGTTCCAATATTTCCAACTGTGAAATATTCATACATCTTTCCACATTCTTAAACATCAGTCTCACTGTTTCAAAGCAAATTGTTGTTGCAATCATCTCATGATTATCCTGCTCCTTTTAATTAGAGCAAAATCACAAGCAACCAATCTTGCTATTTTTCATATAACCTTTTCCAATCTGGTTATATTTCATTTAAAAAATCTATCTGGTAACAATGAGTTCCATGGACTGCTGTTTGTTTCCCCAGCTTCCATGTTTTGTTCTTTATCCAAAGAATTCAACTCAGCTTGCATAGCCTGAAGCTATGGTTCAGCTTCCTTAACAGACAATTTTTCACCTCTTTGAAATTTTGAGCTTCAAATGGCTTTTCCTGCAAATTCATCCTGATATCTCACAGGTTGTTTGACTCACCTGTTCCTTACCTCATCAGTTATCAGGTTCCTGTTCCAATGAACTTGCACCAATGATGAACAATCATTTGTTTAGCCTTCCATCTCTAAACCAAATGTGTATCAGTTTGTCAAATTTACCTGACTGTCTTTCAGCAAATGCTTTTCTATTCTGACTCTGACCTTGATGCATCCCCTGCATTAACAGAATTAATTTTGAAAAATCTCACCTTTTTCATTCAGCATTATACTCAACACTTCTAGATAATCCCACTATCCAAGTGTTATTCATGTGAAACACAATATTCTCATTTTTAGAAAAATCTCATGTAAGCTCCCTTACAGATTTCTTCTAATTTTGAGGTGTATGTACCTACATATCAGATCTGAGATCCTGAAATGTTTCTCCAGAAGATTCCTCCTTCTACACTACTTTCTATAAGGTGTACAGTTCAATACAGAACTAAAACTTCTATCATGTACATAATCAAAACATTTAAGAGCTTCTACCCAAACCTCATTAACCAAATTAGCATTACCTCTTCTGAGTGTTTGTTTACTCTTCCACACAATCCATGTGTTCAATATCACATCCTGTTAGAAATGCATCTAAATATGCACTGAATTGAACTTCCCCATATCTCAAAAGAAATAGGTAACATGGGTAATATGCTTGTTTCTCATCCAAGCACAAAACACCTTGACTCTGTTCAATACTCCAGCTTTCTATCTAACATGTACACAACCTGTACCTCGTGTATTGATCAATTGACATCATGAAATAACGTGCCTTTCCTCTAAAAACCATCAGAGTATCCACAAGATCACCAAGAACAAATTGAATGAAATGAACTGGTTTTTCAGCTTGCCTTCCAGTTTACCTGTTGAAGCTAGCATCCCTTGTTTATGTGCACAAAATTACCTTTCATGTGAAAATTACAATTTTCAAATGCTTTCCCCACAACTACTGCTTGCATTTTCTTTCACAGGCCTGTGAATCTAAATGACCAAACATCATGTGATATGCATGCATGTACATGTCATACATATAAGCATTTAACCTTTTATAGTTGCATCAGTACAACTTTCCATTTCTTTATTTACATCATTACAGTATAAAAGAAATAATCCATCTCTTAGCTTTGCCATATAAACATAACTAATTATTCAGTAGTTTACATTTTGCTACAGAAAAATCTACAATATACTCAAGTCATATATACATTCAGTACATTTCCTGACATTTCAGAGCATATATTACATTTTCTTGATTCCAAGTTATCCAAACTTTCAAGAAATACAGTTCTAAAAACATGATTGTCAAACTCCCGACCATTTGCATAGTCCTCTTCCTGCTTATTTATGTCCAACACAGAAAGCTTCGTTTAAACAATCCACTGTTTTCTGCTCACACACAAAATAATGTCCATTTTGTTATGCCCTGGGTTAAAACACAAAGTTTTTCCCATCAGCAGCACCCCTGCTGATTTCAAGCTCCTTCTTCTGTGATCCCACATGAAGAAAATCGAAGAACAGCTTCTCATTTTAAGCACAGCTTTGTTCAAAACTGCCGCACTGTTTTCTCCTGCTGTTTTAAAACCACGCCTCCGCTGGTTTGATACAGCCTCCCGTGTAGTATCAAGTTTCCCAAGATACGTTTCTGTCACACGTGACTTTGCTGCGAGTGCGACACACGCTCCAGACGCTTTGCCCACGTCAGACGTAATCCACATCATTTGTAATCCAAGCCACTTGTTGATACAATGCAAAAGATAGCTGATCCACTGCTGAGTGAAGAAGCAAACTGTAAAAGAAATATGATCCTCCTGCTGTAGTCTTGACTCAAATGAGTAGACACAGAGCCTCCTGGAGATATTTCCTTGCCCGATACAGCTCCTTGACAATCGCTCCAGCAAGCTGTGGAAAACGAAATCCTTGTGTCCAGCGTTGTTCACTTTTCAGCCTAGTAGCTGCCCGGTAGCCTTGGATTTGCCAAGCCTGGCACCTCCGTTCCAGCTGCTTTTAAAACGAAAAATCCTTTCGTCTCTCTGTCTCTGCATTCTTCAGTTGTGCTGCATTCCAAGCCGCTGTTATCAGCACCCAGCTCTAGCAATACTGCCTTCCCGGTTATTTACAAACCGTTCTTACAAATGTAAAACAATTCCTTTAACTCTATAACTGCCGAATTTCTCCGTACTGCGTCCCTGGGCTTATCTGCCCATCTGAGATAACCATCAGGCTTATCTCTGGTGATCTGGGCCCATAACCAGATGTGAGAGCTGGACTGACCCGGGTTCAAAAGCTTCCCTAGCCAATGACCCTCAGTCCCAGTCACGCAGACGGAAGGAGGAGATAACAGCAGTTAATAAAGATTAAAGAGTTTATTTGTAAGACCCAATTACATGGGATTAAGGCAAACAATGCATCTCTTACTCACTACATCATTGCAGATACAAATCCAATACCCCAGTGGTAAGGCTAGATGAAGTGAAGTCCAGAACAAGAGACAAGTCGAGTGAGACGAGCAAGTAAGCAAGTGAGAGTGAAGCTGTCAACAAGTGTGACAGTCTTTATACCACAGACCCTGTACCTGTAAATAGGATATTACTCACCCCAGTTGTATAACCTATTCATCAACATGTTTACTGCTAACCTGTCCAAGGCTGCTGAGTCATACCACCTTGAGACTATGTCTGGTGACCGGAGCCTTGTGTACTTCATCTCAAGAGACAACCTCCATGTCAGGTGATAATCCTGATGTCAGGTGGTAATCTCGTTCTGCCTATGCAAAACCTAACAATCCCACCAGGTTTCAGTTATCCCTATCAAGTCGTACTTGCCCTCATGTATCAAGAGTTCAAGTTCGTCTTGTTTGTTGCCCATACTCTGGGCATTAGTATAGAGACATAGAAGACTATGTGCTTTATAGTCCGACTTTTCCCCAAATTTTGTGGTAGACTATCAATGGGCACCACTGGAGCTGTTCTCTCTATTGTGGCATAGAGGCCTTCTTCCATTGGTACCCCCGAGTTTATGTCTCCCTCCCCTGTTGGATTCAGTTTAAAGCCCTCCTGATTAAGTTCCTCATGCTGTGGCCAAACACATTCTTCCCAGTCCTTGTGAGGTGCAACCCATCCTTTGCCAGCAGTCCATCTTGCAGGAAGTGTAGCCCATGGTCCCAGAATCCAAATCCCTCACGTCGGCTCCACCTTCATAGCCAGTCATTCACTCGGAGTATTTTTCTTTCCCTTTCTATGCCTCTTCCAAGTACTGGAAGGATGGATGAGAAAACTATCTGGGCCCCGAAGTTCTTGAGTTCCATTCCCGTGATTTCTTTGTAACTCCGCTTGGCATTATCATTTGTACCCACGTGGAAGAGAAGAAAGGGGTATGTGTCGGTGGGCTGCATGAGCCTCGGCAGCTGCTCTGACACATCCTTAATCCGTGCCCCGGGGAGACAGCACACCTGGCGAGTCCATGGGTCTTCGCGACATACTTTGGCTTCGATCCCCTGCAGGAGGGAGTCTCCCACTACGAGTACTCTTCTCTTCCTCTTGCTGTAGGCCTTGGTTTGATTGCCTCCACTTGACTGACCCTCAGCCTCTTGCTCGCTGTCACGTTGGGTGCCCGGTAATCCGTCCTCTGCAGGCTGTCCTCTGCTCTCGTCCTCAAGTACATGGAAGCGGTTCCATAGCTCCACTGCTTCCACAGGCGCAGAGTGTCTTGTAGTTCTTCTGCTCCTAACAGTCACCCTTTTCCAGGGAGTTCCCCCTGCGTTATTTTCCCTTGCCTCTGCAGTCTCCGACTCCGCCTCATCCTGCCGTTGCCCTTCTGGCTCCTGTACTGTGCTTTGGTGCTGTAGATCCACCGTTCTGTCTAAGAACTCCTCGCTTTCTCTTATGCTCCTGAGGGTTGACACTTGCTGCTCCAGTCCTCTGACCTTTTCTTCCAACAGCGTGACCAGTTTGCACTTGTTGCACGTGTAGGCCATGTTGATCTCCGGCAGGAAAACAAACATTGCACACCCCTTGCAGGTCACCACCACTGCTGAGTCCTTTCCTTCCATAGTGCTCTGTTCCCTTTATGTTTCTGTCTTCCTAGAAAATTTTTTAGGGACCTCCCCCTTGACCTCCCCTGCCGAACTCCGCTGCCAAACTCCTGTTTGCTCGCTCTGTTCGCTCGCTCTCTGGGAGCCTGCCCGCTTATCACAGTCCCAGAAACAGCTGGAACCTCTCTCCTGTTGTGCTCCTACTCAGCTGGGAGTCAGGAACAGAATGAGCTCTCAGGCCACACCCTTCCCTTTCAGCTCTCAGTCCACACCCTTCCCTTTCAGCTCTCAGGCCACACCCTTCCCTTTCAGCTCTCAGGCCACACCCTTCCCTTTCAGCTCTCAGGCCACACCCTTCCCTTTCAGCTCTCAGGCCGCACCCTTCCCTTGCAACACTAGTAGTTGTTGTTTGTACAGCAGCACTTGCTGTTGCAGCACTTGTCGTTCTACTCCGCTGCCAAACTCCTGTTTGCTCTCCCTGTTCGCTCGCTCTCTGGGAGCCTGTCCGCTTATCACAGTCCCAGAAACAGCTGGAGCCTCTCTCCTGTTGTGCTCGTGCTCAGATAAGATACAATATAAAAGTTTTAAAAGTTCAAAACTACAGTATAAAATAAAAACCAAAATAAAACCTAGTAGCAGTGCAAAGATTTCAAATACAATAAAAGATTTAAAACAAGAGAGACAGAAAAATTAAAATGCCTGGGACAATAAGATCTTCTTTATCTGGCGCTAAAAAGACTACCAGTCCATTACCATGCCGAGGCACTGATTCAAAACAGACACTGCCTCACCTGGATTTGATGAAAAGGGAAGATCAAGCTGGGTGTCCCCAGTGGTTTCATGTAGATGTTGAACAGCATGGGGGATAAAATAGAGCCCTGTGGAACCCCATAGCAAAACTGCTGAGGCACAGAGCAATTCCCCAGCACCGCCTTCTGGAATTGGCCATCCAAGTAGGAGTGGAACCACTGCAACACAGTGCCTCCAACTCCCAACCCAGACAACTTGGATACCATGGTCACTGCCAAGAGGTCCAAGAGAATCAACAGGGTTGCACTCACCCTGTCCCTCTCTCGGCAAAGGTCATCCCACAGGGTGACCAAGGCAAACCTGAACCCAGATTGAAATGCGTCTAGATAATCAGTTTCATTCAAGAGTGCCTGGAGTTGACCAGCAGCCACCCACTCAAGCAGGAAGGGGATGCTGGTTACTGGCCTAATGGCCAGTAGTTGTTAACATCATCCAGTTCCAGGTTAGGCTTTTTTTTTTTAAGAGTGGCCTAATTACCACCTCCTTTAAAGAGGCTGGCATCACCTCCTGTCTCAAGGAGAAATTCACAGCCTCCTGGACCCAGCTTAACATCCCCTCCCTATTAGATATAATAAGCCATAAAAGGCAAGGGTCAAGCACATGGGTAGGCTACCAGACTTGGCCGAGCAATTTGTCCTCATCCCTCAACAACTGAAACTTATCCAATAAAACTGAAGCAGACGTGACCTGGATAGTGTGGGAGAATGCAAAGCTGTGTTGCAGGCTTGCAGCAGCTCCCACACTGTGAAGGTAAAATATGAAGGGCTCTTCGGTCATCCTGGTGCTTCTCGCTGATTGATTGAGCATACATACCCGTGCAGAGACTGGGATAGCCAACACTGAGCTGTGATCATGCAGGCTGTCGGTCCCCATGGAGACATCCCTGGCCATTATTTATTATTTATTTATTATATTTATATTCCACCTTTTTCCTGCAAGGAACTCAAGGTGGCTTACAGAATCCTCCTCCACTCCATTTTATCCTCACAACAACCCTGTGAGGTAGGTTAGGTTGAGAGTCAGTGAGTGGCCCAAAGTCACCCAGTGAGCTTCATGGCCGAGTGGGGACTAGAACCCGGATCTCGTGAGTCCAAGTCCAACACTCTAACCACTACACCACACTGGCTCATTAGGAGATTAACTGAGAATTGTTCGCCACAGTGACATTACCATTCGATTATCTTAGCCTTAGCTGTACTGCGTCCCAACTTTTTCGATCTAGGACAAAATCCAGGACAGGCAGTTCAGTATGCACATAGGGTGTCTTACAGTCTCCCACCCCATTTAATTTATTTAGATAAGCAAAGTTGCCATTTTGCTGTATATTACCCATGGGATTTAACTTAGAGAGCTTTTAGGAAGCATAATATTTCCAAACTAGGCTTTTAAGCAGAGGATATTGGGAGTTGCATTACATAATGTCTTAGAGGAAATTGGGTGTGCAACTGCATAATTCAGCCTGTTCACCTCTAGTTAACTAAGAGACAAATTCTATTCATGTTTGTTTGTTACTCAAAAGTAAGCACCTCTGTGTTCAATGGGGTTTGCATACATAGGATCACATCCATAGGATTGTAGCCTAGTCAGAAGTTAGTTTCATTGAGCCTCAATCACACATTGAGAAATCAGTGTCCTGCCTTGAAATGTTTCCTTAGTTCATCATTTTTTCTATTTTCCCTGTAATTATTTTATATGAATAATATTAAAAACAAGAGTGCTAAAAATGGCTTATTATTTTCTCTCTGAGATGGCATGCCACAGTTACACAAGAAAGTTTCTGCTTTTTTTTTACATATCTAACACCTGAGCTTTTAGTCTCTGCGCCTTCTTGGGTTAGACTGGGATAAACGCTTTTCAGAGTAGTAGGCCAGCCTTCTTAGAAAGACACAGAAAAGTGACACATGAATGAATCCTTGGGTTGGTGTAGCACAAAGGTGAACAACTTGTGGCACTCCAGATATTTTGGCCTACAACTTCCATCAGCCCTAGCCAGCATAGCCAAGGGTGAGGAATCATGGGAGTTGTAAGCCAAAACATCTGGAGGACCACAAATTATACCACCCCCCACTGGTGTAGTGCATTGCAGGGGTGGGCAGAAAGTAGATTGGGATCTACTGACAGATCTCTGGGTGATCTGCAGTAGATTGGCATGGGTTTCTGATTCCTGAATGTCTAACAATAGCAACAATTAAAGCTTTTTCTCGCCTAAATTACATTGCTAAGTGAGAATGCTTGTGTGAAAGGGCATGTGAACAAGTTGGTTCTGGTACTAATTACAAATTCCTGGGGTGAATATGTGCTGAGAGGCATCCTGTTCCTTAATTATTAATATATGTACCTGCCTGCCTGAGCTAGGGATGGAAGAATCTGCTGTCAAGTTTGATTTTGCTCATTTTCTTTCCCAAAGTTAAGTTAATTCCATCTTGTTTTTGCATAAGTTTGTGATTTGTTTTTAAAGTGCACCTGACAATTCTTATGAATTTTTGTATGCCTTGCTCAAAATGCATGAAGGGTGCACACACTTTCAAAATTATATGCATTTTTGCAGGTGATTTCCTCTAAGATAAAGCATTTTTGTGGATACTTCTCTGCAATATATGCATTCAGGAGAGTGTAGATATTGATGTTTAACTGCATCCCATTTTGTGTATGGGTTTGGATAATACAAACGTGGTGAGTTTGCATAAAAATGCAAAATGAACAGAATTGCGCGTGTATGGGTGAGATAAAGAAGAGCCAGACACAGAGTATATGGTTTCAAATCAGGGCCACATTTATTGAAGATCTGTGAAGGGCGAAGTGCGGTACTAACCTAGCCCGGCCGCTGGCCAGGAAAAACCAATAAACGAAGCGATCCCGGAAGCCTGAATTCTGCCCAGCCCCACAGCGCCGGCGCCGGCCTGTGGCCTTCTGCGCGCAGAACAGGTGCTCCCCTGGCGCTGTTGGGAATTTAAACGGGCGGCAGCAGGCAAGGGAGGCGGCCGCAGAAAAAACCCCTGGGCAATCAATTAGCCGCTTAGAACAGGTGCTCCACTGGCACTGTTAGAAATTTAAACGGGCGGCAGCCGGTGAGGGCTGCGGACGCGGAAAACCTTGGGTAATCGGAGGCCTCCAAAAAAGGGGGGGGAGGTTGGGACCAAATTGAATCTCCAAATCACCCTCAAATATTAACTCTATTGTAAAATTATAAAGAAAGCACACATAAAACAAGTGAAATTCATCTTATGATTAAGTTAGCAAAGCACACACACACAGCACCCTCGCAATTTAACAACACACGCACACACAAAAGGAACGATACCACGTGGAAGAGGAATCTGCGAGGACGATGAGTCAGCCGGAAAACAGCAGCAAAAGAGACTGTGGGCGGGAACCCAGGTGCCTAAATAAGCCCTTCCTGTGTCCCTGCCCTAGTTGAGCCATAGGCTCAGTATCTGTGACCAACCTGACCTGTTACCTGACTCCTCTCTCCTCCCCCACTCGCAAATCTTCTCCCTGGCCCCAGGTGAGGGGCCAGTGGAAGTCTGTTCTCACCCCATCTCTAGCCTGGGCCAGAATTTTGCACCTGGCTGCAGTTGCTGGGCCTCAGGATCTAAAAACAAAACAAATCCTACAAGCCTGATGTCTGCCCACCCCTGGCATATTGGATAAGGGTATGAGCTGGAAGTCTTTAGTTCAAATAACAGTTCAGCCATCAACTCTCATTATATGGGCAAGTACTGGTTACAGGTTTGTTGTAACCTCTATATGACATAGTATATGTGAAGACCTTTGAAAAATCAATATAAAATGCCAAACCTTGTCTGTCAGGAGTCTCCAGGACTGTAGTTTTGGAGTTTCTTCTTCTACAGTAAAGTGTTCTCAGGCTTTGGGCTGGGACTTGAGGACACAATGGTCTTGGTTCTGCTCCTTGGTTCTGGCATCCCGATGGCTCCGACCTCTCACACAACTCCTGCTCCTGGTTCCCAGCTCCTGGCTCCGCTCTGATAGCTGCCTGTGGCTTAGCCCTGACATTGTGTGTGTGTGTGTCTGTCTGTCTGTCTGTCTGTCTATTTAAAAGCCTGTTCCTGACATTATCTCACACTCTGAATGGTACAGAGTTGAGAGGGGGCTCAATAAGATCATTAATCCTGACATTGGGACAGTGAGCAGCTTTAGCCTCCATCCCAATGGTTGTCCCTAAATACACCCTTTACATTCTCACATATAAGTAGATGATTGTCATTGATGGGGAAAATTAAAATCTTGAAGTTGGGGAGATGTTGTAGTAGTGTGGTCAGAAGCTCCCCTCTAACTCCCACACTGAATGGGCTAAATAGGGTGGTCAATAAACGAGAGTGCCAAAATGCACACAACTACAAAAAGTTAAATATTGATGTATATACAAAAGAACGAAGTCTCAAAATGTTAAACACAATAAACTTGGTAAGTAATTTATAATGAGAATAACATGTAATGAGTCAAAACAATTAGATTAAAAAAAACCCAGTTTGAAAAAAACAGAAGAATTACAAAAATTGTGACACTCTAAATAAGATGTTATACACATTGGCAACTGACTAAGGATAATAATAAACAGTAACAAGCTGATTGTAAACAAGTGCAAAAGTCCTGTAACAAACCAAGTGCAGGATGGTAAGTTACAAATGGCAGAAAGTAATGATAATAATAACAAACAGAGTTCCAGAGGTGCGAAACAATTGAGGATAACAACAATAAACAGAATATAATATGATATAGTGAACAGGTATCAATAAGTAATCACAGTAACAAATTGAGTACAATAGGGTAGAGGACATGGAGTGACCACATTTTAACAGACAGAGATAGTGTTGGATACAGGAATCAGGTAGTCGATCCTGTTTCGTCATTCATTAATGACTTCATCAGAATACTCTTCCTTGAGTCACTGCTTACGAGCAGTTCCCGTGGGAGTGGACAATATTATTTCCACTTAAATTTCTTATCTTTTGAACTGGACCCGTAACAGGAATTTCTTTAAGCAGCAAGAGTTTGCTTTATGGGTTTTTAGCTTTAAACCAGGCTTGGACAGGACAGCCCTTCAAATAAAGGATGCCTTCAAATAAATGGCCGTCCTCTGGCAGCCCTTCAGATAGAGGACTGTTCTCTGTAAACAGGGCCGGCCCTCCCATGGGGAGGGGTGAATCCGCCACGTCAGGCAACAGAGTGGGAAGAGCAGTGAATTACGCACTCCCCCCCACCCCTGCTGCCAAGAGGATCCCCCACTGTCACTTGGCTCCAGCGAGGCAATACTACAGTAGGTGCTCTGGAGAGCCTTCAGTCTCACTCTGAGAGGCATTTGCCACAACAGGAGAGCGGGACTATCGGGACTGACCAGAGCTTCTACATGCCCGGCAGCACCACAATAGGTGCTCTCTGGAGAGCCCTGATGGTCCCACTCTCCTGCTGTGGCAAATGCCCCTCAGAGCAAGACAGAAGGCAGGGAGGCAGGCTCTCCAGAAGAACTACCTGCCCTCTCACACTGAGGAGATCCTCAGAATAAAACAGAGGGTGGACGGCTGCTCTCAGCCACCCGCCCTCTGGCTTGCACTGAGGATCCTCTCAAAGCCAGTGGAAGGGTTGCTCTCAGGAGAGCTGTGTTGGCTGGAGACAGGTGATCTCGGCTGGGACACACCTCCCACAATGCCTGTCTCTGAGCAAGGACCCCCTGAAGAGAGCCCACCCACCTTGTGGCTCATTCTGAGAGGGTCCTCAGTGTGAGCCACAGGGCAGGCACCAGAAATGGGGCAGGTGGGTGATGCATCAGTGCTGCTAATGTGAACATGGTGGTGGCAGTGGCCCCTATGTGCTCAGGCAGTGGGAGAGCTGGTGCTGTCCATGAAGAAGGGCACATGACAACCCTAGGTAGGCCTAAACGAGTTATACATCATTCAACCACATTTAGATCTTTTGACAACAATTTTCTTTGCATAATTAAAGGAAGGTTAAGAGCAGTTGCGGGTCTGCTTTGGTTGTGGCCTGAAGGGGATGTTGGGCCAAGGAGAAGCAGCAGCAGTTAAACCACACCTTGGTAACATTATACCAAGCTCATTATCTATTATACTTTCAGTTTCATGTGTTTACTAGCCACCTATGGAGAATCCTTATCAAACAGGAACAAAACTTGTTCAGCTCTGAATAGACCAGGATTAACTTCAATTAAAACAATTGCTCTAATGTTTGCAAAGAGCTTTGTACATGAAAAGTGCTGTAAAAGCGCCAAAGCGTTGTTATTTATTAGACGTCAGCTTGATTCTGGCACCATGCAGCTATCAGCATTTCTATAAAATGCTCTGTTGAGTGTGTGCATGCGTGTGTGTTGGTTTATTTTATAATTGAGATCAATGTTGTAATTGAGATCAATTTAAGGCTTTTCTAGGAGACTTGTAGGTTGTAATAAACCTAATAGTCTGTAATTGCCCATGGAACAAGTCTGTACAGTGGATGCTTAGAATCACATTTTCAAGTTTTTCTTGAATTGTAGCCAGCCATTTCACTTTGGGTCATGGCCGGCCGGCCCAAGACATTTTGCTGCCTGAGGCAAAGGACAAGACAGTGCCCCTCCCCAGTCCACATGCAGAAGGCGACTGGGCTGGCAGTTGAATCTTACTTCACCACTGGCATCTTCCAACACCTGAGGCAGCAGGCTGGTTTAGGGGACCCAGGACAGGTTGTGTGGCATATACAGCTTCGTCTTTTAACAGAGGAATACAGCCAGGGAATTCAGGAGGAAGAGCTTGGAGGCTGATCTCCTCCAACCTCCAGCATATGCCACCTGAGGCATTTGCCTCATTTAGCCTAATGGCCCGGATGGACCTGCTTAGGACCCCTTCTCATGTTACACTGGTGACATGGGGACTGCCACTGCAGAGCACCAAATATATGTTTCTGCATGCTGCCAGAGAAAGATGGCAGTTGCTGGGGGTCTGGGGGATGCCAGACAAGGCTTGGGGAGGGTGCCTGCAGCCCATGGGCTGCACATTTCCCACCCCCTGGTCTAAAAGGCCGTTCGTTCCGAACAATCTAATGTGGCCCAGAAATGCATTCCAGGATCAACTCAGAGGGGGCTAGATCTGACCTCCAGCTCAGTCAGTGGGACCACTGGGTTTAACTTCCACTCCAGTGCCAAAACCCAAGAGACCAGCCCATTCATGAGTAAAAATGAAGTGAAGACCAGGAATGAAGACCAGGAATATGTGGTCTTCTATAGGGTTGGGATGGAGGTGGCTGCTGCTGACAGTAGCATTCTGATGTGAAATTACAAGGGTAAGGCAGTAATGTGGTAAGTACAGGCACAGACAGTGACTAAATACAGGTACAGTAGCCAGATGTGAAAATAGATGTCTGTTCATGAGTTAAGATGAACAGGTGAAGAGGGATGCTGGACAAAACCAAAGCTAAGGGAACAATGAGGGTAATGAGAAAGGAGTGAAACAGCCTTGTATTTAACCACTAGCTTGGCTCCATTGGTGACAAAGAATTCCATGCAGGCAGTAGATGTGCTAGCAGAGGAAGGGTGGAATGCTCCGTTCCTCCTCTGCATCCTCCATAGAAACCAAGCAGGCTGCCAGAGGAAGGAATCCTGCTCCTCCGTGCCCAGCCTAGAAATGCAACGGGCTGTTGCAGGAGGGATCTAGTTCTCTCTCTCCTTCATCTGCCAGCGCCCCCCAGCAGGATAACATATATATATATATATATATATGGGTAGGCTAGTAACTTCTGTAGGCTTATTTCCAAGGCTGGAATAAGGCAAGTGCAGGAAATGGGATTTGGAGAAAAGCAGGAAGCCTAAACAGCATTACCAAGTGTAGTACGTATTTTGTGGAAACAGTGGGAAAGCATGGAATCCGGCTGTCATACACCACCACAACTTATTTTACCACTGCCACCACTTTACTTCATGACACACTCGTCTCTGCCCCACACTTGTGGAAGCCCTCAGTAGCATGTTTGTTGGGTGTTTTAGCCACCTTATTCTTTTGTTTTCTCCTGCTCCCCTGCTCGAGCTTTGGGCCTTTATACTCAGGCCCCACACCCAGGTCACTATGTTCCCCTCAGGTATCCTGCTTGCCTCCCACTCAGCCTCTTTCACTCAGGCTCCCCTTCCCAATCCCTCAGACTTAGGGATGTCACCACGAATATCGGGGGGCTGGAGCAAGGCCAAAATCGGCCCCGCTCGCAGCCCCCCGATATTCGTAGGCTTACCTGCCGTGCCACTCGGTCCGCGCCGCCCGCGCAGGCTCCAGGTGCGTCATTTCTGGAAGTGACATGACGGGCCCTGCGCCGACACAGCTGAACCCTGCGCTGCGGTTTTTGCGTAGAAACCAGGGCAACAGGGCTTAAAACAGCCTGTTTTAAGCCCTGTTGCCCCCTGGTTTCTACACAAAACCCGCAGTGACAGGGTTCAGCCGCGTCGGCGGCGCAGGGCCCGTCATGTCACTTCCAGCCAGCCAGAAGTGATGTGACGGGAGCCCACGCGAGCGGCGCAGCTTCCGAAGTGGCGCGGAGAGCGGCCGGAGAGCCCCTCCGCGCCACGGAGAAAACAAGGATCAGGGGGGCTCTGCGGCGCGGACAGCCAAAACGATACGCCCCCCCAAAAGGTACGAAATCCACCACTAGTTAATTCAAACAAAAACAAGTTTATTTTTACACAAGGAAACATAAGATACATTCAAATGCTGGCTTAGCTTATACACAGTTACAATATTCCCACTCCAGGCTGAGGTAACTCCTCTAGCCTCCACTATTCATTCTGAGTCCTTTTCTAGATGTGTCCCTGTTCCACCCTCAACCCACAATGACTGCCAACCCAGCCTGTCACAGCTCTCTGCCCTTTGCCAAAATTCCGATCACTGTGATTGGCTCTGCACTCTCAGAGAGGGAGGGGTGGAGCTCCAGCTCCCCATCACACTGGCATTTGGAGCTGATGGTTTCCTGAAGGATTTATTTATTTATTTATTTATTATTTGAAATATTTTTATGCCACTCCTCAGCCAAACAGGCTCCCACAGTGGCTTACATATAATCAATTAAACAAGACAGTCCCTGCCCGCAGGCTTACAATCTAAAAAGACTCGACACACAAGAAAAAAGGAATGGGGAGGGGGAAAGGTCTTAGGGCTCCAAAGATAGTTTTGGAAGTGTGCAGGCAACAGACAGTGAAACTAAAAAGTGACTGAATAAATATTCCTTTTTAGCGGTCCATGTTGAATGATTCAGTGCATGTGTAGTTGCTGGCCCTTCCTTATAGCCAGCAACAGCAGAATATTTCTGTTTAATAAGGAGAATAAAACACTTGAGCGTAACAAGGAGAATATGCCACATTTGCAGAACTTATAAGGTCTCAGAATGCAGCATTTCCTGGCACAGAATTTGGGTTACCTTGGTGTGCCACAGTAAGTTTTGCCCAACCACACTTAAGACAGAAACTGAAAGCTTTAAACAGGACTGAAGGGTTAATATTATCAGGCATTTTTTTGTTGCAAGAGAAGTAAGTAGGTAAAAGTGGAACCAAAATGAACACAGAGAAGGTACTCAGGAAGAGAAAGAAAAACACATCCCTGTTCCCACATGCATTACATTAATCATTTAGGGCTTCTCTACATGAGGGGTTTAACCAGCTGCTTTACTGAGACTTCTTCCGTTTCATTGCAGGAGGAACAGTGCGTCCTTTACACAGGGTTTTTTCCCCCCTGGGGTTTGTATTTCTCTGCCTTTCTATATACAGTATTCTATTAACCAACCACAAGGTGGCACTGTGGTATAGCTGCAGGATAGCAGAATTGCGACAATACACAAGGCTTTTGTTCTGGCTTGAAATTTAATACCAGACTTTCCTTGCTCAAAACCCCTCCACAAAAATGGCTAGAAAACACAGGAGAGGCCCTGGATAATAACAATATCGTGAAAAGGTGCCACAAACTTCTGTGAGGGATCATGAGCACCCAATAAATGCCTCGTCCAGACAAGCCCTTAGTGGCTTTCTAAACAATTATTTTTCTCCCCTTACAGTGTGTTTTAATTAATGACTGTTGCTTATTCCAACACATGTAGAATGTCACTGATTGATTTAGTGCAGAGTAAACATATGCATTGACCTCCTTGTTGGTGGGAGAGGCCGGTGCTGTCTAGTTGGTATATAATCACAAGTATGGGGTTGGATTCCGATTTAAGCTGTATCAACTGCACTGGTGGTTCACCACCCCCTCTTCCCATGGCAGCCTCTCCCCCCCACCCCAATGCTACACAGAGAGTCAGGAAACCCTGCTGAATGGTTTGCACTGTGGTGTATGGGATGGATCCCCAAGAATCACATGGAGTGATCTTCTGCAAGCAGAGCCCTTCTTCTCACATGAGGCAGATCCTTGATGTACAGCTGAGTCTTCAGGAGATGAAAAAGGGCAATTTTAAGAGTTTGAGAGGTACAAAACAAGCACTGCAACAATAGAGCAAGGCAGTAGGTTAAGGCACGTGTTGTTTTAATTCTGGGATGCTTAATGTTCCACCTGAGTGGCTGTATGGAAGAGTATAGATCAAGCTCCCCAGGATCAAGCTCCAAATGCTTGTCAGTAAAGATATTTTTGGTGACTTGCATGCAGCTTGCTAACACAGAAGCCTCCTCATTCACTCTTTCCACAACAGACTCATCTTGAAACCTTGTTTCCCTATGTGCTGCAATACATTCCCTGATCCATTTGAACCAAATAATTTCATTATTTCCTTCCCAATCCTTTTTATCCCAAGAGGGAACAATTTTATTATTTGTGACAATAGGGAGGCCATCAAATGATGTAGCCACAGGGTAGAATAATTCGGAAAATAAGATGTATTCTGTTCTGTTTGAAGGTCACAAGTAATAAAGCCTCAGAGGTACGATCTCCTGGTGAATCTTGACTGCCAAAAAGGAAACAGACATTATATTTTACAAGTCCCCCCTGGAAACTATTGGGCTCATTCTGTATTGAGCTACAGCTGTGTCTCCAAGAGAAGAAAAAGGGCCATTTTAAGAGTTTGGGAGGTACAAAACAAACACTGCAACAATAGAGCAAGGCAGTAAGTTAAAGCACATGTTGTTTTAATTCTGGGATGCTTAATGTTCCATCTGTGCCTGTATGGAAGTGTGTAGAAGCCTGAGTGTATAGAAGTCTGTATATAGTGGAGAGAGAGAGAATTCATAGATCATAGAGTTGGAAGGGGCCTACAAGGCCATCGAGTCCAACCCCCTGCTCAATGCAGGAAACTAGAGGAGGGGTCTCCCATCCAAGTAATAGCCAGGCCTGACCCTGCTTAGCTTTCCACACTCAGACAAGCTGAGCCAGCGTGAGCCACAGGCCTGTTTTTTGGGCACATTTCCACAGAATGGTAAGCCAGGATTCTTTGTTTACCTTGAACAAGCTGCATGCTGGTGCCTGCAGCCTGTTCACTTCTGCTTCGTTCCTCCAACTACAGGGAGCTGCTAAACAAACCAGAAATGGTTGGCTTCACATTTTGTCCAAACTGGGGATCCTGGCTTACTTTGCACTGCTTTTAGACAGTAGAGCATAACTGGGTGCACCCTCCCCCCACACCCAGCCTTTCTGCTGGGAAAGACCCAAGTGGGGGGCTTGCAACTACAATTTTTTGCATGGCCAGCGAGGCCAGCCAAACATTGTGGGCCTCTACCCCAGTAGAAGTGAATGGGCTGCATACAACGTGTGCAGCTTGATCATGCTAAGCCAGGATTCCCTGAAATTCTGCTCCATGCAACGCAGCCCTTGAGTCCATCACCCACTGAAAGCTTTCTTTACTATGGGCTCATGCTTCTTGCATAGCAAAGCATGGCATTGCATGTTATGTATGGTTTTTTTGTGTGTATGTTCATCACTGGACCATTAGGTGCACCTGTTTTACTATATCTGAGATCTCTGTCACAGAGATAAGATATCCTTGGAGATCTTTCCTATTCTCCATTACTGTAAAAACAAACCAAAACATTGAGGGTTCCTCCCCCCCCCCCCCCCGTATTGACAGATCACAACAAGGATCACATTTTTCAAGTTATTGAAAAAAAGCTTTTTAGTATTTGTATTTATTTTCTCTGGAAACATCAGCAGGGATGTTGAAGAGTCCTTGGTTTCGAGTCACGATTCAAGTCACGAGTCTTTGGACCCGAGTCTCGAGTCCGAGTCCTTGGTCCAAAATGGTGAGTCATGAGTCATGAGTCACGAGTCACTCTCAAAGCTGACTCCACGAGTCCCTATTAAAATCAATGGGGGTTTTCCCCAACAAAATAAGGCTACTTCAGATGTGTGGCTTAAATAAATTCTAGGCACAAGTGTGCCTTTTTATTTCAAAACTCCGCAACTGATTTTGGCAGGAACAGACCAGGCAGGCAAACCCAAAATAACCAGGCAGGCAGAGGAGGCAGGGAACCCCAAAGCAGGCAGGCAGAGGCCTTTGTCTTGGACAATTCAACTGTTGAACTGGTCAAGAAGAGACCAGGCAGGCAGAGGAGGCTGGGAACCTCAAACAGGCAGGCAGAGGCAGCCAAAGCCAAAATGTCTGAAAGGTTGCATTCTAGAAAAATGATTTTAAAAAATAAACTTGCTGTACTTCCTAAACCTATCCATGTTGCATTTGAGGAACACGATTTTGGAACACGAGTCCTTGGTCTCGAGTCCTGAGTCGAGTCTCGAGTCCCATTAAAAATATTGGGACTCGAGTCAGAGGAGGGACTCAGTCCGACTCACGAGTCGAGTCCTGGAGTCCGAGTCCCCATCCCTGAACATCAGTCAAGTCCCAAAGAGCTACTTTAGGCATGCCAAGGGGCTTTGCCATGCCCAGTTGGTGTAATACATTTTCTCTTTTGACTAGATGTACCAAGTCTCCTTGGTAAGTGAATTTAGGCCTTAGATAAATAACATGAAAGAACATCGCACTTTCAGGTGAATATTTTAAAACTTCTCCCATGGCAGCACGGGCACATTACCATGTTTGAAGTTCTGTACAAGTGCATTGAAGGTACAAGGACTCTGCAAAATGAGAAGGTTTTGCCAGACCTTCCTCCAACCTGAGCATCAGCTGTTGCAGAATGTTGTTCAGCTGTTGCAGAAACTCAAAATCTAGGTAAGAACAACAGTATTGGCAAATCAGTAATCACACCTCTGGATGCAACAATACGTTCCTGGCATACTTCAAGATGTACAGGCATTAGATGTAAACAACTAGGGATCGAAGTGTGCATGCTTTGTCTTAGCGATGGGTGGGAAATGCGCTCCAGTGGAGCTTTTTTCATGGATATACCCAGTTCGCACCTCCTGAGCCTTGATTTTGTTGCTTCTAAGGTTATCACACGTGTCTCTTATTAATCCATTAAAATTAAATGTTACAAATCAGATAAGCATTTTTTTAACTACTTAGAATTTTAATTTTGTTTCATAGTACTTATAAGTACCTATAAGTACTTCATAGTACTTATCGCTGACACTTAGAACAGTTTTAGACTGATTAACTTGCCCTAGCTCACTCACTGTGAAAATGATTTTTTATATATGTGCCTTATATTTAAGTTTTATCGTGTGAATAGGAACTGAGCCAGTTGGTTGTGTACGCTGAACTTGTTACTGAACTTTTATTGGCCTGAACTGGAACCCAACCAGAACATCTTCAGCTGCAGCTGAACCAGAACCCAATCAAAAAAATTCACTGGTTTGGCTCCGTGGTAGTAACATAGTTTGTAACACAGCAAATGGGACAGGGACATTAGATAATGGCATATCCCTTCAGATGTTGAAAGTATGGTGTATGGACAGACCAAAGCAGCCGACGTTGAAGTCCTTTTCTTTTTTCTTTTTGTTTCTTTGTCTAAGTATAAAACTGCACAGAAAGGAGCAAAGGAAATCTGAACTTTCATGCAGAACCTTTATGCTATTTACATAAACTTTTTACATGAACTTTTATTTTCTACAGTTGCTGAAGTTAACTTCATACAGGATGAAGTGATGAACTAACATTTCTATATTATTGCTGTCAATTCCCCCTGAGAGGCAAATGGCAAGTCTGCAGAGTCAGGCAATTGATGCATAGCCTGGTGTCAGGATTTCTAAAACTCTGATGGGGAAATTGAAACAGCATGCGTCAACTAGTGACTCTCAGGAGGACTCTACTAACTTTGCCTACAAATTATCCTTGAGAACAAGACTAGAGAATATGTACACCTCCTCTGCAATTTGGAAAGATACCAAATGCAGTGTTCTTATATCCAGCCATAAAAAGTAATGGCCGCCTTCTGTCTTTAATGAAATCTTAAATAGCTCTTATAGTTAGAGAGAATTATTAGAAAGGGGTCATCTGAGGTGAAAATTGTGTGACCCATTTTATATGATAGATTTTGGGGGTGCTGAATCCATATTTCAATGTTAATTGGTCATCTGAGACTGCCTTTTGCGGGTAGTAGCCAGTATTACTGTAGCTAAAGCAGTAATGAACTCGTTCCATAGACAGTGTTGTTTGTTAATGAGCTGTTATGTGCAGTGGATATCTTTCATTAAACAGCTCTTAGCAAGTTGTCCTGCTATCAGTGTAGTATTATGAATGCTGCCCAAAACCTCCCAGCCACATCTTTTGATAGGGAAATTTCATGCTCCTTAAGGGGTGGGGTGACCCAGGTTGGGTGGTCATTGTCTCTTTATAGGAACGAATTGTTGAAAGATGGTTTCCTCACTATCTCTGGAATGTGAGAGCTATTTGGGGGAGGTGACTCTTTCACTTCCTAGCCCCAGCTAATGGTGAGTCTTACGTTCTATGTGTGAAAAAGAAACTGCAGTTTGGGGGGGAGGGAGAGATGGAGGCTGGAAGGCACCATTCGGTACAAGTCTCTCTCTCTCTCTCTCTCTCTCTCTCTCTGGGGATGTGATATGGAGCAGTGGGTCTAGTATGCTCTTTTCTTCCACCTATGCTCTTGTATATTTGTAAATAAATCATATGTTAGAAAAATTCATTGCAGGTATTTCAAGATGAGGCTTTTATTGTGCAATCACCCTGCCTCATTTTTGGAATTTTACAGGGGATCCAGACCATGTCATCTTCCACTTGTAACCCTCCCATGTTTTATCCCCACTTCCATCTTTTTTTTTTCCACCAGAAAAAAAAATCAGCTAAGGAGGAAAAGATGGGAATAGTTACACAATGTCTTCTGATTGGTAGCACTTAGTCTAGAAGCACCCTTAACCTTCAGTGAGCTCTCCTCCAAAAGGAAGCGAATCCTGGTAATGGCTCTGGAACTTCTCACCCCTTGGGGAAGTGGGGAGCACATAACAGTAGGTAAATATTACAATCAGTATCCAAGCCTTTTATTACCAAGACGAGGTATCAAGTATCATCAGGTCCCACTCTAATTGTGTCCCAAGGGTTTAGCATAATTCTCTTCCCTATCCCAAATTTGATAACCAAACATTGAGTTATACATGTACAAATTCCATGATACAGATCAAACTTAAAAAGAACAAAACACACCACACCATTAATATATTTTTAAAAACAAACAAACACCATAATCATTCAATTCAACATCAAGCGAGATGCGTTCCAAAAGCAATGTGGTAAAATCATATCTACCTGTCAAGCTTCCTCATAAGAAGAACTTCCCATAAAACCCATTTATCAACATTTTACCGGAATTGAGCATACCACATTTAGTCTGATATGCTCTTTCATTGATTATGTTTACTCTTTCGTTAATATCTAATATCTATCTGCAACAGTACGTTAAGTGCAATACAATCATAATGAAACTACACATCAGGACAAGGAGCCCTAAGCAGTGCATCAGCAAATGTTCTTTGACCCAAAGGGAGGGGAACTACAGAACTACAGGGGAACTACACAATGCGGCTCGCCTGATTAAGGGCAGCCGCCGGCGTGATCACATCACGCCAGTGCTTAAGGAGTTGCACTGGCTACCAGTTGCTTGCCGAGCTGAATTCAAGGTGTTGGTTTTGGCCTTTAAAACCCTACATGGCTCCGGCCCAGTTTATCTCAAGGAGCGCCTCCAGCAACATCAAGTAGGCCGCTCAACAAGATCTGCCACGGATGGCAGATCCCATCAGCCAGAGCAGCCAGGCTGGTGGGGACTAGGAAGAGGGCCTTCTCCGTGACAGCCCCCACGTTATGGAACCCCCTCCCTAGTGACCTTCGCTATGCCCCCTCCGTGATGAGCTTCCGCCGTGCATTAAAAACATGGCTGTTCAGGCGGGAATATGGGGTGGGTTAGGATTTTAAAAGAATTTTTTATACTGTTTTAATTATCATATTTTATTGTATTGTTTTATTGTATTATTTTAATTGTACATCGCCCAGGGTGGCCGGGCGGCCGGGTGGGCGGCCAGATGGGCGATTAATAAATATAAGAAATAAATAAATAGTGAAGAAGATTAGAAGACCACAAAGGCAGTTGATTGAAGCCTACATTTCCAGAGGCAGAGTGTACCTCTCCTTTATAATGGATTAATTAATTAGGGTGCAATCCTATGCATGTTTAGACAGAAAAAAGTCCCACTATTCCCTGTGTTCAATGAGGCTTGCTCCCTATCTGTAGTCAGGATTGCAGCCTAACAGTGCAATCCTATGCATAGCTAATCAGAAGGAAGCCCCACTGACTGAGTTCAGTGGGACTTGCTCTCTTATCTTCCGTGTTATTCATAACCTGAATACCCACCCAGTTACCCACCATAGTTTGAAACCTCATTAAATCTATAAAATGGGTTCACTGCCAAACTTGTTAGCTTGCTGCTTCCCCACTGCTGCTTGACTTATTGCAATGAGATGTTGTTGAACTTCCAGATCTTTGATTTGCATGTTCTGATCTCCATTGCATGACTGACAGCTATGCTGGGCCAAACCTCTTTTTCAGACTGCCTGCTACATAACAGATAATTGATCTGACTGATTACTAGTGTGTTTGTCACAAGCTTTGGCAAACATTTTTAACGGACCCCAGCACAGAATGTATCTAATTGATAAACTAAATCTAGGTCTAGATCTCGTTCTCTCAAAGAGTTTCTCTCATTATGTTTTCTTGTCAGATGACAATGTTTATTTGTTTGTTTTTATGTACGTTTATTTTCTGATTTTTCTTTAAATTGTAGTGAAGCTCATAGGCCACATCTTCACTAGATATTTGATATTTTAGGTTGACTCACCTCAAACCTCCCTTCCTCCACACAACATGCATCTGCCTTGCATATCCTAGCATCTGCAAGCAAGCATAGGGAGCCTGGAGTCAATGCAATGTGATATTATACTAAAGTGTTAATTGGCATGATCCTTTGCTTTATATTTGTCCACTTTTTCTCTCTGGGTTTATGTTTCTGGTGTGCTTGTATTCTTATGTGCCTCTGGTGAAGCAACTGTGCAAGTGCTCCACTAAGGGTGCAGTCCTATGCATGTTTAGACAGAAAAAAGTCCTACAACTATGCATCAGCAAAATGCATAGCTATGCTGGCTGGGGAAGGCTGGAAATTGTAGGACTTTTCCCCTTAAATTGTAGGATTTCCCCTTAAGAATCAGAGTGATTTGGGGTTGCACTGGAACAGCCCCAAGAGTTGAATGATAGCTGCTAAATCATGATTTGTTCTCCTGGTGCAGTACTGAGACAACTGCTTCCCCAGAGGTACCTTAGAACCCTGGTTAAAATTCCAAAAGAAAACAACTTGCTTGGTCACATTGGGATGATGTGCCCTAGTAAGTTTGTTCTGGTTAAATATGGGCAAAATAATCTGTGCTCATTTTCCTAGCTCCAGATTATTCTGTTTCTTCCCAAAGCAACTACAGTCCACACCAGAAACAGGCATAGTCACTATTCTTGTTATACAGGCAGTCCCCGGGTTACGAATGTCCTGACTTACGGACAACTCATACTTAAGAATCATATATGTAAAAATCTGAGTTAAATACAATGGTTCATACTTATGAACGCACACACTATACTTTGCGACACTTTGTAACGCTTTGAAAACATTGTGCGGCTTCTGTTCCGACTTACATACACATTCGACTTAATGACAGACTTATGAACGGATCTTTTTCGTAACCTGGGGACTGCCTGTATATATAACTGCCTGCATTTTGATATATGAAAACAGTGTATCACACTGTTGTTGAGAATAGAACACAAAATCTGAAAAATAATAGTTCTTGTGTGACATCCTGCAAGGATGTCCATGGACTCAATTCTCCCCAAATTCCAAGAGAGGAACTCCCTGTCAACTATAGAGGTCTATTAGTAGGTATTTGCCATGATAACTAAATGGTACCTCTGTACTCAGAGGCAGTGACTGGGTTCAGATGTAATGACAACCATTGATGGTTATAAGAACAAGCTCACACACTCCCCACACCCTCCTCTGCACTTGCAAGGAAGAGACAGAAAGCTTTTTTCTTCTGCTTTTGAACTTGCCACTGTGACCATTACATCTATATTCAGGGAACTGTGGCTTGCTCTGTGGTTAGTTCAAACAAACCAGGATATCAAACCACAATTTGACCCTGAATTGTTTGAACTAACCACAGTAGAACATAATAGAGAGCTGTGGCTAGCTCAAAAGTGAAAGTGAAAGTTTTCAATCGCATGCACAAAGGAGAGAGGAGTGAGGAACATGTGTTATGTCTGAACCCAGCCAGCATGTACCTCTTACTACCAGTCTTTGGAAAGCAAACAGCAGGAGATGGCTGTTCACAGCCTGCTTCTGGTCTTCCTGGAGGTGTCTGGCTGGCCACAGTGGGTAGCAGGATGGTGGGCTAAATGAGCCTTTGGTCTGACCAAGCAGGACTTATGATCTGAGTTAAATGTTTTCCCTGTGTTAGACATATTTCTTCTGCAGTGCTAACCAAGTTGTTCAAGAAGTTAGCATAAGAAGGTGGTTGCTGATATGTTTACATTGGTCAAGGTATTGTTAGCTAAAACCTGGAAATAGGTAGTTGCACAATGGTTTATGTATTATCTAGAATGGTTCTCATTACACATAGGCTTCATTTGGATGATCATAAGCCAAGATACAATAGAACACAATCAAGTTGTTTTCAGATCCTGGCTTGTTCCAAAACTGATGGTGACTATAGTTTCCCCATTCAAACAAGACAGGAAATTATGGTTAATTAGAGACTTAATGTTTAACTACAGTGGCTTAATCACAGCTCACACAAAGGAAGGAGCAGAGGGAATTGATGTGTGGGCAAAAGGCTTGTGCATATCTCAGCTTAGATATGCATAAGCCAAGATATGATTGTCTGAACTGGCCTATATGTTTGAGAATGATTCTAAATAATGCATGAATTCCCTTCCAAAGGAGGTGAGATTGACTCCCTTTTTATGAGGTTGTAGATGTGCAGTCAAGGCTATCTTGTTCTGCCAGACTTTTAATGCTGTTTAATGTTGTAGTCTGTTCTTAGACTCCTTGAGGCTCACAGGGAAATTGGTAGCAAGATCAAGGCAGGAAGAAAGTAGGACTTTGGATAGCTCCAAGTGGATCCTGCTGGCTGGAACTCTGTCCTACTAGGATAACAGGAAATGTTGTCTCAGCAAGGAGCTAAAACCAACTGAAGCCTTATGAGGGCTGACAAGTCCTGTAGCATGGTCAGCTCCACTCCTCTTGGAGGAGTTGACTGGATTGTTAAAGGGCCCTCACCTGATTTTGTAGCCTTTGTAGCCTGAGACTTCTGCAAGGCTGGGGAGATGGAGGTTCTGCCAGGGACCCATCCTGTGAGTTCAAGAATGATTACAGGACTATGTCCTTTGGCCAGAAGGGCCATGAATAAGGCACTGACTGTCCTATCCCTGAGGAAGTTGCCTGTGCAACTTCCTATCAGAATCCTCTGCTGCACACTGTATCAGTATCAGTATCAGAATCCTCTGCTGCACACTGGAAGGACTAAGGGCCGGGGTCAGGATTGCTCTTCAGTCCTAATGCTGCTTCCTTATTTTACTGGATTTGAATGGTTTTTCTGCTCCTGTGATTATTGCTTTTATGAGGATATTTTTATATGTTTTTATTATTTTATATTTACATCACACCAGGTACCTTGAAGACAATGGGTGCAATTTATGAATTCAGAAAATAAAAAAAAATATTTGTGTCTTATTAGGGAAAGCAGTGATTGCCATCAAGACGGAGATGTTCGTTTTCTAGTATTAAACACCTCACACATCACACTTTCCATTTTTGGTTAGACACCCTCTGTGATCACAAGAACTTTTAACCACTAAACCACAGATTGGAAGCACTTCAAGTGTGAGTGATTTCTCTTCTTACCACAAACAATTGCACATAGTTTTTAGCCTTGAACCGCCATAAAAATTAACTTGAGGGAATGCTACAGACAAACCACAGATTTTTATTTTTTTAAAAAAATAATCTGTATTCACTCTACCAAATATGAAATGCATGGAGCAAAACCAGCCAAAGTTTTTATTGGCACTGCACTGCAAGTGCTTTCTCTTCCAGTTTAAATGGGTGGGGTTTTTAGTGGAGGTGGGAAGACTTGTCAGTTTCGATCTGGAATTAATTTGCAGTTGTTGCTATTAAGATATCCACTGACTGTCTGATCTAGACTGGGTTCTGGTCACTGCCCTTGCTAACACTTCAGGGAGTCATCTGGGTGTGAGAGCCCAATATGCATGGTGAAGATGAGTGACTTGTGCTGCTTTCCTATTTGCTGTATTGTGTTAGTCCTTTGGAGATAATGTGTAAAGGGGGAGGGCGATGAACTACATCAGAGGAGTAGACTGCTGTGGATGTCCATGTTCCTGGATAGGATATCTAAACTGAGCTGGTTGACTTGCTGCTGAGCCAGAGCGTCCTGGCCTGAGACATGAATCCCTTGGTTTAGGTCAGCATAGTATGTTTAGGAACATAGAAACCTGATTTTACCCAGTAATCAGCCCATCGATTTCAGTATTGACTGATAATGACTCCCCAGTATTTCGGACAGGATTTTACCCCAGCCCCATTGAGAGATGCCAAGGATTAACCTGATGCAAAGTGTGTGCTCTACCACTGAGTTATGGCCCTTCCCCTGTTTAGTTTATCAGTGGAATCAGATTATGAGTACTAATCTCTATGGGGCTGATGTGTTGATGATTTTGCCGTGGGCCATAAGTAGGTCATATTTGGTGACCTTTTTGTCCTTTTTAGCTCTGTGATTTTTATGTATGTCATTGGATTAATGTTGTGTTCAGAGCCAAGTTTGATCCTGTTTTCTTGACATGGAAAGCATCTAATGAGGCATCCATTGTTTTCAATTAGATATCTTAAATCACCCTCTATGAATGTTATGCCATGGAGCATGATCTAAGCATGGTGCACACTCTACCTAGCATTGCTGCAGTGCACAGCTTTTGCATAAGCCCCATTGAAAATTATTGTGCAACAGCATTTCTCATGTTCCCATTGCATGTAACTGTACAAGAAATCCATTCTAATTGTATCCACCATAATCAGCAAAATAAATTTTATACTGCACAGAAGACAGATGTGATATATGTATAGCCTGAGTTACCATCATGGGGAAAAAATTAAACAAAGGTAGTTTGTAGTCTCACAAAGTTGTTGTAAATCACTCTTAGTACTTTGTTTCATACTAATTTTAATTGTATTGAGACAAGGAGAATCTAATTACACAAAACTGTGCAAATGCTTCTTCCTTGAAATCCCTCCCCCTCCCCATGAGTAGCATAATTTACAAAGTGGAATTAGGAGTGCTTCAATCAGTGTAATGGAAGAACATGCTTCCTTTTGTTACCTACCACTATATCCTTAGTGTGTAGATGGAAATAACTAAATGATCAGCAAAGGCCAAAGGTTGCTAATTGTGATTGCTACATGCATTTTCCCCAGGTAATAATCTTAATTGGAAAAAATGCTTTAAAATTATAGCCACCAATTTTTGCATAATTAAATGTTAATGTCCAAAGGGCATTCTAGGGAGACAGCAGAATTGGTGAGGTAGAGAGGTGGGGAGACATTTCCTCTCTAAATGCTGAACACTGTAGTTTTACAGAGTTTTGCTCTCCATATGCAAGATCACAACTGGAAGGGACCAAAACGCCATATAATACAACCACCTCATGTAACAGGACCATCCGGTAGCCCCCTTAGACTAGTCTTCACCCACACATTGACATATGCAATCCAGACCGTATTGTGCTACAAGCAGAAAGGTACTTGCAGGGCAGTAGCTCCAGACCAGATGTGTTAAGCCAGACCTGCACATGGTGCAGGGCAAACAAGACCAAATGGAAAGCTCCTTGAATAACTAGGGTCCCCCTCCAATTACAGTTTTGTGTGTGTGATAAATTTATTAACTTCCATCTCACATTGATTTGTAAATACAAATAATAACAAAGAAGAGTTATGAACATAATCAAACTCATACCAGTTAGATTACCCATAAGAGTAAGTAAGGTTGTGCTGAATCCTGAACTGTATCATTCCAATATTAAAGAAAGTACCGGTAACTCAATTTTTCTATTAAAAAATATTTACTGACCATCCCTCTCTGACTCTAATCATATTAATTTCGTCATTGAGGCCATATCCCAAACCCTCATACTCCAATCATCAATTGTTGGAGGGTTAATTCTCTTCCACTTATAGGTTATTGCCATACGGGCAGCCATAAGCCAGTGTATAGTCATTTCCACATCATCAAAAAGATTGGTGAGTCCAAAGAGAGCTCAACACCCCCAATTCTTCTCCAGTTACGTTGTATGCACTCACAAATCCCCAATCCCACCATTCCTTTGTTTCCCTTTTCTTGTCCGAGAGCTAGAGATAACATAGAGTTTTATTAAAGTCACAGTTTTTAAAGTACAACTGCAAGGAGGGGATATGTCATATTTGGACTGTGGTACCAGGGGATGAGGGTAACTCTCTTTCCCTGTGTTCTTTTCCCAATTAAAATCACCCCAGTCCCTGAAGCGGCTATTTGCCCTAAGGTACAAATTGCATCCTCAGCATCTGTGGGTGCAGAATTTTAATTGGCGAAATGGCACCCTCTCCCAGTGCTGACCTGAATCATCATTCCCTCCCCTCCCCATCTACTAGTGACACTTGGGGGAAAAAATGGCATGTGGAATTTGGCCCTAAAATTCCCCTGTACAACAGAAATCGACAATCGTAGGGAAGGGCTGAATACATTGATTGATTACATTATTTCTGAGACTCCTTTGGCCCAAAAAGGGCCCCAAGGCAACTTATAATTTAAAACTTTAAAACACTGTAAATGTTTGCATCAACTCTAAATGCTACATACACATTTAAATGGCTGCTTTTCTTGTCGAACGGTGATGCAGCAAAGCTTAATAATGAAATTAATAATTACTGTGCCTGTTATTATCAAGCACAACACAGTAATGCTGCAGCAGCTGAATTTACTTCCAGAAAATTGGTAATCTATATTTTCCATAAAAAAATGTGCTTGCAGTTGCAACACAGGGCTATTTCCCCATTTACTGGTGGGGGTGTGGGGTGTAGAATCAGTAGAGGGAATGCGTGATGAAAACAGATGTAGAGGGTGAGACAAATAGTAACTAGAAGAGCAGATCACCTTATAGTAGTAAGGATATAATGTGAAGGAGAAGATTCAATAATGTATAAATCGTAAGGTTGGGTATGCACGCAGCAGAACTATTAAGGGACAAGTGAAAAAGATGTTTGTTTTTGGCTAGAACTTGTTCAATTCACAACTCCCAAAAGGGCTTGCGGCAGGGATCATTTCAGCCACCTCAAGAGGGTGTTGAGCTCTCTTTGGACCCATCAATATTTTTATTTGAGTGTATTAAAGATATAGTCCCAATTGATGATGTGGAAATGACTATTCACTCACTGACAGTTGCCTGTATGGCAATAAGCTATTGGTGGAAGAGAGTTAACCCTCCAACAATTGATGATAGATGTATGAGGGTTTGGGATATGGTCTTGTTGATGAAAGTAACTAAGATGATTAGAGTCAGAGAGGGACAGGCAGTAAATATTTTTTTAATAGAAAAATGGAGTCTCTTTATTTGATATTGGAATGATAACGTTCAGGATTCAGTACAGCCTTATTTACTGTTCAGGGTAATCTAACTGATATAAGTTGATTATGTTTATAACTCTTCTTTATTATGATCTAGCTTGTGACATCATGTTTCCTTGTGTTGCCATGAACATTAAATCTAGGATATTAAGGCAATTTACTTGAGAAAGCACTATTAAAAATCACTGTGACTTGCTTCCTAGAAAATGTGTCTGATTGGGTTACACAACACCTCTGAAAGAAGCAGGGAAAGGACACAACCTTTTACGTGCTCACAAACAGAGCATTAGCTGTGGAAACCTTCATGTGAGGGGGAAAAAAAGAGAGTGAAGTCCCTGGAACCATAAGGTTGTAAGAGAATCCATCTGCTTGGTGCGGTAGCCAACAATGTCCTCTGCAGCTTATTCCCCAATCAGTCAAGGCTGTGCAAAATGGCTGGTTTACACTTTGAAAAAAATAAAATATAACTGAGAAGAAAATAGATTGCACGGCCATCTGCTTCTTCCTTCATTCACTGCCTTGCCTGATACCAGTCTGAGGGCCAATTCAGAAATCTTCTCTACCACCACCACCCACCCCAGAGTTCTCTCTGCATCTGCATAACTGGTTGGCTGCTTTGCTATGCTTAGCTTTTCAAATCGTGAGTAAAGAACTGCATAGTCTCCAATTGCCCTGGAAATGCTGGGACAGTCACAAAAACCCTTAAGCCATCACGGCTTCTCACTTTGTCATGCAGAGTCCCAAATTCCCCTGCCTCCCACAACTGCAAGCTACTTAAAGGAGCCATGGGCAAAATTGCAGCTAAGCTTGCAGTTTTAGCTTAGCTGCAATTTTGCCCATGGCCCCTTTAAGATTGTTATGCTTAGGCTTGAACAGCTGCAGTAAACAGGGAGGGAACAGATGCTGCTAAGCAGGGAGGGCCAGGCGAGTGTGTGTGTGCTCTACCTGCTGCCTCTGCTGCATGTTGCTGTGTGAAAGGGATTAGCTGGGTGAAAGCCTGGACCGGACGAGAGATGAATGAGGGGATTCATCACATGGTTCCTATCTTTATATTGCCAAAGATTTTATTTTCTAACAGAGCTGACTCTTTGCCTCTAACAGGTGAGTTTACAGTGTCAGAAGGAAATGCAAGAAACTTCCCCTTCTCTCTGAAGCTCCATGTTTAGGGGGTGGGGTGGGTAAGCTTCACCTGTTGAATTTTTGCCAATCCTGACAATTTTAAAACAAAAAGAAAGAGATTGCCCTGCAAGCACTGACACACACACCCATGAAAAACACCAGATATCAACAATTAAGGGCTTAAGTAAGGTAAAAACAATATTACAAAAGCCACTTATAACATATGATAAAATAATATATAATATAATAGTGTAATAATTATAATGTATAAGAGTTCGTGTGTTTCCACTAATAACTTTTGTACTTGACCGTGCCCTTTGGTTGCCTGGCCATATCCTTGGCCACGCCCTCATGTTGCCTGACTACAGCACTTACTCCGACAGCACTCTAACTCCAACTCTCAATTTGCTGGCTTGGAGATGATGACGCTAGCACAATGGGAAGCTAGTAGATTCTGCAGTGATCAGAAACAAGAGAAAAGCTCCTTTCTGGAACAGGGCAGGTCAGCGAAGCTTTTAGAAGGGACCTCCGCTGACCTGTCCCATTCCACAAATGAGCATTGTCGGTCGCTTGCTTCTGGGATTACTGTCCAAAGCATTAGTTCCTCTTGTGCAAGCGTTGGGTCCTGTTAGTGCAACAGAAACAGTGGAAGTGCAGTGGCACTTCCCTAAGAATTTTATAGTACTAGGTAAGTTAGAACATGTACAGTAATACCTTGGATTGCAAGCATAATTCGTTCCGGAACCGTGCTTGAAATCCAAAACATCGGGCGTGAGTGGGGCCGATTTCGGCCCGCTACTCCTGCTCGAGGCGAGCAGTTACATCCCTACACTTGTATTGCAAGACATCGCTTGTTTATCAAGTCAAAATTTATTTTAAAAAATTGCTTGTCTTGCAAAACGCTCTCAGACGAAGTTACATGCAATCCAAGGTATTAATGTATAATTTAAGACTCAATAGCATGACAAGGGGCCAATCTACATTAGGGTTTTTTCTTGGTACTGCAAAGCGTGGATCACTTGTGTGGCACATGACACACTCCCCAAGCAGTTGTCCTGATGTTGTATATCCCTCAATATTCCATTTTTTTTCCAGACACCTTTTTGACTCCCCCCCCCAGGTGATTGTGGTTTACCTGCACTATTGTGTTATATGTGTTCCAATCCAGCAGTATTATAAACACTAGTTTGGAGCACAAATGACTGAATAGCTTCAGAGCTGTAGAACCTACTTTGCAACTTTTCTCCCCCACCTTAATATTTGACAATGAGCAGGGAGGAAGAATTTGCAGGCAGAAAATTCATGGATGTCCTCTATTTCCCCTCCAACAATAGGGATGGTTGGTCAGATGATTATGATGATGATAATTTTCAATGTGCACATGCATAGCTGTGTAGCTGTGATAATAACCACACAGTCTTTCCTGTATTCCTGCACAGCTGTGCAGGTGCACATGCATTTACCAGAATTTTTAAAAGGAATCTGAAATGATAGCATGGCATCCACATTTTCCAGCAATTGCAGCACTGTATTGAGTGGCTAATGGCATGTGTTCATGCTATAAACACGGATGATAAAGCACACATGATCTTTCAAATTCCTTCTACTTCTCTCGGAATTACAACACTATATTGGTGTGTTTTACTTGATTGCATTATAAACACAATGGATAGCATTCTGTATTCATTAATGTGTGATCACAGAACAGCATTTGTGTGTGGAAAAAATATCAGCACGGCAGGAAACAAAAGGGGCTCCAGTGTAGACTCTACCAAGGTCCATGATGAAAATAAATAAATAAGATGGACTATGTATAAATTAAATATTTAAAAACATAGTCTCCACTCTCCAGGCTTTGAAAAGGGTGAAAAGAGCTGGTAAACAACACCACAACTACACTTCAGAAATGAAGTCAAGGATAGGTCTTAGTTTGGCATTCCAAAAAGAATTAGTACTCACCATAAAATAAAAAAATGAATGGTAAAATGTGCGGAAAGATTAAACTCACATTGGAATAGGCACATACCAGTGGTTTGCTGCCCCTCAAAGGAAACTGCGACCACCTTACAAATCTTGACAAATTTTCCTGTCTGCAGTTTCTACAAAAGGAGCTCTGATATTCTAAAAGCACTGGTTTTATCTGGAAATGTTTGATGCTGCTCTTGCCATGAAGGAATAAGGAAAGACTGAGGTTTAGTGCTGATGTGTGGGGCTAATTTATACACAGGGATATATTAAGTGCATACCCATAAAGCATAGGCCTTTGAGGCATGGATATAATTAAAATGACCAAACTGTTCCACCATCCATGAAGTCATTAAAAGCCACAGTCAATTTATTTGAATGCAGATCTTCTATCACCTGCTTTACTGTTTGAAGTAATTTCTGTCCATTACAATGCAGAGCCAACTAACATACCAGTTTTTGGTTTTTCTTGCATGACTCTCACATGCAAACACTCAGCTGTTCTGTCCTGATACCGAATTACTGATTCTATGTGCAAATTTACTAGGAAATAAGGCAGTATCATAATTACCAATTAAAGGGTGAGTGAGGCTACCTGCTGACTTTTTAATGCAGACAGTTGGCAAAATGGACAGACGTGAAAGCCTCTCCAGGCTGTGGTATCATACAATTTGCCTTCATGACAATTAGCTGCTTTAGAGCTCATGCATTTAAGCTAAGATCCACACAGTGGTTTTAACTTGATGTGAACTAGATCATGGTGAACTTGAATCTCTGATAAAGCAGCTGTTTGATTAAGCACACATATCCAGATTCAGGGCCGGTGCTACCATTAGGCCAACTAGGCAGCTGCCTAGGGCGCAGGGCTAAAGGGGGGTGCCAGAAACGCCTTGAAAAAAAATACAGCGCTCTCAAGTGGGAAGGGGGGGCGCTAAATATCTGATCTTGCCTAGGGCACCAAACTACCTTGCACCGGTCCTGTCCAGATTGCATCATCATCATCATCATCATCATCATCATCATCGAATTTCAGCAGAACAAATCATTTACCATTGCCACCTTCTCTCTCTCTCTCTCTCTCTCTCTCTCTCTCTCACACACACACACACACACACACAAGTGGTATGATCCTATGCTACTGTGGAATACATGAATTAACCAGTAATGTGGATAGGACCAATTGGGGGGGGGGGGAATTAGAATTTTTTGGAAAAAATGAAAAATATGCAATACTCTTTACAGATCTAAAGTCACTTTGTTGCTTTAGGACAGCCTTCCCCAACCTGGTGCCCTCTAGATGTTTTGGACTTCAGCTCCCATCAGCCCCAGGCAGTGGGGCCAATGGTCAGGAATGCTGGAAATTGTAGTGCAAAACATCTGGAGGGCACCAGGATTTGGAAGGCTGCTTTAGTAACATAAAAGATACTATGTATAACTTGGTTTGCTCATAAAATTATCATTAAAATTAAGAATCTTTGAAAGTAAAAGTAAATGTGTAATTATTGTCTGAATAAACTGTACTTCTAAATTGATTATACAAAACATGATTATTTTATGAACAAAGCAAGTTATGCTATATATATATATATATATATATGTTCTTATTTTATGCCTGACCAGAGAGAACTTCAGCAAATAGTTTCTGAAACATCTGAATTATCCTAAAAGCCAGAAGAAGCGGGAAGAACTAGAGGCAGAGTGGTGTATAGCATCTGTTCCTGTTTGTGGGGTGGAGTTTAGGGAAATCTGGTCTGAAGGAAAAGCTATTGAGATTTTATTTAGTTTGGAAAGACTCGCTCACCTATTAGGAATGTTAAGCAACCATATTTAATTTAAGAACCTTTAACCAATCTCAACCTATTATTTAAAAAGTGACATTTTATTCTCCTTTGTAATTAATTTCTGTTAATAAACATCTTATTTTTTGTTTATTTTGAAAGGTTGACTGTAGTGTTTGTGTCAGTCCCATGCCTAAGCCATAAGCACCAGGCTACTGACTTTCTTTTAGGTAGAGGGGGTTTATTGTTCTAGTGCAGCAGTTAAAAGTTTTAGAGCTGAAGGAGCATTCCCTAACAATGAGGTCTAACTGGGGATTTCATTAAAAACTGTGACTGTACGTTCCATAAAACCAAGCCTCAAAGTTAATTTTAAAAAAGGAACATAGGTGGGATAACCCACATACTGTTCTGTCACATCTGGTGACAGTGGTGGGGATAACCTACAGGGTTTCTTTCAAATGTAGACTTTAGATTAGGCCTGCATTAATTGGCTGCTACAGCATCTAACCAGAACAAACCAAGAAACACAGGACATTATAAAAAACAACAACATCCCAAACTGTCAAGAATGTACATTTTCTTGCATATTATGATATGGTGACTCTACTCACATGATGGGAAACTGAGCATGACTTGGGAGCATCCCTAAATGTCTATCAGTAAAAAGATAGATTAGATCACTAATTTTAATAAGGAATGGAAGAAATAACTATGCTGGGAATCTTACAGAGAAGATTAAAAATAATAATCCCCCCCCCCATGGCTTCATTATTTCCAGACATTTTATATATCTCGTCTTTCTGTTAACATTTTATTATATAACATTTAGAAATAATGTTAGAAATAAGGGGGGGAATAATGGCTTGGCAGCAATATATAAACACCTTCTCTTAAATATTTTATTCCTCATTCTAAAAGAAAATATTTCATAATCCAAAGCTGGTCAATGTTTCCAGATGATGATGATGATGATGATGATGATGATGATGATGATGACTTTGGTGGTGGTGAGAACAAAAACAGCCCTTAGAAAAGCCCTGGGGAAAAATACATTTCCCCCAAACTTTTTTAAAAAAAATAATTCTGTGCCTTCACATCTCTAGGCTGAGGATGAGGGGAGCCTTTTGTCAAAAGTGTGGAATGTTGAAACAGGTCAAAAGGATGTTGTAGGGCTGCGCCCTCCCTGGGGCATCTCTCTCTCTCTCTCCCGCTGACTGCTGGGAGCTGTTTGTTCTAGGATCTGCTACATCCCTCCCCTATTGTGTTTGTGAAGTCTTCTTCCTTTGCCTGCATCCCTCGCACAGGACAGGACAGGAGTGATGACTTAATAGAGTTGAGCTTCTGTAGGTAAGTGGGCAGGAGAATGACTGAATGCATGGTCGTGCATTTATATTAGCCCACATCGCTCCAAGCCAAAAGGGTTGTGTGTGAATTGGCTCTAAATCATTCCAGATTTAGGAGTGGAGGACACAGGAAGAGAAAGGTTGATCTAGCATCTACTTACGCTCATTCATGGAGTTGATTTTCATATATTTAAGCTTGAAAATGAAGCCCAGCCATAATATAAAAGCCAATCAGGTTGTATTTGCACAGCAATTATTCTTGGCTTATATAATTACTGGTGCCTACGATAAAATCTCAAGCTAGTTTATTGAAACTGGGAATTGAAACCGCAGAGAAAAAAAAAGAAAAGAAAGAGAGCTCTGTGTACATCATTAAAGCACTCCATTCATTACTTCCACCTACTCAACTTGAAGAAAATCACGATGCTAATGCCTCTAGATAAGCACGTGACCATTCACGGCTTTTACATAAAAGCTAAATGTAATGCCATAAAGGCTTTGAGAGGCATAAACTGTGGACACCAAAAGGCACGACGGATTGTAGGATGGTATTCAGAGATGTAGCTAACTGGTCGCAGGTAAACAACAGCACTCCTAATTCGATCTTAATCTGTAGTAGAATCACAGGAATTTAAAAATGAGCTGCTAGTTATGGTGGGGATCAGGATGGGCCAAAGAAGCCTATACCCTAATTACCTGTTGCTTAACTGCCTGCCATGGAGTTTGCAAGGGTGTAGGAGTCTGCCTGAAGCAACTAGGCTAACAACCTCATGGATGAAAAGATGGGAGCGTCCTGGTCACTGTTGCTGGCCATGGGGTAGGTCAACCTCCTGTTCAGCACAGAACATGTAGGATAGATCCTGTACTTATGGAGAAGGGCCTGTGGAGAGCAAGGGGGGGCAGGGAGAGAGAGGAGCAATAATCAGCTGCTGGAGCACATAACCCCTTGAATTGGATGCACAGTAGGATTTTGTGAATCAGTGCTAGCTCTGTTCTCAGCCAGTGCTCATGCCTCAGCCTCTCTCCCGTGGAGAGAAGGGGAGAATGTAGTGACTGTGAGTATGAACTTTTCTGCACAAGGCTGTTAATCCTGCTGTTAATCCGCTGTATCTACTTTTGGTTTTGTCACAGAACTAAGATCCCAGCACTACACGAAGAGTGTTTCCTTTCCTGTTTCCCCACTACATAACCTCTAGGTGGCATTGTGGTATAGTGGAATAGCACAAATACACAAGAGGAAACAGCATTTTCTTTCACTTTCAGAAGTAATATCCCATTTTCCCTGCTCTAAAAAAAGACTTGCCAAAAATACTGTTTACAAACAGAAGTGAAACTGGAGGGCCACGACATCTTCTAAAGAACCCAAAAACAACCATGAAGAGGGAATGGTGAGTGCATGATAAATTCCTCGTGGAGAAAAGCCCTTTATTTACTCCTTCACCTTTGTGGTTTGCAGTGGAACTCAAATCACTGGGTTCACACAACACGATAAGCCATGGTGGCTTATAACCCATGTTTGTTTCAGAGTGGCTTGTCATGTTGTCTGAACCTGGCCACAGTGGCTTGTGCATGCTTAACAAACCATACTGCTGGGTTCAGACAACATAACAAGCCATCCTGAAACAAACATGGCTTATCGTGTTGTGTGAACCCTGTGTGTGTGTGTGTGTGTGTGTGGTGACAGCTTGTTCTGCTGCATGCATCAGGCTGTGATCCTGCAAGGCAAAAATACTCATGAATATTTGGCCAATATTGGCAACAGTTTGAGTAGAGTGCCTAACTCTGCCAACACAGAGCTTCCCTCCATGTGGGCATGAGTGCCTCTCCTCGGTGTGGAAGACACTACTCTCTTCTCTTGCGGGAAAAGAGTGTTAGAGCGATCGTGTTCAGACAGAGGGGGAGAGAGGAGACATGGGACATGGCTGCAGCAGTTATACTTTGTAGCAAATGTTGCCGCCTTCCCTTGCTTACTTTTTGGGTGCTCTATCCTGGCTGACGTTGGATGTTTGTGACTGGAATGCTAAGGCAAGGATATCTGATAGGGTTCTAGGAACAGAAGTGTTAGCAAAGTTCTCAAGTTCCCATGTGTGTTCTGGAAACAGGTTATTTTGTGCAATGTGCCCTTTCTCCCTGTTTCCCACCCCCAGAGTTCCCTCTTGTGAGCTTTTACTGTGCACAACATGAGTCTATAGCCCCATATCACCCACCATATCATCCAATTTATCATCCCTGTGGCAGTTTATATACTGGTGGTGGTGTGCTCTAATTGTGTATTGAGTTACAAACACACCCTGTGCTCTGTTGTGGTGATGCGGGTGGGATAGTTATTGATGCAGGATCAGCTATTTTTAATATTTTCTTATCTCGTTGTAGTCAATGGGGGGGGGGGATTCCTTGTGGCAGCTCCATGTCTGGTGTAAAGTTGCACTGTTGACTCGTGTGCATGTGGTCTGAGAGTATAGCATCCAGGGTAAGTGTGCTGCTCCTTTCCCACCCATAATGCTGTCCTGTTTTGACTGTTCTGCCAGGGTATCTTCAGCGATGCAGCAAATATGCCAGTGAAATCTTCCACCGACATCTCTTTCATGCCAGTGGTGTATCTCATGTTCCACCGCCATTGTAATATTTTGGCTTCCACCAAATATTGTAGCCCCTCAACCACTGGAACTCAAGGACAGAATTGCAGCCTAAGTTCCTTTCCTTTCCACTGACCTAGTATTTTGTTTGTTGAGTTTAAACTGATAATGCCCAGATCAATCACAGCAAAAAGTTACTCATTTTCATTACATGAATGTGTCTTGCTATGATGCATACAGTCGGATCAGACCCAGTAGACCAGACCGATTTAACTCACTTCCATAAGGCAGGATATCTTGATCTTAGCCTTTTCTTGAATTTGAAAACTTCCAAGAAAGGTTTGAACAACCTCCCCAAGCGATTCCATTGTTGAACAGCTCTCATATTTAGGACTCCTCCCCCTCCCGGAGTACCTAATCTACAACTGCCGCCCTGCAATATTGCTTCTTGTGCTATTATCAGTAGATATGGGAAAGAAGTGAACTATCATTTAAAAAGAGGATAAATGTCATAGTGATATCACATAGGATGAAGGGGAATATATTACAGTTCTCATCTAATGACCATGGAGATTTTGAAGTGAGATAGAGGGCTTCTTTACTCATGATGAAACACTTCTTAAACACTTAAAAAAAAACAAGAATGGATCCATTCCCTTCCATTCCCTTTCCTTTTAGCTCTTTATTAATGTCTTATGTTATTTATATCCCATCTCATAACCTATCTTCAGTATCTTGCTGCAGCTTCCAGCTATTAAAATGATAGATAAATAAATATATCTCCCCTGGCTACCACCCAAAAAAGAAAAGAAAAAAGAGCTACCCATTTGATAAACATCCTGAGTGCATTTATGCTTTCTGTGATTGACGGATATTCTGATGTACCATTTCGACTCTACAGTATGGCTCTTACATGTGAATGGCTGGAACCCTAAATAAGGGTTGAGATCTAAATAACTATGCCAGTGAGTCCAAGGCTTCCATGCGCCCAGTGAGATTTTTGCCTGTCCCCACACCCTACCCCTCAATAGCAGCAACCACCCTTCCCCATGACCTGTCACAAACTGCTCTTGAAACTTCCCTCCGTTTCAAAAGCAGGGTTGCCAGAGAACATTCGTACACCTTTTAAATCTCCCAAGGAAACAGGAGCTAGCTAGCAGGGGAGGCTGGGGACTCCTGTGTCAGTGGGGCTCCTTATCCATTGCTGCTTGTATTCTGAGCTTTATAGGAGCTATCCATGGTGCTTCGTGGTGGTGAGCCTATTTTGGGGATGGAGTACAGCACCACGGATAGCTCCTATCAAGCTCAGAATACAAGCTGCAATGGATAAGGAGCCCCACTGACACAGGAGTCACCAGCCTCCCCTGGATCGAAGGCAGCCACAGCTTCTCCTGCCTGCTCCCTCCCTGGCTAGGTCATCCACCCTGCTCCCCTGCTCCCCCTGTAGCATACCTGGACCTCTGATCAGTTACAGCAGTGGCAGAACAGGCAAGGGAACGGGCAGGAGAAGCCATGGCTACCTTATCTCCTGCCACATCAGGAGGTTTAAAGGTATATCAGTGTTCTCTGACTTTGAATCTGGCAACCCTATAAGAGTAATTTGCCATATAGCACTGGGGGAGAAGGGGCACCACTGTTTGAGAAATACAATTGTAAGCCTTTTAAATGCAGAACTCCTTGAGTGATTCTTTGGATCCTGGCTGATAGCTGGTTCTTTGTGTTGATGTCAATGAATGTCATAACTGTCTAAAGAAAGTTTTAGCAGAATAACGAGCATCTAGAAAACTATATTGAACTGAAAGGCTCATATATCTGTAAAGTTATATGCAGCTCATTTTCTAGGCGTAGTACCTACAGTTACATTCTTCTCGTACTGTGTGCTTCAAAGTATCCTGATGGATAGGGCTAAATTATTCTTAAATTCTATTTCTTAGGTCAACCTGAAAGCTCATTAGTTAAAGTTGTCTTTCTTCTGCAAAACTTCATGTTTCAGCCTCTGCTATGCTATGCACTGTGAACCAATTTATTTCATTAATGACACTCATCATTTAATTGGCTTGCAAAGCCCTCTCCAGTCTGTTATTGGTAAGTGTGTTTGTTTGTGCTAACTCCAAATTGGATCCATGCTGTTCAGATCTCTCTAAGAAATCATTAATTCCTCAGACTGCAATAATGACAGGGAGAACAAAATGAATTCTGGTAAAAGTTTGTTTGTAAACGTGAATTGTCTACATGCCATTTGGAACACTGTGAAAAATATAGAAAGAAAATAAATACTTCTGTTTTGAAAGCGTAAGTAGGAAGAAAGCCTCATAGTGGTCTTCAAAATGCCACAGAAGAGTTGCAAAATTGTTGTTGTTGTTGTTATTATTATTATTATTATTCACAACAATTCATAAAATACACAAAGCACAAATACAATAAAAACAGCATAAAATCCAATATACAAAATTTAAAACAGAATTTAAAACAACTTGAGAAGCTGAAACAATTTCAATATACCCAAAGTATACCATGTAATAAGAATGCACTACCCGATATGAAAGGGCAGAAAATAGTACATTAAAACACAAACACACACACACCAATTGTAAAAGCTAAAAAGCAATCATTTGCCTTTACATTTGGATTACTATCTTTGCTAAGAAAGCTGGCTAAACTCATGACTATGCAAATATTAAAACATGTTGAATTGTTACAAGAGCATCACACTGGCAGTGCCTCATTCTTTTGACTGTGAGGGGCAGGGGGCTAGGGTGCTGGACTTGGAGGTACAAAGCTCAAGTTCAAATGCCTGTTGAGTCCAGCTCAGTTGGTGTTGGTCTTAACCTTTAAAGCCCTAATAGCTTAGGGTCTGGTTATCTGAGGGACCGCCTGGCTCATTATGACAGGTTATTAAGATCTGCAGGAGAGGCCCTTTGGACCTTGGAGGACACCCCCACTCACAGAGGCCCGTTTGTCAGGCACATGTGAAAGGGCTTTCAATTGCATCACTACTCCCAAATTGTGGTATGCTCTCCCTTCAGAACTAAGATTGCTCCCCACACGTTCGGCTTTTCAGAAAAGAGTTAAGACACATCCATTTAATTTGGCCTTTTAAATTGTGACCAGTGGTTTTGTTGTTTCAGTGCAGTTATAATACTGTTTTACTGTGTGTATGTTTTTATGTATGATTGTTTTTACTTACTTATTTATTTATTTATTTACAGTATTTGTAGACCACTCCATTTCTAAGTAGATTCCAGGGCGGTGAACATTAAAAAGATAAAAACAGATAAAAGAAACAAAAACAATACATTGAAAACAAGGTAACATTAAAATGGTGGCAGGTCATCAAGGAAGGCTTCCCAGAGCAAGGAAGTCTTCAGCAGGTGACAAAAGCAACACAAGGTTGGAGCCTGCCTGACCTCCAGAGGCAGGGAGTTCCACAGAAGTGGAGCCGCCATAGATTTCATAGAGTTGGAAGGGGCCTACAAGGCCATCGAGTCCAACCCCCTGCTCAATGCAGGAAACTAGAGGAGGGGTCTCCCATCCAAGTAATAACCAGGCCTGACCCTGCTTAGCTTTCCACGCTCAGACAAGCTGAGCCAGCGTAAGCCCTTGTGGACTCCAATAGGGCCATGAGGAACCACCAGGAGTATGCCATCTGATGACCTCAGTGACGGGCAGGTTGGTATGGGAGTGGGTAACCTGGCCCCAAGTTGTTTCGGGCTTTGTACACAAGCACCTGTGTACCTGAATCGATTAAAAGTGCCTTGGTGACCTCTCTGAAAAGGTGGTGTATAAATGTTGTTAATAAATAAATATTTGTTTAGGAACTTCACTGGATGGGCTTGGGCTGTTTAGGAAAAAATCTGGAAAAGCAGATTCTAGCAGCTGATTCAAGGGCATAGAAAATATAGTCTCTATTGTGCCCAAGTTCTTTGTATGCACCATACACCTTACCATAGTATTTGAACCTGCAGCCTTTGGCATAGAAACAATATCCTCTGTGTCATCCCTGCCACCTCAGCTGTCCAAGAGATGGGCAGGGGCAATTGGAGATGAGAGGAGCGGTGAGAATCTGAAGGGATCAGGTTCCATAGAGGTCCTTTATGCTACTGCATGCTCATGGTGGACCAAGGCACTTGAGCATAATGTGACTATGTACCTTATGGGTGGTAGTGTCCATCCAGGGTCTGTTGTGGAACCTAGGTCTTTCAGGGCATGAATGGGCTCTCTGCACCATACTAGCCAACTCTTAAGTGCAGGTGTCACCCAGTGGTGGTGGGATGACCTGATCCATGGTGGGAGGAGTGCCACCAGCTTGGAGGCCTCTAGTCTCTGCCATGCTCCTAGTGATGCCCCATGGGATCACAGAGTCTGTCTGTAATTAAGACAGACAGGAGATCCAGATTATTATTATTTTTTTCAATGCCCCTCTTCACTTGTTATTCATAGTTGCATTAACAATGATCAGATTTATAAATCTCTTCTGTTTAACAGGGGAGGAAAGCTGCACAAAATTTCAAATTGCATGTTCTTTAGTCTTACTACCAATTACATTTCTCCAGTGTTTGTAGGGGGATGGAAATAGTGAAGGCCTTTTTGATGTGACTGTTTCACCCACTCCTTTGATGTTGTGCATCCCATTTTTCAGCTGTTGGCACTAATGTGTTTTGCATTAGCACTACAGAGTGGATAAGGTCCTGTCTCTGTCACTAGCCTATTGAAAATGTTGAATGGAATTTTCTAATTGTAATACCCTGATCCATCTAAAGTTTAGTTGTGACTGAAGCTGCAATCCTCTGCACACTTACTTGGGAATCAGTCAGTTACTTCTGAGTAAACATGGTTAGGATTGGACTTTACAGCCTCTTGAAACCAGTGGAACAAGTTTGTTGTGCCGAACTTAACTTGCTTTTGTTGAGCCTCAATCCTGTCTTGCTTTAGCTAGGTCACAGCTAGTGTGTCTAAGATTCCCTGACTAGGCCATTCATGGTCAACAGAAGTTCTGTGTGTCTATGCCTAGACTGACTATGGAGAACTGGTTAATATGGACCATTGAGTTAATATGGACTATAGGGAACTGTTTAATATGGACCATTGAGTTGACCCATGTGGACCATTGAGTTGACCCAGGATTGCAGCCATGTAGAAGAAAGAATATCTGGGCTGATATATGTATCCATGGATACTGTTGGCATTCTGTGTTAGTTATTCATGCTAAAAAGACTGAAAACATGCCTGCACCTGTGGAGTGATGTAATAATCTCTGAACTGGCCTCCAATCATAGTGAAAAAGCAATTCACTGAGCTACCTGTGCTGAGCATTAGCATGATAACTACATAACCTGTCTTCCAGCTTTCCACCCACCCTGCTTCTTGTTCAGGGAGGAAGAGGAAGGAAAATGCCATTTGCTGTGAAGCAGCAGAAGAGAGGATAAGTGCCCAATGTAGATGTGTGGTCCCACCGCTGCCCATTTTTTGAGTGACCCTCTAAAATGGAAATGAATGGAACTCTTCCTTGCATTGGCTGCCAGCCTCCGTCGCACACATATGTCCAAGAAACAGGAAGGATAAGCAGCCTGGCTTCTTAAAATACCTTTCTACCCATCTTTTTGAATGAAAGGATATGTTCTCAGTCCTTTTTATAAACTGGTAATGTCATTGTAAATTCCATGGTACACATTTTTTTTAAAGGACAATAATCATTGCAATTGACTATGAGCAAAGTATATTTATGTATGTATTTTGCTGGCTCAAAGCTGGCAATTTTCAGTGCCGTCCTTGGTCAAATTAGTTGGCATGAAATAGGTGGAACATGCTGTAGTTCAGACAGTGAAGGCATAGCCAGCTCATGGACAGCTGAGGCAGCCAACTATGTGAATGCAAAACGACTCTTCTTCAATTCCATTGGCTCATTTCTATATCCTGGTGGCATCAGTCTTATGCCACCAGCTACTATGTGGCATTATGTGAGCAGCTATACCAACCATTGATTTGGGGGGGGGGGGGAAGGAAAAAACCATTTTTCCAGCATTAAAAATCCTGAAGCTTTGGCCAGAAGGATTGGTTACACATTTTTGTTTTTTATTTTACCAACATTTGAATTGAAGGACAATTATGATTTATTATGTATGGTTCCTATACCTTTCCTATCTGTTAATAATAATTCCCATCTGTCATTAACTGAAGATAACCACTGCCTAGGGCCCCGGACAAATTGGGGACATACACTATACAGTCTTGGTGGTGTATGTTTGCCTGTGGAGGAGAGCATGTGCCCAATAGATGTGGGGCTCTAAAATATATTTCAGCATGGAGCGTATTAATTTAGCCTCATAATTCATAGGTTTCCCTCCCCTCAAGTCTAATGGAATTTTTCCTCCTTCTGCCTGCAGACAGAATAGCAAGTCGAGGAATATTGTATATTTGAAAAATATAGTAGTCCACTATACTGCTGAGTTGTTGGGGTTGATAGAAGCATATCAAAAAGAAAGGACTATACCTGCCATTTTGACTATGCCTTCTTGTAGACATGATGAATCATCAGATTTATAAGGATTTTCTTTTTACTGAGTGAATTCAATATTATTATTATTATTATTATTATTAATATTTATTTATCGCCCATCTGGCCGGCAACCGGCCACCCTGGGCGATGTACATAGAATAAAAACAATAAAATACATTTAAAACAATATAAATTTTTTAAAATTTTAACCCACCCCTACAGAAGCAATAGTGCTTCTAACTTAAGCCTACACAATATGCAATCTACCAACCTGGATGCAGCTCATCAATCATGATCAGTGGCCCACCACTAAACCCCCTGTTTTGGCTACCTGCTTAGTGCTGCAAAAGTGTGTGCATTCGTAGAGCCCTTGGCAGAGCAGTTTATCTGCCTGTCTATCTACATATGTGTACCCTGTCCTTCTTTGTACAATCAGGGCAGCTTCCAACATAGTGCATAAAGTATCAGCATAACTTTAAACAAAATTGAAAACTATGATAAGCAATAAAACTAAGAAACCAGCTAAAAAGAAATTGTTTTACTGGAAGTGATAGGAATTGAATCTGAGCTGTGGTAATAAAATGTATGGTTTTGAGATGGGCTTCACATGTCTGAGGATCAGGGAATGGCAAGGCTACATGGTCATTCTTAATCTTAACACCCTCCACCTACAGCTTTTTTCCTTGAGATCATGGTATCTCTTAAGCCAAAAAACAATTCTTAGTACGAGTGACACATCCACCTTTCTTGTGTCTCTGCTGCTTCAGCAAGCACCGTGACCACAATTTCTATGCTCACCTGCTGCTCCTGTCATCAAGGGGGAAGACAGCGAGAAGGCTCAGCAAGTCAACACAAGGGAAAGGAAGTGAAGCTGGAAATTAAATTTGTGGGCATTATCAGTGCAGGTAGAAGAACGGAGCAAATGAATTTATCTGTGGGAGACGAATTTCATAGCACACAGCTTAAATAGACGCATCTCAGCAGAATAGCCCCTCCTGCCCCCTTCTCCTTTGAAGTCCCCTGTTGGACTTATTGTTGAGTCTCACAGGCTAGTTTGATATAAAGGGTCCTAAAATGCTTGTGGCTAACTTGGAAAGCTTTTTCAAACTAACCATGTACTTTGTGACCAAAATGTTAACTTAAGGCCCATTCTCTAATCACAAGCCTCATCACACCGATGGCAGATAACCAGTAGATATGAGCATTCAGCATGGTAGGCATGGTACATTCTTGCAGAGAGTAGGGCATTGGAGAAGCCTGGCTGTGGACCATCTCCTATGTGTTTGGAGCTTCTGGGTGACTGTAACTGTAAGAACGAATAGGCACCTACTTCTGTTCCAGCTGGACTGCCTCTTCCCTCACCATAGGGATATCTAGGCACCAAAATACATGCAATTTTAATCACATACTTCTGCCCTTGATTGCAGGGTTGTTTCTCACAAATTGCCCTGATCTGAATTGGAATCTTTGAGTGGGAACTAGTGGGCTTTAACCAGTGGCGTAGCGTGGGTTGTCAGCACCCGGGGCAAGGCAAGTAATTTGCGCCCCCTAACCCGTGGATTTTAGCACTCGAGTCTCTTCCACTAGATGGGCCCAAAGGCAAGACCCAGTGGCCAAGGCGAGCTGGAAGGCGGCTTCCACGGGCGCTTCGGCCCGGCGCTTCGCAGGACCCAACGGCGAAGGTCTGGGCGAAAGACGCACTTGGCACCAATCGCCGCAACCCCCGGACATTTTCTTCCCCCCCCCCAAAGGACACGACTCGGTTTGCTCCGAGCAATTTAAAAAAAAAAAGGCGCTTTTGCAAATATTTAGATAAGCACAGGACGACTCAGCACTAAGCCAACAAGGCAAGTGGGCCGAGGGGGGGGGGTCCTGTTTGCAACTCTCCGGGTGCCCCCTACCTAGGCAGAAGGAGGGTGCCGGGGGGGCTCCGGGCGCCAGTGACATGTTGGCAGGCAGCGTGCCGGGGCGCCTCCTCCGGGGCAGAGGCTCGCTCCCCGCGCAGCGTGGCGAGAAGGCCGGCGGAGGGGAGCGGCGGCGGCGGTGGCGGGCGGGCGGGCGGGCGGGCATCGCAGCCATTTCCCGGCCACCCTCTTCGCTGCCCTATCGATTATGCAGATGGGCCGATCAATCTGCCCTCTGCTGAGCCGAGCCGGGCGTCGAGGCACTCCTGCCTGCCAGGGCGAGGCGAGGCAGGCAGCAGCCCGTCCACCCGCCGGACTCTCCGCCGCGCCGCGCCCGCGCCGCGCCGCTGAAACGCGCCCAGCCCGGGCAGCGTCGCCTCCTTCGCCGCCGCCGCCGCCTGGCGGGGCGCCTTCCCCTCCTGCCCGTGTCCGGCCCGAGGCACCTGCGCGGCGAGCGACACAAAGTTTGCTGGGGGACCCGATCCAGGCGGGGGGCCGGGCCGGGCCAGCCCCATGCAAAGCAGTCCGGGCGGGGCGGCAGCAAAGTTGCCACTTACGCGGCTGGCTCCCGCCTTCCTTCCTTCCAGCAGCAGGAGGGGGAGAAGACGACGACGAGGAGGAAGGATTTATTTCCAAGTGGAAATAAAAGTTTTCCCCACCTTTCAAGGGCGCATGAATTTAGTAGTAGTAGTAGTAGTAGTAGTAGTAATTCACATACATAATGTGACATAAAGCGAAAAACAGGCCGCTGCCCCAAGGAGTTAACAGTCTCTAACTGGGCGCAATCTTATGTGTGCTTAGACAAAGAAAAGTCCTACAACTCCCAGCACGCCCCTGCCAGCATATAGGGTGCAACCATGCTGGCTGGGGCATGCTGGGAGTTGTAGGACTTTTTTCTGTCTTAACCCGCATAAGATTGCGCCCCAAGCTTGCAGGGGCAAGGGTAACAGTAGAAGAAGGAGGATTCCTTCCTCCTCCTCCTCGTCTTCTCCCCCTCCTGCTGCAGCTCCGGCGAGGCGGTTAATCCCGGGAGGAGGAGGCGGGGCTACAGATCCCATGAAGGCTGCAGAGAGAGTGAGTGAGCCAGGCAGGGGCAGAGAGCTGCGAGTGCGAGCGCGCCCCCCCCAGATGTTGCGCCCGGTGCGGCCGGCCCCCCCTGCACCCCCCACGCTACGCCTCTGGCTTTAACACCTTGCCCACACTGCAGTCCCAGTCTGGACTGTGGGGGCCCACGCCTGTACTTTGCATTGACAAAAAAGCAAATGGGACCTCTTTTGGCAATGCCAACTGCAGGCAAGGGTCCCCCAATCTGGAATGGGACTGCAGCGGGGACAGGGACTGCATACTGGGATATTAAGGTCTGGATCTGGATCAGGGGAGCCATGCTGGCAATTTGTAAAGAACTACCCTGTACTCAAGGGCCAAAATACATGATTAAAGTGATGGCGTTTCCCCTTTCTCCTCTCCTGTTTTGCAATGACCTTTGGTTTTAAGTAAATGGAGAGTGATTAATTGATTGAAATCATGTGTAGTTTGGCCCTATGGGGAGGAACCCAGGAGAATACTGGAGAGGCAGGCAAAGACAACACCAGGCAACTGCTTCTGTTCCAGCTGGACTGTTCTGCTAACTAACCTGCAAGAAAGAACATTGGATGCTAGGTCCTGCTCAAGCAAACCTGGTTATTTTTGTTTTGTTTTCATTTTAAATGTGTAGTTCTTGGTGTATCTCTTGTATGTTGCTTGGAGGACTATGTTCAAAAAGTAAAATATAAATCTACTAAATGAATAACTACAGGCACCCACAAAGACTATCCTTCCAGACCTCTCAGTGCCACCACTAAGAGGGTCTCCACAAGTGCCTTTTATTACCTATCAATGCTGATTGCTGCTGCTACAGTCACTCAGGGAACTCTGTCTGAACACTTGTTGACTAAGTCAGAGGCTGCTGTGCAAACTGAGCAGAACGTCCCTTTCTTTGGTAAAGGAATGAAACAGCATTAAGTATTTTTTTAAGAAGGTGCCTTATCTCTGTACTGCTCACACATATTTTTAAAGCAGGAATGGTACATAGTGGTGCCTTTTCCTTTAGCAAAATTATGTTATATGAAATGTAGGGATGGATGAGAAATTTGTTCCATTCATTTTTGACAAGAATTTTATCCAATTCACACCTCCCGGATCTTAATGTAATCTGTGGTCTGAAGTCCATACATTTCTGGGCTTATGATACATTTCATGCAACAAAAAATGTTTTTGAAAAATGCGTGCGTTTGAAAATGTGCACAGAAATACGTATGACTTTTTGTGCAGGAAGAAACCAACGCTTGCAATCTAATACGGACATGATTCTGAATGAATTTCAGGGTGGAAATCGGAGAACTTCAGTGAGCTCGTGTTTTGCTGATTCACCCACTCCTACTGAAGTCACATGGGATTATCTTAGAGCACTTTGTGACTTTGCTTTCTAAACTGCAAATAGCCACAGTCACTGTAGTGGTTAGAAACACCCTGAGTAACAAAATATTTTTTAAAAAATCCTGTAATGTACACACAAATAGTGTGGGTGTATTACTCCTCTTTAAAAGAGAATCTGTATTACTGCTCTTCCCTTACTTTAAATTTTCTCACTGAATATTTGTGTGCGTGGCATAGAATACCCAGGGTACTTGTGTCTATTTCCTTCCTTTCTTCTCTTCTTGTTGCAATCATTCCTTTCTTCCCTTTTCTATTACAGTTCCTTCCTTTTGGGGCTTGGTGAATTCAGCCTGGAATCTTTGCTCCGTGGGAAAACGGCAATCACCAGTCAATATAGAAACCAGCCATATGATCTTCGACCCCTTCCTTACACCTCTTCGCATAAACACAGGGGGTAGAAAGGTAAGATTCTGGGCATGGCTTTGGCTGTTTACTGCAATGTGTATTTAACATTGGCTCTTTTCTGTATGTACAGTAATACCTTGGATTGCAAGTAACTTGGTTTGAGAGCGTTTTGCAAGACAAGCAAATTTTTAAATATTTATTTAATTTTTTTTTTACTTGATATACAAGCGACGTCTTGCAATACAAGTACTGTAGTACGGCTTAAATTAAAAATCTCTGTACAATTTTTTTTGGGGGGATTTCATTTTGATATAAGAGTGTTTTGCATTACAAGCACATTTCCGGAACGAATTATGCTCTCAATCCAAGGCATGACTGTATAACGATGCCTGCAACATCAGTTGAAATCTTGGGCTCCCAGTCTTCTTGGAGGACCTCCCCTCTACACTTTCTACCCTTCCCTTCCCATTAGCAAAACCATGCAGAGATGTACTGTTGTAAGTAACTTTCTAATCATATGCTGTGATGCATCTCATGTACTATTCTTAACTGAGGGATTTTTTTCTTAATATTTGGAGATTTCCAAAATTGCAGGTTGCAATTTTCAACTTGATAAGGCTGGTTAAATCTTTGTACTCAAAGATCCTCTATCCCTTGTTGTGCAGGAAAACATGAAGTCATATGTTTTAATTCTTAAGTATCCCTACTTGAGGTCATACAAATGTTCCATCTACTTTTTCCTGACAGTGGACTTAATCCTCCCTGAAGTTTTAACAGTATAGGTTACTGGCATTTTTCTCTAAACTTTCAGCTGTTTCGTGAATGAGGAATAGCCCTGAGCTGAAATGCCCCCCTAATTTCACTGCCCTTTTGTGTGGACAAAGGATTCCCCTTTCAGTGATGCTTTGGGAGCAGCCAGTGAACAGGAGCAAAGTGTTTGCCCATTCTAGGGGTGGAAGGGAGTTATTTTCTGTATTGCCTAGGGCCATGATGATAATCTCTCTCTCTCTCTCTTGCTGGGCTGCAAGGGTGAGCAATGAAACCAGCCCCGGGGAAAGATATTGTTTCCAGTTCCCTAGGGGATGCATCCCCTCTCTCTGCACACTGTACTGTGGGTCATTTCGTTGCCTACTCTCACAGTAAGGGAAGAGAGGGAATGCATCCCTGCACTCTCTTGACAACCAGATGGCATTCCCTCTCCTCACACCACTGTGTAGCCAGGCTGATTGGCTATAAAGTGTGGTATGATGTTTTCTCATTCACTACATGATCCTTGATTGACTGTGCCTGCAAACAGCCATGAAAATACAAAAGCAGCTCATTTTGGAAGGCTGCACCTCCTTCAGATCCTCCTGTCTGCCCCCAAAATCCAGGCAATAATTCATCGCAGCCCTGCTTAGGAACAACTTAAAGTGAGTTCACCCCCTTTAACATCAAGCGATAACTTGCACATGTGCAACAGGCACCGCAGTTCCAACGAAAAACCACCATAAAAAGAATATCACCTGTCATTATATTTTACCCAAAGTTTTTCCATGAAAGCAGGTTCAGTTTGGCTACAAGTCACTGAGCAATTCGACCTCAAGTGGTGAATGTTTATGTGGGAATCGGTTGTTAAATATTAGCATTGTGCATCCTATCTCATGTGGGTACTGAGAGCAGAATACTACAGTTCAAAAATAATTCTAATTTTGCAAGTCCTTTGGAAGAAAGTCACTGCTTATGCTCTGAAAAGCAAGTTGAGCATGTCTCCCACATATTATAAGAAAGTCAGTAGCAAAGCCAATGTGCCTCCCTCAGCTCTGTCTGGATTCTACAGTTAAAGCACACCAGTGTCTATTATTTGTGTGGCAATGAAGATGTTCTGCATCCAGCACCATGAGACACCCTGTTTGATTTCTCCAGGCCAAGGATCATGGCCCCATTCACAGCTAGGTGGTTCATAGTGGTTAGAAGTTTGTTTGTTTTCTGTTTAAAATCCAGTGTCATAGCAATGCCTGCTAGGCTGCTATGCCCCCTTAATAAAGTGGCATGAATAAGGTGGTGATGGCAGTGGTGATAATGGTGATAAATCTACATCAGAGCACATTTAGTGCTTATGCCATCCACTGCTGCAGTGCACCCATTCAAATTTCTGTATAGTCTACCTCCAGATGGCAGCTTCACCCGCAGCTGATTTAGAACTATACTGCTACGTCAGAAGTTGGGAGAAATATACTCCGTAGACCAGGGGTGGGGAACCCCAGACTCAGGGGCCAAATCCAGCCATCCTGAGGTCCGTGTCTTGCCCCATGGCCTGGCACCCTTTCCCCCAGCCACTTACCATTTGGTGGTTTCCCTGCTTTTGTGCCGTTTTTCCCCATTCTAAAAGGTTGAAATGCTTCTACATCACAGCAAGGGGGAGACCAACCTGGGCCCGTACATCGGCTGGAGAGGGAGCAGCTGCAGGGAGCTCGCACCACCCCCTCCCTGTCAGAAGGAACACACAGCTCCAACTGACAGTTCCCTGGGGCGGCAGACTCTGGCTTCATCCATTGACCAGAGAACCGGGGGGCACTGGGAGGCTGCACCCCCTGCCTCCCAGGAGTAACATCACAGCAAGGGGGAGACCAACCTGGCCCCGTACATCAGCTGGAGAGGGAGCAGCTGCAGGGAGCTTGTTTTGCCCTTCCCTGCCCCCCCCCCCAAAAAAAAGAAGAAAGAAAGAAAGAAAACCTATAAGAACCTTTTTAACTAAGAACTGGTGCCTGAGTTTTGCATTCTTCCTCCTCCCTCCCAATCCCTTTTCCTTTTGTGTCTTGTCTTTTAGAATGTGAGCCTGAGGGCAGGGACTGTCTTATTATTAATCTTTGTAAGCCACTCTGAGAGCCTTTTCTGGCTGAAGAGCGGGGTATAAATGCAATAAATAAATAAATTAGTTACTGGCAGCAAGAGTTTTAAGCTACAACATGCTGGGGGCTTTTGTACTTTTGGCCCCTTCCCTTTTGCCTTTGGCCCCACTGAGAGTTTCTCTAAACTTGCACACACACACCCTGAGAGCTTCTCTAAAATTGAATTTGGTCCTCAGGCTGAAAGAGGTTCAGCACCCCTGCCATAGATGTAGTTTTGGGCAGCTAGATGATTCTGAAATGGGAGCCTGCAAGGAGAGCTACCCTTCAAATCCCCATCAGTGGCTCAAAATCCCCTGGAACAAGAATGAAAGTTATATTTCATGTACAACGCAGTTTTCTACATATAATTTTCCCTTTGGGAAATATATATATATAATGTGCATATATTGGCTTCTTAGTGAGTGTCAGTCACGTCTATTTGCTAGTGGATATGAAGGACTCTGCCTGTGACTATGTTAGCCTTGGGATGGCTACGCATGATCTCGGCCATCCCAAATAATTGGTGACAGCCAGAGATCCAAAGCTAGAGCTGACGCCTATTGAACAGATGATAGGAACGTGGCTGTGGGAGGGACTGTTGTCAAATTCTTAGCAAGCTATGATACATGGCTGGTAGGTCGAAGCTCCATTCAGCTTGATGGGTCAACGGTTGTGCAAGCCTGGTCCAGTATGTACCATTGATTAACTGCAACCACTTCCCCCATTTTTACAGCCCTAGGCAGGAAGCAAAACCAAGAAGTTAATGGTGTCCATCGCCCATTTCTGGTAGGCCGCTTTCAGCATGGCTGGTTACAAGGTACTGAGGCCTCACTGTAGACAAAATGTCAGAGCTGAGGTTTTCTAGAGCAAGGGGCCTTCCTTCCATGCATTGCTATGGAAGCTCTATGCAAAACTGAATGCTGTGTGGCCCAAACAGTAACAAACAGCACACTACGCCAGTGTAGCGTAGTGGTGAGAGTGTTGGACTGGGACTCGGGAGATCCGGGTTCTAGTTCCCGCTCGGCATGAAACTCACTGGGTGACTTTGGGCCAGTCACTGACTCTCAGCCTAACCTACCTCACAGGGTTGTTGTGAGGATAAAATGGAGTGGAAGAGGAGGATTATGTAAGCCGCCTTGGGTTCCTTGCAGGAAAAAGGCGGGTATAAATATAATAAAGAAATAAAATAAAATAAATTCTGGGCTTGCCAAGATGTTTCCATAAGAGCTGCGCATAGAAATGAAGGCCTTAATACAGGGATGGGAAAGGAAACCTGTGGCTCTTCCAATGTTGTTGGACTACAGCTCTCATCTTTCCTGACATTGGCCTTGCTAGCTGGGGCTGATGGGATCTGGAGACCAACAGCATCCACAGGGCCACAGGTGCCTCACTCCTGTCTTAAAACATAGCAACATGAACAACTGAGTGTGCAGACAGATGGAGGTGGGCGTTTTTTCTTGTGCAATCAGCATGCAAGTATTTCGAGGTGATGTCATGGGATCATTCCTCCATTATTTACTCTACGGCTTCCTTTTATTATGAAGAGGCTCTCCAGCTCCACAAGACAGTGTGTCGCTGGCACACCTAATTGGATTCCAAGATCTGAAATATCAGCTTGAGATGCTTAATGAGTTTACATGCAGATGAATTCCCCCAGAAGGAATGCCGATATCGAAGAAAATCCACATGTTGCAATTCTCTCATAATAATGCTGCCTTTGTTTTTTTTATTATATGAATATTTTTTTAAAAACAACAAGAACAACAAGCCTGTTTGCAGATAAACTCTCCCTTCTAATAGAAAATTCAGACTCTCATTAATTTACACAACACATTCCCCTGCTCTTCACAAACAAGCAGAAGAAAAATAATACCACTTTCTGTAGTTTCCCTTGGTGCTCACAATACATAAGTATCACTGGAGCAAACAAAAGAATTTATTAAGGGACAAGTGCAGATCCATGTCAATCAAACAATAAACACCATGGCCCCTTATCCCCAGAATGCCTGAGATGGTATTTATTTTTAAAGGCTAAAAATATTGTAGATTTATTCTTTTAGCTGACTCCTAAGGAGTGAAAATGGCATCAGGGAAAAATTCTCAAGCTGGTCCCCTGGAGAGGACCCAAAGGTTACCTTAGGGCTGTGTAAACAGCTGCTTGATATGTACTTTGCAGTTTGTACTCTGAAGCTCAAGTTGCCAGGCCTTTGCTTAGGCCCTTTGCTAATCTTTTAATGTGTTTGGGCACTAAGAAAAGATGTGGGTGTGGCCTTTTCTGCTTCATTGCTTTGTTAGTCTTAGGAACATGCTTTATACCAGGAGTGGGCAACCTATTTTCTGCTGAGGGCTGCATTGCCTTGTGGGTAATCTGTTGGGGGCTATATGTCCATGGTGAACAAGACAGAAGCCAGGGATGAGCAGGGCCAGAGCCAAAGTGGGTGGATCACTGCTTTTTCTCTTTCTGTCATTCCCTTTTCTATCTTTCTTTCTGCCAACATGTTTTCTCTCTCTTCCTCTTCTTTCCGACCCAGCAGGCTGCCAGGGAAGGGACAGATCACTCTTGCCAGAGGTCTGAACTGATCACATTCAGAGGACTTTTGAAATTAGGCTGAGGGCCGCATGAAATTAGGACAAGAGCTGCAAGTTGCCCACCCGTGCTTTCTACCATGTCAGACCATTGGTCCATATAGCTAAGTACTGTCTCTACACTAACTGGCAGTGGCTCTCCAGGATTTCGGGCTGGGGTCTTTCCCAGCTTTACCTGGAGATGACAAGAATTGAACCAGTAGGGGAGGCTGGTGACTCCTACGTCAGTTGGGCTCCTTATCCATGGCAGTTTTTATTCTGAGTTTTACAGGAGCTATGCAGGGTGCTCCATGGTGGTGAACCTATTTTGGGGGTGGAGTACAGCACCATGGATAGCTCCTAAAAGCTCAGAATAAAAGCTGCAGAACAAGATGACCATCTAAAGACAGTATGGGATAATGAATTTGAAGAGGTGACCTTGAAGGCGGGCTGGAACAATATATGGGATAGACGGATAATTGTGAAAGTTATGTCAACTAGGATAAAGGAGAATTTCTATAAAATAACATGGAGATGGTACTTAACTCCAGTAAGATTAAATAGAATAGATAACAATTGCTCCGCACTTGTAGTATCAAATGCAAAAGGGGACAGTTAAAGAAGAAGAATTTTATGGATATAAATATGGAATCAATTATTAGACTATGTATTAATAAAGGGGAAGGGGAATATGCCTTGTCAGGATATGTTATATTTTTGGAATGTGGAATTTAATTGATCAAGGGGATGGAAGTATATTAGTTGGTCCCTAGGCGGGTGGGGGGTGCACCTTATGATTTATTTTAGTTTTATGTTTGTGTTTTACAGTTTTGTATGTAGTTCATAATAATTAAATACAATTTATTTTAAAAATTTTTTTAAAAAGCTGCAATGGATAAGGAGCCCCACTGACACAGGAGTCACCAGCCTCCCCTGTGAACCAGTGCAGACCAAGGATTGGGATCTACTGGTAGATATCTGGATGATTTGCAGTAGATTAGCAGGGATGTTGAAGAGTCCTTGGTCTCGAGTCACGAGTCGAGTCTCGAGTCCGAGTCCGAGTCCTTGGTCCAAAATGGTGACTCACGAGTCATGAGTCATGAGTCACTCCCAAAACTGACTCCACGAGTCCCTATTAAAATCACTGGGGTTTCCCCCCAACAAAATAAGGCTACTTCATATGTGTGGCTTAAATAAATTCTAGGCACAAGTGTGCCTTTTTATTTCAAAACTCTGCAACTGATTTTGGCAAGAACAGACCAGGCAGACAAACCCAAAATAACCAGACAGGCAGAGGAGGCAGGGAACCCCAAACAGGCAGGCAGAGGCAGCCAACCCCAAAATGTCTGAAAGGTTGCATTTTAGGGAAATGATTTTAAAAAATAAACTTGCTGTACTTCCTAAAACCTATCCATGTTGCATCTGAGGAACACGAGTCCTTGGTCTCGAGTCTCGAGTCCCATTAAAAATATTGGGACTCGAGTCTGACTCGAGTCAGTGGGGGGACTCAGTCCGACTCACGAGTCGAGTCCTCGAGTCCGAGTCCCCATCCCTGTAGATTAGTAAGGATTTCTGACTCCTAGTTGTTTAACAATAGCAACAACTATTGGCGGCTTTTGATACCATCGACCGTGGTGTCCTTCTGGGGCAGCTGTCTGAGTTGGGAGTGGGGGGTACTGCATTGCAGTGGTTCCTCTGCTACTTGGATGGATGGCTCCAGAAGGTGGAGCTTGGGGGATATTGTTCGACCCCGTGGACTCTCCAGTATGGAGTTCCACAGGGGTCAGTCTTATCCCCCATGCTATTCAACATCTACATGAAACTGCTGAGTGGGGTCATCCTGAGTTTTGGAGTGCGTTGCCATCAGTATGCTGATGACATGCAGCTCTGTCATCTTCAGCAAGGTGAGGCTGTGGATGTGCTAAACCGGTACCTGACTGCGACAATCAACTGGATGAGGGCTAACAAACTGAAGCTCAATCCAGACAACACTGAGATGCTGTTAGTAGATGGTTCCTCTGACCGGATGGAGGGTGTTCACCCTGTTCTGGATGGGGTTGTACTCCCCTTGAAGGAGCAGGTTTGTAGCTTGGGGGTGCTCCTTGACCCATCTTTGTCACTTGAGGCTCAAGTAGCCTCAGTGGGACGGAGTGCCTTCTACCAGCTCCGGCTGGTGGCCCAGGTACTCCCCTATCTGGACAGGGATAGCCTGGTTTCAGTAATCTATGCTCTGGTAATCTCTTAGCTTGACTACTGCAATGCACTCTACGTGGGGCTGCCCTTGAAGACTGTTCAGAAGCTGCAGATTGTGCAAAATGTGGGAGCCAGATTAATAACTGGGTCCAGGAGGTCTGAACATATAACACCAGTTCTGGCCCGCTTGCATTGGCTGCCTATATGCTACCAAGCCTGATTCAAGGTGCTGGTTTTAACCTATAAAGCCCTACATGGCAATACCTGATGGAACGCCTCTCCCAGCCACAATCTACCCAGACACTATGTTAAGCATCTGGGGCCTTCCTCCAACTGCCACCCCCAACGGAGGCTTGGAAGGTGGCAACAAGGGGGAGGGCCTTTTCTGTGGTAACCCCCCCCCAACTGTGGAACAAGCTCCCCACTGAGGCCTGCCTGGCACCAACTTTACTATCCTTTCGGCGCCAGGTTAAGACTGCCCTCTATGCTGAGGCATTTAACAGCTCCAAATAGTACATGGGGTGGAGGTTATGTCACCTTTTTAACCAGTCTACTTTTTATAACCTTGTTCTTAGCTATTTGAATAATTTTAAAATTGTTTTTAAATGTCTAGTGAAATATTTTTGAAGTTTTTATTGTTTGTATTTATATTGCATTTTCTTATGTTTTGTAATTGTTTTAAACCGCCCAGAGAGCTTTGGCTATTGGGTGGTATAGAAATGAAATGAAATAAATAACAACAACACCACTATGACTTCCTCTCCCTTAAATTATAGTGCTGAAATGAAGAAAGCTTCGGGAAGCTGAGGGAGGTAATCAGGCATGGAATTTGGGGCAGAAAGACTGTGAGCTCCATTTGGTTCTGCTCCTCAGAATAAATTCCTGGACTCTGAATGTTTTTAATTCTAAGTGTGTATCTTTTGCGTCAGGCTCCGCCATCCTGAATTCTGCCCGCCTTTAGTATAGGCTATGCTGAGCTACATGGACCAATGGTCTGACTCAGAGTAAGGCAGCCTCCTATGCTCGTAGCTGATTCCCAAAGTCATTTTAGATATTCTTGGGTCATCCAGAAGTATCCACATTTTGAAAGCTCCGCGTTACATATTGCATTCATCCTAAAACTTTTCCTGCAGTTGCATCTCTACACCAAACAACTTCCTCCAGTGAAAGAGATAACACAGTGTGGTAACAGGAATGAAGCCCCATTCACACGTTTACTGAGTGAATTTTCCACTTTGAATGAAGTGGAACTTAATGGAGTCAATAAAACAAGGATCTAATCTGTGTTGAAAGAAAAGGTTTACATGCTGGGTCTGCACAAGGCACAGTGACCTAACAGTTCTTTCAAAGAAATTCCTTTGGTTTGCAAAATGGAATTTATGTTGTCACTGAAAATCTGCTAGTTCAAGCAGAACTGTGGAGCAAAAATTATTATGGTATACAGTAATATTGGGTCCACTTCACCTGCAATTTTATGCACTGTTACCCTTTCACAGTGTTGTGAACAGAATTTCTTTTTAGTCCTTGGCATTAGGAAATGTATTACTGATGTGGAGTGCTAATATATGTTAATAATACTCTTTTCAGTCTCTTTCTGTGCTTTGCCGATCATTGGAATTAGTGTTGTTGCTGAAGTTCGTAATTAGCTGGTTCAGAATGTGAGTTTGTCCAGCTTGTAGTACCCAGATGTATTATGAATCAGCTGTCATTTCCCCCTAGAAGTTCAACTTCTCAGAATGTAAAACAAGCTTTTGAGCATGAGTGGTCAGCAATCAGCAGATTAAGCATCCAAAGCCAGATCCTTTTTAGGTGCATGCACAAAATTTCTTTAATATTAAACTCTTACTCTCAATAAAACCTTAACCCATTCCTGTGAAATGATGCAAACTACAAAGATAGTTCATTAGTAGTGCTTTGATGTTAGACCCTTACTCTCAGTGAAACATTTGCTGTGATGCACTGTTTGATCAGATTACCTGATAAAGCAGCTGCTTGTTTGTTTTTGGTACCATGTGGGTAAATTATTTGTTTGGGTCAATTCTCCTGATTATTTCTTGCAAACATTTTATGTGGTTGTTCTTCCCCATCCAGGTGTAAAAACCCTTCTTGTTCCTGGGTGTGTTTCTTTGGGGAAAGGATGGTGGTTGTTTGATTTCCAAGTGGCTTTCAGCCATAGTGATTGCTGGGAATTACACAGTTCCCATGGGGGCAAGACAATGAAGTACATGTGTGTAGCTCCATCAGCTCACATTTGCCAGTGTCATGGACCAGAAGAGAACTCTGGGGAAACAGAAACGCTTTTTCTGAACTCTCTCCAAGAAAGTTCATAAATAATGACCCAATTCCGAATTGAGCTGAAAGGAGTTCACCCATCACACATGGTTACATTCTTTTGCATTTCTTTTTTTTTTTTTTTTTTTTTAAATATTTTATTAAATTTTAAAACAATACAAAGAAAATAACATACACACATAACTAATATTGTGCTCCCATCACCATGGGACCAAACAATCCAATAACTCTATAATTGTTCATTATTCCAAAAATACAATATATCTTGACAGGGTAAACTCCCTTTCCCCCTTTTAAACACATATTCCAAAAATAAACCCCAAATATCCTTAAAATTATTTTTCTTTAATTGACCCCTTTTGCATTTAATATTACAAGTCAACATATCATTCAAAGCCATATCCCATACTTCCTTATACCATTCAGTAATAGTGAAAACTTGCTGGATTTTCCATTTCCTTGCTATCATTAGTCTACCTGCCGTTAACAAATTTATGATTAATTCTTTAACATTTTGTGAACCGATCACCTTTTCCGTTATTGTTAGCAAAGCTAGTTTAGGGCATACCTCTAAATCAACTCCAACAATTTCTGATATTTCCTCAAAAATCATTTTCCAAAAATCCATTACATTTTTACAACTCCACCACATATGAGCATATGTACCCAATTCCTGACATCCTCGCCAACACATTGGAGAACATTTATTATCTATTCTATTTAATCTCACTGGGGTCAAATACCATCTCCAAATTAGCTTATAAAAATTCTCTTTAATTCTTATAGACATATTTTTCAATATTCGCCTATCCCAAATCTTATTCCACTCATCCTTTGATATTTCCTCTTCAAACTCTGTATCCCAAACTATTTTAAGATTTTCTGCTTGCTCTTCTGATTTCTGCAACATTTTATATAACATCTTTGTAAGACCCCTAGCTGATGCATTTCCTTCTACAAGTTCTCTAGACATAACCACCTGCTCAAATGCAGTGAAATCCCTTTCATGCTCATGTCTCCTCTTCCATTTCTTACCCCATTGTACTAATTGAATTAAATTTAACCAAGAAATTCTTCCTGCCCCAACCCTATCAATTATTTGCTGTCTTGTCTCCATTTTTTCCAGCCAATCCATTAAAGTTATCACCTTTTTCTCTCTAAAAATTCGTTCTAAATGTCTAACATTCTCGGGAAAATCTTCCATAACCACCACTGGAGTAAGAGGGGATATACCTGGTAAAAATATTTCCTTATTTCTACCCCAAATTTCTAACATATTTTTTAAAAAGGGATTTTCTAATCTTTTTGTCATAATATGTCCTTGTTTTGTAAATAAGAATTTATCCACTCTATTACCCAATTCAAATGCTTCTATTTCCCACCACATAAAATCTTTTCTAACAATAATATCCATGATATATCTAAGTTGATTAGCTATATAATACCATTTTAAATTAGGGAGACCAAGTCCCCCTATTTTTTGAGCTTTATACCATCTATTCTTAGTAATCCTTGATTTTTCCCCCCATTACAATAGCTATTTAACATTACTTGCCACTCTTTAATTTCTTTCTCTGATATCTTATATGGTATCATTCTAAATAAAAAATTAAACTTCGGTAAAATCTTCATTTTAATCAAAGCTATCCTACCAAACCACGATAATCCCAATTTTTTATAATCCTCTATTTGATTTTTAACTTCATCTTTTAGTTTTTTAAAATTACATTCCCCTATTTTATCCAAATCTTTTAATATATCAATACCTAAATATTTAATTATATTTTTTATCTTTATATCCACTCCCCTTTGTTTAAATCCCCTTTCCTCCAGTTTACTATAATTAAATGTCATTATCTCCGATTTATCCCAATTAACTTTTAACCCTGTTACTTCTCTAAATTCATCTAAATGTTTCTCTATCCAATCCCAATTTTCTATAGGCCGTTCTAATGTTAACAAGATATCATCTGCAAAAAGGTTTATCTTACATTTGGTCTCTATTCCTATCCCCAATAATTTCTTCTCCTGTCTTATCGAATTCGCTAACAATTCCATAACTAACACAAATAATACTGGGGAAAGGGGACAACCCTGTCTAGTTCCCCGGCCTAGGCTAATAGTTTCTGTTATTCCATCGTTTACAATTACCGACGTGACATTATGAGTATATAATTGGTTAGTAATACCTATAAATTTTTCTCCAAACCCCATAGTTTTTATTAACATCTTTAATGCAGGCCATTCCACACAATCAAAGGCTTTAAAAATATCCAATGCAAGAACCCCCGCTTTCAAATTATTTTTCTTTATTAAATAAATTATATTCAGAACCCTTCTTGTTAAATCTGCCATTTGTCTTCCTTGAATAAACCCACATTGATCTATCCCTATATACTTATTTAAAAAACTATTCATTCTTCTAGCTAAAATTGCTGTCAATAGTTTAGCATCTTGATTAATTAATGATATTGGTCTATAAGAACCTGGTTCTGCTAAATCCTTCCTTGGTTTCGGGATTAAAATGGTCAAGGACTGTTTCCATGACGGGGGGATCTCTCCCCCCTGTAAAATATCATTAAACAACCGTTTTAACTTCGGAATTAACATTTTTTTAAAGACTTTATAATATTCCGCCCCCAGACCATCCAGTCCTGGTGTTTTCCCCTGTTTTAATTTATTTATAGCACTTTCTATTTCAATTTCTGTGAATGGTTGCTCCATTTTCTCTCTATCTTCATCCTGGATTTTTATTTTTAAATTTTTCTCGATATATCTTCTACTCTCAGCTTCCGACCATTTTCCTGCCTTATATAACTCCGTGTAATATTCATGAAAAATTTTCAATTTATCCTTTACTAGATTATATTCTTTACCCCTCTTATCTTTAATCATCCCCACTAAGCTTTTTTTTTTTTTTTGTGCTAATCTAGCCAACATTTTAGAGTTTTTATTACTATTCTCAAAATACTCCCTTTTTGTGTAAATCAAATTCCTTTGTACCCTGTCCAGTTCTTTATTCTCCAATTCTTTCCTTTTACCCTGTAATTCTGCAAAAATCTTTTTATCCCTCTTCTCTAAATACTTCTTTTCCAAATCCCTAATCTCCCCCTCTAGCTTTTGATAAAAAACTTCTTGTTGTTTCCTCAAATTTATTGCCTCTCTCAATCCTATTCCTCTCATTACACTCTTCATTGTATCCCATATTATCGCTTCAGTACATTCTTCTGTTTGATTAAATTCCCAAATTTCCCTCAATTCCTTCTCTATTTTCTCTGTTAAATGTTTATAACGAAAAATATTACAATTCAATCTCCATCTTTTCGCTTCTCTATAATCCTTATGTATCTTCAAATCCATGTTAACCAAAGCATGATCTGTAACTTTTATCACTCCTATCTCTGTGCCCAGGACCCTTGAAAACAGTGTCCTGGACACAAAAATAAAATCTATCCTAGAATAATTCTTATTTGCTGATGAGTAAAATGTATATCTTTCCTCATTCCCCTTGACCCCTCTCCAAACATCTAGCAACCCTTCCTTACTAATTAACTTATTCAAGATCGTTAGATTATTTCTCTGATCTTCTCTCGTCGGATTGGATTTGTCTTTTCTTCTATCCAATACCATGTTAAAGTCCCCAGCCATAATAACCCTTTGATTTTGAAAATTACCCATTTCTTTAAACACATGTTGATAAAATTCTCCTTGATTTTGATTGGGAGCATAAACATTAACAATAACATATTCTTCCCCTCCCAAGGTCCCATACATTATAATATATCTACCTGTATCATCCTTTTTCACCTTTAGAACATTAAAACCACAATTCTTTGAAATTATAATTGCTACTCCTCGCGATTTAGATGATCCACATGCTATCTCATATATTCTAGACCACCTCAATTTCAATTCATTGACTCCTTTCCTTGCCTGGTGCGTTTCTTGCAAGAATATAATATCTGCCTTATCCTTTTTAAGAAGTGCTTCTATTCGCCTTCTCTTAGTAACTGACCCTAGCCCCTTAACATTTAAAGTTGAAATTCTTAACTTATAATCCATCTATTAACAACATTTTTTCTTTTTTGGTCCCCAAAAGTGAAAATAATACACAATAACATACCCCTTAACCCACCCCCACATTCATCTAAACTATCCCCCCTGCTTAGCCAGGGCAACTTGCCCCACCCTAAACCTACCCACCTATCCCAGGGGGGCGGGGAAAGGACCCATCACCAGCCCGAACAGCAGCCCCTCATTCCCTCCCGGATAACTTCTTTATAAACATTTTCTATTTCTTTTTTCTTCTCGTGTTGAAACGACCTCTTATACAATTCCTCCACTGGCTCCTTCTTCTTCCAGTTGGCCCATCGATTCTGGACCCTCCGCATCATCATGAAGCCCCAACTCTCCCAGCAGGCCCATGCCTTGATCACATGATGAGATCTTGTATCTCTTACTGTTCCACACAAAAGTAAGAAAAACTGGGTAACCCCAATTGTATTGTAATCCCTTTCTGATCAAGACTGCTGTACACGGTTTAACACTTCTCCTCCACTCTATTGTTTGCTGACAAAGATCATTGTAGATTTGCAAAGTAGCCCCCTTGAAAGCTACTTGACCTTTCTTTCTAATCTCTTTCATGAAGACATCCTTCTTGTATAAATTTGCAAATTTCAGTACAACATCTCTGGATGTCATACCACGCCTTAATGCTCCCACTCTATGCACAATCTCAATGTCCATATCATCCCAAAAAATTGTTTCTCCAGAGACAGCTTCATTCATCCATTCCAAAATACTGCCTCTTAACTTATATCCAGTCTCCCCCATCTCCATGGGGAAGCCTCTGATCCGAATGTTGGAACGACGTTGCCTGTCTTGCATGTTAATCATCTGTATTTCCATCTCATTAAATTTCATTTCATACTTTTCAAAACTTTTTTCATCCTTCACCTGGAGTTTTTCCACCTTATCCACTCTAGCTTGCAGCTCTTTAACTTGAACCCCTAAATGATCTATGGACTTTCGCATTTGCTTCATATCCTCTTGATGCAGATTTTGAAATTTCTCAATTGCTTCTATTTGTTTCTGCTGGCCTGCTTCCATAGAGCTTTGAAACTGTGATAGAATTTTCTCCCAATCTGGTGCTGCCCCTTTAAGCTTGGCTGGAGATATTGACTTTGGCTTGGCACCAGCAGGGAATTTGCCAGCTGAATCCGCCATTTTTCCGCCCTTCCCCCTCGCTGTCTCGAAACTTTCACTACCTCGTGGCTTCTTATCAGGACCCTGTTGCACAGTTTGATAAGAACATTCAATATCTTTAGTGTCAAGGATCCTAATTAGCCTTTTCAAACTGTTATCCGAGGGATGCGCCCGATCGCGTTTCCAAAGAGGGGGTAGGGACTTTTTCACCCGTCTGGAGCTCATAAACAATCCAGAGCGAAGCACATCAAAAGAAAGCTATTCTTGTTATTTCTTTGTTAGCTCTATATCTGCATACTTTCCAGAAAGCAAACAGCAAAGGAATTTAAACTCACGCTTTGTCTCTCCTGTGTATTTGCAGATGTTTTCAAATCATTCCGGGAGCTCGGCAGAAAAGCTACTGCTCCATAGCCAGCGCAGGCTCCTCCCCCCCATTCTTTTGCATTTCTGGGTTGTTAAAATGTCTCTCTCTGGAGCAGTGGTATTAAAACCTTTTGCCTTTAGGGAATTCTTTCTGCATCAACTTGTCTGTCATGGAATCCTTGCATCTCATGGACCCAGTCGGTTCAAGATATATACTAGGATGCACACACCATTCATAGGTACCCCACCACATCTATTGGAACTCACTGTAAGCCTGCGTGAACTGAGACTGCATCCTAGAACCCACCCAACACTTCCCTAAACCATGATCCTGAATGAGGATGAAATGAAACTGACATGAGCAGGCACATGCTAAACTGTATTCTGTGGCCCCACATGCTTCTATCCCACATGAATTGCTGTCTCTTTCTCATACAAGGGTGAGTGTGCATGTAGATGCATACTGCTTCCTTTCCCCTCCCTCTCTGCACATCCTGCCCTGCTCCTGAAATTGTCTGCAGTATAGAGGGTACTTTACTTGTTCTGCTGCCCATTCTGCTAACAGAATAATTAATTTTTCCTCCAGCTAGGAATATGGCCACTGCTCCCCATTTGTGTGGGACAAGAGAACAATCTTGAGTGGAGAATATTTTAATGAGATCCAAGGAGCAAAATGGGCATAAGCCCATCCCTTGCTATGAGTTTTTCTTAGTATAATGGATAATCCATCCCTTGGCTTAACATTAGTCGGAAGGCACCCGCAGTTTGATTGAAATGGTGTCTTCTTTTTGCCATCACAAAGGGCCATTCCACCTGATGTTGATGTTTCGAGGATGAATAAATCAGTTTGCACTGGCCACAGGCTATTATTTAAACTCCATAATGTTGTGTGGGTAAATGAAAATTATTCATTTGTATCCTTTATAGCTTTCTTTTGAAAGAGCACATTCAAAAAATGCAATTGCACAGTCATTTAAAATAATGCTTTTATAAATAATTGGTTCATCCAGCATATGTTGGCACAAAATAATTGCAATACTAGAAGTCTTCTGACTTAAAAGTAGATGATGGAGGGAGAGATTGGTCAAATAGATTCTCTGACAGCTAGTTTTGATTCCATGCTGTTCAATCAATTCAGAGTATTACTGGGGGGGGGGGTTCTTCGATAGTGTAATTTATGACAACTGCCAAGCTTTGCTTTGGTGATTACTAAAAGGACAGATATTGGCACGAGCCATATTTCAACTCTGCAGGAATATAAAATGAACTGCTAGAAATGGTCCAGGAGGAATGAATAGCAATAAGACATCAGTGTCATCTGAAAACTGATTTGTGATTGATTTTCAGAGGGCTTAATAATCTGAAAATTTGATGTATAGTGCTTGGAAAGTTAATAGGTTTGATACAAATGTCTAAAAGTTTAACAAATAAAGATGCAAATGATATATTCATGCTGTAACTTAGCTATTATTCATAAGGTGTTTTTTAGGCATTCAACCTTTTGCTAAAAGAATGTTTGTTGGAGAATAAATTTTCGTTTAAATTACTGGTCTAAGCTGTCCCTTGTAGCTAAGATGTCACCAGTAAGCCACTACTCAGGCATCAACTTATAATTACAATCCCATACATTGCCTTAACTCCCTCCTCTTTGATCAGATATCCCATCTACAGATCCATAAAGTGCAATGTTAATCATTTTGCTATTGCATTTCAGTATTCTCCTCTTACCCCAGTATTTGGGGGAAGCCATGCTTGTATACACATTCAAGTTGGTTTTAATCAACATGTAAGAGAGGTGTGTGTGTGTGAGAGAGAGAGAGAGAGAGAGAGAGAGGGAGAGACTGTCGCCATCATGGAGCTTCTGAGTAGGCATAACAGGATGTGAGAAACTGCAGCAAGGGGAAAAAAATCTTCTCTAAAAAGGTGTTTTCTCACTTTCAATATTATCCATAGAAAGTTAAGCATGTTTAAGTTCTATTGAAATCCATGGGATGAGCGTAGAGAAAATAGACAGCTATTGCTTCCAGTGGGATTGAAGCATAGGTTTAGATGGCATCTAATCAGCCTGAGGTTTGTCAGTGTGCCTATCATTTATTCACTGCAGTATGTTTACCACTGCCTGCTTTGTTTCCTTTGTTACTGGTGATTGTTTAAGTAATGCTATAGATGAAAGGTACGCAAACTCATTTGATCTGGGGGCCAGATTGCACTCCCTGGACCAAGCCAGCAGACCGGATGATATCAAGGGGCGTGGGAGGGCAGCCTGAAGCCCTTCCCCCTCCCCAGGACATCATCTAACCTTGCCCACTTTTCCTTTCTCCTTGAAGAGAGAGGTGTACCTCCTTTCTGTGCCACTCATGTCCCAGTTCGGGTGGGAGCAGCGTGGGAACGGACTTGGCAGGTAATTGCAGGACTGGCTCCTGCAAGTGCCTGCCAATTGGACACAGCGCCTCCCCCAGGGGAATACCCATGGTATCTCTTCTCACCACTCACCCTCCCATTGGGAGGAGGAGTCACATGTAAGGAAATCTCCTTGTTATCTCCAATTGCAGATCAGAGATAACATAGGGATTCCTCTCCCCACCTCCTCTCCAAGCCACTGATAGCCTCCAGGGGACAGGGCTTGGCAGGGTGTGGGGTCTACAGAGGGTGCCCAACCCTCCATAGGGCAGATTGGAAACCTCTGCAGGCCAGAGGTTCCTGCTGCTGCTATAGATCAAGGGTTGGCAACCTGTGGCCTTCCAGATGCTGTTGGTCTCCATCTCCCGTCTTCCCTGACCATTGTTCATGCTGGCTAGGGCTGATAAGAATTAAGAGTCCTACGAAATCAAGAGGGCCATATGTTGCACGCTCCTGCTGTAGATAAAAACAAACACACACATATTTGTAATGATTTACAATGGTGGCAGAGGGCAGGGAGGGATGACAGATGGATCTCCCTCACTGCCTACAGACTAAATCTTGCTTAAATCACTAAAAGAAGAGAAAAAATCTTGGCTAATTCATAGGGTAATATCAAGGAATAACTCTAAAGTTTAGAATGCCTAATTGGAGACTCTAGGACAGTGATGGCGAACCTATGGCACGGGTGCCACAGCTGGCACGCAGGGACCTCTCTGTGGACACTCGAGCCATTGGTCACCAGATCGCGAAAAGACCATCCCCTTCTGCAAAGCACTAATGATTTTGTTCTTTCTCACAGTGTGGAACAGAATGATTTTATTCTAGAATTCCTGTTACAGAATTCTTTTCTACATTGTTATCACATTTAAAAGATTTTGAAGAATGATGCGCAGAGCATGGCTTGGATGTAAAGCCCTAACAGTTGACCTGAGTGCTGCATGTGTTGCTCTCAAACTAACGGAGTATGAGCCAAGGTTTGACAAATTATCAGCATGCATGCAATAGCAAAAATCACATTAATTGTGCAAAAGCATGCCCAATGCAAACTTTTACCTAATGCAGTGTTTGCAGTCCAAGACATAAAGTGTTTAAAATGTGTTAAGCACGTTTAGTTTTCTTGTTTATCTTGCTCATCCTAGTACAGGTTGACTTTTACTTTTACTAATCCGACACCTGTAGAAGCAGAGAAAGGACCCAGGGTAAAGCTTGCCCCATACAATTGCAGTCTGGCATATAATCATATTACAAGTTGAGAATCCCTTATCCAAAAATACATGTGCCTAATTATTTAAAAAGTTTGTATAAATTCCCTTCAGGCTATGTGTACAATGTAGTACTATAATAATTTTTTGAGTGGATTTTTTTCCCCAACAAAAAACTGTTTGTATCATTGAAAGCTCTGTTATTGTGTTTTTCTTTTAAGACAAAAGATGTTAATTTGTTCGGACAACTGTATGAGTTGTTTTTCTAAAACTAAAACCTCGGTATTCAGGTTTAATTGCAGTGTTGGCACTTTGAAATAAATAAGTTGGTTTTGTGTTGCATTTTGGGCACTCGGGCTCAAAAAGGTTCGTCATCACTGCTCTAGGAGAGTCCCTTCTAGATATACTTTATCTGCAAATCTAAGGATGCTTGCAGATTGTGTTTCCGCAGTCACCAAAGTGATGATTGTAGACATGGACAAAGTCATACCTCCAGGGAAAGGTATCTAGAAGCTCAGTGGTTTGTTGTTACAGTTGCTGCTTTCCCCTGCCAGTCACTGCTCACTCTTGTTCATCACAGCTAGTCATTTCAACTAGCAGAGATGAACAGAGGGATTGCCACTGTCCCTGTGTGGTTTGCAGGTATGGGGTGCACTGATTCAGACTTCCGGGTCCCTGGCTCTACGTTGTTTACATAGAAAACAGCAAAATATGCACAAATTACTGCCAAATTTTGCAAATTTAGCCGTAATTTGGCCGTTTTCTACGTAAACAACATAGCACCGGAACCCAGAAGTCGCTTTCCCCGGCTTGGCTCACAAGAACAGCAGTCGAGCCCGGGAAAAGGTAGGGCGAGCGCGGAGCTCGGGCGGTTGAGCTCCTGCCATATAGAAATGTATTATTTATTTAGGGTGCAGTCCAATGTCCTCCGCGCTTGATGCACATCAGCCTCCAAACACGGAGGCTGGCATGCATCCAATGCAGGGTGTGAGGTGCAGCTGTGTAGCCATCTCTGCCGCCCTGCGCCTTGCACCCTGCATTTAATCTAGATTAAATCTAGATGCTGTTTTTGGCTGTCTAGATGAAGCACTGCGGAGGTGGAGGGAAGGAGGCTGGGCTGCCATTTGATGTGGCATAAGCTGTTGGCCCCAGCCTCTGCCCCGCCCCGCTCCCTGGCATGCCCCTTTAACCCTTTCCGAAGCCGAGTTCCGATCTTGGAGACACCGCTGGCATGGTTCTTTCCATGCCAGCTGTGAGGAGGGGTGGGGGCTCTGCAAGCAGAGTCCCAGCTCTGTGGTCAGAGGACCTTGGAGCTGGGACTCCAAATAATCCTATGGCCCGACAGACAATGTCGGGAGGCCATAGGATTGTGCCCTTAGTTAGTTATTTTTTAAAAAATAACCCGTGTGTTATTTTTTTAAATGCCATCTGTCTTTCCAGTTTACGGGTGCTTCTGTTTCTTTTGGCATTAATTCTTGTAACATTTGGAGGTAAACTTGCATAGTCTGTATCTACATCAACAGTGTGCATAGTCTCCCCATATATGTTCCCTTTGAGTTGTTACCAGTTTGCTTCCAGGCTACCACCATTGGATAATTTTCCATCTTCATAGGTTTCAGTGAAGAAGGAACTAGAGCAGGGCTCTCCAACCTTGGGTCCCCAGATGTTGCTGGCCTACAGCTCCCAGAATCCCTTGCCATTAGCCATGCTGGCTGGGTATGCTGGGAGCTGTAGGCCAGCAACATCTGGGGACCCAAGGTTGGAGAGCCCTGAACTAGACAGAGTACACTGAAGAAGTTGAATTGTGTCTGCAGCTGTGGACACACAGGTTTCAGTGTGTTCATAGCTACAAATGTATCAAATGTCTTCACCATACTCTGGCCTAGTTAGGACACTCAATTCCTGACTCGCTAAACCATATTGTGGCAGCCAGGAACAGGGGATGGGTCAGTGCACTGGGGAGTTGGGTTAGAGGAAGGGTGGCGAGGACCTGATGACTGAGCACCTGGAATCTGGAGGGTGTGGTCAGAATCTCTACTTTTCATGGCTATTTCTCTTTCTTTATCAGTTGGCATTTTAAAAGCAACAACAATAATAACCTAATTTGGAGTACTTCCAGATGGAGGGCTCTCAGTACTACCAATTAGAATGTATGGTGCAGAAATTCCATCCTTTTTCCCTTAACATATTTTTTTTGTGGTAAGAAAAAAGATGGAGAAAGTGGTGGGAAAACATGGGAGGGCTACAAATGGACTCTCTGTAAGATGTTGTGAATGAGGGTGCAATAAAAGTCTCACCTGGAAGCATCGGTGTTCAGAATGCTCGCTTCTTTATGGACTGTAACATGTGTAGTATCTCGCAAGAAGACCACAGAGATTACCCTTGCGCTTTGAGTCTTTCCCGGTTCTAGTTCATGCTCCTCATGTAAAGGTGTGATGTACTGTGTTCTTTGGGCAGACTTGAGCTGTAAATACAGAATAGGAATAGAGCAGTCTGAGTGAGTAGGGGCCAGTTCCATGCGGTGGAGAATATTGAAAAATATCTGAAATACAAATCAAGGATAAAGACCTCTGAAGTTTAACAGCCTCAGAGGAGACCAGAAATTTCATAACTAAATCTCTTCTAGCAGCCAGGAGCTGTCAGGATGACAAATAGGCTAGTCTTTAATATCAGTTTACATACCAGGACAAGGGGGAAAGAGGGGGAGGGGGAGAAAAAACAATAATTCACACTGGAAAATCTGTTGGCATAACGGTTTCCGACTTTCAAGATGACAAAAGTAAAGGAATACTAAGACCGAAGAGAGCTTAGGAGAGCTAAGACCGAAACTTTACCCAGTATCACAGATAACATTGTCTGGAAATCGATAGCTGTTCCAAAGCCCCTGGGTCAGTTCTGTCACTCATCTTAAGAGGAACTAGTTAGATCCCTGATTAATTGAATAGCTTACCGGTTGATGCTCCTATTTTGCAGTGCGCCATTCTGTAGTATTGCAGTAGTTTTGACACTGAATTTCACATTCCCTCACATTGATTTTTCATGGCATCTACATGGTGACTAGTCGATGGGTGGAGTTCAGAATAGTATCCTAGAGGTTGTGTAACAACCCCCTGAGCTAGGTTAGGCTGGAAATAGTGACTGGTCCAAGATCACCCAGTGCCATTCATGGCTTGAACCCAGGTCTCCTTGTTCTAAGTCTAGACCTTGATCCATTACGCTACACTGGTTCTTGTAGGCTTGACAGTGATATGGTAATCAGATTGAGTATATCATATTGAGTACGCATTTTATTATTAGTTTAATGGTCTCTATTATATTTAATTTTTCTTGTTAGCTGCCTTGTTGTGGGAAGGCATGCTAAAGATATAATAAATAAATATAAACATTAAAATGTTGCAAGGGGCTATGGTATTGCACTATTTGAATTATCTCCCTGCCCCCCCTCAAAAGCTCCCTACACATGGAGAACTTGCATGACAAGAAGAAAGGGTCTAGCTTCTCCTTCTCCCCGATATGCTAGTTTACCATCCACACTGAGTTCTGGATACAAGCAAACCAGCAATCCCTCACCTGCATGCTGAAGTGGAACAATCCCAGTGGAACAAAATCACCGTATGGTTTTCTGGTTCTATGAATGGGTTCAGACTTTACTGAAATCCCTATAATTGTGTGCCTGATGGCTTGAAAACTGTGCAGAAGAAGAGAGGCTATGTACTGATCAAGAATGGCAAGGCTGCTGAGTTGGTGTGCACACAGGTCCCGAAGCAAAAATTACACACACCTGCTATACACTCAAAGAGGAGCAGTTGTCACGAACTGCAGCCTTGGATTTGCTAGTTCTACCTTTTCCCCTCTCCTCCAGTGCAGCAACAAGGAGGAAATCAGAAGCTTCAACTTCTGTTTTAGCTTAGCCACAATTTAGCGTTAGATCTGAATCCTCAACTATGGTTAATCTGAACTATGGTTTGTTGAAACGAGGCAGCTTGTTTCCATATACCATTAATAGGGATGTGCGGATCAGCAAAACATGAGCCCATTGTTTCTCTAAATTCCACCTTGAAGCTCATTCTGATTCATGTCTGTCTCAAATTGCAAGTATTTTTTTTTCTTTTGCACAAAAATTTGTGTATATTTGCATGCATATTTTTTTCAAATGTACATATCAATTGTGCATAATTTTGAAATTTATGCATTTTGCACCCTTGATTAAAGCATGTTTGTGTATATTTTTCAAATGTATGCATTTTTGGATCATGTTTGGTGTTCTGCCAATTGCATCACAAGCCCAGAAAAGTATGACTTCGACCCCAGTTTGCGTTCGGGTCTACATTCAGTCAAAAAATATTTGAAACAAAGTTCTCATACATCCGTAAATTAAGGTTAACCACCTTGTCAGGTGCAGACAACATGACAAGCTGAGGTTAAGCTAAAATGGAAGCAAAACCTTCCAAATGCTGGAGGAAGGGGGGAACACATGAATCCAAGGTTTACACAGGCTCATCCTCATAATGTTAAACCATGTTTTAGCATTATGTGTGCACGCAGCCAATATGAACAGAGCCAGTGTGGTTCAGTGGCTCTGGATGTGTGAAATCCATGTTCAAAATCCCATTCTGTCATGAAGCATATTGTGTGGTTTGAGAAAATTGGTATCTCTTAGCCTAACATTCTTCACAGGCTTACAGTGAGGATAAAATATAACCCCATCTAAGCTGGCTCTGAGTTGCCTTAAAGAAAGGGCAGGACACAATATCTAGAATACTAAAAAAAAAAAAGATCTCTAAAGATGATGGGAAAGAACTTGATATTCATAATAGAACTGTAGTGCTGTTAGGTTCCTCCTTAATAGAATCACACACAGTTCAAAATTCTATGTTTTCTCCCTCACTTGTACGTTACCATGAATTACTCAAACCCCTATGCATGGAAAGGATATGCCAATAGCATTCAATAGAGTGGTGAGGGGATGACTGTTAACAGTAGACACTTCTGAGATCTCAGCCATGCTCCTCTTCTGGAAATGCTTGTGGCAAATGTAGAGTAGCAAAGCAGTTGGTAATTGCATCCTTCCCCAAGAATCATTGCTAAACATCATTTATCCTTGAACAAACATATACGGTAACTAGAATAGATATGGGAGGCAAGTGGGGGTTTATGTCCTGTCCATCAGATTTCATTCTAACAAGAGTATGAAGGGGATGGCGTAAAGCTATTATATTTATTAGCCATGCATTCTGAAATGCATATCCATTTCATTAACTTTTTAGAGTGTTATTGTTACCCCAATCAATAGGTTTTATAACCCAAATCCTCTGGTGGCTGACTGGAGATGACTTCGCCATCAGCTCATTTGTCATCGCATGTTATGCTTGGGCAATTATGCCATATTTAGTGCCTGAAAATGTAATGTCATTTGAAAACCTGTCCTTCCTATGTGTGGCGTAATTGCTTCCAGCTTATTCAGCGCTTATTGAATTAGTATTGAAAAGATCATTTCATGCTTGGTTAAGTGGTAAATCCAATTCATTTGCTAGTGAGACAAAGTACCAAATCTGACTTCAACAGTGTTAATTGTAAGGAAAGAAGAAAGTGAGAGCAGCTAACAAACAAAGGTAATTTAGTCTCTTCTATTTTGTTCATCATCTGACCTTTCAGTTGTCACATTTGAGCCAGTGCTCCCATTTTGGTTGGTTGGTTGTTTAATGATAAACTTTGGGAACAATCAAGCCAAAGTTAAATGCTTTTAAGTCCCTTTGATTTCAATGGGAGAGAGTTAAGAATGTGCTAATTTCTCCTGCTAAAACAATGGGAGTTTTGAAATGCTTTATTTTTTTTTTCTAGATCATGCCTTTTATCAGTTAAAATAGGGAGACATACAATATCAGTAAACTCACACTGCATGCAACTAACTTTAATGTCATGTAAAAATCACATAATCTTTATGGAGAAAACAAAGAAACTGAAATATCATGTTGGTATATATCATATTCCCAAACTATATTAACTTACTCCAGTTAGACTGAAAAGAATTGTAAATCTGCCTACCTTTCATACCAGGCTTGTTAACTGTTTTCCAACTTCTTCCAGTACAATCCTCTAATGAAATCATGTTCAGGGATTTCTTTCAGTCTTTCTGTCTTGGTATTTTGATTAGAAACCATTACTACTTCTGATCTAACATTGTTTTTATATCTGAAAAATATTAACTATGACTTGTATCCAACCTTGACCATCCACCAGAGGAACAGAAACTACTGGCAGGATGGTTTTCCCCTCCCCCCTGTAGCCCCCATGCATCACCCTGATCTGCTCCAGAAGGTTAGGAGATCCTCCAGGGCAGATTTGGAAGGCATGTGGGCACCTGCAGGGAGGAAGAGAGCAAGGAGAAGTCCTGTCATGTGAGCAGAAGTCTGCTTGCACAACACTGGATTTAAGCTTATCGACCAATAGGCAATTGAAAGGGTATGATTCTTTTGGGTCATTTGTATAATGTAATTCCAAAATCTGTGTACAACATCAAATTCATCAACAATGAATAAAGTCTTCCTGTGCTGACCAGTCTTCCAGCAATAGTCTTTTCAGTCCAGCAACACCTTTTCAGTTTCATAGCTGTCAAATACCAGTTGTGTAATCTTGTAACGTTATACTTGAAGTTGGAAGCTATAAAACAAGCTTTGCCCATCTTCACAATTTGAATCTACAACTCGCCTAGAGTTGTTTCCCATAATCTTGTTCCCAAGCTCTTTTAAATGTTTCTTCCTGTAAGGTAGCAAACTTTAATAGAAGGATGATAGTTTATTTTTATAAGCCTTTTGTACAGCCAGAATCCTTTAACAGAGTTTCAAACTTAATGTTCAAAAAACCTCATGATTTCTCTCCACCTGCTGTAAAAAAAAACCTGAAACACCTTATCAGGAAGAAAAAAGGAAGTGAAAGAAAACTAAATGTGTTTTGCATCCTCTGAGTCACCAGCCTGATATAAGATTATTTTGACTGATAAAGTCTCAAATTTTTGACAGACCATATTGTTTCCATTTTTGACAGGCCTTATTTGAAAATTCCCCATTCCATTTAAAGGGTCTGTTGTATAAATTTGAAGTGAATGGTGAAATACCTGGACTCGATTTACATTTGCATTTATACTTGCCCCAGATCTTTGGAGTTATAAATAAACAAGGTGATTTCCCCCTCCCCCGAAAGGATCAACCATTGCACTCCCACTAGCGCTATTGACATTGTGCAACATAAGTAGCACAACAGGAAAAAGCAGCAATTTGCTTCCAAAATTTCAGCAGCAACTCATCACTTTTTCCCATTATGCCAATTATATGGTGTAAATGTTGGTTTAAGCTTGTGCAACATCATTAGCACTAGCACTGGGGCACCAGGTGATACTATTCTTTGTTCTCCATGCCCTACCCCATTTTAAGGCTATAGGCCCATAATTCCTGTTTGCCCTGGGACAGCCATGTAATCTGTCTCAGGATTATGCCATTAGGAGCCAAAATCAAAGATATTAGCAATAATGCATAATCATTACATAGAAAAAATCAATTCTGTTTTCTCTCTTACCTTTTTGAATAATCTAATACATCTAGATATATTAGATATATATTTACCTTCTAGATTGAGTTTCAAATTCATATTGTTATGGATGCTAGCTGATCATTCCTTTGCCAGGCAGACTGATGGGAGCTAATGGTTAGGGGGAGATAGTTGGAAATCTCGTATGTTTTTCAATGAAATGCCCATCAGAGCTTTGGAAAGGTGATATCTGGAGCTGAAGGGAGAGGTAAGTATGTGTGCGAAGAAGCACTAGGTTGACAAAAGCAGAATGCAGTGAGTTGGTTGACTGAACATGTGGTTGCAAAGCCTCTCTTGAGATCTGATGTGGAGTCGCTTATCTGTTGTCTTGTAGGAGTGCCTCTTTGCCTCCACTTATGCTCTACCTCAGCCTTCCCCAACCTGGTGCCCTCCAGATGTTTTGGACTTCAACTCCCAGCAGCCCCAGTCACCATGGCCAATGCCCAGGAATTTATTTATTTATATTTATGAATCGCCCATCTGGCCAGACATCCGGCCACTCTGAATTTTCAAATAAGGCCTGTCAAAAATGGAAACAATATGGTCTGTCAAAAATTTGAGACTTTATCAGTCAAAAATAATCTTATATCAGGCTTGTGACTCAGAGGATGCAAAACACATCTAGTTTTCTTTCACTTCCTTTTTTCTTCCTGATAAGGTGTTTCAGGTTTTTTTACAGCAGGTGGAGAGAAATCATGAGGTTTTTTGAAACATTAAGTTTAAAAGATCCAATAAAATACAAGGGACACACACAGTATAAAACACAATTAAAAACAGTACAAAACTTAAAAATCCTAACCCAGCCCATATTCCCACCTGAAAAGCCACGTTTTTAATGCCAGGCAGAAGCTAATCAAGGAAGGGGCATGGCCGAGGTCACTGCGGAGAGAGTTCCATATATTGGGGGCTGCCACAGAAAAGGCCCTCCTCCTAGTCCCCACCAGCCTGGTTTCTCTGGCTGATGGGACAGGGAGAAGGCCGTCCGTGGCAGATCTTGTTGAGCAGCCTACTTGATGTTGCTGGAGGCGCTCCTTGAGATAAACTGGACCGGAGCCGTACAGGGTTTTGAAGGTCAACACCAAAACCTTGAATTCCGCTCAGGAAACAACCAGTAGCCAGTGCAATTCTTTGAGCACTGGAGTGATGTGATCACGCTGGCAGCAGCCTTTAACCAGGCAAGCTGCTGCATTCTGTACCAGCTGCAACTTCCGAACCGTCTTCCAGGGTAACCCCATGTAGAGCGCATTACAGTAGTCTAGGTGAGAGGAGACCAAGGCATGAACCACTGATGGGAGCAGATTATTAGGAAGGTAGGGGCGTAACTGCTGCATCAGATGGAGCTGATACAGCGCCACCTGGCTCACAGCTGACACCTGAGCCTCCATGGACAGCTGGGAGTCTAGAATGACTCCCAAGCTGCAGACCTGGTCCTTCAGGGGTAGATGTACCCCATTCAGCACCAGGTCAACATCCCCTAACCTCCCCTTGTCTCCCACCAGAAGTACCTCAGTCTTGTCGGGGTTCAGTTTCAGCATGGTCCTTCCCATCCAGCCACCCACTGCCTCCAGGCACTTGGACAGGGTTTCAACAGCCAACCTTGGTGAGAACTTGAAGGAGAGGTAGAGCTGCGTGTCATCCGCATATTGATGACAGCGCACCCCAAACCTCCTGATGATAGCTTCCAGCGGCTTTAGGTAGATGTTAAATAACATTGGGGAGAGAATGGAACCCTGCAGCACCCCACAAGTGAGCAGCCGAGGGTCCGAAGCCTCCTCCCCAAGAACTACCCTCTGGGAATGCTGGGAATTGTCATTCAAAATATCAGGAGAGCACCAGGTTGGGGGAGGCTGGTCTACCTACATATCTGTAAATAAAGCAAATATTATACAGACACTTTATGTCTCTAGTGCTCACTCATCCAAAGAAACCCAAACTTGGGTAGTGCAGTCCCTGGAAGTGTGTGTGTGTGTGTGTGTGTGTGTGTGGCAGAGGGGAGTGCACAATAATACTCTGGCAAGATCTCAGTATTATAGGGCTTAACAACATGTTATATGTAAACATGTATCAGAAGCCTGGCACACATTTGGAATGTTGCAGGGGAAAGCCACTTGGAGGTGGGTGATTTGGAGTCGAGAAATGGTGGGTGTGAGCACACTACTTCTCTCCAAGTTGTTTTATTCTTTTGAAAACATCTGTTGGTCTTCTGTCACATGCATTTGTAGTTTTGCTCTTATTTAATATTCATTTTCACCATGGCAATTCTCTACATCCTTGAGCCAATGTTCCCATTTTGAAATAGGGTTCTCATCTCGAAATCACTCTGTCTCAGTCCATTTGGCATTGGCACAGTGCTTTGGGCTTAGAGAGCAGGCATTCTCAAACAGTGTCATAGAGTCACTTCATACACACGTAGCTTTGTGGGAGATGCTTTCCACACCAGTGTGGAGTGTGTGAACATTCCAACCAGATAGGTGGAGCTGCTTACAATAATCTTCCTCACCTGGCCAACACACCACCATTCAAACTGTTGTAGTCACAGGATTACTGCCAGGTCCAGGATTACTGTCAGTTGGAACACCAGGGCCAGAGGTGGCAAAAGCAGGGCCGGAGGCAGAAACACAGTCCAGGAAAAAGCAAGGGTCTGATATGCATAAGGCATGGCAGAGCCAGAAGCAGATGCATAGTCCAGGAGCAAGCAAAGTTCAGATACATACAACGTGTAGTGGGGCCAGGCTAGAGGCAGGTGTGAAGTCCAGGAACAAGCAAGGGTCAAATATGTACAGGGCACAACAGGGCCAGAAGCAGGCAAGGATCAGCATTTGTAGCAGAGAGTCAGGAACTAGCTGCAAACACCACAATAACTCATGTTGCTGTAGTAAGGGTAAGCAGGAATAGGAAGCCTCTTATAGGGCTTCCTGTAGCTCCCAGCTGGTCTGCATGAGTGGCCAGCTCCAACCCTGCAAACACCTACCAGTCTGGTACTAACCCTGCAAGTATTTGCAGGTGGGCTTGCCTGTCTTCTCCATTGGGCCACCAGATGGAGCTGTAGTGCTGTGCTGGCTGAGCAGATCCTGACAATTACATGTTACACTTACCACTTAAAAAGCAGCCCATCTCTGCCTGTTCAATACTTTAAAGACTCTCTGAACAGGCAAAGAAAGTGGAGGAGCTTGAAGTGACATCTGCAGGAAAAGAGGAGATTTGAGTATTTCTCTTCTACCATTTATTGCTAGGTATCTCTCCCCTCTTTGGCTAATCTTCCCTAGCAGTTGGGAGGGAGAGAGGAGGGAAGATTAGCTGCCAGTGAGAGAGATAACAAGAGATAAACAGCAGAAGGATAGAGGTAGCAGCTTCTTGCATGTAATCTCATGCTCCTTCAGCTTTCTGAGTCTGTCAGGCAGGAACCTTAAAAGTTCTGAAGAGGTAGAACCGGGCTGTTTTCATAGATTTCATAGATCATAGAGTTGGAAGGAGCCTACAAGGCTATCGAGTCCAACCCGCTGCTCAATGCAGGAAACTAGAGGAGGGGTCTCCCATCCAAGTAATAACCAGGCCTGACCCTGCTTAGCTTTCCACGCTCAGACAAGCTGAGCCAACATAAGCCACAGACCTGTTAGCATGGTAAGCATAATATGTAACCTGATTCCCACAGTTGAAGAGTTTCCTCCAATAATGTTTCTCTATATGTTACCCAGATAGAATTGTCAAAAGGGATTCTCCCAGCTGGGCTTAGAGATAACAAAGGGGCAATGGATCTCTTAGCTATATGGAAGCATCCACAGCCTGATCTCACCTATGCTTACTAGAAGTAAGTCCCACTGAATTGAATGGTGCTTACTCCTGTGTAAATGTCAATGACATTACAGATTAGGACATCAGTAAAAACACAACACCTGGAGAGATTGCCAGAAACCTAAAATAATCCTTTCTAGATACAGGGACGTTCAGGTTGCATCATCACATCTCTCTTTGGCTGTTTTGCACTACATTTGTAGAGATTTCATTTGTCCTATAATTTCCTGGTCTCTTTTACAGATTTCTTTACTATTCCATCTTCAGAGATGCCACACCTGTCTTGATTGTGCATTTGATTGAGGGTGGTAGTGACTTTTTCACCAGGCAAGCTTGTGTGTTGATGAGTATGTGTCTCTGTGTTGTGTGCTTTAATGGTCTGGAGAATATAAGAGCTGTATCTCTCGAAAAGCCCTCCAATGTATTAGAGTTGCTTATCTTTCTAGTTCTGTGGGAAATGGGAATTGAGTTTTGTGGTTTTCACTGGAAGAATGGCTTTTGTTATATTCGACCTTGCATATAGCCATGTCTTGCACACCCTTGCAGTGTTTTGCTTTCCTGTACATGCCATAATGCTTGTGTACTTCAGGGAGATTGTTCATAGTGGCGGAGTATACATGGCAATAAAGAGCTTTCACCAGCGATTAAAGCCAGTGAAGCAAAGCTGAGAAACACAAAAGCTGTTTATTGTTAAGTACATCTCAGCATTGCAAGAGAAGCCTTGCTTGCCAAACCACAAGATTAAGTTAAAATAAAGGCGGCTGGGCCAGCTGGTGCCTCCAGAAAATGAGGGTGCTTCAAGTCCCACACTATGCAACTCCTACCTACACTGGCCATGGAATCCCCTCCTAGATCAGCCATGATACCTAAATGGATCCTCTGTGTTTGAGGCAGTAAACCTTTGTCAGGGATGGGCAGAAAGTAGCTCTCCAGATGTTTTGCACTTCAACTCCCAGCATTCCTCACCATTGGCCATGCTGGCAGGGGCTCCTGGGAACTGAAGTCCCAAACATCTGGAGATCTGCCTTCTGCCCAGCTCTGCTCTGAATGTCAGCTGCTGGGGGCAAACAGTGGGGAAATGTCACTGCCTTGCTGTTGGGCTTTCTAGAGGCATTTGACTGGCCACTGTTGGAAGTGGAGTGATAGACTACTTTTTTAAATTATTTTTATGGAGTGGGGGTGTCATGCATCAGGGGAAAGTTCCAGTGTAATGGCTCTGAATGAAAGGGATATAATCCTTTCTTCAAATTGATACGGAAGTTCCTTGCAGCTATTGCTTCAGCTTTTCTTTCCTTTTATATCCTGCTTGTAATTCTGCTCCTATCAGAGTTCTTTCTGTGTCTCACCCTATTCCTTGTAGCATCTCCTTTTCTATTCCACTTCAAAGTGTCTGTCACAAGAAGAATAGTGGTGTGTGTGTGTGTGTGTGTGTGTGTGTGTAGAGAGATTTGGGGTATAAAAGGAATATGCTGGAAATGACGGGATGGTTGTGAGCATGTCTTCCTTTTTTACAAAACAGCAAAGTGCCAACTTTCCATTGAGTTTCTTCTCCAATTCCTCTCCACAGATGGATAGGTAGCATCATGGGTAACTCTTGCAATCCGTCTTGTGTAGCCATCTGCTTATGGAGAGGATATGAGTTGCTTCAGATGTTGCTTTTTGACACTTGTATCTTTTAATTAAATAAATAAATAAATAAATAAATAATTGATCTTATATGAAGACTACAACAATACAGATTCATGTGAGTCTCTACTTGCTCATATGTATGCTCCAAAAATGCAATTCTGTACATGATAACACATCCTTACATCTAGGCATATACTTCTGGACATCTTATACAAGTCTGTCTGCCATCTTATACAAGTCTGTCTGCCATTGTTCAGTTCAGCTTGGTTGAGGGCATGCCCGAATACAACAACAAAATTCTGTTCTTACAGAGATCCACAGATCTTTCCTTCCCCTCCTTAAAATGAAGAAAATATGCAGCCTTAATAATCTTAAAATCTATCAAATCTAAGAAAGCCATAAGCTGATAGTAGGAGGAACTACGGTATATATTTCTTTCTGTACCTAGCAATGAAATGTTTTGCCACTGCTAATACATAAAATACATCAACCTTCAAAAAGTATTTAATGCCACTGCTTGCATTAGAGATGCAAGTAAGAAATCAATGGGGGGAAATGCCTGAATGTATATCCTGTCAACATCTGAATGGTTGGTACAAACATGTATCCTATCCTGCCAACCATTTGTGTGAAGTCAGCCAGATAAGTGGGTTCACAGTTGCACATTTTAAGAAATGTTTTAGAGGAGGAGGAAGAGGAAGAATAAGTGCAACAAAATACAACTAAAGTTAAGCACATTTACATTCTGATGATTTTTGTTGCAGGGGTGTGATGGGGGAATTTAGGCACATGCATAAATCTCTGTCATTAAAATAAAAGTGCTTAACTTTGATCTTTTTGTGTCCATGATTTAGGTTTCAGGTTGGGTTTTTTTTGGGGGGGGGTTGTTTTGTTTTTTAGAAACAAGTACATACCCTGAACCTTTGCAAAATGACAGATTATTGGAAAGTAAAGCAGAGGAAGGGGAGTGTTTGATGTAAAATTAGATGCTAACCCTGCCCCATTCAGAAACAAAATTCAAAGTGATCTCGATAGGCTGGAGCAGTAGGCTGGAGCAGTAGGCTGCACCTAGGAAAAAGAAACCAAATGCACAGTTACAGGATGGGGGATACTTGGCTCAAAAATGCTGCAAGTGAGAAGGATCTTGGAGTTGTTGTAGATCACAAGCTGAATATGAGCCAGCAATGTGATGTGGCTGCAAAAAAGGCAAATGTTATTTTGGGCTGCATTAATAGAAGTATAGCTTCCAAATTGTGTGAAGTACTAGTACCCCTCTACTCAGCACTGGTTAGGCCTCATATTGAGTACTGTGTCCAGTTCTAGGCACCACACTTTAAGAAGGATGTAGACAAACTGGAAGGGGTTCAGAGGAGGGCAACAAAGATGATCAGGGGACTGGAAATAAAGCCCTATGAGGAGAGACTGAAAGAACTGGGCATGTTTAGCCTTCAGAAGAGAAGGCTGAGGGGAGATTTGATAGCACTCTTCAAGCACTTGAAAGGTTGTCACACAGAGGAGGGCCAGGATCTCTTCTCGACCATCCCAGAGTGCAGGACACGGAATAATGGGCTCACGTTACAGGAAGCCAGATTCCGCCTGGACATCAGGAAAAAATATCCTGACTGTTAGAGTGATACATCAGTGGAACCAACTACCTAGGGAGGTAGTGGGCTCTCCCACACTGGAGGCATTCAAGGTGCAGCTGGACAGCCATCTGTCAGGGATGCTTTGACTTGGATTCCTGCACGTTGGACCCGATAGCCTTATATTTTATAGGCCCCTTCCAACTCTACTATTCTATGATTCTATATGGATGGGACAGATGCATGAAACACAAAGATGTCTGCTGCCATAATGTGTTCTTTTGTCCTCAGCTTTCCTTCTCATGTCTTTTTACTGGGGGTCTGCTTCAGACCACTCCCTGCCCTTGAAGGAGAATATGGATAATTGTTATTCAGAGCCGCAGTGAAATTCCCTTATTAATACACGTATCTTATTTCCTTAACTCAATGTCACTCTCATGGCATTCCAGTTTGAATGAAGAGAAAGGAGTGTTATTTGCACTGAAGGAGCAATTTTTCAAAGTGGTCTCTCTCTTTGCATCTCATATTAATTGTGGGAACTGTTTCACATACTTACCGTAGATGTCTCCTGGATTGTTTCTGGGTGTCAGCAGGTAGTGCATGTAATTACAGTCATTTGTGTCCTCAGATAGATAGCTAGAGGTGTGGATTTTACACTGTAATATCCTGCAAAACAAAAAACACTAAGTGATGTTGAAAATCTTACTCTAGGTTGTTTTTTTCATTTGTGTAAGAGCTTCACGCCAGGATGATTTGTTGTTTGTTTCAGAGTGCTATACTAACGCAGACCATTTCTGTGGTTTTTGTCTTTTGAACTGCACTCAGCATAGGGTTTCTTGCTTATATACATCACTTGTTGGGATTGCATCTTTTATCAAACGCCAATACAAAAAGGCTACCTAAAATGTACCTTGTGTTTTTTTTCTAGCCTGGATAGATTTCTTCAGGTTGTACTCATTCATTCACCACCTCTCTGAATCATAACAAAAAATGTGAGCTACCAAGTGGTATCAGAGAGTTGCTTTCTGCCATCTGTCTTTCTTGTACTCTTATTTTATTTGCCTATACCAGTGTTCTCCAACCTTGGGTCCCCAGATGTTTTTGGCCTACAACTCCCAGCATGCCCCAGCCAGCTACGCTGGCTGGGGCATGCTGGGAGTTGTAGGCCAAAAACATCTGGGGACCCAAGGTTGGAGAACACTGGCCTATACATTGACAGGTGCCTGGAAAGCTATAGGTTCCAGTTCAAATCCTTTGAGGGTAGTCCCTGAGAATGTATGATGGCTTCATACCTTGGTATTATTAATTATTACCCCCATACATACGTAGAATTGGCATTTAAGAATCTTAACAAAGGGCCTGATGTAGCCAGCCTGCACATATCTTTGGATGCAAAAGAACCCCAATGACGGGGCCAGCAATGGCTACCTGCAGCCCACATGGAGCGGAGCACCCCACACATGCTTGTTGCCGATTCCACGGCATGCCACTGCATGTTCTCTGGGTCAGCCCAAGTTCTCTGTTTCTTCCATACCCCCAGGATGTGGCCTTATGATTCAACCAGTAAGATCTGCAATGCCCTACAGCAAGGGTTGCCCCTCTAATGGACTATATCTGGTACTGGAATTAGTGCTGTGCTGAAACCCCACCTGCCTTTTGGCGACCTCTTCATTTCGCTGTGAAAGAGGCCGTCACTTTTCGGCCTCTTTTGTGGGGATTTTGAGAATTTTGGAGAAATTAAGAACAACAAGACCATGATGGTGCTCATTTTTGCTAAAGAGCATGCGGGTGAGTCTGTGATTGCCAGAGGTCTCCCTGTTTTCTGTTTTGAAACATTGCCAGATGTGTGCAGCTTATATGCAACTTGGGGGGGCAGGAAAATATTAGTCACAGCTGTAGAGCAGTGGTGCCTCCTCATGGTTGTGTGAGTGTGCTTGTCTCTCCCTCTCCTGTACCTTGGGTTCTCCATTGCTATGTCACTTTCCCCCTTCATTAGAATAATATGATCAATGACCCCTTTTTTGTACTCGGGTACGTAAGGACAAAAGGTACACTCAGGACAAAATAGAGCCTTATTCTAATTCTATACAGTCACCTTTCAGACTTGATAAGGGCTTGCATTTTATTTATTTCTTATATTTATTAATTGCCCATCTGGCCGGTTACCCGGCCACCCGGGTAAAATACATACCCGGCATGTATTTTATACTAGGATATGCACAATCTGTGTACAAAATTTTAAATGATCATTGGCCCCTTGCATTATATTCCTTACATTACCACATAATTTCATCATTAGTTCCCCGACACACACGCACACACATTTGTTATTTACCATGTACACATTAGCCCTACGCTGATTTATTTGAATGTGGGCCCTATTGATTGTATGCATACATTTGCATCCTAGGAAAAGAACTTTTCATCCCTGTTGAATTTGGCCATGGCTACAAACTCACATCCCTTTCCCTACAGCCTTACTGTAAGGAGGTGGGTGAAGGGTGTGTGTACTCTTTATTTTACCTTTCCCCTCCCCCTGTCCCGTTCTGTCCTTGCAGCCTCCCCAACTGCTGGAGCTTTTAATACAAACCACTCACTTTTGCATTAGTGTGTCTCTATGCATGTTTCTCTCCCTTCCTTTTCCCTGCTTTGACTGACGCTTGCCAAAAACAGGAAAAGAATGTGAAATGATTTTTATTTAATTTTTTTATTTGATGTTAAATAGCTGTGACACTGCTGAGGTGTTTGTCTTTGTTGTTATTCCTGGCAATGGCTGCTCTGGGAGAATGGCACGCAATGGAAAGGTGTCTTTAATTGTAGATGCTGTGCTAAGGATATTACCACTCCTGACAGATTTGCTGATGCATCCTTTATTCTTATTGCCTTTGAGGGAGTTTGTTCTCCCTCTTTAACTACTTCTAGCTCTGCTTCTTGAACTCACAATCTGCGGGCAGATCTGAACATCGAGGGTTGGCAAAGGGTTGTGCCCCAAGGCATTTTGTTAGAAGGTCAGGGATCTCCCGCTGTGTGGACTCAGTACTGAATATTACTGTGTGACAACATACTGGCACCTCACATTTTCTTCTGGGGCAAATAGAGGATGGGTCAACATTGTTCCCCATGGTGGAGGGCTTTGGAAGGTTTTCTGAGATCACATTAGGCCAGCCTTCCCCAACCTAGTCCCTTTCAGGTGTCTTGGACTACAACTCCCCAGTATTCTTCACCATTAGCCATACTGGCTGGGAATGATGGGAGTTGAAGTTCAGAACATCTGGAAAGTGAACTCAAGAGGAAGACTTCCATTGCTTCAATTTTCACTGTAGTTGAAATTTTAATATTAACTCTAATGCTGTCTTTTCTGTCAGACGGGCAAGCTTCATGTCAGCATCCGATTAAAGTAATACTACTACCGCTGCCTGTCTTCAGTATGTATTGGCTATGCTTGAGGGAGGCTTAAAGAATTGTTATTCCCTTAGTGTGGGAGGCTTTCTATAATAGTGTTTGGGAACAGTTATCAACATGAAGACATGATGCATACAACGATGGAGGCATAGTATTTACTTCAAGTGCAATGGACATTAGACACCTCAAGACCACTACACTTAATAGCAGTAGAGATTCAGTAACATGACCTTCACTTGGAACGAATAGAAAGACGCTTTCTGTATAGATGCTGTAGCGTAGTTGCTAAGGGACTGACCTACACTTCAGGAAGTTCCCAGTTAGAATCTCACCTCTGCCATGAACTCACTAGGTGGTCTTTGGCAAACCACCCTTTCTCAGCCTCAGTCCCCGCATCTGAAATAGAGGGGGATAATAATGCTAACGTCCTTAACAGGGTTTATTTATTTTATTTGTAAGGGTTGTAAGTATTACAATGAGATAATGGGCAGAATCCAGTGGGGTGCCTACAGAATCCAATGGAATTCCCTTACACCCCACCAATTGCATTGCACAAGCAGCCCCTACTGCTTGCGCAATGCTGATTTGGTGCTTCCAGAAGCTCCGTCAGTCCGCCTCATTCCAGAAACGAGCATTTTCGCTCATTTCAGGGCTTCCTTTTGGAAGCACTAAATTTCCCTTGTGTAAGCAGTGGGTCCCACTTGTGCAGTGGAATCGGTGGGACCCACCACTTGCGGAAGGGAATCAGTGGGGTGGAAAAGAATCAACAAGGGCATAAGTGCCACGTTGGATTCTGCCCAAATTATGTGAAGCTTTAATCACTTGAAAGTGCTATACAAATGTTAAGTATTATCATTAAACTTTATATTAGCATACTTTTCTGCAGCATCAAAATACATTTTTTTAAAAGGAAGAAATATATTTGGGTGGAGGCATCATGGTTATCAGTGCAGAACATGGACAAAGTTATGTGTGAACCTTGGTAAAAGGTTAAATAAGTAGAGTTCCCAACCCTAAATATTTGGCTTTCTTACTACCTCTTTCAGATTACAGATGGCACTCACACAGTTGCCCTGTTAACAAAAACTCTTCATGCATTCAGTGAACACATGAGGAGGGAGTAGGACAGTGTGCCAGTTAGCCATGCTGTATGTGCATCGGGTTCCCTTTCAAGCATTCAACTGAATGCACAGACATCACGGGTGTCGGCTCACTGCCACGTTCTCACTCACTCTTCATGCATTCACTGAATATATGATCTATTTTATTTATTTATTTATTTCATTTCATTTCTATACCTCCCAATAGCCGAAGCTCTCCTTTTAGGAGGAGAAGGAATCACCATAAAATATTATACAATCCAGTGAATCATCTAGGAGCACCTCATTGTGTAACATCATTGAAACTAGGTGGGTGTGACCATATCCATATGCAAATGGGAGAGCATTGGGAACTTCCTGTAATCTGCTTGATAGAGGGGTGGTTAAATAGGATAAACCAATCTCTCATAAGTTTAATATGAGTGATACTTGAGGGCAAAGTACTATAAATCTCTTGCAGATATGCTTTCCAGTCTGAGAGGTAGTATAGTAACGGTAATCCTGTGCACACTTACTTGGGAGTGCATCTCATTGCACACAAGAGGCCTTTATCCAGAAAAAGAATCTGCTTAAGATTCATGCTGCACAAATGTGAGCTGAGAAGTCGCTGGTTCAAATGTCAGCTCAGCCATGAAGTCATTAGTTGGCCTTTGGTAAACTGACTGTCTCTCATCCTTAGCCTTCCATCTGTAGTAGATACCCTACAGCAGAGGTTCTCAAACTGTGGTCCATGAGCTCCATTGAGGTGGTCTGCAAAAAGGTTGTGGAACAGTCAAGAAACTCTGCACTTGGCTCTGTACTTGTTTTATTTTTTCTGATGATGGAGATAAGAATGAGCAAACAAATGATGTTCACTTTTGACCAGATTCTCCAAACATCAACTTGATGTTTATCTCTCATTTACCATTTCATTTTAATCTCTGTTCATCTTTCACAAATTGGAAAATTGTGCAAAATAAATGGAAAAAATGTGTTAAGCATTGTGTATTTTCCAGAAGTGCACACTTTTCCCGCATAGACTACGGAATAAAAATGTATATTTTAAAAATGGGCACTTTTAAAAATGTATTGTTTTTTTAAAAAAATAATACACATTTTTCAAATGCAAACGCATGTTTGAAAATTTGTGAACATTTTTGAAGAGCATGTTCTGCTCACATCCATATTTGGGGTTGCGAACATGGCGTGTTTGCATGATTTGCGAACATGAATGAAATTCTCGTACATCACTAGGCCAGAGATTGAGGCTGCTTGCTTGCAGCTGAATTATTGAAAAGGTTAACAAAGTTCTTGCCTAGGACCCATTAATTTCATAACCTTGTGCTTGGACAGTCTCTAACTTTTCTCCAAACATTTACCATTTAAAGAGGCTCTTTTCAGTGGCTTGGCTGAAGGCCTGTTAGTTTCATAATATGGCCCTAGTTTTGACAATGATGCTGAAGCTGAATAATGTTTTTAAATTAAAATATGAGTTATGTATGTGCTTTGATTTGTAGAAGGAAAAAAAGTGTGCTAAAGGGTTGTTGCAATGATTACTGAGATAATATGTACGAAGCAGTTTGCATACGCAAAAGAAGTGGCATATAAACATGAAATATTATCTTCTACATTGCTTTTCTGTTTCCTGCCAGCAATGTAGAATTCTTCAGGTTTAAAGTTACCCCTGGTTAAAATGTTGGGTTCTGACACTGAGTCAGAACTGTGTGTCTCCTTCATCACTGAAAATCACTCCTGTATTGTTGTTTTTGCTGAATCTGTACATAACAGTAAATGGCGAAGTTCCCCTTGATTATAATGTGTGGGAGTGATATTGAAACTGTAATTACTGTTCTGTTATTCTTGCAGGATATCCCTGTTGACCTATCTTAGGTTCATTTCCCCTGATCTTATATGGAAATGAGGCTCATGTATTGTTATTTCACTTTGTACTCATGAGCAATTTGGTAGGGAAACCGTGCGTAGTGTTTCAAGACTATGCGGTAGAAACGTATTTCTTTAGAACTCTGTTTAATCATTAGGTAAGTGTTCCAGCAATCAGCTATGCTAATAACAGCTCCCATTAATATCTCTTCAGAAGAGCCAATGTAGATATAAATGAATTCATAAATAAATTTGAAAGTTAACAGCTTTAATCAGCTACACCTACATCCTAATATTTTCATCACTGGGACAATCATGTAATGTTTAAGTAAAGAGCATGACAGAGTTTATGAACAAAAGAGCAAGGGAAGAATGAAAGTTTCACCAATTTCACTAAGCATAGATGCTTTCATACTAATTAAAATGTTCCTGGATTGTACCATTTGAGACTGAAGTTAGAGAGGAAAACTGTGTCTCAGTTCTCTCCCATGTAAATTTTTTTAAAATCATGCACACATAAAGCTATCATGCCATGGAAAAGGGGTTTAGACTAGCCTTCTCCCTGTGAAGAAGCATTCAAGTATGTTTCCCCACCTGCTGTCTGGAATAACCTAGGAGTTTCTGTACCTCATACGTTTTCAGCAGGTTTGGATGGCCAGAAAAAGGGGCACCTGCCTATCAGGAACTGGAGACTTTATGTATTAAGGATGAACATAACAGACCCACATGATAGTGAAGAGCCAGAAGAATGGTTCTAAATAGCTCCATCACCATTAATGCAAAATCGTTGCTGGGGCAGCAACTTCACTCTTAATGGATGGTCATGAATAGCCAAGTCATTATGCACCAGCCGCTAGCATATTGTGCACTGAAACCAGTTGTTAATGGTGTAACAATACAAAAAGATAGTGATGATGGGCCAGAAGGAAAATAATGGTAACACAGCTGAAATACATTATGCCTAATGGGGCAGTGAAATGTAAAGGAAGCCCATTTTTGAACACCTACTGGAGTTCAGCCATCATTTCTTCAGTCATGGAGACTGTCAGCCACCCTTATTATGCATGGCTTGTTATCATTACATTACATAGAACCTACATTATACAATAAAGACAAAATAATAAATTTCCAGACCAGCCAAGGAATCCAGCTTGAAATATTTCATAGTAAACATATACAGTATGTAACTGCTAGGGAGCATGTCGTCCAGCCCTTCTCTGCTGTACTTGGTTTATTCATCTAGCAGTAATCCTGAGAACAGAAACATTTCCCTCAGAAACCGCTAAATTTAGACGAAACTAGAGGGGATGTTGCGATCTGATCACTGAAAAAAAGAAAGCTTGTTAGCTTTGCAACTAAATGGTAGCGCAGAACAGCTAAGTACCGTATTTTTCGCACCATAAGACGCACTTTTCTCCCCCCATAAAGGAGGGGGAAATGTCTGTGCGTCTTATTGAGTGAATGCTGAAAAAAAACCAAATAATTTCCCCCCCACCTTCCTCTGCGTGCTTCCAACCGGTCCAGCGGAAGAGAGGAGGGCTCCTTTGGGGAAAAAAAACTTGGCAGCGGCAGCGGCACCCTACCTTCCCGGCAGCAGGGACGCGGGCGGGCGGTGGAAGAGAGGAGGGCTCCTGCACGCTCCCAAAAACTTTGCCGCGCTGGCGGCACCCCCCCCCCGGGCAGCAGGGACGCGAGCGGGTGAGCGGCAGAAGAGAGGAGGGCTCCTGCGAACCCCCAAAAACTTTGCCGCGGCGCGGCAGCGGCACCCCCCCCTGGCAGCAGGGACGCGAGCGGGTGGGTGGCGGAAGAGAGGAGGGCTCCTGCGTGGAGCGGGACAAGGCCACCCGCTCCCCAAAAAACTTTGCCGCCGCCTCACATCTGGCCTGATCCCGTTGGCAGGGGCGGCCCGATTTCACTCTTCTGAGCGGCGCGGAGCGTTCTCCGCGCCGCTCAAGCCACCGCTGCCGCTGGAGTCAATGCCAGAGCCGCTGAAGCTGCCGCTGCCGCCGCGTCACATACAGCTGCTTCAGCGCACTGGACCCCCGCGCTATGATTTTGGTGGGGGAACCAGGGCAACAGGGCTTAAACAGCCCTGTTGCCTTGGTTTCCCCCCGCCAAAAACATAGCGCGGGGTCCAGCACGCCGAAGCAGGGTCCCGTCGCGTCACTTCCGCTGCGCCAGAACTGACGCGACGGGACCAGCGCGGCTGGCTCGCCGTGGAGAGCGCAAGCCGGCGAGGAGGCAGGTAGGCCCTCGTGAAAGCAGTAATGGTTATCAGAAAACAAGGGAAAAAAGATTCATGTGCAAATTATTGGAAAACTAATAGCAATAGAACAAAATAATATCTCCATACTTTATTTTATTTATTAACTGCTTCTTTTACCCCTGCATTTCGTAAAATAATAAAGAAGAATAAACTCACAATTACAATATCGCCCTCCCATCCCCGCAGCGTATTGTAATTTGTGTTTTATTCTTCTTTATAACCGTTTTTGGATTGTTTTTAAGAAATGCAGGGTAAAAAGCAGTATTAAATAATAAATGAAATGTATGGAGATTTATTTTTGTTCTCTTGTCATTATTTTTCCAATAAGCTGCACATGAAATCTTTTTCCTTTTTTCTCCTCTAAAAACAAGTGCGTCTATGCCGGGGCGTCTTATGGAGCGAAAATACGGTACTTGTTGTGCAGCCTACCCAAGGTTTGAGGGGCTCCTGCCTCCATCTTGCCTTGTTAGGGGACAGTGGCTTTCATTTGGAGTTGTCTGTCTTGAGAGTTATCTTGCACCCTTACCAAAAAGTATAACATTTTTTTAAACGAGATTTTTTTAAAACAAAGAGGCTGAGCCATCAAATAGCTACTGAGGTTGATAAATAAGTATCTGTTTTGTTGGCAAAGTTGGGACTACTGGATTCAATACTGAGATGGGGTTCCTTGACATTTAATAGTTGCATAGAAGCTGCGGTTAATTTCTAAACAGAGAGAGTCGCCAGGACTCAATCTTGCCCAAAGGCTCTGACCTGAAATCTTTGTGTGTGTGATTACTCAGGTTTATCATCATCATTATGCCAGCATTCTCTTGCTTGCACTGGCTCCCAGTTCATTTCCGAACCCAATTCAGAGTGCTGGTTTGGACTTATCAAGCTGCACATGGCTTAGGGCAGTGTTCTCCAACCTTGGGTCCCCAGATGTTTTTGGCCTACAACTCCCAGCATGCCCCAGCCAGCGTAGCTGGGAGTTGTAGGCCAAAAACATCTGGGGACCCAAGGCTGGAGAACACTGGCTTAGGACCTCGGTACCTGATAGAACACCTCCTCCCATATGTACCTACCTTTGCCTTATGGCCGTCCTTAGAAGCCCTTCTTGGAGTGCCCCCTCATTCTGAGGCTCAGAGATTGGCAACAAGAGAGAGGGCCTTTTTGGTGATGCCCCCCCCCCCAGCTCAGGAATGCTCTCCCAAGGGAAGCTCACTTGGCACCCAGACTGCTATCTTTTGGTGTCAGGCTAAGACTGTCCTCTTCTCCCAGACTTTTGACGTATTTTAAAGTATTTTAGTGTTTTATTATTTGAATACTTGCTATATGCTTTTACCTCCTATACCTGATATTATATTTTATGCTTTGTTGGCATGTTTATTAGTTTGATCTTGTTGATTGTTTTATTGGGTTTTTATTTGTATCATTACCATTATGTTTTAAATTGTAAAATACCTAGAGAAAATTACTTTTATGGGGAATTTAATAAATTAAATAACTAACAGTGCAATCCTATGCCCCCTGGACAGAGGGTCATAGGATTTTTCGGAGTCCCAGCTCCGACACACACACATCCCACAGCCGGCACAGAAAGAACCACGCTGGCTGCTTCTCTGAGGTCACAAAAGTAACCTCAGGGAAGGGGCTTAGTGGGTATCCCAGGGCCGGAGGGGAGGAGACGGGGGCCACCAAGAGACGAGGTATCCTGGCGGTGCCTCAGCCTCCTTCCCTCCTGCTCTGAAGCCCCTCAGCTAGACAGCCAAAACTGAATGAGTTGCAGGGCATCCACGCTCCTCCCACCCATCCACAGGATACCTGTAATCCTCTGAGTTTGGAGGGTTACGGGCATCCCCATAGCACTGCACCCTAAATAACTAATAACAATAAAATAAAATAAGGCTAGTTCACACGTGAGGCAGCCCCCATCGGATCATTTTGAGAACAGTAATTTTGAGAACAGCAGGCAAGCCTTGGGTGGTATACATGCAGCTACCTCAGTTCCCATAATGGTGGTAGTTGAGCTTTTGCTCCTGGCATTATGGTAATTATAGGTGGCTGCATATAGACCTACCACATGGAAGTCCGAGTTGACACACTGGGCTTGCACGACACAACAGCCCCATTGGTTAAACAACCAGCTGTCAGGGATGAGCGGGAGAGATAGAGAGCAACATGCTGCCTTCAGTGCACCCGCCACTTCTAGCAACCCATGACTGGCTCCTTCATAGTTTGCTTAGCGTATCATATGAACACGGAACACTAGATTGTTTAGGGACTAAACAACCCAGTGGTTAACCCAACAACAAACCATGGTTTAACTCATGGGCTGTCGTGTCATGCAAGCCTGGTCAATATTTCTATATTAACCTGGCCCGATTATGGCGGCTCCATGCACTACAGAGGCAATTGTGTGCAGGCCAGCTCATGCATTAACCTCCATCAGCAGTGAAGGAAATGCATTCTGCATATGCTCCAAAGTATTCTTGCTCATTATTGTTGTACATATTTAACCTGGCACTGAAAACAGGATTTGGTCAGAAGCCTGAATGAGCCATTATTTCAGTTAAGACCTATTTTGAAGGTAGAATGGCCACATCCTGTTCAGTTAGCATTGTACTAACATGCCGGAATGACAAACCATAGGACGGGGCTATTTGCGTGTGGGGTTGTCAATGGATGGATGGAACAGTTCACATTCATGGTGGGTTGTACTAGCACAGTGTTCTCCAGCCTTGGGTCCCCAGATGTTTTTGGCCTACAACTCCCAACATGCCCCAGCCAGCTATGCTGGCTGGGGCATGCTGGGAGTTGTAGGCCAAAAACATCTGGGGACCCAAGGTTGGAGAACACTGTACTAGCAGCTTGGAGCTTTGATTTCTCCTTGATACCAAGGCCAAAGTTTAATAATAATAATAAGGCCATACGGTACCTGACACTGGATTTTGTATATGCTACTAATTGTCTTTACAGCACAGTACCTGCCAAATGACAATTAACATAATTTGGGCATCAGGGGGGAAAACTGTAGTAGAGATTCTAATGCTTTCTATATAAACCTTCAAATTCCTATTTCATTAAAAAAAATTCCCCCTCTGCAGCTGGTAGTAGAGATTAGGATGTTTTGCCATCTGTGCAGATTAATGTTGACTAAAAGAGAGTGAGCGCAACAGATGAGAGAGCTTTTCAGGGAGGGGGGCACACACACATGTCCAAAACACAAAGCCTCCTCAAATATCTTCCCCTGCCTCCCACATCTTACACCTGTTTCATTTAATCATCTTGGTGGCTCAGTTGTTGTTGTTGTTGTTTTAAAGGGACAGAGGCAACATCCAGATATTTCTTTTGGGGGGGGCGGGGTATTCCAGTTCCTCAAGGTTTGTGGCTTGTAATTGCACAGAATTAAAGACAGATTTCATGAGGAGGCAGCTGAACTTGCCTTGATTTCTCATCTGTTCGGTCCCTTCCTGGGCAAAGTTTCTTCACTCTATCATGTTGCCAAGCTATGAGATACTGGGAGGAGAATGCCAGATGTGCCGCATGCAGGAATATACCCATCTTCTGGTTCTTTTATCGTTGATTAGCCTTTCATAATCATTCCAGGGGAGGCGGCATCCTTGTTTATTGAAATTAAATTTTTAATCAAACCTATGTCACCACAATGTCCTACCGTGTTGTAATTATCAAATTACATTAGACTTGTGTAGGGCAGAGAACAAAGAGAATGCGGTGCGGGCATTCTGTGCACGGAACGCCAAAAAAGCTGTTGTTGGCAGTGATCGCTGGGGCTGGGATTCAGCACTAAAATTAATGGATTTTCTAGGCCTGCCAGGAAATGTGATCATAATTTTGATTATTTCTTGAGGCCACCAAAAAGCAACAAGGTCATGACTGAGCCTTGAGATTATACTGATCTTAGTCTGAGGGTCAAGCTACATGATCAGCAGCCTGATGTAAAATATCTCCCGTTGCACTGGACCACTTTTCACTACAAAGGGAAGGTGGGCAGAGCGATCCTATACACAAACTACGGTGGGGTGACGAAGAGATTGAGCTACAGATCAGCAAATCCATGGTTTGAATCATCCTCTGCCACAGACTCACTAGGTGGTCTTAGGCAAGGCAGTCTCTTTCAGCCTCATTATTAACACCCCCTTTCCCCGATTTACAATGTGGGGATGATAATATGGTGACAGGGCTGTTGTAAAGAAACAACATAATGTATATGAAGTACTTTCATATACACAACAACAAAACAACAATATACACGACAACTACGTAATGTATATGAAGTACTTTTAACACTGTAAGGGTGCAATCCTATGGCTTCTTGACCTTGTCTGCAGGGCCGTGGGAGAGGTCGGAGTCCCTGTTTCAACCTTGGAAATGCCTTCTTAGGTCGCAGCAAGGTCTCCGCCCACAGAGTGCCCTCCGGCATGGTTCTTTCTGTGCCAGACGGACTCCGAAGACAGAAGTCCATCTTTGGGGCCAGCATGGGGGGGGGCGTTGGTGAGGGGGCGAGGAGCGAGGCACTGCTGTTGTATAAAGAATCCAGGTGGTGCCTCAGCCTCTCCTCCTCGTGGGGAGGGGAAAAACATTTAGACGGCTGAAATTGACCATCTAAATGTTTTGGAGGGCAAGGGGCACACAGAGGCAATCCTGGCCGCCCGCGCTCCTCCCCCCTTCCACTGAATGCCCGCAATCCTCCCAGGTTCAGGGGGTTACAGGCACCCACATTGGATGGGGCTGTAAATTGCTATATAAATGCTTGTTATTTTCTAGATGTATCCATTTATGACTTTAAATTATTAGCCACTTCTCCTATGGAATGAGTTAATTTCCCACTGGTTTTAGTTAAGTTGAAATCACACAGGAAGGGTGCGTTGCTGAACTGGGTTCTTTATAGACTTAAGATATTGATTTAAAAACATTGGCATTTCATTTCTATATAATATCAGCATGTGAAATTTCAGTTTGTCTTTTAAAATACACTGAAAATACCACCCTAGGGAAGTTTTTTCTAGGAAAAAGATAGATGGATGGATGGATGGATGGATGGATGGATGGATAGATAGATAGATAGATAGATGTAGACCACAGGTTAGATCCAGATTTAAGTTGTATCAACGGTGGTGCTGGAAGTGGACTTCTCCACCACCTTCTTCCCTCGGCAGCTCCTCCAGTTGCCTGCTTTACAGAGAGTCAGCAAACCCTGCCGAAAGGGGTGAGCTGTAGTGTTAGGGGGAGGGGTGATCCAGTGGAGCAGAGCCCTTCCTCTTGTGGAAAGCATATCCTGGATCCAACACGAAATAAATAAAATGAAAATTTTATTGTTTCCTACAAATGAAACCTGTAAACTCATTTATTATTCCTCTGTTAACAATTGTTCTAAAATGCTTTGTTCCTTGTAATTATACAGGCTATGATTCATGGGGCACCATTATTTACTATGAAAGCAATTAGCTACACTTTGTCCTGGATTAAAAAGGGTATCTGGTCTGCTGTGAGGCTATAGGGAAATATATAAGCATTTGGGTACATTTTTAGAACTTTATGATGACTAAGGGTAAGGGAGCAATCCTATGGCCTCTATAGACAGCGTCTGAGGAGGCATAGGATACTTTGGATTTCCAGATCCGGGGTCGGAGAAAGCGCTCCAACCTCAGAGGGGGGAGTCTGCTCTGCGATCCCTCCCCTTTCCCCTCACAGCCAGCGCAGAAAGAACCATGCCAGCTGCCACTCCAAGGTTCGGGACACGACCTCGGAGAGGAGGAAAGGGGGGTCTTTCGGTGGGTAGGGAGGGGAGGAGACTGGAGAGGCTATCCTTCCCTCCTGCTCTGAAACGCTTTCACTAGATGGGCAAAAAATAGCCCATCTAGAGAAACTGCCTCCTCCACTCCTCCACTCCTCCCACCTTGCATACAATGAGTTCAGGGGCTTAGAAGAAGCATCACGATAGGACTGCTCCCTAAGTTGCATGAACATGGTTTTCTTGGATGGATGAGGCTGGAGCTCCCACCACCATACTACCTGTCCTTTAGCCTCAGTCTTTCTTTTCTCTTTATTCCCCACTCCCACCCCTGCTGTTTCGTTTTGTCTGGTCTGTTTTGTGTGTTGTCTTTACATGTGGGTATGTGATTACATGTGTTACGGTGAACAATTATGTAATACATAAACATGTATGGGTATATGTGTGGGTGTGTTGAAGGGATGTTCCCTTCTTTATGTTGATTTTTTTTTTTTTAGGGGAAATTACCATTTACATTTGTATTTAAAAAGAAAAGGGGGGGAAGCTATCTTGTGATTATCCATGCACATTTGCCATCATCCTCATTTTACATGATCTATATTGGGCATATAGATACAAAGATTATTTTTATGGCTGATTAAAAACAGTGCTTTCTCTACAATGGTCCTTGCTGCTGCTGCTTTGGTTCCTTTATATCTCCAATCCAATGATTGTAAGCCCTTTGGCGATGAGAGTTCATCCATCTATCAATGTACAGTTGCTTTAGCCCTCTCTAAGCTACCAAGCCTAGCTATCTGTTAGTGTATTGAGTAGATAATGGAACTCCAGCGCAGATGTTGGAAGTAATGACTCCAGAACCTTCCTTTGTAACAGAAAAGCACTTTTGAAGTGTAGTGTCTCTGTGTGTTTCATACATTCTTTGCATACAGTTAATTATTTTTATGAACATGACAGGGTTTTTTTTTACTTTTGTTTTCATCCATATAGCTTTTTTGCAACAGAGATAGTTTATGAAACTCATTAAAACACTTTCAGAAGAACCAAACTTAAACGTTCATTGAACAGCAGGAGAAAATAATTTATTTTCACAGAAATTTTGAACTTATTCATTGTTCAAATCTAGTGTGTCTTTGAAGGGGCTAGTAGCATGCTGCATGCGTGTGTGGGGGGATTTTTTTGTCTTCATATTTTAACTTTTATGTACACTTATGTTCATTTCAGATTTATTTTATGTAGAACAGTTCTTTTGACACTAGCTAAATCAGGAAAATATAGAGTGATTTCCAAATTTTCCATAACCCATTATATATCTTTTCTTTCCTTTTCTTTTCTTTTCTTTTCTTTAAATCATAATGTTTGCTGTGTTTTTGCATTGCTTCAAAAAGAAATCTATATGAACACCTAATTAAGGCTGCTATCCTATACCAATTTATTGCCACATGGCAAAAAAAAGAGGACACTGATTTGCATTAAATTTGCATATGCTAATATATAATTATAGGTGCAAATTTAGAAATAATTATTATAATTTAAATAGAAATACAGTACATAGTGTGGAAGACTCTGGTCAGGTGACCTGTGTGCCTGCCTCTTCAGTCTGCTGTCCAAGAGCTGTTTATGGGCAACTTCAAGGCCCAGCTCTTCCTTCTGATGGTTCCTTATCTTTAAACTGGACTTGGACTGGACAGCCCTTCAAATAGAGAATGCCTTCAAAATAGAGGTCAGTCCTCTGGCAATCCTTCAAATAGAGGATTGTAAAGGAGGACACCTGGACACCCTAGGCCTGCTGGGGGCTGGGAAGCGGTCAGGTAGCAGCACTCCACTGCTACGGGGCTGGACTAGTGCTGCGGCTATGTGGAGTTGCCATTGTAAGCCATACTTTGACAGGATGGGAATGGCATTCATGTGATCCTCACAGGCTTTGACGCTGGCCTCGAGCAGAGTTAGCAGCCCACCCCCTCACTTGCCGGCCCTGACCAGGCAAGACTAGGCTCCATTGCTCTTGTCAGCCAGCTGACTGGCCACCCTTTCCCACCTCATAGTCCATGACTGGGAACTGTGTCAGCCACACACCCGTTGCTTTTGGAAGTGGCATACAGTCAATACCAAACCTTGAGCAACACCACAAACAGCACACCATAGAGATGAGTTAGTCCCTATGCCAAGTAACATTGTGACAAAGATACTGGTGTCATGTGAAAGCGCCAGTTGCTAGGCGAAATAGGATCAAAAATTAATATGAAGTGAACTGGATAAACTTGCTCTCTTTATTGTAGCATGCATTATTTCTGGTATTTGCAGGTAAAAAGAGCAGGATATGAACTTGAGGAATATGTATAGTGTGGTATATAGTGGTGAGAGTGTAGGGCTGGAACTCAGGAGATCCAGGTTCCAGTCCCCGCTCTGCCATGAAATTCACTGGGTGACTTTGGGCCAGTCACTGACTCTCAGCCTAACCTACCTCACAGGGTTGTTGTGAGGATAAAATGGAGAGGAGGAGGAGGACTATGTAAGCCGCCTTGAGTTCCTTGCAGGAAAAAAGGCGGGGTATAAATATAATAAATAAAATAAATAAATGTAAACAATGTGTAGATAGCATCTGTGTATTCGGCTAGACGCTGTTGTGCAGGAGTACATGCACTGAACTACCTCTTTTTGCTCCAATATGCACAAGGGTAACTTGACACAAATTAAGTGCATTCCGGGATCTTTAATATAAGCTGTGACTCAGGCTTTCAGCAGGCCTCAGCCTTGTTTTCATTTGAGAACAAAATCAATAATTGTGCTGTCAGTAAAGGGTAAATATAACCGAATTATTTCAGAATAAATTACGTGATATTTCTCCCTGATGCTTTATAAACTAAGGAACTGAATCACTGGAATATAACCCCTAAAATTGCTGAATTGTTGTATGCAATGGTGGGTCCTTGGGTTGGATGCCTACGTCACAGGACACACATGGTTCTCACTAAAAACAGCAGCCCCATGTCTTCTCCTCCCAGCCCATGTCGCTTTTGATGCGGCATCATCAAACCTCAAGTTTTCCAACTCCTGAAAGCAGCAGCCAATGAAGCAGAGGAACTCAAAGCATAGTGATATTGCACTACTGAATGTTAATGAGGGAGTGAGGAGATGGCAGAGACTCAGGGCTACTGTTTTTGATGGCAGCTACATGCTGCCTGGAAAAAATCTACCTCTGTCCTTGGTCATTTTCCAGGTTTACAATCGGTTGAAATCATTTTACATGTCGGGCAGTGCAATCCAATGAGGCTACCCACAACCCTCTGAACTTGGAGGATTGTGGGCATCCTATCCTGGGTGGAAGTAGTGCGGAGGATAGGATATCCTCCATGCTCCCCTTGCCCTGGAAAACTTCCTGACGGGTGATTTTGGCCGTCTAAATGTTTCCCCCCTCCCCCCGAGAAGGAGAGGCTGAGGCGACGCCTGGATTCATCGTAATCCGGCAGTGCCTCACCCCTCCTCACCCTCAGGCATGCCTTCCCCAAAGGGAGGACCAAGCATGGCCTTCTGTGCTCGGTTTCCTTCCACCTTGGGAGAAACTGTGTGGCAGGTACGAGGTGGGGGGGGGGTGCTCCATGGCACTGCACCCTCGTAAGGGATTTATCTATGAGGGCGCAGCGCTGTGGAAGGGAATTCCTATGGCCCTTCAGACAAAGTCGGAGGGGCACAGGATTGTACCCTTAAGGCTGCAATCTTATACATATGTACTTGGGAGTAAGTCCCATTGAACACCGTGGGGCTTATTTCTGAGTGGACATATATAGGATTGCACTGTAACATAATGTAAGGTTACAGCTGAGTGCTGATTTGAGAAGTTTGCCCTACCTTAATGGTTTTGAGCAAGTCACAAGGCAGAACTTAAGAGGTGCAATGGCAGAGGCTGTAACCTGCATCATTTGTCTTCGCAGAATGATAGAGAAAATAATATCATGCCTTGTGTAGCCATCGCACCATGACTTCTGCCATATATTTTTTAAAAAGGAAGACAACAGTCTCTTGAAAAGATACTACAGATTGCACATTATCTCAAGGATGTAAAAATGCCAGTTCTGTAATCTTGAATTCTGTACCCAAAGTGCTCCATAACCTGAAATTATGAGAAGGAATTTGAAGAAAAAGAGGCTGAGTATCTGAGGAAATTCTCTGACATCAAAATCTATATGAGTCCATGAAAGAGTTTCCTAAGGGAAATGGTAGAACCTCTAACACCTGAAACTACATATAGACACAGTAAAGAATACCAAAGGGAAGCCCATCACATAACACATAAGAAAATGGATGCTAAAACTGGCCTATTCCCCAAGTCAAGAATGTACTCAAAACAGTAAATTGACTGTCATACGCTGCTGGACTCAGTCCAGGTAAAAATGGACAACACATTCCATAAAACCAGAAGTAAATTGATTTTTTTTTGTAATTCTTCATTTTAAAAGGATGCTGGCAATTGAAAGACTATTTCCCCAATCCAGCGGAGAGCTTCTGCTTACATCTCCCCAGTGTGATTGAAAATAGTACATGGATATAGGTGCTCTGTGCACGCGTCCCCAGCCAAGCTGCACATGTATAAGCTCTTTTACAAAAGCTAAAATCCTGGCTATTTTCCATTCAGGAGGGGAGCCACAGGCTGGATTAAATCTCCCCACATATACTTCCCATTCTGCACCAAACTACAGATTAGTGGGATTGCAGCTTGCAGAACATAACTAAATGTGTGACTGGCAGCACACATCCTTTGACGGATCAGAGCCAATGGATGCATTCCATTTTACAAATTTCATTCCTATGGACCACACCTTTTATTCCCAGCTCTTCAATTAGCACCAAAGTTGACTGCAGGGGAAAGAGAGTATAGAAACTCTTAAGTGTCATTCATATGCATAGATAGTGCTATAATAATGCAATTTGCTCTATATATTTTTTCCTGTTTAGTTGTTTCATTTTTAATATCCCATAGCAATAGAATTGCAGCAGTTCCACAGTTACCCTCTGTAGTCTACTAGATTTAGTTTGCATTGATCTTTTTCCATAGCAGCATAGGAAGAATGAGCAATTTGATAGAAATGTAATTTAAATGCAATCATAATGAACTCAAATGGCTACGGGAACTCAGGAATAGCACTGTTGCTGGAAATGATTTTAATTGTCTTTTTAATGAAACTGTGAGTTTTAAATTGATGTTTAGCTTTGAAAGGTAGAATCAACTCTGAAACCCTCTTTGCATAATTCTAGTGCAGTGGTTGTCAGGTTTTCTACCTTCAGGGAACTCTTTCTCCATTGACTTGTCTTCTGTACGTCTGCCACCACGGGACCCTGACACCTAGCAGAACCTTCTGGGGCATATTCTAAGCCATACACTCAGTTCCTGAATCCTGCAAGGTGCTGGCAAATCTTTTTCAATCTCACTGTCACTCTGCACCACCTGAGGGTGTCTCTTTTGTGCGCGGTTGTGGGTGAAAGAGGGGGCTAAACTGCCTCTTCTCTTTTGCATTTGCAGGTGTGGGACACAAATTTTCAGTAAGGGGACAGGGGAAACTTGCCAGAGCTCTTTGCAGCTCCGATTTCTGGCAGCTTCCATTTTTCTCTGAGGGGCATTCTGAAGGGAAAATGGGAGCTGCCAGCCGTGGGAGCTTCAAAGAGCTCTGCTTTGCCCTACCCCATCCCAATTTTATTTTATTTCTTTGTTATTTCTTTATTCATTCATTCATTCATCTGCAGCATTTTTACCCTGCTGTTCAGCTACAAAAGACTCCCGGAACACCTTACAGAGATTAATAATAAGGCAACCCCTACCCTCGGGTTTATCATCTAAAAGATGATAAATCCCTTCTTTTGCTTGTGGATGTGAACAACACAAAAGGAAAGGGGATTGGGAGGGGGGAGGGAAAAAAGCAAAACTCACCCACCAATTCTTAATTTCAAAGGTCTTATAGGTGTTCTTTCTAGCAGGGAAGGGCAAAACAAGCTCCCTGCAGCTGTTCCTTCCCTGGTCAATGGATAGGGCTAGGCTGGTCCCCGCCTTGCCATGATGTTTATCCTGGGAGATGGGGTGCAGCCTCCCAGAGGCCCTTGGCTCTCTGGCCAATGGATGAGGCCAGAGTCTGCAGTCCCAGGGATTGTCAGTTAAAATCCCCTCCCCATTTTGTTGCCTTTAAGTGGGTCCACACAAGTGGGGGGCATTTCAGTCCAGACCCACACACCAAACACTTCTTTAAGTTTCTACAAGTTCCAGGGAAAGATCAATTTTGGTGGGCATAATATTATTCAGGGAAACTTGCCTGCCATTACTCATCTTCTCATTGAGGAACCTCCTAATGAGCTTCTGAGGAACACAGAAAACTATTGTCCTGGAATAACATGATGGTAATTATTTTAGAATTATACATGGATAGAGCTGACAACATTACACAAACAATGTATCATCTATTTCCATCAGCCGCACAGTGCCGGAGCTGCACCTGTCCGTACTTGCAGATGATGGAAAGTGCAAGAACAGTGCGGGAAAAGAGGTCTGCACTGCACTGCACCCCCTAAGACTGATTTCAGCAAAGGGGTTTCCAAGCTACAGCATCCTTCCTTTCTCCTGCACGTCCAGCGGGAGTGCCAAACACAGAGCACAAAAAACACCCATGAAGATGCGCCTTAAAATTATGGTTTTCCCAAGCGAACATCAGTTCTTGCCACTTGATCATGTATTTAACAACTACATTACATTATTCTGTCATTTGACTATAAAACCCCAATCTGCAAGGCATGGAGATAATACAGTGCAATGTAATGGAGGGCAGACTCCGCCACAACATATGGTCAATTTAGCAGAAATGCTTTGCAGGACAGAGTGCTTTTCTGAGCTGCGTCTGCATGTCGGGGAGCTGCTCCCATTACTATGGGTCTATTTTTAAAGCCGGACAGAAACCGCTACACTGGCATCGTATAACTGGGGGGATGGGCTTCAATGCAATGCTATTAGTTATTATTTATTTGTTCAGCTAACAAATGGTGTTTCGTCTTCTTTAACATTCATTTCATGCCATTCCTTGAAGAACAATTGAGCACAAAGAAGTCTCCAAATAATTGTTTCTTTTCCCCCAAGGGTATCCCACAGGCAAAAGAAGGGATTGTGGCAGGTTTCATCTGATTATATTATACTTGTGTGGTTTAAGAGATTTTCCAATTTTATCTATTTATAAAATTACTTGGAGCTGCGGATTAAAGAGGAAGGTTTAATGCAGGAAAGCTGATTTAAGACTGAGAATCTTTCTTAGCAGCATCCATTTAAAAGTTAATCTTTGATCATCTGTGAAGCTGATTACCTAACATATAAAACCTATAAAAATGGGCTTCTCTTTTATTATGCAACAGAGAATAATTTTGTTTATCTGCATGTGATTGATCACACCAGGATATGTGTTGGATTTGCTGATAAAGCAAAGAAATATTTGTTATCTCCAGAAAAAGAGTCCATCCCTAAAACTGAAAAAAGGAGAGGGAGAAAGGGACACTGAGTTGACTACAGCATAATTTCTCTGAACAATGAAATAAGATCATGGTAGCTTTATTTATTTATTTTTTATTTTAAAATTCTTCTTTATTAATTTTGGCACAATCAGCCATTACCAAAAAAAAAAAACACCCTACAAAAAAAACAAAAAGCACCAATTCATCCTCAGCCATAAAACAATATTTTAGTCAAAAATGGGAAGGCAACTGAGAGAACTGTTGAGCCTGTCCCTTTGCAAGGGTGGGATATATTCCACCCAAGAGAGGAAGTATCAAATTATACATTTGATCTTGGCCCAAAGGCTTGCTATTTAAAGATATCTGACACAGCATGTGCTGGTGCTTTTTCACTCGGCCGGTTACAAACTCTGAATTGCTTCACAGTCCATTGCATGCCTTTTGCTTGTTTTAAAGGGGCACCATTATTCTAGGATATCACAGCTCTCTAACACATAAAATATGCACCTTATTTCACAAAACACACTCAGAACAACTTGATATCCCCTGTGGAAATAAAACGTACCAGCTGCAATCTTTCTCTTCTTCTTCTTTTTAAATTAATCTAGCAATATTACTCACGGAGGTACCGCTGGCAGATTGTATTAATGATTTGGTATCAAAGAAATATACTTGGCACAAACATATGTGAAAAAAATTATAGTACTTTCTATCAACCAAGTTTATTGCCTTAACATGGGTCTCATGTCTCTCTTCACCTTCCCTTTTGCAGTCACACAAACGTCCATGTACCTCCCAAGGAGACGCTTCCATATAATTTGATTTGACACATCATATTTACAATTCTTCAATGGTGGACCTGATCATTGTTCTCCTAAAGACCAGTTCAGACAACTGTTTCAGGTGATAGTGATGCTGTGACACAGTTTATTACTACATAAATTTGTCATCTAACTAGGAAATCCCAATCCAAGTTAACGGTGGTGTTGTGGTAAATTTGGAAGTGCAGCCAGCCCATCATGCCCCCAAGGAGAGTCCAGAAGTTCAGGCAGCTGTGTTGATCCATATCAACAAACTACCATAGTTACAGCAGTTTTCATCTCCACCAGGAGCAGGTCTTTTGTACAGGGAATGGGTCTTAATTGCCCATTCAAGACCAAGCCGCCCCAAATTACTTTTCATTGCAACAGGGGACAAGATATTGTGGCTGGGAAAATTCATGCCCCTGCCCCAGTTCCTGCGAGGAAGGCAGCTAAGCTCAGAGGAAATGGGATATTCCGACGTGGGTGGCGGACGACGTCTGCAGCCTTGCTAATGGGGGGGAAAGGCCGCTGCTGCATCCATGTGAGCCCTGGCTCTGTTAGAATTATGCATAGACCGAAATGGGTTAGAAATGGCTGCAGCCTGTTATTGGTTACAACTTTCGTCAGTTTGACATGGCATAGGGCAAGGATCCAGACCTCAGACAGCCTGATTGCTGACCAACACCACTTCTGCCTGTAGGCTGGAGAGAATGTTGAAGGGGTGATTTGCAGGAACTCAGGTTCACCACAGTGTGAAGCAATGCCTGCAACCTGGGGGTATGGCAGCATGCCAACCCCTAAACTGGGCTTGGGCCTTGAAGCAACATCACCGAGATCCCCTTAAGGGGATCCCCCAGTGGAGAGCAGGCAGCTAACAGAGCTTATCGCTGCTATGGAGCTGGTCCAGCACCTACCATGAGTTGTGGTGAAAATACTTAAACATGCCGTTAACCAACAAAACAAATATTGCTATGTGGAAGGCACAGCCCATGCATCAGTGAAGCCGATCATGAATGCAGGGAAAAATTCTTCCCAGCCCCATCAAACTGGCAGCTACCCTTTGTCCATAGCAACATAACAAGCACTAAGATTCCGATGGGTGGGCATGGAAGTTGGTGAAGGCAATGCTTTGGCCAGGCCTCCTATTTAAATCTTCAGAGCAGAATAGAGGGAAAATGTTCCCTGTCTGGTCTGCCACAAGATCCCGCACCCCAAAACAGCTAACCAGCACAGCTGATTTTTCCCAGGGCAGGGCCTGGCCCACAGCAAAACTGGGTGGCTTGCTGTCTGTCCCCACTCCATGCAATGGGATATCATATGGTAATTACAGTGTTATACATTAGAACTGCAGTATTTAGTACAGCCCACTCTTATAAATACCACTATATTCAGCAAATGTGAATAGGATTGCAGCTTTCATTGGTTAGATTAACAGAGTAAAAACTTTCTGATTCATTCAGATAGTGCTTCCCCCTGATTAATTGGGTGACGATATATTTTTTTTAAATCAAATTTGTTAACTGTTTTTAATAAAAGCACTTTTAAAAATTGCAGGTGGAAAGTGCCCTCTTAACAGAAGCATACCAAAAAAATGCTCACATCAGGGAATAGTGTGCACAAAAATCCGTATGTTATAGAAAAGTGCACATAAAAATGCACATAGTTGTGAAAATAAGTCACAGAAATGCATTATTATAGGCAGAATAGCTTGCCAAGGATGCAAACATTAGCAAAAAGTGTGCACAAAAATTCATATATTAGGAGAAGTGTGCACAAAAATGTATACACATTTTCATGTGGATTTTTCAAAATAACATTCATATAAATTGATGCAGAACCAGGCTGATCCAAACTTAAGGTTGGAAAAATGAGAACTTGAACAGAACCTAAATTTACAGCTTCACCCTTTGCTAGGTTTCTGGAAAGAAATGAGAGATGAACTATACAATTGGATCCTGCAGGCAAAGCTTCAAGCACTATTTCCTATGTTTAGATCTATGGCCTGAGGGGAACCACTATTTGTTTATTATGCTGTTTCTTCAGCCCTTCACATTTCAGTTATTAAGAAGTAGCCTAGACACCTAAAAGGTCACAAATACATGTTCAACATTTACTTCGATAGCATATTGTGGCCCTATTTTCTGTTTTGACACAATAGAAAATGTGCGCTGAGCAGATCTCTGGAGACAATTAAAGAAATAGGAAGCAATCTTCAAGGTGACAGGGCCAGGTCTGTGTGTGAAGTAATTCTCACATCTAGTCCTGGAGAGTGTTGGTCTCTAGCTCAGGGTTACTGAGGTCAGTGCCCGGATGTTGGGTGGGCTGGAGCTTGAAGTGCAGCAGGCAGAATATACTGCTCTGTTGACCATGCCAAGGCAGGAGGCAAGGCTTCTGATATACTATTTATATCAGGCTTGGCCAATCCAGGGGCTTCCTAAAACTTGTCAAACTTGAGGCAGTAGTGTGGCACACACACGTCTATTCCCTTCCATATCTGAAAATGACTTTGTGGCCTGAGCAGACTTTGGCTGTGACTAAGTCCTGGCTTTAGGTCCAGGCCTCAGGCCACTAGGTTCCTGGTTCAAGTTCCAGAGTCCCTAACACAGGGAGGGTCACAAGAGAAAACTGAGAGGGCATTTGTACTTTATATAACCCCCTATGTGTGCAGTATACTGCTGTTTGAAATGCTGTCTGACTATGGACGTAACCTAGATCCTGTTGGTGTCGACAGCAAAATTCCTGTTGATTTTAATTGAGCCTGATTTCATCCTAAACCTCCAGTGGTTTTTCTGTGTGTTTTTCTTTACATAGTTGTTATATAGTCTTACTTCTAAGCTAAAGCACACACACAGAAACACACACACACACACACAAAGGAATTGGAAGGATGGGAAAGAAGCTGCCATTCTTTGAATAAATCTCTGTTATCGAATTGAGTCTTAAGATTGTCATTTCATGTGTCCTCTAAATATCCTGGCAGGGATTCACATCAAGAATTCATTTTGACTGAGATTTATAATCAAAGACGGGTTTTGCTTATGAAAAATTGATGGTTGGTGTGTGTTTTCGGCTCACAAAACAGGGAAGTCCGTGATGAGGGGTGTGGAGCTTAGTTACGACTCAGTACTTGCTTGTACAGATCTGCCTCTCTAGGGACGAGAAGCAGATGCAATCTGGTAAGGCATAAAAGATGCAGAAGAAAATTTCCAAACTGAGTTGAACTTCAAACAGCTATTTAAAAATTCAGTTAAAATATCTGCAGTAGTCTGGCAACAATGTACTGCATAGAATTTATTATTTTAAATGTTAAGATATTTAAGGCATGACTGTGTACTTAAGCAATGAGTTCTCATTGCAGAATCCGGGTGTGTGTGTGTGTGTGCCCTCCTTTACTTACCTCATTAGGGTGGAGCCTCATTATATTATCCATCTCACAGTCAAGTGAAGTGATATACCTACAAGCTACGGTAATTCTTTAGCTATGGGATATATAGCAACAAAACTCCCTGTCTGTTCTCTCTCTTGTGTTTGCCCCTTTTCTTTAGTAGTTCCGTAGCTCTGGAGTGCTCTTCTTCTAGCTGATAGTCATCTGGCTTTGTATATATTTTCTTTTTCTTTTTTTAAAAACCCTTCTATAGACTTACTTCTTTTCTCAGGGCCAGTCTTTCATCTTTGTAGTCTTTCATTTTTAAAAACCCCTTCAATATTTTCCTTCTTTGTGTCTCTTCTTCTAATAGAACATGAACCCACAGATACGGCTTTTGCCTTCTCTTACTTTTGAAAAGCACCTAACTGCTTTAAGGGGCTGTATAAATAAATACTAAAAAATTAGAGACACTGATGGACTCTGCATAACCTGGACTTTGGGGGCAGGTTTGGGAGTCCACCCTCTGAAGACACATTATGGACCAAACGCTAGACTGCCCAACATTCAGTTCAGTCTGAGGTAAATCCAGATTGGATCCTTGGACAGTACTGTCACTTCTAGTAAGTAACAAGAAGGAGCTCGATGAGGTGCACCCTGTTAGTGGTGTGGTGGCACAGGAGGGTCTCAGGAGTCCAGGCCCTGGTGCATGGTGGTGATGTCATTATCTTGCACTAAGGCCAAAAGCCCAATCAGAATCCTGAGTCTGGATTGACTTTCCACTAGATACCTGAGACAGATACACTGTCAAAGGAAAATAAGGTGTTTAGTGATTCACAGATGTGTGGATGCCCCAAATGTGTTGTACTGTAGAAGGTGCCTCAAAGGTTTAGGGACATTATTAATAGAGATGTTGAAGTTCACTGGGCTCAGGTGCAGAAATAAGCTTTGGGGATTTGATAATGTTCACCTAGAAGGAGAGAGGACCAGCTGGGGGGGAAATTCCCCACTTACAAAATAGGAATACTTTCCAAAATGGAATAGGAGCATCATGGCTGTACCTGGGGAATGAAGAGCTGTGCTCAGGGAAAATGCTGCTGGGGGATGGGGGACATTCAACGCACACGCACCCCGAGAGAACTCTTCCCCCACCCAGCACATTATTAGTGAGGGCAGCACTTCAAAGTAGCCCTCTATGCAAAGCAAGGCAAGGAGAAACATCTCCAGGGGTGGGTTTTTTTGTGTGTGTTTTTGCACAGGGGGGCTGCTTTTGAAGGGCTGCCCACAGGAAAAAGTTGGCCAATTCAGAATGGTTTAGAAATGAACAAGTGATTTCCCAATTTGTGGGGAAGAGGTAGCATAACTCAGTTGCGAGCCAATCTGATGTGAATTGGGGGTAGCTCACCCATCTTATAGTGATAATAATCATTAATTTTTAATGATGACATTATTTGAGCTTCATTACAGTATTTTACATACCCAATAAAGCGATGAGTTGCTTTAGATGTAACTATATATTTTATTTTGAAATTGTTTGCAGGAAGCTGGTGAGAGACTAGTGTGCAGCACATGAAAGATCGTATAGATTATTAATAAGGATATCTGATCTTGTCTAGCTCCAGCCATTACGCTCTTTTCTGCCAGACTACAAAGCTTCTGCTCTCAAATTGCCTTCTTACACAAGGACTTCTAACCAAAACATCTTTTCTCATACCCACTTTCATAGATTTATTCTTCTAAGTAACCTCATGCAGTGGGATAAAAAGAGCAATGTTAACCTTATATCTACATGCAACAAGAGAAGAAATGTTGTAAGTGTAAATACATCCTCAGGCTTGCATTTGCCAGGTGTGTGTGTGTGCACACACCTATGGGACGGATAGCTGGGGTTCCGCCTCTCCCTCCCTTAGAGTCCAGCACCAATGACAGTGCTCGGAATGTTGGCAAGGGGCAGAGAGCCATGAGAGGCTATTTATTTATTTATTTATTTATTTATTATATTTATGAATCGCCCATCTGGCCAGACATCCGGCCACTCTGAGCGATGTACAATCCAATAAAATACAAGAGGGGAGGGAAACACACACACACACAGTATAAAACACAATCAAAATCACAGTATAAAACACAATCCCCAATGGTTTGGGGATGGGAATGGGAAACATCTAGTGACAGAATCAGGGTCCATAGTAGAGGCTGGAAGGGAACTCTGTGTAGAAAAGTTACCTCAGCCTGGAGTTGAAATATTGTAACTGTTGTAAGATAGGCAAGCCCCTGAATGTATCATTTGTTTCCATCTGTAGAAATAAACTTGTTTTGTTTTACTGTTAAACCTTGGTGTGAGGCTGGGTGACTAAGGGAAGGAACAGACACATCTGTGGGGAGCAATCTCAGAGGAGAAGGTGGCAGCAAGGGAAATAACTGAATTCAGGTCATTACCCTAGTTAGCCCAAGGCTCTTGGGGCCCAAGGCTTGTGGCGAGAGGGGAGTACCCCGTCAACTGCTGGTGTGTCTCTGAGGGATTGGGAAGGAGAGCCTGAGTGAAAGAGGCTGAACGTCTTCCATGAATCTCGGGTGGGAGGCAAGCAGGATACCTTGTTATGACAAATAATTTGGGTGTTAGATTCCCTTATAGAAGAGAGCCTAACCCCACACTCTCATGAAAGGTTTGGGATCTTTGGCTGGGGTAAAGACGCGTGCAGCTGGGTGAAGTGCGCACTTTGCCCTTTAACACTAAACACAGACACAGACACACTGACATCAGAAACAAAAGAGTTTTTTTATTATTAAAGATGAAATATAGAGCAGGTACAGCATCTTACTTCTGGTGGTACAGTAAATCAGGCAGCAAAATACTCTTACGCTATTGTTCAACACACTCTATAATTCTGGAGAGCAAAGAAAGGGAGTGGAAGAAAGGCTTCTGTGTAGAACAGGGCTCTCCAACCTTGGGTCCCCAGATGTTGCTGGCCTACAGCTCCCAGAATCCCTTGCCATTAGCCATGCTGGCTGGGTATGCTGGGAGCTGTAGGCCAGCAACATCTGGGGACCCAAAGTTGGAGAGCCCTGGTCTAGAAGGATAGTGAGGGAAAGAAGTTCCGGTTACTACCTTGTCCGTTAGCGGTCCCTGCAGTGGATTCCCCAACCATAGTCCCGTGGAGGCAGGAGGTGATCAAGAGGTCTGCGTCTCAAACACGCCAGTGTGCTCAGATGGCTTAGGATTACTCTCTTGACTCTCTCCACATCTTCCCATTACTCAAACCTCAGTTCTTATACCTTTCCCTGAGTTCCTGACTACATGAGCGGGGCAAGGGTCTCCCCTTATGGTCTTAATCACTGCTAATCACTATGTCCTTTGTGTGCCTACGGCCCTTGATGGGTGTCATAGGAAAAACCTTTTGTGGGTTCTCCTTACTTGATGAGCTTAAGTTTCTGGTTCAATCCTTCTATGGGGGGAGGCCATCCTTTTGCAGGGCTATTCTTAGTCTCTTTTCAGGAAAGCCTCTCCTGTGTCTTTAGGCCCTGCGTGTTAATCTGATCATTGCAAGACTCTCTTCCACTGCCTATTCATTCATCAGGTTCTCAATCACTCTCCATTCAGGCCTTCATTTGCATCCTCTGTGCCAGTCCGGGGGCTGAGGCTGTTCATTTTTCCTGAACCCAAGCTTACCCAGGCTCTTGTTGGGGCCTGCTGTGGCTTTCCCTGTTAGCTACAGTCACAACTAGATGATCATGACTATATCCACTCATAACAACCTGAGGGGAATATAGGGACCTGGGTGCGGGGCCTGAGTATGAAGGCCCAAAGCTTGAGCAAGGGAGCTGTATAAAAGAAAGATTAAGGTGGTTAAAAAGCCAGTGTGGCGTAGTGGTGAGAGTGTTGGACTGGGACTCGGGAGATCCGGGTTCTAGTCCCCACTCAGCCATGAAACTCACTGGGTGACTTTGGGCCAGTCATTGACTCTCAGCCTAACCTACCTCACAGGGTTGTTGTGAGGATAAAATGGAGGAGTGGAGGAGGATTATGTAAGCCGCCTTGGGTTCCTTTCAGGAAAAAAGGTGGGGTATAAATATAATAAATAAATAAATACGCTACTAAGTGTTTCCACAAAGGTGGGGGCAGCGGTGGGTGTCACGAGAACCTATTTCCCCCCCTACATTTTTCACGTCAGGAGTCTGCTGAATTTCAAATTAGCTTCTTAAACTCACAAAAGTCTGCATGTTATTTGACCTTTGGGAACACAGCCATGATGCTTCTGCTCCATTTTGGAAAGTAGCATCCAACTCCTGTTTCATTGGAATCTCCAAAGCAGAACAAGATGTGAGGTGGCAAATACAGGATTCCCAATCCCATGTGTTGCTTTGGGCATTAAAAGCGGGAAGGGGGGAGATTTGCAAAGGAGAAGTGGCATGTGGGAGAGGTGCACCAGGCCTGGGACTTGGAGACTGGCCATACAATTTAGAGGTATCACATACCATCATAAATCTCATTATACAAGGTAGCCTTTAATTGTCCTCTTATATATATGGCCCAAAACAGACAAACGTTTGATGGCAAACATAGGATTCTTAATCCCGTGTTTGCCTCTGATATGCAAAGAGGCAGGAAGGCATTTGCAGGCTGTAAGGGGTGGGTGGGCGGGAGGTGCTTAATCTTTCACACATCAGGTGCTGTGCACCTAGGGCTGGTGCTACCATTAGGCCAACTAGGCAGCTGCCTAGGGCACAGGGCTAAAGGGGGCGCCAGAAATAGGGAGGGAGGGCTCAAGTGGGAAGGGGGGGCGCTAAATATCTGATCTTGCCTAGGGCACCAAACTGCCTTGCCATCACTTTTCCTCTGCAGTCCTTCCCTCCATGCTTTTCCCCACCTTACCTGAATTCTCAGAGCATAGCTAGGCAGAAAGTGGCCAGGAGAAGGGGTTGCAAAGGCATAGCAATGGCCGGGGAAGGGGGATGCTTGCTGTGTTTTCCTTGCAAATCCTCCCACTGCTTTTAATGTCAGAAACAACACATGGGACTGGGAATCTTCTGTTTGCCACAGCCCAGCTTGTTTTGTCCTCAGAGATTTAGATAAAATAGGAGCTTGATGGACACGTGGTTAGGACAGATAGGAATGTTGAATAGCCAATGTTTGGATAATGTGAATGTGCTATATTCTGGTTGCCTCAAACAAGCATGCAGTTGATTTAAATCATATATTTTCTAACCCTTTCCCAGTAAAAAATAAAATAAATTTTAAAAAGTTCAAAATTGCTTTTGGAAGGCTGTTGACACATTCTCTTTCAACATAATTTTAGAGGCCCCTTTATCTGTGATTTTTATTCACATACAAAATAAGGCATAATACATAAACCCAGGTTTACCTTTACTTTAGCTGGAAAAGTCCTGCTTCTGACAAATAAAGACTTTGTCTTATCTAGATATGAACCCTTTTCAGTTGACTATTAGCACATTGGCATTAAACTGCAGTAAAAAGGAGGTTAGTTATGGCTTTTGTTACATGGATTCTTCTCTACATGGGATTTGGGGTTTGAGTTTGTACTGCAGTTTTCCATTTGGGAGGGGGTGAGATTTCTCATGTGAACAATGTAAAGCATGTTCTGAACACTTGTAAGGAACTACACTGAATCAAAACATGTGTTGACTTATTGCATCACCACATCATCCCCACAAGCTATTGTGCTAGTAGTCATCAGGCGATCACTCGTGACCGAGTAAGATTGTCTTCCGGGATAAAAGGAGGAAATTCTAAAGAAGATTGTGTAGACTCTAGCGATGGGTCCGTAAGTGACTGTGGAGGCCAATTCTAGATCCACACAGCTTCCCACAGTGAGGACACAGGTTACCAGATAGAAGATGGTCCTGTAAAGGATTCATTTGACGTGCTTTTCGCTTAGCACGTTTCTCCCTTTCACCTTGCACTCGGGCTTCTTCAAAGTCCATGGAACCTTTGTGAAAGGCCAACCTCCATTTAGATCGTTCATGGGCCAGAGCTTCCCAGTTTTCGATGTTTATTTTGCATTTTTTTAGATTAGCCTTATGAACATCTTTAAACCTCTTATATTGACCACCGATATTCCGCTTTCCATCCTTGAGTTGGGAGTAAAGTAACTGCTTTGGGAGACGGCAGTCAGGCATTCGAACAACATGACCGGTCCACTGAAGTTGGCGTTGAAGGATCATTTTTTCAATGCTAGTAGTCTTTGCTTCTTCCAGTACACTGACATTTGTTCGCCTATCTTCCCAAGTAATTTGCAGGATTTTCCGGAGGCAACGTTGATGAAACCTTTCAAGGAGGTGGAAGTGACGTTTATAGATAGTCCATGTTTCGCAGGCATACAATAAAGTTGGTAATACAATGGCTTCATAAACCAGTGTTTTGGTCTTCTTACAAATATCCCGATCCTCGAACACTCTATGTTTCATTCGAGAAAATGCGGCACTTGCGGAGCTCAGACGATGCTGGATTTCACTGTCGATGTTAGCTGTAACAGAAAGATAGCTGCCAAGATAGAGAAAATGATCGACATTTTCCAGTATTGTCCCGCCAAGCTGGATAGATGGCATCACCAAAGGATTGGCTTGCACTTGCTGATGAAGCACTTTGGTTTTTTTGATGTTAAGTGAGAGACCAGGTTTTTCGTATGCTTCTGCAAAAGCATTTAGGATAGTTTGGAGATCATCCTCTGAATGTGCGGAGACCACATTATCATCAGCATACTGAAGTTCCACAACGGAGGTTGTAATTACCTTACTTTTTGTGTCCTGCTTGGAAATGGAAGTCCACACTGATGGCCATTCTCATTGCCCTGCTGTGCAATTTTCCTACATTTTCATGGGACCTCCCCAGAACAAACAGTTTGATGCCAAACTATGAGTGAGAGAAAGTCCTGTGCCGATGAACCTGTACCAGATATTCTCCAGTTTTGAATTTCAGTCATAAATAGCTAGTTCAGTGAGATAGAAATAATTCCTAAAAACACTTTATGTGGATATTCTAGAGCTAAGCCAAAATTTCTCAGAATTCAATTTTCTGTGAACATTTATGAGATTGTTCCTTTCCTCACTCCCCCAGAAAAAGAAGGCCACTTTGCAGAATTTTCTCTTAATATTCTCCACCATTTTCTTGTGGCAGATGCCAAACAATGCCTCAGAACAATGCTAGGGCTGCAACATTCTGGAGGATGCAAAGATGGCCAGGATACCAGCACAGTACTGCTTACAGCATCAGCAACAAAAAGAACCTTATTGGGCGTGGGGTGGGGGAGAAGCTGTTATCAAGGTTGTGGTGTCATTTGGAAAACCTTTATATAGCAGCTGCAGTTGAATTTAAAATCAAGTTCTGTGCTAAACACAATTTGTGTGTCTTTCTGAGCCATACCTGTGTAGCAGGGAAGGCCTTGATTTGCTTTTCTATCCATTGCATTCTTTGTGTAAGTGAAGGTAAAGCTGGGAATAAATCAAGGATTCTTGTTCCACTAAAAAGAGTTGTGTACACTGCAACCTTGACATGTGGTATTCTCATTTGTCTGTGAATTTAATGTTAGTATTACCTGCATTATCTTCATGTGGCACAGCTATCTGTCATGGACCTTTGAGTTTATTGTTTTATACCTTCCTGGACTGGAGCAGAGTCAAAATCACACCACTTCAACTTTTACAGTGTACGTTTTGCAGCATCAAAAAAGTGCAAATACAAACCTTACAACCAGTGGTGCAGCTAGGTAATTTTAGACCCTGGACTTAATGGTCTTATGGGGTGGGGGGCTTAGATGGCCATGTGTATTAATTTAGTTGTGAAACACACAACTGACATTTCTCTTCCCCCCTACTTCAACTGCTGTTCCATGCTTTAAAACTGAATCTACATTCCTGATATGTTAGAACAACAACAACAAAATGGTTTGCCAACCCTGAAGGAATGAAAAATACTCTGAGCATGTGCAGTTTTGCATTTTAAACTCACTTAAATCAGAGCACCATCATGACTACCGGAATAAAATGGAATTTACTTCTGTACCTGCTGTTCTCTGAGTGGTCATTTGGGGAGGGGGGCCGGGCTGTGGGGCCCTGGCTTTGGTCCTAAGGTCTAACCTCGAACTGCACCGCTACTTGCACCAGCTCCCTGTACACTGCTGCTGCATTTGTCACCTAATATGTCTCTGTGTCCTTCCTTGCCCTGCTCACAGCTTCCTTTCTAACTGATTGGTCAATGCATTAATTCAGTGAAATTAATCTGTACAGTACCAACATCTTAATGTAGGTGCTTTAACCTACCATTTATAAACCATTCCTCAGATGGGCTATCTTTAATCATGTCCTTTTCATTCTCACATAATAGGTTCCAAAATTAACAAGGGTACCCTTAATTCTCTGCCTCACCATTTAAAATTTGCCCTCATTGACTGAAGTTGGCCTTCACCAGTTAATCAATGGGCCCGTTCGCTGCCTGATCTGCCACTTGAACTGATCAAAGCTTGCAGCCCCAGTAAAAAGACATTCATGGTAGCTGCCCCACAGGAAGCAACTTTCCACTGAATACTACTAGCTAGCTAGGGCCAATAATTAGAAAGCACTGTGAGATTTTACTGTTGGAGCAAGCTTTTATTGCTGGGATTGGATTAAGTGCCATGTAGCAATCTCAGTAATTTTCACAAGGGATGCTTAAATTGGTATGTAATTCAAATGGAAATTCTACATTGGCTAGAACAATGCTTTTCAAACTGGGAACCTTGGGATTCTCTGGAAGGTTACCAGGGAATCCTCAATTAGAAAATTTGTAATGGCTGCAGACAAGCTTCCCTGAAAGACAGCTTCTCTTCCTTTACCATTTCCCCTAGAAATGGGCAGTCTCATTAAAGGCCTGGCAGGCTTCCCCTGTGCACTGAGAACACTGCCTACACTCCCCTGCTGTGCCTAGGATCTGGAATTCCCTTCTGTGAGAAGCCCATCTAACCTCCTCTCTAATGGCCTTCTCCGCAAGTTTTTTAAAAAAATAAATTCCATTTTAGGAAGGCACCTGGGCTGTGAATTGCCATCTTATTGAATTTGGTTTTATATCTGTGTCTGTTTTTTGTTTGTTTTTCCCCACAGTTTTACTGTTGTCATATTCTGTTAGTTTCTGCTGCTGTTTCTGTGTTTTATATTACATATTGTTATATATAAAGGTTGTTTTAAGTTTTAATTTATTTGTTGTTAGCTGCCTTGAGCTCTTCAGAGGGTATCAGTGAGGGAATCAGGGGTGTACCAAGAGGTTTTGCTGCCTGAAACAAAGGACAAGATGCCCCAGTTTCTTGTTCCTCGTACAGAAGTAACTGGACTGGCAACGGGATAGTATCTTCCACCATACCTAAGGCAGCAGGCGAGTTCAGGGAACCCAGGACAGGACATGTGGCTTATCCAGCTCTGCCCACCAATAGATGGGAATGGCTGGAGGGCTTAGGAGGAACAACTGGGGGCCGCCGTGGCTGCTGCCTCTGAGCATTTGCCACCTGAGGCAGTTGCCTCACTCTGCCTAATGGTAGAGCCAGCCCTGGAAGGCATGAATGTTTAACCATGGGGCTAGATTTAGAATGTACAATCAGTTTAAAGATGGCTCTCTTCTTCCCTCTGGACAGCACCCGTACATGTGTATAAATAGTGGAAGAGAGGCTCAAAGAAGCATTTAGTGGGTCATGTGTGTGAAAACCTATTTCCACCACCCACATTGGATTATTTGGACTACAGTGCCTGTCTTTAAAAATTAGGGGCCCAGAAAGCTGAAGAATGATGATTCCCCAGGCTGGAATATTTTTCTTTCATTTACATGGTGTACAAAGTGAAGCTGTGTGTACTGCTTGTACCTTATGAAACTGAAGGATATTAAAAATAAATCACTCGTGGATCATATGCTACTTTTTAAAAGGCAGAAATATGCATTTAAAAGATTTGTTCAATCTTAAACCTGCCTTCCAGCATCAAAGATCAATGTGTCGTCTGATTAAATTGTGCTCTATAGATTTCTCCAGTCAAGTTCATCAAAGAACACATTTCTCTTCTTCTAATGATGCTGAACCTAAAGTTCTTCTCTGAAGTACTTTAATTTTCACTTGGTCATTACAAGAAGACAGTGACTTAATGAACTGCAAATAGAAGAAGAAAGTAACATAAATCATTTTTGCATCCCTTTTTCTGTTGTATTAGCATAGCTGCTCTTTCATCATTAGAATGCCTACATTGATTTCTCCGTACATGATGGTGAGAATTAAATTGTACTGCACTTTCTGCAATCCACCGTGCCAATAAACATTTAAAATCATTACAAAAATAATCATGATAAATTAATGTCAAGGAAGTGTAATATTTTATAAACTGTTAAAATAGATGTAGCATTGGCAATCCTCTTATGATAATAATCAGGAGGTGAATCAGTCAGAAATTTGTAGGTGCTGCAGTTGTTATACTTTGGGGGAGGCCTCCCCAAACCAATTATCATAAAGTGACTTCTTTTTAAATAAATAAATGGTTTATAGAAAGTTAATACTTTAAATACCTCCTTGAAATATTTCTAGGCTTCAAAAACAGGGGTAAGGATTCACAGTAGGCTCTCCCGACACTTTGTGTAGCATTTAGAGGGAACTGGAGGGGCTGCCCAGGGAAGGGGGGGGAAAGATCTGCTAGCTCAGTTCATCCAATTTAAATCTGGGTCCAGCCCCTAAATGCTATTTTCCCTCTTTCTAAATTGGGCTACTCTGATTAAAACTTGGGGGAGAAGACAAGGAGTGGAAGTTTGTGTGAAAAAACTGTAAGCTCACTTTCGGTACTGAAAAGTAAACAATTACCGTACTACTGCACTGAGGATGTGCTGTGAAGCACCCTGTGTATGTCTGTGCTTCTAAACCACTAAGATTGTAAGAACATAAGAAGAGCCGTGCTGGATCAGGCCAAAGGCCTATCTACTAGTCCATCATTCTGTGCCCACAGTGGCCAACCAGCTGCCTGTGGGAACCGCACAGGGAACCCCACAGGCAGGACGTAAGTGCTTCCTGCTCCTGACCTGTCCCCAGCACCTGGTGAACATAGGCATAGTGCCTCTGACACTGGAGGCAGTACATAGCCATCAGGAGGACTAGTCGCCATTGTTAGCCTTATCTTCCATGAATGTGTCTAATCCCCTTTTAAAGCCATCTAAATTGGTGACCATAACTTCGTCTTGTGGTAGCCAATGCCATAGTTTAACTATTTCCATACTTTATTTCCATACTTTAACTATTTGGCACCTGGTGGATCTCAGAGTTCTAGGAAAGAACAAAGTACGGTAGATCCAGGAAGCCCCTGTGTCTGCTTTATCTCATTCAAGTTGCTGAAGTGGTGAAATTGGCTAAACTAGAATTAGGGATGCACAGGCTGACTGCCCTGAAAGGAATTGAGCCTTTGCGAGAGTTCAGATTGGACACTCGCACAGGCTCAAGCGTTCTGCAAAGGCTCAAACTTGAGCAGAAATATTGTGAATACTGTCTGTTACCCACTGGAGATTCTGGGGCTAGTAGCCTAGCACCATCTCTGGCAGGAGGAGATGCTCTGCTAGGGCCTGAAGAGTACACTCCTTCCCTGCCCCAGGTATGTTGCTGGGCCCTAGAGGGAAAGGGGGTATCACTCTCAGGGCCCTGCTGTCCTTGACTCAGGTTGCAAGCCTTGGAAGAAGGGTGCTTGCTTTTGCATGCTCCCCTACTTGAATGCTCACAACATCCCTCGACCACACACACATTCTCCGAGAAAGAAGAAGTGATTGAATTCAGTGGGCTTTCTGAGAGGGAGAAGTAGCCTTCACTGTCTATATAAATTCATAAACACCCATTGTACGATACACAAAAAAAGTTTTGTTTTTTTGTTTTTTTTTTAAATCCTTTAAAAACATTTCTCAAACTGGTCCAGGTATGGAAAGAATGGCTTTAGGTTACTCATCATGGATGCCCAGTAGGAAACATAACCAACAATCATATAAAAATATACACACATCTGTTCCTGCTGTGCTGGTCAAACCTCTGAAGGCAGCTTCAGGTTTTCCAGCTTGGATGGGGATGGAGAAATCAGTCTATTTCTGTGCATGTCAGTTTTGCATGTGTTCGTATTCCTGCATTTTATTTTATCTGCAAATAAAATCCACATTTAAATATTATTTACCTATGTGTTTTAAAACATATTTTCTCTTCAAGTACATATTTCTAAATGTATTTTCCCTCAAAATACACATTTTTAAGCACACTGTGATGTGTGTGTGTGTGTGTGTTTGTTTTTTTTAGCCATGAACTGTTTGGGAATATTCAGGAGGTATGAAAGTAATAACTAAGTGATGAGCAAATTCCAACCTGCACCTTAGCCCAGGAAATGCAGATCAGGTCCGTTCTTATCAGAATTTATCAATATCTAATTCCTCAAGCATCCCTACACCTAGACCTAAAATTCTTTTTGACCACACTGATATAATCAAATCTCGTAATGCAAACTAGCTGCCACTTAATCATGCTCTTGTGCTAGCAAATCGGTCACAATCTAACTCAGAATCAAATCAACCCATTGAAATCAACCCATTAAAGGGACTTAACTCTTTGTTGGACTGTGTGTGACCAGGATGTTTAAACTGTAGTGAATGAGTTCGTGAAAATTCCCCTCCCATTTAAAGCCTTCAAGGTTCAAGTGCATAGCCTCCGATATCCGCAGATGAAAATAGGAACTACTCCATGGCTGGCTGGGGAATGCTGGGAGTTGTAGGACTTTTTTCTGTGTAAACATGCATGGGATTGCGCCCTTATATTGTCACACACCAAGGATCAGTATTTAAGGCACTCTCCTCCCACTATTATACATTACTGGAGGCTCTTCTCCATCTGCTGCAGCTGGATTCATTTAGTTCAGGGGTGGGCAACTTGTGACCCTCCAGATGTGTTGGCCTCTGACTCCTGTCAGCCCTAACCAGCATAGCCAGTCGTGAGGGATGATGGGAGTTGTAAGCCAAAACATCGGGAGGGCCACAAGTTGCCCACCCCTGGAGTGTGCCCTGTGCTGACTTAAACATTTACAGTGCAATCCTATGCATGTGAACTCAGCTGTAAGTCCCATTATGTTGAGTGGGGCTTACTTCCAGGAAACTGTGCATAGGATTGCTTTCTTAGAAAGGGTTTTGTTCTTTTGGTTAAAGATATACTAGAAAAATGCGTGGAGCAACCCAACAGCTGCGAGGGAGAGAGAATCCATGGCAGGCAAAGCAAATGGCAGAAGAGTAACGGCAGTTCCGCCTCATATAGAAGATTTCTGAGGGTAGACCCCCTTCCCCACAAAATCCAAAGACACCTGGGATTCCCCACCACAGACCATTAGATTGCAGCCTTACTTGTCCTATCATATCAAGATTTCAGAATGAACCCACACCAGCTGGTACATGTGGTATAATAGCTTGTGTGCTACCTGATGTCTCAGTGAGTGTTAAAGGTCATATGATAAAGCCGTCATTGCCCACATTGTGCACATTTGTCTCTGGTCAAATAGGATTTGCAAGTTTTGAAGCACTACAAAACCCTACAAAAACTGTTTGACCTTCTAGAAGGTAGGAGTGCACAGACCACACGCAACAGTGATTGTAGCGTCTCTCTCCAGCCTTAGAACACTTCTCTCTGTTAAAAGTGGTGCTAGGAAAAGCAGTGTGTGTCATCTCTTTGTCCCCTTTGTGCCTTTCTGCTGTAATGTGGCAAAGGGGAGTTGTTATGCAGGAGTTGTTTCCACATCTGAACCTCATGTATGTCCTCAGAGGGGAGATGAGCAGGTTCTTTCTGGATCACCTATTGTTCAGTATGAGAGTATGATCTTGCTGTGCATTGCCTGAATCATCAAAGTGACATTCTGACCTTTACTTCATCGTCAGGTTCTTATATCATGTCAACATTTCACATCACAATCCCCCAAAGACTCCATGGAATAAGAAACCCTATGTTACTTGTTTTGCTATCCTACACTAAGCCAGTTATAGAAAGAAATACATCTTTAACCAATTGAATGGTTAGCGTAATCTATTTAAAAAGTTGGGGTCAACAACAAAAAAGTGCCCCCTCCAATTAATTGGGCAACATGTTTTTGAAAAAAAATAAGTAATTAGTTTTAATATAAGTGCTTATAAAAATGGCAGACAGCACACCCCATTTTTAAATAAGTATTCCTTCTTCATTCTCACACAGGAAGGAATAAGACCATGGTGCTTGCTGCAGCATACACACGCACCATCTAAAACCAAAGAACATATCTCCTTCTCCACCGCATTTCAGCCCCACTGTTTCATTCGTATGCAGATTTATGTGGTTTTGCTCAGTCAATAAACTAAAACTCATACGATTAATTGACAAAAGCTGCAATCCTATACCCACTTACCTCGGATTAAGCCACATTGAGCTCAGTTGCACTTACTTCTGAGTACACATGTATAAGCTTTCTTATACTGAACTATATCAAAATTAAGGAGGAAAAAATCTGAAATACCTGTGCAGACTTTTTGATTACCAGATTTGTTACAAAAGCAGCACAGTATACTCTTCAAACAATGGCCACACAAAAGCAACTTGTACTGTTCTAGAGCACTATAAGCTTTCTTAAACTGGGTAATAGTATAAATATATCAAAGGTGCAATCCTATGCATGTTTAGACAGGGAAAAGTCCTACAACTCCCAGTATGACCCAGTCCACCATTTAGGGCTCAGGCATGTTGGGAGTTGTGGGACTTTTTTCTGTCTAAACATGCATAGGATTGCACCCTAAAATGCTCAGCTCCTTCTGGAAAAATTAAGGCAGACACTGCAGGGCATTACAGATTAGTGCTCTAGAACAGTACAAGTTGCTTTTGTGTGGCCATTGTTTGAAGAGTATACTGTGCTGCTTTTGTAACAAATCTGGTAATCAAAAAGTCTGCACAGGTATTTCAGATTTTTTCCTCCTTAATTTTGATATAGTTCAGTTTATGTAACTGAACATACATTCTGGTGGCACTGTGGTTCTTTTGGCTCCACTGGGAGTGTCATTATATAACAGTACAGTAGCTGAGGGGAGGTATAAACATCCAACCTCTTTCCTGCTTAACTGTTACTGCAGCCACCAAATGAAAAAGGTGTTCAGGCTCAGATTTTGGCAAGAGAAAGAAAGATGCTCTCTTAACACAGAAGTTAAAATTTATCATTAGAGCCAAACTGAAAGTATTCATATTTTTTTCAATTTCCTTTTCAACTTTCCCTTTTTTCTCACCCCCTTTTTTCCATTTCATCCATGGTTGAATGGCGTGACCTCTAGGGAGCAAGCAAGTTGCTTCCTAGAGAATCAATATTATGAGTGTAGAAAGCTAAGCCGGGTCAGGCCTGGTTATTACTTGGATGGGAGACCCCTCCTCTAGTTTCCTGCATTGAGCAGGGGGTTGGACTCGATAGCCTTGTAGGCTCCTTCCAACTCTATGATCTATGATCTATGATCTGTGAATGCTGCCATTTTGTCTCATTTGTCTCCACATACCAAATCCAACTAAAAGACAACCTAATGACAGTACCCACAGTGTGGACTCTCTAGGGAGAAACTTGAATGCTCCCCAGGTGTTTTTATACCATGGACACTGCTGCCACTGCTCACATCCTGGCACTGATGCAAGACGTTTTTCTCTTAGTACGTGGCTGCTTACATCAGACATTGCAATGGTGTTGTGGAAATTCAGGGGAGCATTCCAGTTGATTGTTAGAGATTCCGTACTGTAGCAACAACTCTTTTGGATGTCTTTGTATCTGATATGAATGGGTAGATCCATGTGAGTAAATTTGGGCAAGGCATTCCTGTAGAAAAGGTACTGAAAGAATTGCACAACGCTCCTCTGAAATGATAGGATTTTTAGTAGTTTACTGTTTGCTTAAACAAGCAAACAGGCCTATGGGCATATATTAGTACTTTATTGGGATTAGAACCAGTGAAGAAAGAGTATATCCTAGGAAACAATTTAACAACAGGAGGCTGTGGAGTTTTCTGGTGTCACTGGTGATGATTCAGAAGGGTTTGTAGTTGCAACTGACCTGAAATTCTGTATGCTAAGATAGTAAAAACAAGCGAGGACATACTTATGCTTGTTGGGTATGCAATGGATTATATATATTTGGGTTTACATGGCATTGGGTGGTGAAGGTTGATGCCACCTCAGCAGGGACTATGTAGGCATCTATCACATTGGTTTCTCACTGCGCATGCAATGTCACCACTAAAACGCCTGGGTCAAGAGTTGGAAAATTTTAAAGGTAGCTTTATTCCCAACAGAGCACTATGCAAGAGCAGTTACAAGGCCATGTCTCTGATAAATATGTGTGTGCATCCATTGTAAGTTCAAATCTAAACAAAACTATAGGGCAGTTTTGACAATGGAGGAAAAGAAAGGTGAACCTCCATGAAGCCGTGTGAAAAAAAATGCAGTGCTACCCTCTCAGAACAGCATGGGTTTCCTCTCATGGAAAGAATACTAAAAGGATCTTGCACATTATTTATTTATTTTGCAAGCCTGCCTCTCAGAACAAAATATTACAGACATAAAATTCAACACAGTGTTCTAAAGATAAAGCCATGCTTTAGGTGAGAAGCTGCTCGGTACTTCATGTGAATTTCCAAACAGTAAGAAATGTCCTCTGGCCTACTGTCTTATGAAAGAGAGACTACACAATGGAAATATAAACACATTCACCTGAAACGTGGTTTTCATGTTATCAATGAGTTGCAAATGCAACATATCTAGATCCACTAGCCAGTTCAGCCAGTGCAATTCAATGTGATCCAGTTCAGACCTATTGATGCCAGCCAGACACGACCGTCCCGGTTATGTTTCAGACTATAAGTTACATAATATAGCCATAATTCAGTCAGGAATCCATATGGATTTCCCAATGTTGGCATGAACAGAGAAGAGCTCACCATGCATACATGAAGCTCTCCACAGAACTAGCAGTAAGAGAGTAGTCCGATGATGGTGAATTCAAGCACTTTCTTAGTGGGTGGGTTTGCATGACATGATAAGACACCCTACTACCCCTGATGCACCTGATAGATGATCGGGCACATCATGGGTAGCCCCTCCTCCTCCCCCTCTGGTTCTCCTGCAGGTATCCCAGGGGATACTGCAGGAGGAAGGAGGCTTTTCCCCACTGCCACAAGCCCTACTGGGGTCCTTGTGGCTTTTTTGTCACTTAAAAAAAGAAATTCCTCAGACTGCAAAAGCCGGCTGTGAAGCCAACTTTTGTGATCCCCTTTTTGACAGCTACATGCAATCCTTCCAAGGTGCCCCAGGCACACTATCAGCTGCTGTGGTTGCCAAGTATTTTTTTTAAAAAAAAACCACCCCCCTAATTTTCAGAAATAATTGTGAAAATTATTATTTTTAAAATTTGTCTTGCTACCCTTACACAACTGTGGACAAGCACAGTTGCACGGGAGCAGCAATAGGGAATCTGGAGTGGGTATACACCTGTATACTTTTTTGCCAGAAAATAAATGTTTAACCCCTTAGAAATCTCACCTTAAAAATGGAGGTTTCCAGTTTGACAGATCAGCTGATATGTCAGAGAGAAATTACCCTTATAAATGGGATCCCTCCTCATTTTTCATGTTCCCGAGATGCTAGCATCTCTCCCGCCCCCAAAAGATTGAGGATCCTGCTTTAAAAGAGGTGAATGAGCCCCCTTTTCACAAGGGAGGATCACTACAGGCTTTGGAAGGATTTGACAGGTCGGCTGTTGACAGCTGTCAAATGCTTGCAAAGGGGGAATTTATTTACCTGCACCTCTTGGGGGTGTCACTGGACAGGGTGGGTATCTGCTTGACTTTGCTAGCAGGCCCCCTCACTGCCCATTACTCAACCCAGGTTCCCCATTGCCACTCCCACGCAAATGTAGTCATTCACAGTTGCACAAGGGGTGGGGGGGAATAATAATTTTTGCAATTTGCAAAAATTAGGGGGCCAAATTTAAAAAAAATACTTGGCAACCACAGGAAGTCCCTCCAAGGTACTACTGGGGCACCTCTGAGGGACTGCTCCTAGCTGTCAAAAGGGGGATTGCGAAAGCCAGCTTCACAGCCAGCTTTCGCAATCTTAAGAGAGAGAAAAACCTTAAGTGACAAAAAAAAACTGCAGTGAGCCTGAAAAGGCCCGCTGTAGCAGTGCGGATGGGGGGGAAGCCTCTGCCAGGCTGCCAGCCACCCCCAAGTGCCACTTAGGCACTTTTGGGGCAGCTGGAGATGGCAATCGCCCAGTAGCCACTTGGCAAGAGTGGCAAGGGGTTTTTGCTGCTCTTGCCAAGTGGTTCTGTAGCGGCTTGTCTTCACCTATGGTAGGTCATGTCATTCAGGTTTGAATGACACAAAAACCCATCCTGGGTGAAACAACCCCTAGTACAAGCCTTGGCTTGTCAGGGTGGCTTACAACCTAAATATAAGTCACCTGACAAAACCATCATGGGTTCAGACAACATGCTAAGCCACGGTGGCTTATAAGCCACTGTGGCGTAGCGTGTCGTTTGAACCCAGTCATTGTCTTATGAAGAAGGTTGTGCTGAGACATTCAGAACAGCTTAGGCCAGGAGAACAGAACCTCTTTCAACCTGATAGCTGAATTCCATTTCAGAGAAGCTTTTGGGAGCAGCATTCCAGTAGTGGGCGGGACAAAAATACCAGAATATACTTTGGCTTAAAGCTCCTACTGTCAGTAACTAAGCCTTAGGGGAGGCATTTCAGCCTTTTAGAATGGGGGGAAACTGCACAAAATCCAGGAAACCACCAAACTATCAGTGGTTGGGGTAAAGGGGTGAGCCCAGGGATAGGGGATCTTGGCCACCTGGAGAGCCCGGGAGGACCAGATTGGGACCCCAGAAGGGCTGGATTTGGCCCCCAAGGCCTCAGGTTTTGCACCCCTGGCTTAGGCGATCTGATTCTTTCATAATGAATTCTCAGTAGTCCTAGTTTTTCATCCCATCACTGCTGTAAAGTTGCTACATTTGTAAAATATTCAAATTGTATTTGTCCAAGGATGTAGCAGTAGGTAAGCAAAAAGAGCACCAGCATTTATTCTAGACCATATTGCACCACCTCATTTTAAACATATTATAATTATAATGAAAAGTGTGAGTGTGGCTGGAAGCCAGCCAGTGTTGTGTAGTGGTTAGAGCGGTCAACTAAGACTGGAGAGACCTGGGTGCTAGTCCCCACTGTGCCATGAAGCTGACTGGGTGACATTGGGCCAATCACTGACTCTCAGCCTAACTTACCTCACAGGGTTGTTGTGAGGATAAAATGGAGATGAAGAGGATCATGATGTACGCCACTTCGGGCTCCTTAGAGGAAAGGCGGAATATAAATGTAACAGATAAATAAATAAAAGGGAAGTGGCCATTTGGCAGTTTAGAAGGTGGGAGCAGGTCAGTTCTGGTGCAGTGCGTGCCTGGCCCTATTTGTAAAGTGGCAGGAGCTGACACAAGGAAGTAAATAATGGCATAGTGAGCAGACACACTAATCCAGTGTTCTCCAACCTTGGGTCCCCAGATGTTTTTGGCCTACAACTACCAGCATGCCCCAGCCAGCTATGCTGGCTGGGGCATGCTGGGAGTTGTAGGCCAAAAACATCTGGGGACCCAAGGTTGGAGAACACTGCACTAATTGGTGCAGTCCATTGAAAAAGTTCAGACTGAGAATGCATATGCCTATCTTGACTGAGGATCTTGGTAGGAGTGATGGTAGAAGGAATTATCCCTGTGTACGAGGGCAGTCTGTAGTGCCACCACCACAACACCCACTTGCTACACTACCACTGTGTAACAATGCTCAGGTCAATAATTTCGCTCCTAGGTATGTCACCTGCATTAAACTTAAGGACATTGTTCTCATCAGTGACATCTGATGCATACACAGTTCTCAGAAATAATTTCAGATGATTACATCGTGGCCAAGCTCCAGCCTAGTGGGGCGAAACCGAGAACTGCTGTTCTCTCCGCAGCTGACAAACATTTAATTTAGCGATGAGGTTCTCTCATAGGGTTTTAAATAGTTTGTGATTAGATATTTCTGCATAGAGGGAGGCCAGCGCTGTACAGAAAAGAAAGTATTAAAACCACATTTAATAATGATAATCCAAGAGATTTAAACTCTCCGTGATTTTCTCCCACACCATTTTTTAATCGGAGCAACTGGGCAGATAGCCATCACCACACTATCAGGAGCGGTTTAGGGTAGTAATGCATGTTTGTGTTTTGTGGCTTGTCGTATACGGTATATAAGGGTATATTAACATTAGTTGAACAGGAACTATAAATAGAACCAGCTTATCCCCACCTTATAAAACCTTGTGATGTTTTATCTTCTCTCTCTCTCTCAACGCAAATGTTGTTGTTTTATGCAGTTATAACAACGGCTTTACAGTGACAGGTGGGTGGTTCAGATTGGCAGAATCAAGAGATCAGTGAGTGAGGGCCATTTCTCACTTAACCTTTTTTCTCAACAGCAGTACCATTTAGAGAGGGCAGAGGGGCAGCTGTGTTTCAGATTACATGTGACGATTCCTCGATAATGCCTATGGCTTGGATCCATGCATCACCTTGGATGAGTTACAGACACTTCTGTTCACATAGGGGTCACTGATTTCTCCCCCCCCCCTGCACGCAGCTGCAGTCCCTCACACTGCATTACACACCATTCCCAGTGGTCCCCTGGACCCCTGCTATGAAAAGCACAGGAGCAGGGCAAGTTAACTGTTGGGCAGCTGTGGGGAAAGGATGTTTCCTTTTGCGAATCTCTGGGAAATGTGAGGAGCCTGTCTCTGAACCAGGCAATGTAAAAATGTAGCTGCTTGCAGGACAGTATCAGCATCTGACTTTGAAAATAGCAGGAATTTTGAAAACTGTCTTAGAATGATAAACAGGATTATCAGGACAGGTTTCAGAGGAGAGAAGAATGAGAAAGAGAAAAGAGTTTGTTTCACCTTGACTCTTTTCTCCAGTGTGAACGGTGGCCAGAGTGTGTGTCTTCTAAGTCTGTAAGATGGAGGCACTCCAGATAGGAGTCTGTGTCAGGTACTTAAATCCTTTAATCTGGCCCCTGTAGTAGGGAAATAATCAGGCTTGGGCTTTGAGTTTAATTTCCAAAGGTTGTGATTGCTGAAGGAAAACTGAGTTGTCTGCATTTTCAGCACTTCTAAAATGAGTCATCTCAGAGATGCCAGGCGCTGCGGAAAACATCTCGGGTCCGTTTTGTAGATCATTATGCTCCGTCTCTGCCCTTTGCTTTTCCCCAATCCCGAACTCTCTCCTTTTTACCAGTGTATAGCTCAATTTGTCTGTCTTATTTTTAAATACACCAATTTCTCTTAGGATCAGGCACATTTTGAACTATGCTGTGAGTGCAGGGAACTTAATTGGGGGTGGGGAGTGCTGTGGAAAAGTGGAATAGGGTGGAAAGGTTTTTCCAGAATGCATTGGGGGAACAACCAGCATTTAAGAAATAGATATAAATATAGATATAGATACAAAAAAAAAGAAAAAAAAGAGGGGGAAATACTCATCATTGTGAGTTGTGACAAGTGGATATGTATTTGGAGGAAGGGCTTCCTACTATAAGGAAGGTGGTAGCAACACACATAGAGATGCATCACATTCCTCTGTGAAATCTCTGTCTTTGGAAGTGAAGCCACTCAGTGTCAGCAGTGGAGGTCAACTTTTTCCCATGTACACCCTTTATTTTTCCATGTCGGAGTGACTCATGACTCATGAGATAGTTGAAGAATTCTTTTTTAGCGTAGTTGGAAAAACTTTTGGCCCCTGACAAAAGCACATACCAAAATGCGTTGGGCAATAAAATATTTCACTTGGCACCTGAGACTTCTTTCTCTTTCATGCTTTTTACACATTGGTGCCTTCTCTTCTTCTGTTTTTGTATACCTATATCAGCCATACCTCAACCAGCAGTGAGATACAGAGCAAGGCCTCAAGTGAAGATGTAATCATGCAAGTGTACATTCATAGGGATACACGGATGTCACTGGGTGAGACTAAACCTCCTCCTTGGCTCCTGATGAATCAAAAACACCAATACTCAAAACAGCTTCTATCTGCAGAGTGCCATCCTGGATTCTGTTTCCTGGTCATGCTGGAGAGTGACAGAATATTGGAACTGCACACACACACACACACACACACAGTATGTACAGCGATTTATAATAAACTATTCATTAAAAACAACAACACTAAAGCACTGTGTACATTCAAAAGTCCTGTAGTGATGATCTGTGAAAAAGCTGGAGGAGGGTGGGGGGGAAATTGAGTGTGCACCTTTCCTTCCCAAACAAGTGGCTAATGATACCCATCAAGAGAGAAAATGAGCAGTCTAGCCCCACCACAGAGGGTGCTTCCTTCAGATCAGACTTCCCACTGTCATTGCTGTGCTTTGGTTGAGTAGCAAAGAGGTGTGCTGTCACTCATGGTTATGAGAGCTGTTTTAGATTGACAGATAGCACACACACTGTAAAAAAAATAAATGCTATGTGCTTACTAATTCGCAGTAGTTTAGCATATCAGTTTGCTTAGGATTCCCTAGGACGTTTATCTTTATTTGGTTAAAGGGAAAACTTACTGGCATTCTTTTCTTTTTTGTTTTAATAAGAACTAGATAGCATGTGATATTCATCCAATTCCCAGGCATGCTTTTCTGAATTCTTAGCATGGAGGCTTACCAAAAGAGCTCATTCCTAAGGCTGCTGCCAAAAGAAGGGTTGCCACCTATTTTTCTGGTCCTGTCCCTATGGTTTTAATGGCAGCCAGACACAGAGAAATTGAACCTTTAAGATGAAGCTTTTTCTGACAAAGTCCATAGTCTAAGTCTTCATCTAGAGGGCATTTTAAATTCTATTTTTCAGCAAGACAATTTTTCAGATTGAATTCTCTCTCTCTCTCTCTCTCACACACACACACACACACACACACACAAACACACAGTATTTGGAGAGGCAGCTCTTGCTATTGATTTGCTGGATAGTATTCCATAAGTATTCCCCCCCTAATTTAACCACTGTGTATTAGGATTTGCTGTTATCAGATCCCCATCTTCTCCTCCATGGGAGGATGAAATTTTTATTACAATCAGGCTATCATAATTGATATAGCTGTAAACATGAGAATTTCCTAATGAACCTGTATCATCCTGTATGGGGGTTGTAGTTAAATCTAAAGATCTGAAGAAGATGGCTTTGAACACTCAGATCTTATGGTAGACTGTAAAAGCTTCTGTCAGTAAGATATCTTTTTCCCATTTTTGTCTGTTGCAGCAAAAACAAGAAAGTGTCTTGCGACACCTTAAAGACTAGCTGGGAGTAAGCAACGTGGATCCCGTGGGCACTTTTACCCCCAGGCACTTTTCTTGGTGTCCAGTGAGGTGCCCTTCCACTCCAACTTTTTTTTAATTGACTTTTTTTTCTTAGCAGCAGCTGGAATTGCTTCAAAGCAAAGTGGGGGCCTCCAGCAGCCATCTTCATTTTCCATAAATGCCTCTGAGCCACACATGGGGCTCAGAGACATTCTTAGGAAATTAAGATGGCAGGCAGCTGCAAGCCAACGCTTTCCTCTGCAGTGTGCCCAGCCACAAAGAAAAAGAAGGGGGGAAGTAAAAGGTGCTCTAGCCCAGTTTATCTCAAGGAGCGCCTCCAGCAACATCAAGTAGGCCACTCAACAAGATCTGCCGCGGACAGCCTTCTCCCTGTCCCATTAGCCAGAGAAACCAGGCTGGTGGGGACTAGGAGGAGGGCCTTTTCTGTGGCAGCCCCCAATTTATGGAACTCTCTCCCCAGTGACCTCCGCCATGCCCCTTCCTTGATTAGCTTCCGTCGGGCATGAAAAGTGTGGCTTTTCAGGTGGGAATATGGGCTGGGTTAGGATTTTTAAGTTTTGTACTGTTTTTAATTGTGTTCTATACTGTGTGTGTGTGTGTGTCGTGTGTGTGTGTCCGTATTTTATTGGATTGTACATCGCTCAGAGTGGCCGGATGTCTGGCCAGATGGGCGATTCATAAATATAATAAATAAATAAATAAGGGACTCCTGTCACTTCTGTCTGGTAAACTGGGGCCTCCTGGCCAGCCTGCAGCCTAACACATTTATTGTGGCATGAGCTTTCATAGACAAGACCCTACTTCATTTTATGAATAAAGACAATGACCTTGATATTGTATTGATATGATACAGTGTATGCCTGAGATTTGCGAGCTGTCTTGTCCTTGAAGTAAATCCAGAGCGCTACCATTTAAATCAGTGTTCAGAATTCACACAGGTGCCACATCGTATGTTGCTTGAGTAGCATGCAACGTGTTATGAAAGTTGAAGCATAATACTGTAAGCAAAAACGGCTTGTTCAATACCAGAAAGGAGTCATTTCCCATAAATTATGAGGCAACGAGTTTCTATTTTAGTCTCATAGGCGTGTCAAGAGGCTATGTCACTCTGTGTGCTCTATTGACAGGCTCATGTAAAACTGAGCACTGCCTGGTACCCCTTGGCAGCTATTCTCTGCAAGAAAAGCTGTGTCAACCCTCATCAGTACAGGCAGCAGCCAATGGGAGACTCGCTTTGGTGCTCCTGGAATTTCCTCTTGTGCTGACGGCTGTGCGGGCACTTCAGCATCCCACTCAGACAGATAGGCAGCTGTTGTGTGGGGGGGAAGGCCTTCCCACTGGTACTAAAACTGGCAGATGTTTTCTGTGCTCTTCACAAAGCAGTGACAGTTTGCTGAAACAAAGCTGTGAAACAAGCAGAGAAATGGGCTCTCAAACACGTCCTATATGGATGACCTTGTGCACCATGTGTTGCCTGCCATCAGTAGCATAGTTAGGAACAAAATCAATGGCCCTCCATGTGAAGCAGAGGAGGAATGATACCAAAGAGATCTGCCAGCTTTTACAACTACCAAAAACCTTGCCCTGACCCTTTTATTACTGGGCCTCTGAGATTGTGTATAGGGAGAGCATTGAAACAATGCATTTGAAGAGTGATTGTAGCAGTTGCTGCCATGGTTCTGAACATCATTAATGGGGTCCTAAACCTGAGGTTCTTAATTATTTTAATACAAAAAGGTTTCTGGCTACTGGAGTTACTTACGATTCCAAAAGGGTTAACTCGTATCTATGCAAAGCTCACATTTCCATTGATACAATCTGTTTTTGATGGCGAATATATCCAATTAGATAGAAAGCAGCTTTATATCAAGTCAGACTATTTCTCCATCTAGCTTAGTATCGTCTACATAGACTGGCAGCAGAGCTGCAAGGTTTCAAGCAGTTTTTCCCAGCCCTACATGGAGCTGTCAGGGATTGGACCTTGGACCTTTTGTATGCAGAACATGTGCTCCATCACTGAGCTACGGCCTTTCCCCTTTTGGGTTAGAGGAGTGCTGTGTGCTTTGTATGCAAGTTACCTTCAGGAATCAATACTTGCTAGTGAATTAAGCCATGATATTCACATTTCTTGCCTATGTCAGTATAGCATTCACATTAGTTAAGGACACTGACTAAAAAGTAAATAAGAGACCCCAAAACATCTGCATGTAATTTTCCTAAATGGCTGTTATTCACTAATACAACTGAGTAAGAGCTGCTGAATGTGGTACTTGGTACAGAATTCAGTTTCCTGAGAATCTCAGCTTTCATTTTCATTTTTTATTTTTTTTTTAAAGCATGTCTCTAGCCTTGTATGTATGTATGTATTCATTCATTTTAGGCATGCATATGCCACCCTATAATTGACAAATTATAAAGAACCAAAAGTCTGATGGCAGCCTGCAGGCTAATACATTTATTGCTTGCATGGAAGACATTCTTCCGAATTCGATGGCATATTACCAAGTGTTGTACTTGTATGGCTGAGGCTCACCAGCACTCTCAGCTCATCTGGACTTTGGATAAACAAGATTTCTATTTATATCATATTGTAATGACCTAATTCTGCACACTGAATTCGGAGGCTAATGTCTACCAAAAAGACCCCATGGCCATGAGGGCTCTCCCATTGATGGCAACAATGACAGATAAAAGAGCACTTTTGGAACTCAGTCATCAATAGCTGGCAATGAGAGCTCATATGCACACAGCACAGATCACAGATATGTTGAGAGTCCAATACAAAACATGTATACTTGGAAGTCTCATTGAGTTAAATGGGACTTCCTCCAAAGTATATATAGGAGTGTAACCTCAGATTTTTACCCCATTCTGTCTGAATGATTGAAATAATAGTTGTTCTGTTCTATAACTGTGAATTGTAAGAAACTCTTCACAGTGGAAAATGTTTATGCATGATGCATCACAGTTATGTTTTGCTGTTGTTGTTTCATTGTGCTGTATACCCACCCACTAATAACAAATCGTGCATACTAATAGTGAACTCATTCTCTGAATGCTGATCCTTATGAAACCATCTTGGCTCTATCTATGCACAAGAGGCAGGCATCACCAAGCTTGGGGGAAACACAGGTTTTGCAGAAATACAAAAATAGTTTAGAAAAGACCAAAGAAAAACCCAGCCCAGTGAGGATTGAGTGTGCTCAGTGGCCACAAAACGATGAATGTCTATTGGGAGTGGGGACAGAAAACCAGAGGGATGGAATGGAGTGAGGGATGGGCGAACAAGCAATGTTCAAGGTCACCAGGATTCTCCTGATAGGCTTGTTGCTCATCTTGTGCTTGATTCCCATTCCCATTTGTGATTGCTGCTCACTCTATGTGAATGGGGAAATTGCGCAACTTTCCCGTTTGATTTGCATAAATTTCCTAAATTTATACAAATTCCCTAAATTTCTTCCATAGACTAAAGCAGGGCTGATTCAGTCTACATGGGACATTTTCATAAATTTAGGGGAAAGTGTGTAAATTTAGGGAAATTTGCATAAATTTACAAAAATGTACATAAATCAAATATGAGCACATGTTTGGCAATTTACAAACATTTCGATGGATGCATGCTCGCACTTACAAACACATTCAAAGTTGCAAACAGGGCATGCTTGCATCTTTCATGAAAAAAACGAATTTCTCATGCATCCCTACCTGGATAAGGGCATGTCTGGCTTGCTGGAACCCTGAACAGGGACACTCCACACTGCAAGCATTTGTAGGTACCACTTGTAATAATAATACCCATGTTAGAGAGCAATCCTATAGTCCCCGGGAGAGCATTCCAGGGACCATGGGATTGCTCAGAAAAACTCTTCCAAGGTCTGAGACAGCACTCCAAAGCTGGAGGAGTTGGAGGGGGAGTGAGATCTGACCCCTCTGCCCCGAACTCTTGCAGCCAGTGTGGAAAGAATCACACTGGCTGCCCTCCGAGGTCAGAAAAGCGACCTCGGAGGAGGAGGAAAGGGTGCATTTTGGTAGGCAGGGAGGGAGGAGACCAGAGAGGCCAGGATAAGAGTTATCCTGAGCATCCTCCAGCCTCTTTCCCTCCACCTCCAAAGCACCCTCACTAGATGGGCTGAAAAGCCTGTCTAGCAGAAATTGCCAAGACGGAGGCAGGACCGGTGCAAGGCAGTTTGGTGCCCTAGGCAAGATCATGTTGGTTTTATCTTTGAGCAGAGTGTGTGCGAGTTGGGAGAATTAAAATCCTGTCTCTGTGTGCTAGCAGAGCCTGAAATTCCACACACAGATCTTCCAGATCTCACCTCCCCCCGTGCAGCATGCAGCGTGTTGTGCCAGCAAGACCAGCCCAGTCGGCCTTGTCAGACTGCTTCCAGCTTCCAGCTTCCCCATTGCAGATTAATCCATGGAGTCAGGAAACACTCTGTAACACCACAGGTCTAATTCTACCTGTTTATTCACTTAGCAAGTAAAGTTCTACAGAGTATACATTTCCTAGTTACAGTCCATGTGCAGAGTATAAATGCATAGCAAGCATTACATCCAGTGGAGTAAGTTGAGCTTCACTCCACCTCAGCAAAGACGTTACATTGTTGCAGTAACAAAGTCCAGCAAGAAGAAAACAAAAGAGAAGAGAGAAAGCAGTCCTGCTTCTCTCTAAGATGGCTTCAGACAGAAAAAAGCAAGTTAGCACGTCATCAGAACATACAAACCATGTGACTAGCTCATATTGCTCCCACGGTCTAGCTTCCCATGCGAAAAACACGGAATCCAGAAAGATATAACAAACCTATTTACAGCCATTCTGTCCCTTCCATGTGTAAACAGTGTGCTGCAGCTGGTGAAGTGATACATATCACAACATCCCCCCACAAGCTGAGTACATCTTGTTTCACAGTTTGCTCAATGAGGCCTAGCGCCGTCATTAGCTTCCTGTGTCTTACTACAGGCAATGGTTTTGTGAAAAGATTTGCCACCATGTCCCCTGTTGCACAGTATTTGAGTGTTACCCACCCTTTCTGCACACAGTCCTTTACATGAGAGTAACGAACATCAATGTGCTTGGTTCTTGGCCTACATTTTTCATTTTGTGCCATGCTTATGCAAGCCTGGCTGTCTTCAAAAATTGTAACAGCCTTGTCTACTGGTATTTGCAAATCAGTAAACAGTTGTTTGAACCATTCAGTCTCATTGCATGCTTGAGATAAACTGATGAATTCAGATTCTGCACTAGATACAGCCACACAAGATTGTTTTGATGTATACCAGTCAATTAAACTTTTGTCATACAAGATCACAGTCCCACTTGTGGACTTCCTATCTGTTGCAGCTCCCCAATCAGCATCAGTGTACACACAAAAACCTCCCTCTGTGTGTGATGACAATTTTAGTTTGCAATTCATGGAACCTTTTAAATATCTTAACACCCGTTTTACAGCTAGCCAATCATACATAGAAGGATTTTGCGTTTTCCTGCTAAGTATGTTCACAGCATTGCTGATGTCTGGCCTACTCACATTTGCCAAATATAGCAGGCTTCCAATAACACTTTGATATTTTCCAATATCCTCAAATTCAGTGTTATCTGTGTGTTTTTGATATTCAAGAGTCATTGGAGTGGTAACTGGGTTACAATTCTCCAATCCATGAATTTCCAGCAATTTCTGAATTTTTCCACTTTGTTCAACCAAGAAAGAACCTTCCTCATCCTGGGATAATTGCATTCCAAGTCATAGTGTTGTACCTAGATCTTTCAGTTCAAAGTATGCTTGCAATTCTTTTGCAATTTTGTCTTTTTGACTTACTGATTCTGTTATCAGCAATATATCATCAACAAAGACTAGCAAATACACCCAATGTCCCAATTCTGTGTGACATGTGTACAGACAGTGATCAGCCTTGCTTTGTTTGAATCCCAAACTAATCAAAACTCTGTCTAATTTTTGGTTCCAGCACCTCGCTGCTTGCTTCAGCCCATATATGGATTTGTGCAAACGACATACAAGACTGGGATTTTCTACAAAACCTTTTGGTTGTACCATGTAGATTTCCTCTTGTAAATCACCATATAGGAAAGCAGTTTTTACATCAAAATGAAATGCCATCATTTTTCTTTGTGCTGCCAATTTCAACAACAATCTTACAGTTGCAACACGATTGTTGGTGCAAACACGGAATCAAAATCTATCCCATGTTTTTGTGCAAATCCTCTTGCCACGAGTCTTGCCCTGTACCTTTCTACCTGCCCCTGGTGATTTGTTTTCACCTTGTACACCCATTTACAGGTGATGGCCTTTCGCCCTACAGGTAAAGATACCAGACTCCATGTTTTGTTAACATGCATTGCATTGATTTCATCCTGCATGGCTTCAAACAGCCATTCTGTCCCTTCCATGTGTAAACAGTGTGCTGCAGTTGGTGAAGTGATACATATCACAACAGATCAGATATTTAGCGCCCCCCCCATCCCACTTGAGAGCGCTGTATTTTTTTTCAAGGCGTTTCTGGCGCCCCCTTTAGCCCTGCGCCCTAGGCAGCTGCCTAGTTGGCCTAATGGTAGCACCGGCCCTGGACGGAGGATGGAGAGGCAAAGATCACCTCCATCTCTCCTCCCGCCCTGCCAGCTTCAGCCCAGCAGGGCATAGGACTCCCAGAAACCTCTGGGTTCTGAGGCTTCCATGCAGCGAGGGTGCATTTGATAGGATTGCACCCTTAGTGTGGATTGCATCCATAATGCCAATATGAATAAAAATACCATGTTATATCCACTTTCATAATGGGTGAAAGTGTAGAAATGCAGTATATTTGTGTACCTCTCAAGCAGGTGGAAGCACAGCAGGAAGATAAACACAGTTTTTTGCCCTTGACAAAGGAAGGTGAGGAATGGGACTATCAGGAAACTGAAAATATTAAAGAAAAATAATATTTTTTGTAATGCTTTGGAGAGAAAAGCATTGCTTTTCACAAATAGCTTGTGTTTCTCTATAATACCATAGCATGAGTGTAGCAATCTACGTCTTCTGCAATTTTTCCTTTTAATGTCATCATAATTTAAAAGTCTGGACTTTGACTAGGAAAACTAGTCAAGTATCAGCCCACCCTTTGGGGAATAGCCCTATCCAATCTAGGAGAGTATAGGATTGCACTGTAGATCAGCAATTCTAGGTGGTGGTGCAATGTCTAGGACACTGGAAATGTGTATCACTTCCTATTCCAGGAAATGGGGGGGGGTTGAGTTTATGGTTACATCTCAGCAGGGATGTTGAAGAGTCCTTGGACTCGAGTCATGAGTCGAGTCACGAGTCTTTGGACTCGAGTCGAGTCTCGAGTCCAAGGTCCAAAATGGTGACTGCCTCGCCGCCTCACTGCCTCGCCGCCGTTCACCTCACCACTACCGCCGCCGTTCACCTCACCGCCGCCTCGCCGTCGCACACCCCGTTGCCCTGGTTCCCCCCGCCAAAAACAGCAGCGGCGGCCAAGCGCGCCAGAGCAGGATCCCGTCGCGTCACTTCCACCGCGCCGGAAGTGACACGACGGGACCGGTGCAGGCATTGCAGTGGCGTGCGGCGGTAGCGGCGTGCGGCAGCGGCGTGCGGCAGCGGCGTGTGGCAGCGGCGTGCGGCGGCGGCGTGCGGTAGCGGCGTGCGGTAGCGGTGTGCGGCAGCAGCGTACAGCGTGCGATGGCGGCGTGCGATGGTGGCGTGCGGCGGCAGCGTGCGGCGGCGGCGTGCGGTAGCAGCGTGCGGTAGCGGCGTGCGGCAGCGGCGTACAGCGTGCGATGGCGGCGTGCGGCGGCGGTGTGCGGTAGCGGCATGCGGCAGCGGCGTACAGCGTGCGAGTGGCGGCGAGGTGAGACGGCGACGGCGGCGGCGGTGAGGTGAGCGGTTGCGGGCGGTGGTGGCGGAGTCCTTGGGGTCGAGTCCCAAGTCGAGTCTCGAGTCCCATTAAAAATATTGGGACTCAAGTCTGACTCGAGTCAGAGGGGGGACTCAGTCCGACTCACGAGTCGAGTCCTTGAGTCCGAGTCCCCATCCCTGCATCTCAGAGGGCAGGAAGGGAAAGGTATGTTCAGACAGAAACACAGTAAGAGTGTTAACAGAGATACCCCGTTGTTCTAAAAATGTTGTTGTCTTCCCCCAAAGGTGCCCCATTTCAAATGGAGAACATTTCAAACTCTTCCACCTCTGTTTACATTGTGATACTAAGGAAAGTGCCAAATGTAGACATGAGGGGGAAATTTGTTCAGTTTGTAATGCAAACTTACCTCATTGTGTACTTTAAAACCAATTTACGAACCAAAATGCAATTATCTTTCAAAATTTGCATTTTTGCAGTGGAGTTCTCTGATCAAAACATGTTTGTAAAATGTATATATTAGGAAAAGGTACACACAAAAATGCATATTTTAGTGAAAGTAATATTCAAAATGCATTAGATTTGGAATATTGCTTGCAAAAAGTGTGTATATTAGGCAAAATTGCATTAAAAATACATGTATTAGGAGAAATACATAGAAATTTTCATGTAAACTTTTTTTGGAGGTGGGAGGGAATCACAAAAGTTCAGGAGGAGCAGAACTTATTACTGGCAAAATGTGAAACTGCGAGAAACCCAAATTGACAGATTCATCCATCTCTTGCCCAATGTTATATGATGTTTTGAGGCTTCTACCTCCTGGTGAAGCTATTTTGGAGTTAAATTAACAAGTGTATGTGGAGCTTCTTGAGGAAAGCCTTAAACATCTCAATACTGTATCTGATACAGTCTTGCTCTAACTAGAATTTTGACAAACATTTCTTTTCCAACTATTAGTCCAGTTCATGCTTCTACAGCACAAGTAACAAAGGAGGGGCATATGTTTTACAGACATTCTCTATTGTGAATGCTGCACTGTTAAATGAACTTTGTATGGGTCTGTGGAGAGGCTAATTTAGACATTAATTCAATTGTAAAAATGTACATTTATTAATGACATGTATTTATTCAAATGACCTAATTACCACAAGATTTGTGTGTCTTTGTTTTATGTGATACTTTAAAGGCAGGATCAGAATCACATATGATTTTTCAACTGTATTTCCTGCATTTAAAATAATGTCTGAACTGGCCAGAGTAAAGCCCTGACTCACCTTCATAACATGAGTCTAGTCTGCAACACAGTTCCTGCTACAAATGGGACCACATTGTCACAGCCTCAAGCCCAAAGTCATTTGTGTGAAGCAGGTCCCCTCCCCCACATGTGCTTGTGCTGGCTCCATATATGGGGTAGTGCCCACACAATTCTGTTTATGGCATGGCCAAGCCTCGAGTGAATGTTTGAAATGGGGCTTAGACTGTACCCAAGTGAGTGAAAATATGGAAAATGTTAAGCTTAGATAGTACAGTTTTATTCCATGTCTACTTTCACTACAGGTTCATTTTATTTTTTAAAAAACTAATCCTCAACCTCATTCATATTTCCCAGTTTGGGGAAGATGTGTCAGTGTGATAGGAGAGTATAGGACAGTGATGGCGAACCTATGGCATGCGTGCCACAGCTGGCACGTGGGGACCACTCTGCTGGCACGTGATCCATAGGTCACCAGGGGCACAGAGCTGGAGAGCAGGGAGGCGAAGAGGCCGCTCCTGGCTGCCACGTGTCGCCCGGCATCCCGCAGGATGCCTCCTCTGCCGGGGAAGGGCCGGGGCTCCAAAAGCAGCGCCGGCTGGGCCAACTCCCGTGCCCAGCCGGCGGAGAAGAGGGGCCTCTGCAGCCTCTCGTTCAGGCGCCAGGACGCACCGCCGCCGGCCCCAGCCCGGGCGAGGAAGCCCCGCCGCCCCGCCCAGGCCGGGGCTCCAGAAGCAGCGCCGGCTGGGCCAACTCCCGTGCCCAGCCAGCCGAGAAGAGGGGCCTCTGCAGCCCCTCTCGTTCAGGCGCCAGGACGTGCCGCCGCCGGCCCCAGCCCAGGCGAGGAAGTCATGCCGCCCCAGCCCGGGCGTTGGTTGGCAGCCCGGGAGAGCCGCAGCCTGGGCGCAGATCCACTTCCCTGTGGGGAGGGAGACAGGTGCCTGGGCCCGATCCGCAGGCCCGCCGCTTCCCTGCCACGGTCTCCGCCCGGGGCACACCCCAACCCAGCTTCGTCACGGCGTGGCTCGCTCCCCTGCCACCAGCCCGAGCCAGCCCAGCGGCGCCAGAAGGAGCAGGCAGAGGGAGAGGCCCTGGCGCTCTCTCGCCCGGACGCGCGTGCCCTCGGAGCCGCTGCCTTCGCCATCGGTGCTCGGCGCGGCTTGCGAAGCTCCCTTGCCTGGCGGCCAGCCACACGAAGCTGGAGCTGGCAGCCCGTTGGTCTTTTGGTGGCTTCGCCCTCCCAGACCTGGCTCGGTGAGTGGGGACGCGGCTGCAGGGCAGCCCGCTGCTTCCAGCTGCACCTGTTGGGTTTCCGTCTATCCCACAGCCCAGGGGGAACCATCATAGTAGCTTCTCCCCCGCCACTGCCTTCTTCCTATCAGCCTCCCCTTCTCGATATTACTTCCCTTCCCTTCTCGTGCTCCTCCCCTCCCCCCTCCTTTCTCCCCGTTTGAAACGTCTTAATAATTACCTGCCTTAATAGTCGCTTCTCCCCCCCCCCCACTGCCTTCTTCCTATCAGCCTCCCCTTCTCGATATTGCTTCCGCACTTTTCTCCGCACCCCAGTCATTTCTTCTTCCTCTCATGGCAGCCCAACCCCTGCAGCTAATGCTACTAATATTTTCTTCCCCCCCCCATAGCGCTTCCTCCTCTTCCCTCCCTTCCCCCCCCACCCTTAGTTCTCTGTAACTAAGTTCTCTTAGTTCTCTCCTAGCCAGCACCGCCTCAGTTGCCTTTTCCCTCTGCTTGCCACACAAAGTCTTGCTTTTTTTTCACTGCCCTAACCTACCTCACAGGGTTGTTGTGAGAATAAAATGGACAGCAGGAGGATTATGTAAGCTTGGGTTCCTTGCAGGTGCTTCATCTGTCTTTTTAAAATAAATTTTGTGTTTTTGGAGACTCCAAGACTTGAACAAAAAAAACCATGAGTACAGCAAAAATATGAGTACAGCAAGTTTGACAAATTATCAGCATGCATGCAACAGCAAAAAAATCACATTAATTGTGCAAAAGCATGCCCAATGCAAATTTTTACCTAATGCAGTGTTTGCAGTCCAAGACATAAAGGTTGTTTAAAATGTGTTAAGCACGTTTAGTTTCTTGTTTATCTTGCTCATCCTAGTACAGGTTGACTTTTACTTTTACTAATCCAACACCTGTAGAAGCAGGGAAAGGACCCAGAGTAAAGCTTGCCCCATACAATTGCAGTCTGGCATATAATCATATTACAAGTTGAGAATCCCTTATCCAAAAATACATGTGCCTAATTATTTAAAAAGTTTATCTAAATTACCTTCAGGCTATGTGTACAATGTAGTACTATTAAAAAAAATTGAGTTGATGTTTTTTTCAACAAAAAACTGTTTGTATCATTGAAAGCCCTGTTATTGTGTTTTTCTTTTAACACAAAAGATGTTAATTAGTTCGGACAACTGTATGAGTTGTTTTTCTAAAACTAAAACCTCGGTATTCAGGTTTAATTGCAGTGTTGGCACTTTGAAATAAATAAGTTGGTTTTGTGTTGCAGTTTGGGCACTCGGGCTCAGAAAGGTTCGCCATCACTGGTATAGGACAACTGTTAGGATCAATGTGCTGTGCTCTTTTACTCAGTCAGTCGGCTGGAGCTGCATTTAGCATAGATTTTGGCTCAGTGAGTTTTTAAATTAAAGGCATGTCATCGCTAAACTCGTTTAAAAACCAGTGTACAAGCTGTCCTATTCTTGCTGCTGTGAACACTGTAGTGCTACATTGCAGATCCAAGTCGACTGATGTCCGACTGATTATGCTGACGATGCTGTAATGTTTTCATTGCTCTTGCATCTTAATGAGCTTGCACGTGCATTGCCATCTATTTAGCTAAAATGCTGAATGGAGATGTCTGTGTGTGCACATTTAACAACATATATTTCAACCTTGTTAATAAAATCAATCTGTTAATCAGTTAATCTTGCATACCCCAGATACAATGAAGGCCTGGTAAAGAATGGAGGATGTGTTGCATATCCCCCATTCTGCACCAGGCACACATGCACACACACACACACACACCATCAAGAAAGAGCACCTTTCCTTTCCGAGCACAGTTGGGATAGGCTGGGTCCTCGCCCTTGTCATGACCTTATAATGCACTGTCTCATGCTACTGTTTTCTACCAACTGATTCTGTCTATGGCCTTGATGCTGAGAAGGTTGTGCACAACAGGGCATTTCTTGCTATCAGTATTGTGCATGGCGGAGGGGGGGGAGGATCCAGATTGGGCTGGTGCAACTGGGCTGATAGAAGCAGACCTCCCCACCCCATCCTCTCCATAGCAGCCCCTAAAAATACCATAGAAAGGGTTGGAGACCCTGCTGAATGGGGTAGGTTATGGGGGAAGGGAGGATCACTGAAAATTGGAGCAGAGCTCTGCTCAGAGAAGGTGCCTCCACCTGATTTGGGGGGATTCTCTCCCTCCCCCCAGCCTACCCCTTGTAGCATTTTTGGCCTACTCTCAGCCCATCGTGCCACATGGAGAGGGCTGAGAATTATCAGCCCAGTTGCATTCACCTGAATCTGGATCCAACACATTGTCACAGACTTGGGATGTTGATAGCCACTCAGATCTACACTGAGAGATGGATAGAAAGGTTCATGTTTATCTGACCATTTGTAGCAGGATCATATTTGTTGAGTTACTTAAATAAGTTGCCCTTCTGCTCAAAGGCAGTGGATAAGCAGTGCATGTTTTCTGACTTCAGAAAACTCTCTGTCCTCAGTTGCATGGGCATGATTTTCAGGCATCTGAAGCCAAAGAATTAATGCTGTTGGAATTTCAGCCAGACCTTGGAAGAGTGCAGATGGAGTCACCTACAGAAGAAGCATCCCACTTTTCTCATCACAACTTTTTGTCAAGTAACTGAGGCACCAATAGGGATGCCTGAGGAATTTGATCTTTGTAGGTTCCAATACACACTGACCTGATCGCACTTCCCAGACTCCAGACTAGGATTTGTTAAAAAATTGTTTTTGTTCCCATGCAGTTCTAAGCTCAAAAAAGTACCGTATGTTTAAAAATATGCCATTTAAGAGATAATACTTTAGAAGTATGTATTTTGAGAAAAAATATTCTTACAAGTACATATTTCAATACATATATGAATTTTACATATACAGGTGTGTGGGTTTTTTGGTTGTTTTTTTTAAACCTGCAAATCAATGCAGAAACGGGACGGTATAGACTATGGGTCTATATGAAAGTGACAGAAATAGCACTGCTTGTAGACCAATGGCTGCATCAGACTGTAACTACATCTAAGTTCAGTGCTAAACTACGCATTCATCTGGTCCTGAATAGGGCAGCAAGATTGTTAATGGGAACTGGTCAACATGATCATATTATGCCAGTACTTTTCCATCTGCACTGCCTGCCAGTCAGTGTCTGAGCCCAATTTAAAGTGCTGGTATTAACATTCAGAGCCCTAAACAGCTTGGGGCCAAGTTACCTGAAGGAATGTCTCCTCCCATATACACCTGCCCAGACCCTAAGATTGTCCTTAGTGGTCTTTCTCTGTAACCCCTCACTATAGGAAGTGATGTCGGTGACTACTAAGAAAAGGGCCTTTTCTGCTTTGGCACCGTGGTTGTGGAATGAGCTTCCCAGAGAGGCTCACCTGGTGCCTATGTTTATTTATTTATTTATCATATTTATATCCCGCCTTTTTTCCTGCAAGGAACCCAAGGCAGCTTACATAATCCTCTCCATTTTATCTTCACAACAACCCTGTGAGGTAGGTTAGGCTGAGAGTCCGTGACTGGCCCAAAGTCACCCAGTGAGTTTCATGGCTGTGCGGGGACTAGAACCTGGATCTCCCGAGTCCCAGTCCAGCACTCTCACCACTACGCCACACAGGCTCTATATGTTGTGCTCTTTCCAGTGAAGACCTTTTTATTTTCCCAGGCATTTCAGTCTTTCAGTTTCTGTTGTTTTAAATCTGTTACTGTATTTTAAATCTTTGCATCGCTGCTAGGCTCTATTTTGGTTTTTATTTTTATCATATACTGTAGTTTTAAACTTTTATACTGTATCTCATGTTGTAGTTTATGGTTTTAATTGTTGTGAACCACCCAGAGAGCTTCAGCTATTGGGCAGTACTGTATAGCAATTTTAAAAATAAATAAATAAACAAACAAACAAACATGTATTATACAGCTACAGCTGGGGGAGGGGTGTTTCCTATTCTAAAGTAAGCAAGGCAGGCCCAATAGTGGATTGAGACCCTAGCATGGGGGGCTAGGGCAGCTTTAATCCTGTGCCTCCCCACTGTGTTCTCAGTCTGGATTGGGGGCCCCACAGCTGTGTGTTGCATAGGGGAGGAAGCCTCCATTTGCTTCAATAAGGATGGCAGAATGAGTGATGCTCGAGCTCATCAAGGTTCTCCATTTTTCACCTCGATGCTCATCTCACCTCATTCCCACTCCCACTTTTTCTGAACAGAAAAAGTACGGTATGCGTTTTCAAACCTGAAAATGTGGACTTTTTCCAAGCACACACCCCAAATGCGCACTTCCCAATAGGCGAAAGCGTGAAATTCTCATACATCCCTTATGCTTCAGAGGTGACTTTTTTCCCTAAGCAAATTGCAGGCACAGCCTGCCAGATCTGGATCAGGGCCATATGGGGAGCAAAGCCTCTCTATCCACACACTAGTGTCTGGATTTGGATTAGGTCCTCCACACTTACTTTTGAGCAGGAAAAAAGAACAGACATAGCTGCATACAGGCCTGTGGCTTACGCTGGCTCAGCTTGTCTGAGCGTGGAAAGCTAAGCAGGGTCAGGCCTGGTTATTACTTGGATGGGAGACCCCTCCTCTAGTTTCCTGCATTGAGCAGGGGGTTGGACTCGATAGCCTTGTAGGCTCCTTCCAACTCTATGATCTATGAAATCTATTTATACATATTAAAGGTAACATGTCTTTTGGCTCCAAGGCAGTTTTCCCTTTTCCCACTTCATGTTCTTCTTGCTTCCTGTCCCTCTCAGACTACATATCCCAGCAAGCAATGGTCCCTGCGCAATACCATAGGCAATATTGTATTTAAGAATGGCACAGCTTTGCCACATCTGTTGGCATGTACGTGCCCTTGCATTTTCATTCCATAAGATCTGTTGCCTCCTCCCCACCATGATGTGGGTGGCATGATTTGTCAGCAGACAACAGCACGCAGAATCAACTGTGTGCAATGTTTGCCTTGTCATTTTCTTTTGCCCACTTCCAAATTCTCCGCATAATGAAACTGAGAATAAATGAGCATCTTCTTTCCTTTGCACATGGATATGGCATTTTTAAAATGGATGAGCCAAGGATGTTTTATTTTCCTCTCACCTGAAACTGAAAGTTGTTTTGCCTTTTTTTTAAAAAAAATTGTATCAGGTTTGAAATAGAACAAGAAACACTTTGCGTTAAATTCATTCCTTGGAGAAATCAGAATGTTTCACTGACAGCCTTGGCTCTACGTACAATATAAATTCCTGAACACATCCTTCCTTTTCCCCCACCACATCTTGCCCTGATGTATCCAGCAGAATTGCAGAACCACTTGCATATATATAGGCAGCAATAATTTTGTCACCTCTCTTATTCCTAAACACATAGGCATAATTTACATCTATCAGTCAGTTTGTTGTGGATCTGATCGTAATTAGTAATTTAATTTATAATAACCATCTTGCATATTGCTAATAACTGCAGCCAAAATTGTCAAACTGCTGCTTTCATTAATTCTGTGTTTCCGCTTTATTTAAGAAAATTATATTACTCTAATTTACTTCTACAGACATATGCCGTTGTTTTTTTCTGCCACCTGAACATTTCTGCACCATTTAGTGGGATTTGTTGCTTGCTATGGTTTTTGTTGTTGTTGTTGTTGTTTTTGCCTAGGGAGAACGTAACCAATATACAATTCCCACTTTAATTATCATTTGTATATCATTGTTTTACGAACAGCCCCACAATTTAGAATAATTTGTCATGATTTTAGCAAACAGCAGTAGCAACATTTCAGTAGTTTCATACATGAAACTTTTCTCCTCGGCAACATTTTATTACAGGGAGGGAAACACAGTTTAAAAGTAAATCACCTTGATTTGACATAACTCCAGAAAGTATGGGCATGATCCTTCCTCTTCTTGATGCATAGCTAGGAGTGTGAGTAGCCTAATAGGGAATTGAAAATCTGTAAAACATTAGCTGATTGAGGTTCTCTGATGTCATGTCCATCATAAAGCTCATCCTGACTCGTATCCATATCAAATTGCAAGCATTTTTTTCCCATTTGCACAAAAATTGTGCATTTTTGTTGCGAATTTTCCCAAAGGTACGCACTTTTGTGTACATTTTTTCAAAGTACACACTTTTTGCCATTGATTAAAGCATGCTAGTGTCCTTTTTTTCAGAAGTATTTTTTTCTTTTTTTAAACACAACCCCCCCCCCAGGGGTAGAATTTCAGGGGAAATGGGGGGGGGTACACTTATAGTCTCAATCCATATTGGGACCAAGTACAGGTACATTGGAGTAAAGAAAAATATCAGGCTCAGCTACATCTACACGATTAACAGACTGTATAGTTTGGCCCTGGATCTGTAAGGTCTAGAGTGCACCTAGACAACAACTGCAACATGATCTACTGCTAAAACATGAACTCCTGAAAGTGGCACACTTTCTTTTCTATTTACAAAGAAAGTAGAAAACTGCCCAGGGTTTTGCACAAGAATCCCCTTAGGAATCGATGGCTTTGCTAGTGTCACCCAAGCGGACCCCCTGTGATTCTCAGGCTTACCATTGGGACTAGTGAGGATAAGCATGGGGGCTCACCCAGTCTTTGTGACTTGCCAAGATTACATCCAGGAAAATCAGCACACTGGATGCCATACTGAAAGCCCCATTTGGGAAGAGTAAAAATAGAATATCTAGAAGCAGAGGATTGCTGCAATGTTAATCCGACCTGAAATGAAAGATACCAGCAAAGGGAGAGAAGGGTCACCTTAAGAGAAAAAGACAGCTCTGAAGTTTCAGGGTTATTTCAGTGATGACTGACACATGTATCCCCTGAGCTGCTCTCTAAAATATCCCAGGGCTGTAAAGGCAGGCAAGAGGATAGATGCCTTTGCACTTATCACAGGGATCCCTTTGATTTGTTCTTCACTGCAAGTGACTCTTGGATTTCTAAGAGAACAGGAAAGAGAACAAAGGAGGAATGAGACAAGCCAAGCATACCGCATAGTGAGAAACTGGGTGGAAACGGTTGCTAAAGGGGAAAGGCTAGGAAGACAAGAATGAGATAAGGCACAGAGAGGCAGCAGAAAAGCTAGGAGGAGACAAAGCCAGAATATTGATACAGGAAACCTTTTGCAGGGGCAGCAGGTGGTGGTGTTAAGGTGCAGTGGTAAGGACATATGGGCATAGACTATTTTGAGGAGGGGAGTAAACAAAATATCCAGAATACAGCTAGTGCTTTCATATTTAGCTTAAAATAGTATTGCTACACATTCATGGAAATTACATGCATGATGGAATCATGGAATCATAGAATCATAGAAAAGCAGAGTTGGAAGGGGCCTACCAGGCCATTGAGTCCAACCCCCTGCTCAATGCAGGAATCCAAGTCAAAGCATCCCTGACAGATGGCTGTCCAGCTGCACCTTGAATGGAGAGTCAATTCAATCTATAGAAAGATCCCATTCCGTCCAAAACTAAGGCAGATCATTTAATGGTGGCAATGCTGGGGAGCTTATTTATTTATTACATTTATATCCCATCTCCCTTGCATGGAATTCAAGGCAGCATATGTACAGTTTCACAGGTAGTCTCCCCTCGAAGCACTGAACAGACCGAGACCTGCTCAGCTTCCACAAGTTTGCTGCAGCATGTGCCTTCTGAGACCTCCACAAGGCTATAAAGTGCAGGATGCATTTCCCCCTAAAATATGATCACAGGTCAGGTACAAAAACCTGAATGCTAGTAAAGCTAAAGAAAGGAAATATATGACACTATCTCCTGATCAGGTGTGTAACCCAATATCTTTGCAGCTTTCTACATATTTTAATATTAAAATAATTATATAAGTATAAAACAAAGATGTGTAATATGGTTTATAAACATTGTCATGTTCATTTCCATAATAGCCTTATGAAATGTTAAGGCCTTAGTATTCCTATTGTACAGGTAATGATCGGTTCAAAGTCATCGAGTGAACTCATGGCTGAACAGGACCTCCACAACATTGTAGATGTTGCCCTTGATTTTGCCCTATAGGCACAATCCCACAAAAGGTCATCATCACAACTGAGTCCCATGTGAAGCAATGCAGTAGGTCTTAGTCACGACTAATGCAAGACTAATTGATCCACAATCAACATTAGCTGGATTGTTGTAGCATTTAATTTCCTTTCAGATTTGACCCTTTCTTCCACTTTGCCAGCACTACTGTGCTTCCAGAATGGCAGGTTTGAGTTTTTATCTTTTTCTTCGTCTCCTTCTCCTTTTCCTTCTTCACAGAGTTTCACCCGCACACTCATACATACCCCAATAAATTTGATGCAGTGTACCAAATGGTTTTTGGGACTGCAGCATAGCCAGATTGCTTTAGCTTTAGGAAATCTGAGGGAGAAAAATGAGCAAAAGGTATACAGTGATTGGATGCTCAGAGGCAAAGAAGGAAGATCAGGCTAACAGCTGTGAAAAAATGAAAAGAATATAGGATGTGCCATGAATTCTGTCACTTCCCAATTCTCTGTAGCAGGTTGCCCACCCAAAGTATCTAAAAACTGGGAGCCTTTAGAACTAACCTAAATAATTATTTGTTTTTGGCAATTCCTTCAAGCCAGGAAAGAAATTTGATCAGTTTTCTTTTCCTGAATTTCATTCCACTGAAATTGCAATCCTAATAAACCCTGAAAATTCTTGAGAAAGTGAACAAATGGATAGATGACATTAAGCCAGCCACAACTTTCATGGCTAGACTCTAGATCAGGGCTGAGCAGAAGGTAGATCTGGATCTATTGGCAGATCTCTGGGTGATTTGCAGTAGATCAGCAAGGGTTTCCAACTCCTAACTGTTTGACAATAGCAACAAAATGACACACCCACCCCTGAGTTGATTTTTGTGTGTGTGGAAGGGCAGTTGTGAGCTTCACCCAGTTCTGGTACTCAAAACAAACTCCTAGGCTCAGAATTCTTTAATTCCAAGTGTATTTCTTTTGCAGATCCAATTGGTGGATCTTGGGATTCTCATAAAAAATGAAATAAAATAGATCCTACAAGCCTGACATCTGTCCACCCCTGCTCTAAGTAACTCAATTGAATTCAGATGACTCCATCATTTTGTAGATTACTTACAATATCAGTTCAGTTGTTCTGTTTTGTTTTAATAGTAAGGCTTGTCAATGTGGAAAATGAACATGAATGTTTGAATTCATATGCAGATTTAACACCCTCAGACTTAGGCTGAATAGAGGCTGTTGAGACTAGAGCCATATGAGGGTGTGTGTGTGTGTGTGTCCCCATCCCAAATGCGTGCACACGCGCGTGCGCGCACACACACACACACACACACAATTAGAATGGTGTGAGGTGGAGAGCAGGACCCCACAGGGTTCCAGATGGAAAGCGTGGACAACTCACCTGTGTAGAGCAGGCTCTCCACGTCTGACTTTGCCCATCCAACATATAGAGGGCAATGGAGCTACCTGACCAGAATGTCAGCAGCCATTCCAGCAGGCTGAGAGGAGGGAGATGAGAGGGAGTGCAGGGCCATTCCACCAGCCCTGCTGAAAGGCCTCCCTCCTGAAGGCTCCTCCTCCCTCAACTGCCACCACCAGCAGCCATTCCAGCAGGCTGTGCAGAGGGAGAAGAGAGGGAGCAGCAGGGCCATTCCACCAGCCCTGCCAGAAGAATTAATTATTTCCCCCCCTTCTTCCCTCCCCATTCATTTTTCCTTGTGTGTCGTGTCTTTTTAGATTGTAAGCCTGCGGCAGGGACTGTCTTGTTAATTGCTGTAAACCGCCCAGAGAGCTTCAGCTATTGGACGGTATAAAAATGAAATAAATAAATAAAATGTAACAGAGGGGGTGGGGCTAGCAAGTGGGTTCTCAGTCTCCCCTTCATATGATTCTTATGGCATGGTGGGTCAATGTCCACATAGGACTTAGCGAACTACAGAAAATAATTGCCCCTCATTAGGTGTTCCTGTTTTTGTTTTTGTACACTATTCACTTTGCTTTGCTGATTCATTATGACTGGGTGCCTCACATTCACAACTACTCTATGGGGTTTTCACTCACAATACTGCCACCACAGTACCACCTATGGGGAATTCTTTCTCCCCCACCCCCCTTAGCAATGTTTATATGTTAGGGCCTAAGGATCTCCCTGCTGCTATAACTCAGAGTTCCACAAGCTGACCCTTTTCCACTGCCGCCACCACCACCAATTATCTTGGAACCAGGTCCAGCTCTTGGGTACAGTATTCGTCTGACACCAACGCTCCTCCTGTTGTACTCCTGGCTGTTTGGACGGTTTATCTGCCTGCTTGTTTAACCTTCTTCTAGTAAGATCTTAGGGCAGCCTCCTCAGCCACCTACTCCCTATGCCTGATCTTCACCAGCATGCATGATTATCACATAGAGAAGGAATAGCTGGATATTCAGGCCTCCTCAGCTACTTTCATCTTAGCATTTTCCTAGTTGTTTTATCACACACCACACACCAACCAACAGACTCTCTCTCCCTCCAACTAACTAATTGAACTTCTGTCAACCCCTTAACTGTCAACTGTCATTTTCCAACTGTTCTTTTCCACTAGCTAGAACCCCAGCCAATCAGAATCTGATGTTTCCGAGATGAAACAAAGCTGAATTTACCTGATCCAGGCCCCATCTATACATATTAAACACAATCATTTATCTCTCCCCCCTCAGAACATGTCACCAAGCAGCTACCACTAACATAGGCCTTTAACACAGTCACAACGCTAGGCCTCAGGCCTACACAGATACATTATAGCCTCACACAGAATATTTAAACATTACCGATCATCCGCAGTTATTTATATGCATAGCATTTCTTCACAGTACATTATCCACTTTGCTTTGCCAGTTCATTTTGACTTGGGGATGGCTCAGATTCTCAACCACTCTACATCTTTAAGTCATTTGACTTCAGTGCTCCAATAGTAGTGGGACATTGCTGGACTTCTGTCCTGACTTTTAGAAAACATCCTCCCCAACACATACACATCTTCTGTCTGTACGTGTGTGTGTGTGTGTGTGTGCATGGGTGTGTGTGATCTGCTACCTGCTGACAGTGCATGTCTCTGTCAAGATGGATTCTAGCCTATGTAGACTTGTGCCACAATAACCTGCTACCTGGACTGTTGTAAGCTTAAGTGTGTCTATTTGTTTATTTAAAATACTCATATCCCACTTTACAGTCCCAAGAGGCTCTCTAAGTGTCTTACAAAAGATTCTCACAACAAAATCACGCTCAAATCTAGTACAGGAACTGTAATTACAGGGTGCACATATGATGCCAAGATTAACCAGGAGCCATTTCTTCCTTTGTCCTTGGTCTTTCCTGGAGTCACTCTTTAGCATGTCACATATTAGGGAGCAGCTCCTACTGAGGACCTCTGAGGGAAGGGAGTAGGGCTGAGCACTGAAAACCACTCAGCTCATGACAGAGGCCCATTCACATTTATGCAAGGCATAATCAGTCAACCCTAACCCTTCACAATAAATTATCTTTATTTTCTTTGCTCTCCATTTCCTAATAGAATTCATGTTGGGAAGTATTGGAATAGTGATGGCAGAGGATCACACCAAAGAAGGGTACAGGCAAAAGGTTAATTTGTTCTTGGGGTTTTAAAAGCAATTAGTAGGTGCAGTGACAGGCATCCCTCAGCATGCAGAGCTAATTAAAAGCAGAGTCTGGATGAACCAGAGAGTTTTGGGTGAAGACCGTGGGGGGGGGGGATGTTGCCTAGCAGCCAGGTAGAGCCAAATAACTTGCCTTTTTAGCCTGGGTTTCTTGTGTATGAAAAATCTAACATGTTCACTATGTTCTGAAGTAGTGGTGGTTTCATTCTGTTAGAAGCCTGGTCTGATTTGGTCTGTTCTTTTATACTTCTGGCTGCTTAGCTAGGGAACTATCTATTTCATAGATAGATTTCATAGATCATAGAGTTGGAAGGAGCCTACAAGGCTATCGAGTCCAACCCCCCTGCTTAATGCAGGAAACTAGAGGAGGGGTCTCCCATCCAAGTAATCACCGGACTTGACCCTGCTTAGCTTTCCACGCTCAGACAAGCTGAGCCAGCATAAGCCATATTTTATGACAGTAAAATTTGTCAAGGCCTTAAAATTCTAGATTCAGACTGCTTGATTCAGCCCCTTCTCCTAACAGAAAGAATATGGCTACCGTATTCTTTTCTACATGTTCTAATTTGCCTTAATAGTGGAAGCATGTAAATGGTCATATTACCACTGTCCAGTATAATGTGGATGGTACTGAATATATAGAATATATATTCTTGGTGCTAGTTGGGATGCTTCAAGTTTGGTGTGCAAATTGCCTGCAGAAGCATATGATGCCACTAATGGAATCTTGACCAAAGGAGTATTGTGTAGAGATGCTCATTGTATCGAAAGGACCACCCCAGTCCTCTCAGTCACAGCAGCCATAAGAATTGATGCCATATGGAGGTGTCCGTTAATACATTTGGCAGGTCATATATCTGCCAGAAGCCCCCCCCCCACTACCACAATTGATTGCTTGTGCCCTGCTGAGCATTCAACCCTAGCCTTTGTGGAAGCCATCGGCAGTCAGGCATTCGTCTCCCAAAGCAGTTCCTTTATTCTCCAACTCAAGGATGGAAAGTGGAATATCAGGTGGTCAATATAAGAGGTTTAAAGATGTTCTTAAGGCTAATCTTAAAAAATGCAATATAAACATTGAAAACTGGGAAGCTCATGAACGATCTAACTGGAGGTTGGCCTTTCACAAAGGTTCTATGGACTTTGAAGAAGCCCGAGTGCAAGGTGAAAGGGAGAAACGTGCTAAGCGAGAAGCACGTCAAATGAATCCTTTACAGGACCATCTTCCATCTGGTAACCTGTGTCCTCACTGTGGGAAGCTGTGTGGATCTAGAATTGGCCTCCACAGTCACTTACGTACCCATCACTAGAGTCTACACAATTTTCTTTAGAATTTCCTCCTTTTAAATCTCCTTTTTGTAAATTTTTATCCTGGAAGACAATCTTACTCGGTCACGAGTGATCGCCTGATGATGATGATGGAAGCCATCTCTAGACAATGACCAGTTCCAAGGGTTCTGTGTTCTGTCTTTCCCTTAACATTTTGGAGCCTGTTTCAGCAGCAGTGATTGAAATGGCCAAATGCCAACTAATCATGCTCAGTTTCAAAGCCCAGCTATGGTTGCCAAAGGATGAACTACACATTAATTAGCTTCCTGCCAGTATGCAAACACTGTACAGAACTGCAAATCTCACTCTTTGGGGAATAATCCTTTAATCACACATTGTGTGGGTACATTTTTCTAGGATTTCTGATTTGTGACGGACTCAGTCATTTCTCTTCCAAAATCTAACTTCTCCAGGAACTCTGGAGCACAAAATTCCATGTGTGTGAACACACACACACACACACACACACACACACACCAGCTCTTTAAATTGGCTAAGATTATATTTCTTGTTCCCATTGATTTTAATTGTTATATTTCTACTGAATTTTTCAGTAAAAATATTGATTAAAAAACAACATGGGTGGAGCAATCCTATGGCCCCTAGACATATTTCGGATTCCCAGATCCAAGGTTCGAAGCAACTCTCCGACCTCAGAGCTGGGAATCAGAGCTCCGTTCCCCCTACCCCGTCTCCTTGAAGCCGGCACGAAAAGAACCCCACTGGCTGCTCTCCAAGGTTGGGAAAGCGTCCTAGAAGACGGGTAAAGGGGATGTTGGGGAGGGCAGGGAGGGGAGCATACTGGGGCAGTCAGGACACGAGGTATCCTGAAGCCGCTCCAGCCTCCTTCCCTCCCCCTCCAAAATGTTGCAACTAGATGGGTGAAAAAGCTCGCCTAGCAAAAATGCAGGGCAGGAAGATGGGGAGGCAAAGACGGCTTCCACCACTCCTCCCATTCTGCATTGAATTCCCATAAGCCTCCCAAGTTCAGGGGCTTATGGGCATCCCAGTAGGATTGCGCCCTAAGTATCTGTGAGGGAAGGCAAGATTTACCCAAATGTAGGCAATGATTTGCACTTTCAAAAGTATAAACTATAATATTCTAGAACCAGGCAACTGTAAACTGAGAGCAACAAGAGGGACAAAAGCAACATAACTGGTAATTTCAGTGGAAACTATTTCAAACACAGCCACCATACCCAATATAAAATTAATTGACAAAAGGCACTTTACAAAAGGTCTTGACCAATCATCTGAATATCATTCTGGAATGGTCCGAGTGGCATGGCCTCTCTCATCCTGTAACTCCTTGGGCCACAGTTTAGTGGTAGGGATGTATGGCTTTAGTTAAATCCATTCAGTCTGTGTTTCATAGATTGTCAGGCATCTTTCACTCTGTCATCCGCTCATTGACAGATTGGAATTTTTTCCCCCTTCTACAAATGTCCACCACAATTTACAGAACTTTCGCTGGCACGTAACATCTTACATATTTTTCTTAGCTCAGTGGTCAATCAATGAGTAGAGCACACGCACAAACAAGATTTCTGCACAGCAGAAGCTGAAGAGGGTTCAGAGATGTATAAAATGTTATTGCTGATGATGTTTAAAAATTAGCGTATTTTCCAGCAACTCTCGTATTTTTATACAACTAAATTTGTGTACAGTTTTGGACAGTAAAAAACAGTCCACAAGTCCACGGAATCCATATGACTTGGAATATGCCAGTCCCCTGTGGAATCCATGGGTCAGATTCATAGCAGTATGAACTGATTTGAATCCATTGTGGATTTCTCTGACATCCCTACTCAGTGGTAGAGCACATGTTTTGCATGCAGAAGGTCCCAGGTTCAATCCCCAGTATCTCCAGGTAGAGTTAGGAAAGAATCCCTGCCTGAAACCCCGGAGAGCCATTGCTGCCAGTCTGTGCCGACAATACTGGGCTAGATGGACCAAGGGTCTGACTCAGTACAAGGCAGCTTCCCATGTTCCTCTTGGAATGTGGTTCCACAAGGAAGGGTGTACTATGGATGAGGCACCTGGAGAGGGTTGCCACTTCCTGGACATCAAGTAGTAGGAGCACATGTAACTGGTCTTCTTCCAAGGATTTGGATGCACAAGGTGGGAAATATGAGGGGAGGCTCCCCTTTAGCTTTCCAGGGCACCAACCATTAAAGAATACAACTAGCATTTTGATTTGGGTTATGATAACCACTGCAACTCTTTGAGGACTGGTGTCCTTAAAACACTCCTGGGCTTAACCTTACACACTACACCAGGCATGAATGGACTGCTTTGTCATCCAGGCATTTCCTCACATGCCTTATCTCTTCTAGCCTTATCTTATGCAGGACTCACAGAATCAGAGTCCGTTGTAACTGACAAGCACTAGTATTGCTTTGTTGACATGCATTCTGCCAGGTGAATAAGATTCCCATTTCCCTCACTTCCAGCCTGTGTACAAATAAACGGCATGAATCTTTTCAGTGTTTGCTCCATTTGGCAGAAGTTACTTGACAAATAACAATATAATGAACCCCTTTCCAGATGTGTAATTTTTCAGCTTATGTTTATGAGGCAATTACTGGGAACTGGTTTAATGCAAGAATCATGAGCTGCAGACATTGATACGTGGATGCGAGAACAGGAGGCAAGGTGTACAGGGGGAAAATCGGCAGTCTGATATTTTCACAGGTGAGCTTAAACTGCCAGTGTACAGACTCTCGACAAGGTGTTCCTCAAGCCCCTCCATCAGCGTCCCGTGTCAGCAGAAGTTTCATACGTCTGACTGGTTCTCCATCTGGAGCATGTGCTTTATGAGACCGTTTTCTCCAAGAGACTAAATAGCTAACATGGTCAGAAATTCAAAGATAATTACAACTGAATCTATATAAAAGACTGTAGCTCTATCTCTCCTTCGATTCTGCCTTCACTGAACAAATGGAGGGAGATTATGCACATTAACCCTTGCTGCTGACCTCCACATGTACAGCAGAAGGTGTGGATGAAGCTGTACTCACATACAACTGTATTCATATGAACATGCGAGGCTGCCTTATGCATAGACCATTGGCTACTCCAGATCAGTATTGTCTGCACTGACCACCAGTAGCTTTCCAGGGTTTCAGGCAGGGTTCTTTCCCACCCCTACCTTATTTATTTATTATATTTATATCCCACCATTTTTCCTGCAAGGAACCCAAGGCAGCTTACATAATTCTCCTCCTCTCTTTTTATTCTCACCCCATCTGTCAGGGATGCTTTGACCTGGATTCCTGCATTGAGCAGGGGGTTGGACTCGATGGCCTTGTAGGCCCCTTCCAACTCTACTTTTCTATGATTCTATGTTTCTATGACAACCCTTTGAGGTAGGTTAGGGTGAGAGTCAGTGACTGTCCCAAAGTCACCCAATGAGCTTCATGGCCAAGTGGGGAGTAGAACCCGGATCTCCCAAGTCCCAGTCCAGCTGTCGAACCACTACTCCACACTGGCTGCCTTATAAGAGTTGCGGTCCAATACATCTGGAGGGCACCAGGTTGGGGAAGGCTGCTTAGAAGAAAGGAACCTTTGGATCCAACCTAGTAAATATACATTCCAGGTTTTAGACTCCATCCATTTCTATAAACAAGACTTGTTGGAGCATTTGTTTTTTGCTGGGTGATATTTTGGCATTTAGCTTCGAAAAATGCCTGGGTGGCCCACCTGGAAGACAAACTACCTTTTGCCTCTGAAGCCAACGGAGATGTGTTTTCTGTCTGCATGCTTCTTGTTTTGACTCCATCTCAAATTTCTGTATTGCTGATTTCTCGCTGTTTACTGCCACTGCTTGTGATGCCCTCAGCATCATCAAAGTCTCCTCACAGTTGTAAGCCTGTGAAGAGGCTAAACCACATTTACTTTTCACTGCAAAGAGCCTGAGGGCCTTGTTCCTAAATACCTTTTTACAGTCAGCCAGCATGAATTCCATTTGTCTGCAGGTTAAACCGAGAATGCCAGATACTCTTTGTACAAAGCAGGATTGTGTTAATTAAGGCTGGGCCAAAATCCATCCATTCCCTTCTTCCTCTAGGAAAGGGGTGGGGGGTAGTTGAGACTTTTGGCAGAGTGAAAACAAAGGGCTTCCAGGTGGGGTGTGGTGTTTACAATAAAGACAAGGAGCCTAGAGGAACCGCATTCTGGAGGGAACTCACCTGATCCACAGCTTCTGAATTAATGTGAGGATTGGAACATAGTCTGTTCTGGAATCTACACTTCTAATGAACTTCATGACATGGTCCAAGAGCTACATATATATATATATATATATATATATATATATATATACACACACACACACACACACACACACACATATATATATATATAATTTTTTTTACAGGATTTAGCCAGTTGGAGCAGCTAGAAAGCACAGCATCTGCCACACTGTTTGAAATGTGGCAAGAAATGCCCCTGTGAGGGACAGTACATCATCATGTAGCATACATCACAGAGCCATTTCTGGCCCCATTTCATTCCACATGGCATCTGCTTTGCTTCCTGGCTGCTCCAAGTGTAAAAACAAAGAAGAAATAATTCAAAAGGCAGCCCTCAGACCACCTCATACGTTTAAGTCTTTTTTTCTTTTTTTTGCTTCACAGAATTTTGTTCAGACCTTTTTAAAAAAAATCCACATGGGATGGAACATTCTTTGTATCAGTCATGTGCAAAATTGTCACTGACCAAATTTAAACCATCCATCCCCAGAGGTGGCCAGAGGCTTCTCCTTTTTTTTCTTTTTACTTCTATTTATTTATTTGATTTGTACCCAATCTTTCTACCAAAAAATGGCACTCAAGGTGGCTGATATAGTGTCATTCCCAGGAAACATTCAGTCCCTGATTACTAAGGGATGGTGCTGGGTTGCTGAAGACAACCAAGCCACTACTTGAAGTGTCAGCAAAGCTCTTGGCCATTGTTGCCAGTGGGGCTGGCCATGTTTTTCCCCATCATGATATAGCATCTTTCCCAGGGGCATTCCATCCCAGGAATGTGGTGGAGCAGCCTAGCCTCCACTTAAAGGAGCAGCAAAACTACTTTTTAAAAACAAAAGAAGGGATAAAACCTTAGCCATCTTGTATTTAACTTAAGATCATCCTCCTCCTAAACCATTAAAATTTGCCTCCACTCCACTCCTCCAGTTTCATGCAGGATAAATGATCCCATGAAAGTGAGGCGGGGGGGTGGGGTATTTGTCTGCCAAGTAACTCATGAGCAACAGCCATTGAAACCTAATGCACTGCAAAAGATTCTGGAGTGTGTTCTAGGATGCATACTCAGTTCATGTGGGGCACTGGCCATGACTGTTGTGCCTCACCATTGCCCTGCATGAACTGAAAATGTGAACCTAGAACACATTCAACACTCCCCTGTAGTTGTGGATTGCTAGGAGAGATTGATAATGGTGAGCAGGCTATAAGGCATCTTGTCCGCCTGTACTGATCTTCTAATTGAGAAGTGTCTGATAAGCTTCTGAGGAATCCAAGGGCTTCTCAGAACACAGTTTGGATAATTATTGGTCTAAGAGAGACCTGGACAGTACGTAGGTCATACTGGGCTGCTAGTTTTTCACTCCATTTCTCCCAGCTATGGCCAGGCAGTCATTTTTGTCCAGTTAAAAGTTCGGGACAAGCAGTAAGAGAAGTGCGAAGAGCAATAAGCCTGCCTAGTTCTTGCAGCTCAAAAGGTCCCTGACACAGCAACAGCAAAGCCCCTGGAGAGAGTCTGGTAGCAGATCAAAGAGGATATTGAGAAACATGACGGAGCTTCTTAATTAATTTCTAATCCTTTCCCAGCCTTAATCTTCCTTCTCGTAGGAAGATCTGGCTTTATACATTCCTTGTGCACATGTTTTGTAGGCAGTGTGTGCTGCCTTCTTAGATCTGTGATTTGTTAGAAGCAACATGTCAGTGGGTCAACTGTATATCCCAGGCTAGTATTGAAATAGTTTAGGCTTTGGGCAGGGTGCAAGATGAAATGGCAAACCATAGTATTAATAATAACATGCACACACACACACACACACACACAGATAAAAAATTTAAAATCTGTATTTTATTTATTCATTTATTTATTTTTAAAATCAAGTGCCAGTAAAATGGAGGTGTCCTATTTACTAAAGGGTTATTTTATTTGGCTGCTGCCTTTGTGTGGACTGAAACTCTGTTCTGCAGCTTTTGATAATATTGTTTATCTTCGATTTTTTTTTTTAGAGAGAAAACTGGAGGAAACAATGCCAGCAGTGTTTTAGTGAGTCTGAGCACAGAGATAGGATAGGAAAGTCTATCAGATTGTATTCTTATTACTCATTGCAATAGAGTCTGCTGTTTTCTGGCATACTTATCCTGAAGATTTTTTTAAAGAACAAAACTCACAGTCCTACAGAACAAGGAAGATAATGATTTCTATCAAAGTATTATTTAAAATCTAAGGCTTGGATCTTAAGTTGCTCCTCTGCTCATATAGTTGGGGGTGGGATTTCAACTAAATCCCCTCATCTGCAGCCTCTGCACTGCATCCCATATTGTTCTCAAGGATTCTCTAACCTTCAGGAGCAGATTGGGGGTAGGGGAGTGCAGAGAGGAGGGGGAGGACGGAAAACGCATTCCATAACTGTGAACTCTTCTGGTCTGTTCACAGAAGGCAAGTTAGGACCAAGCTAATGTTCAGATTTGGGTCGCTGTAACTCCTATAGGCCAGCAGTGGGCAAACTTCAGGCATGGTCAGTTTTGCTTTTTACTAGAATACTGAGGTCTATCAACTAGAGCCAGACATAAAATGATGACTCATGGGGGTGGAGTCAGATATCTATTATCAATTATGAACCATAAATATATAGAAATGTAATAAATAAAATAAATACACTGGGATATATACAAATTGTGGAGAAAGCCAACCTAAGCCCCCTGCCTGACACACACACACTCACCAAGGAGGGGGGAAGGAGACCCAGGGGGGGGGAGACAACCAGTCTCCACAGATGCCAAAGGGGACAAACAACATCTACATAGAATCACCCCAGGGGGGAAGGCAGGAAGCATCACCAGGTTTGTCAATGCTCTTGCATATCAGCCCCATCTACATAAGACTTGAATACATCTCCAGGGCAGACGCTTCGGCACCCCTAAGAAATGGCCACTCAACACCATAGGATGGGACCATTAAGCAAGTGGCTTCAAAGGGACCCCATCCCACGGGGGGGGGGGGAAGGCGTCACCCCACCTGACCCAAAAGGCCGCCCCTCAGGGAGGGTGTCAACCCACCTGATCACGGAGGGAGGGGCTACCTGAAACACCAAGGTATAAAACACCCTGCACAAGGGAACTTTTCTCTGGACCTGATCAGCAATCTTGCCCATGCCTGGGGTAAGGGAACGAAGGATCAGCAACCCCGAGAAACCAAGCTGAAATCACTGGCCGCTTGGGTTGACCGGACCCCCGGGAAACCAAGCTGAAATCACTGGCCGCTTGGGTTGACCGGACCCCCGGGAAACCAAGCTGAAATCACGCACAAGCCGCTTAGGTAGACCGGGCCTCCGCCGGGAACCCAGCTAGCTGCTTGGGTAGACCGGGCCCCGCCGGGAACCCAGCTAGCCGCTTGGGTAGACCAGGCCTCCACCGGGAACCCAGCTAGCAGTGTGCGGTTGACCGGGCCTCTGCCGGGACCCGAGCTAAACTAACTAGCTGAGAGCCCTGAAATCACATTGTCCTTGAGGCTTTTGCTTGTTACTTTGTACTGTACTGATAAGCTGTATTGCTGGCGTGGGTCTGGATTTGTGAAGGTAATTTTGTAAATAAACTTGTTTTCTAAAAGATACTTTTGTGGCTATAAGTTATCCCTTTGTTCTGGGCTAAGGGTGAGACGCTGGGGACCTCGGAGAAGGCCCGCCCCAGGACTCGCTACCCCTTAGCATTGAACCCGCGCAGAAGACCAGGTTGTCGGTCTTCCACTCAAATGTACATGTGAATCACCAGAGGTCAGGGATTATAACACAACACTCTAAAACTGGCCAGGAGAGCTGAACAAAGACCTGGTTAAAAGCACCAATTAAGTCAGCAGTGTTGAACCTCTTTCAGCCTGAGGGCTGGATTTCATTTCGGAGAGTCTCTCGGGGCCACATTTCAGTGGTGGTTGGGGCTAAAGGTAAAAAGTGCAGAGCCAAAAATACCCACAATACTAGCGTATTTTACCTTAAAGCTCTTACTGTCAATAACTGAGCCTTGGGAGAGGCATTTCAACCTTTTAGAATGTGGGGGGAAACTGCATGAACTGCAGGATATCAGCCAGGGATGTTGAAGAGTCCTTGGTCTCGAGTCACGAGTTGAGTCACGAGTCTTTGGACTCGAGTCCGAGTCCGAGTCCTTGGTCCAAAATGGTGACTCACGAGTCACTCCCAAAGCTGACTCCACAAGTCTCTATTAAAATCAATGGGGGGTTTTCCCAACAAAATAAGGCTACTTCAGATGTGTGGCTTAAATAAATTCTAGGCACAAGTGTGCCTTTTTATTTCAAAACTCTGCAACTGATTTTGGCAAGAACAGACCAGGCAGAAAAACCCAAAATAACCAGGCAGGCAGAGGAGGCAGGGAACCCCAAAGCAGGCAGGCAGAGGCCTTTGTCTTGGACAATTCAACTGTTGAATTGGTCAAGAAGAGACCAGGCAGGCAGAGGAGGCTGGGAACCCCAGACAGGCAGGCAGAGGCAGCCAAACCCAAAATGTCTGAAAGGTTGCATTTTAGAAAAATGATTTTAAAAAATAAACTTGCTGTACTTCCTAAAACTTATCCATGTTGCATTTGAGGAACATGATTTTTTCTAAATGTTTGGCCCCCATTCTGGAATGGTGAGATCTCATCACAATTCCACCCTCACTGAACACCCGCTCCACTGGTGATGAACTTGCTGGAACACTCAGAGCAGCCACACATAGTAATCTCAGGTCCTTCTTCTGCCTCTCCCAAGTACGCAACACATCAATCAAAATAAATCTTGACACACTGTTGGGGCTGCACTCCTGGTAGCCGTCCATAGTGGCCGAGCAGCGGCACACCTCGCTTCCATGTGCTCTTCGCCGGCAATCACGCTCCTCTCCACTCCTTCTGGCACAGCCCAGGGATGTTGAAGAGTCCTTGGTCTCGAGTCCCGAGTCAGGTCTCGAGTCCCATTAAAAATATTGGGACTCGAATCCGAGTCGTCAGAGGGGGGACTCAGTCCGACTCACGAGTCCTCGAGTCCGAGTCCCCATCCCTGATCAGCAAATGGTTATTGGTTGAGGGAAAAGGGATATGGTCATCTGTGGAACCCTGGAGGACCAGACTGGGACCCTCTGAGGTTCTGCCCTCCTGAATTAAGTACTCCTGTTTTACAGATGATGTTGAGATATAAGCAATTAGTATAAGGCCAGCTATGTCAGAGATTTTTTTTTCTTGCTCTCATTAAAGTACTGAAAGTCAGAAACCCTTGGAGATCTATTGCAAATCACCCACAGATCCACCAGTAGATCCCAATCTACTTTGTTCCTGCCCTTGCTACAGGTCATGATTAATTCAAGCACAGTTGCAGCCCAGCCCTATCCCAGTCTGTATAGTGGATGCAGCATATGCATCTCAATAGCTGCAGGAGTTTTCCATCTAAGTTAGCTATATAGGGCCACCTCTTTGCCTTCAGAGGACCCTTTACATAACACTGTGTAGTCCCACCACCACTCAAGGGCCAGAGCATCAGTTTATAGTCCTGGTGCAGGGGGCAAGGACTTGGCCCCAGCAGAAGAACAAGGGAGGGGGACTGTGGCTCAGTGATGGAGCACATGCTTTGCATGCAGAAGGTCCTGGGTTCAATCCCCAGCATTTCCAGGTAGGGTTGGAAAAACTCTTGCCTGAAACCCTGAAGAGCTGCTCCCAGTCAATGTAGACAATACTGAGCTAGACGAGCCAGTGGTCTGACTCAGTATAAGGCCGCCTCCCATGTTCCTTTGACCAAGTTATCTCTATTAGCCAGTGCAGCCATTCTGTACAGGAGGTGCATCAGACATCTACTCAGGAATCCTATTGCATTGAATGGGATATACTTCCTGATAACTGTCATACCTGCCCCTGATTCTGCAGTCCCAGAAAAAAAGTCTGTTCCAGAGACAGAAGAATATGATTTAGGGCCTAGTCTAGATATGGGTAGGCAAGGGGCTGGGAATTTGTCTCTGGGATGGGCTCCGAACTCAGCACTCGACTCGCAGGCGCCCCCGCCGCATGAGCACCTCAGCCAGCACTCGCCGGAATTCTGGGTCCCGGGCTCTATGCCGTTTACATAGAAAATAGCGTAGTATACGTTAAACATGGCCACAGTTTGCGTAAATTGCAGCTGTTTTGAATGAATACTATGCCATTTTCTACGTAAACGGCGTATATTATGCCTTTTTCTACGTAGAAAACATAGCACCCGGAAGTAGCTTTCCCCGGCTCAGGTCGCGAGTACACAAGCCGAGCTGGGGAAAGGTAAGTCGAGCAAAGCTTGGGGGGTTGATCCCGGCGAGTTCACCAACCTTCCACCCCCCTTGAGCTCCAAGCACATCCCTAGAAGAAGCTACTCCTTCTCAAATACTGTCAGATCTAGTCATGGGGAAAGCAGTTGAGTGCCCCAGCCTAAGGAACATTCCTTGATAAGTGGGCAGCAGGCAGATTCAACCAAAGAAGAAGCATGCCCAAGGCTGTCTCCTAGACAATGGCAATGACTGAAGAAGCTAGGGGAAAGGCAACCAGTTAAATGAAGTTCTCGACTCTAGGCTAAGTTTCCCTCTAGAGTTAGACTGACAAGTGAGAATCCCTAGTCGCTCCACCTCTGGTCCTCTGCATAAAAGCTAGTGCAGAGGCAAAACAGATTTGTGAGTACATCACTGGTACTGGACACTCCTTTGATTGGACTCCAAACTACTGCATGCCTTGAATCCAGAGTTTTGGGACCCTGTTTTTGGATTATATCTCTGGACTTTAAGATCCTGCCTCTGGATCCTGTTTGGATTACCTGGATTCATTGAACTTGGGCACACTTAAGGACTCTGATCCGTGGACGTTGGTGTGGTGCTTGTGCTTATGTTCTGCTGTGATAAAACAGTGAGTTGTTTCTTTAACATGTGTCTGGTTGCTGATGTTGCAGGGGAGAATGTATGAAATTTAGACAACAGCAGAAAAGTCATGCAGTTCTGTAGTGGCAAGGGCAATTTTGTAGAGCAGAGGTGGACCTGCTAAATGTGGCCTTTTTACTACTGCATGGTGGTTTTAATTTCAAGCAGTCAAACATAGCATTATATGGGAAACGAGGACTTGGAAACATGTCTGTCAACTTTAGTGGGAATGGATGCAAAGTTTAAATAACTTTTTTCATCCCAATACTGCTGTAATGTTTCAAATCCCAGATAGACAAGAAGATGCATGAATGTAAGAGTCTGCCCTATACTTAGACCATTGGTCCATCCAGCCCAATGCTATGAACTCTGATTGACAGGAGCTCTCTAAACTCTCAGATCTTTCCCAGTCCTTCTACCTGAGATCCTTTTAACTGAAGATGCAAAGGCTTGGACTAGGTGCACATTGCCGTCTTCCGTTAATAGTCTTTCATGGACAGGCTGCTCTGTCTGTCTGTCTTCCAGTCATTCACAGAAAATCTCTATGCATAATTTCCAAATAAAAATAGCAATTAAACTTAGAGCTTTTTTTTGTGGTGGTGGTGGTGGTGGCGGCGGCTGCCATTCCCCCCTCCCTAAAAATGCCCCAGAATGATCCTGCTATAGCAGCAGCAAAAATAACTTTAAAGTACTGGGGAGGGGGGAAAAACTGTGCTACTACCACTGCTAATAATGAGCCTCACCCCTGAGAAACTGTTGGAGAATTTGCCCTCCCCCTGAAAAAAATGCACTTGCACATAGCTCTAGTTACGTAAGTTTGAAGTTCTTTTACCATTATTAACTTTGGACATGAAAATCTCACTAAAGCTGTTTGGCTTTTTTGAGATTTCAAAGATGGTAAAGGAGCTTTCAGTTTAACTGCTATCCTCATGCATGTTTTCCATTAACTAAGATGAATACTGATGCTACTGTGTGCACAATCACATGCTAGAGGGAAATGTGTGTGTGATAGCTTATGCACATGTCTTAGCTGGAGGGTGAGGGAATCATGTAGTTAAGTAGAATACATGGGAAAGATGTGGAAAGTGCATGCACAGTAGTCTTTACAAAGTCCAGCAATCCCCATGGTGCCATTCTGCAACCATGACCAGATAATTCAGAACCTCAGTTAGGACAATTTGGAATGTGGCTCACGCTGGCTCAGCTTGTCTGAGCATGGAAAGCTAAGCAGTGTCAAGCCTGGTTATTACGGTACTTGGATGGGAGACCCCTCCTCTAGTTTCCTGCATTGAGCAGGGGGTTGGACTCGATGGCCTTGTAGGCTCCTTCCAACTCTATGATCTATGAAATCTATGAATGAGGGAGTTTCCGAAGCATCCCTTCCATGGAACTTCTGCATGGAAAGTGCATGCTCTACTGAGCTATGACCCTCCAATCTCAATTTAGGGTTCAACTTATTCCATAAGCCCTATTCAGACATTCCTAAACTGGGTACATTAAGCACATGAGGAGACGGAGCGCTCCAGCCCACCCCTCTCTATTGTTGCATTCATTGCCCTCTACTCATGGACGGCAACTTTCTGAAGAGGAGAGCCTCCTGTATCCATGGAGGCTCTCCATGCAATTGAGACTGCTGGAAAATCAGGGTTATTAATTGCATGGAGAGCCACCATGGATATAGGAGGTTCTCCTCTTCAGAAAGTCACCCTCCACAAGTAGAGGGCAACAAATGTGACAACAGAGAAGGGTGGGGCTGGAGCTCTCCGTCTCTTCATGCATTTAATGGACCTAGTTTAGGAATGCCTGAATACCCATAGTTTACCCAGCTTCTAAACACTTTTCCTTCCACTATACATGGCCAAGATGAGAAAGACAACACATCCATCTTCATTCTGAATGCTGATATTTGTATAGGATCATATATATTCAATATTGTTGTCCGCTTCATTGACTGTTTGCAAAGCGCAAGCACGCATGCGGACACACGTTTATCGTAATAAAAATCCCTTCCCATTTAATTAAGCACACAGTGATCTAAAGAGTCTGCCAGTGATTCAAGCTTTCTGTTTCCTTTTGAGTCACTTCTGCAAGAGATATGAACAGATGGTGTATGAAGATGTTTTAGTGTTCATAACAAAAACCCATAAATCTCTCATATATCAAGAGAAAAGCATAGAGAAAAACATAGTGCATGAAAAAAACTTCTTCACCAGCATGTAAAAGAAACCCCATTTATTTCCATTATCAGACAAAGAACTGAGGATGATGGACAGACTTGCTCAGGGATACCCACTGAGTCCATACTTGAGGTTCAACTCCTTATTCTTTAGGCCACACATAGCTTCAGTTCAGTAGGTTCCTACATTTGTTAAAGAAACATGAAAAACAGAGCCAGTGTGGTGAAGTGGTTAGAGAGTTGGACTGGGACTCAGGAGATCTGGGTTCAAGTCCCCACTCAGCCATGAAGCTCACTGGGTGACTTTGGGCCAGTTACTGACTCTCAGCATAACCTACCTCACAGGGTTGTTGTGAGGATAAAATGGAGAGGAGGAGGATCATGTGGGCCACCTTGGGTTCCTTTCAAGAAGAAAAAAGGTGGATATAAATGTAATAATAAATAATACTAGTAAATAATGTAATAATAAATAATACTAAATAATGTAATAATAAATAAATAAATAAATAAATAAATGCATAAATAATAATAAGAATTTTGTACATGTGTTATGTACATGTTCCTTATCCCCTTTCTATGTTATAAATGTTCCAAAAGGGACTTTTGTTTGAGGGCTGGAGAAGAGGGTTGCTCTTCCCTGTATTCTCATGGTAGGGCATACTGGCAGTTTGACTCCATGCATTTCCTTCCTGCCCTGCGCCCCACCCCACAAATTGTTTGCTCTTTCTTATGTGTTGCCTCTGTCTTCCAGCTCTCTGTAGAGATAATAAGGTAGGAATTCTGACAGCCATTTTGAGATACGCAAGAGAAGAGAAAGTGCAAGTAATGCAATCTTCCTGTTCCATACACCTCTGCACTGGGGAGTATGTGAAAGTCTGATTTCAGATAAGATGGAGATGCAGAAGGAATAGGGAGCACCGGTCCATTATGCATCCTGTCATCGTTGTCGTCCCCATCATATCTGAACTGGCTCTGACGTTTCCTAGTATTTGGGTTGGGGTGAGACTGGAAGAAGCAGGAACTAGGGAGCTGCAAAGAAATCCTCCAATTGCTGCAGGGTGTATCACAATTCTGATGGAGGGTCTTTGCAGCCAGGCTTCAGCGCTGGATATGTATGACAGTATTACCAAGCTAATGGCAAGTTGGAGCTTGCTGCTGATTGGGACTGTGGATCTGTATCTAGACATGCTGGGCATGTGATGTTGCTTCTAAGCTACATCAGTGACCAGGTGATAAGCTGGAGGAGACATCTCTGTGGATCACTTATAGCCACAAACCATACCAGAACAGCTACCAAAGAGATATGCCTCTGCTAGGTTTATAAAGAGGCTTGTTTCTTTGGCAGTTGGAACTATTACTGTGCCAATGACAGCCATCATATCTCCAGCTTTGTGCATAGTTCCCTGGCACACGCACATCTCTCTTCTCTGCATCCCAGCTATGATCTCTGGGACAGTTTTCCTCAGCAGAAATTGTGTCACTTGCAAGGATATAACACTGCATAGTAGAATGTAATATTGCAGAACATGATGCTGTATTCCCCAAATTCCCCCAGAATGAATATCAACAACGACCAAAGAACAATGGATTACACAGTGGTATAAACTGCATGAAGTCAGTTGCTTGCTGAGGCAGTTCGTGTCCTACTTTCCAAGACTTTCATAGCAAGCAATTCTGTATAGCCTCTGCTTATTAAAAAACGGAGTGCCAAGATCAATACAGCAATATTTTGTAGAAGAAAATTGAATTTATTAAACTGGTTTGGCATTTTAAAGATGATTAAATGCTTTGTTTATTGGATATCATAGAGTCTTCAGGAATATTTAGCATGTAAAAGAAAGGGCATAAACTATAATAAACTTTTAGGACTTTTAAGTAAAATTAGAAAATTTATTTATTTATTTTTTGCAGTCACAAAAATGAACGCTTGGGTCCCACTATATCACAGTAGACTAAAGTAGTTAAACATATTACAGATTTTTATGATTAAATTAAACTATTTCATGAAAGGCTCAAATTTATGTTGAGAAGTTCTTCTGGAGTGTAGCAAAGGGCAAGTCAGAGGCAGGCTTAGGTTGAACCCCCCAAAATCATCTGAACACGGTGATATGAAAAACATGGGGAGCAGATGAAGGATGGGCCAAGGTGGGCTGCTCAGGCCCAGATGCAGGCACGTCATTCAGGAAGAAGCAATGTGATGTGTCGGGATGGCAGAGAAGTCCCCAACAGATTCAAATGAGATCAGATTTCTGTGAAGCCGACCTGTGGATTCTGCAGTGGACTGGCTTTTCCTGAGTCGCGCAGACTCTAGACTTGCGAACCATTTTTTTTAATTGGGGAGGGAGAGATTTCTTCAAATGCACACTTGCACAAGTGTACATTTGCAAATGAATGAAATTCTCCTACCAAAAAAAATCCAATTCCGTCAATGAGTGAACAGCAGAACAAAAGATGCCTGACAATCCGCAAAACACAGACGGAAAGGATTTAATCAAATCTGTACATCCCGAGGACCAACCAGAATTACCGTATGTGTTGCTGGTATAAGAGGCTGAAGTCTGCCGTGGAAGCATTTATTCCAGCTGTATGTCTTAGAGCAGTGTTCTCCAACCTTGGGTCCCCAGATGTTTTTGGCCTACAACTCCCAGCATGCCCCAGCCAGCTATGCTGTAGGCCAAAAACATCTGGGGACCCAAGGTTGGAGAACACTGATTTAAAGCCTTCCCCCCAGTGAGATTATCTATCCCTGCTATTAGCATCAAGGAAACAGTGATTTGTTCCATGCGCCCCCAGCTGATGGTTGATCAGCCAGGCAGTGAGGGAAAGTGGGCAGGGCATCGTAGGGCTTTGTGGCCACAGAGGGAGCAGTCAAGGGACACATGCAGCCCGTCAAGGGACACATGCAGCTACGCTGGCTGGGGCATGCTGGGAGTTGTAGGCCAAAAACATCTGGGGACCCAAGGTTGGAGAACACTGATTTAAATTAATGCCTCACTCCCAGCGATGCCCTTGCAGAGTTCACTGTATTCTCACTGCTCATAGCTGCAAGGAAACAAACATCTGGATCAGGATTGCTAGGGAGAAAGGCTCTAAATTTAAACTCTCCCCCAGTGATCCCATCCTTTGAGCTCCGCGGGCAGGTAGGGGAGGTTTAAACCTCTCCATCCCTGTGTGCCGAGATGCAGGTAGGTGGGGGAAAGTGAGTGTGCATGTGCATGCAAGGCCGGTGCAAGGCAGTTTGGTGCCCTAGGCAAGATCAGATATTTAGCGCCCCCCCTTCCCACTTGAGCCCTCCCTCCAGCCCTATGCCCATTATGCATGATTCGCATTCACACACACACACACACACACACACACACCCTTCCTCTCCAGTCCTAAACATGTTGTTTCCAGCTCCATCGAGATCAAGGGGGTTTACTTCCATGTAAGTTTTTTCCACAGGCTTCATTCAACGGCCCCCATCGGCTGCTGCCGCCACTCCTCCTCTCACGTGTGGCGGATCTCCTCTTTGCTGCCGTCCCCGTCGCTTCTCTTCCAGCTCTTTGCCAGCTTCGCAGCCTGCCGCCTATCTCCACGCTGCCTGCACGCTCACATCAAACTTTGTTTCCCCGCCCAGCCGCCTCTCTTTTCTCCTCTCCTGCTGCGTCACGGGGGGGACGACGACACATTATTAACTGCCTTTTCTTTCTCCTTTGTCTCGATCGATTTGCTTCAAAAGTGGGCTCAATTTCCAACTCTTTAGCGCTGTATTTTTTTTTCAAGGCGTTTCTGGCGTCCCCTTTAGCCCGGCGCCCTAGGCAGCTGCCTAGTTGGCCTAATGGTAGCACTGGCCCTGTGTGCATGTGTGTGTGAGTATATGTGATCATTGTTTGTCCCCCGACCACCATCCAGCACTGCATGCAGCTCTCGGGGACAAAAAGGTTCCCCTCCTCTGTACTAGGCAGATGAAAGCGGATGGGTGGGGGAGAGAGCAAGAAATGTGAAAGAAAGAACGGCATACAAATATTTTCAATATCAGTAAAATTGGTATTTGTGTCAGGCATCCCTCTTCCAGAGGGATTATGCATGAAATCAGGCCGTGTTATATTCTTTGCACTCGGCTTAAAAGAAAACAACACTTTTTAGAAAACTCTGTTACATCTTTTCAAAGTGCTGTTTTAGGAAAGTTTAAAGCTTCACTTGGAGCAAGCTAAGCTTGGATGAACTCTCCAATGTTCTGTTTCTGCCAGTTATGCTATTTTTGGAATGGCAAACACACAGACACAGACACACACATGCGCGCATGCACGCACGCACACACACACACACACGTTTGAAATGTAAACACTGCTCTCATAGTCTCATTATGAAAGGTATGAATGCTGTTGAGTTTCACGTTTATTAGATACAGTAAGAGTAGTAACACTGTTCCATAAGGGACAAAATTCAACTGCAACCTCTCACACCATGGAGAGTGCTAAATACTATGATAATGATCAGAAGATTATCATTGCATGCCCTGAAGAATTTTCCTCAATGCAAAATGATTTTTATTGAGGTCAAATTTCAAGTTATTTAAATGCCAGCTTGCTACCAAGGTGGGTAAAGCCCTGGGAGTTTTTATACAGCTGTGATTATTTTATTTTATTTTTCAATGCAATACCATCAGAAGAACTTGAAAGAACAGCAGATTAAACACTTGAGAACTGCTTGGCTGACCAGGCCAAGGTTAATCTAGTACACCATTCCTTTTTCAGCTGCCACCAGCAGTATAATCATGGTTAGATTGCAGTATTTTATTTATTTGTTTGTTTGTTTGTTTATTACATTTATATCCTGCCTTTTTTCCTGCAAGGAACCCAAGGCAGTTTACATAATCCTCCTCCTTCTCTCCATTTTATCCTCACAACAACCCTATGAGGTAGGTTAGGCCGAGCATCAGTGACTGGCCCAAAGTCACCCAGTGAGCTTCATGGCCGAGAACCCATGATCTCCCAAGTCCCAGTCCAACACTCTAGCCACTACACCACATTGGCTCTCAGAATCTAATGCTAAAATATAAACTGCCTTTTTTAATATGCAGGTTTCATTTAGCTACCATAGCTAATTCTCGTCAATAGACACATCCTCTGTAACCTTGTCTAGTCATTTTTTTTATTTAAGTCAGGGACGGGGCATGTGTGGCCCTCCAGATGTTGTTGGGCTGTGGGACTCCACAGGCCCTCATCCCCCTGCCCATTTTTCCTTTCTCCATTCAGAGAGAGGCACAGAGTCCTCCTCCCAGCACTGGCCAAGTCCCGGCTTCATTTGCCACTCATTGTCCCATGGGGACAGTGAGCAGTACATGAATGGACTTTGTTTGCCACTCTGCCCAGTGCCGCCTGAATCTCTGGCTTTGTATTTGCCCACAGCTGCGACCAGCGATAACAGCAGCAATTCCCCTGTGTGCAGTTTGGAGATAACGGGAGGGATTCCTCCAGGGGGCAGTAAGCCCCACCCGCTGGAGGAATCCAAGGAGGCTCTGTTGGATGGATGGAGAATGTTCGCAGGCTGGATTGGACCCACAGACCAGAGGTTCCCTATTCGCTGTGCTAGATCTTACCAGTGTGCAGTGCCTCCATGGCTGATCTTAGGGCCCAGGCAGATGCATATAGATGCAGGCAGTCCTTCAAAAACCTTGGTGCAAGACTGTGGTGATCACCAGCACTTTAAATTGGGCCTGGAAACACACAGCCAACAAGCAGCTGGTACAGAATTGGTGTTATATGGCCTGATCACCTGGCCCTTGCAAGTGCCACAACCATTCCACAACCATCTCTAAAGGAAGCATAATGTGGAGTGGTCTAGTCTGGATATAACCAGGGCATGAATGACTGTGGGAAGCCTGCTTTCTCCAGATATAATGCACATAGGATATAATGTGCATGGCATTGTTTTGTTTGTAAAGTCAACTCTGGAAATTGACAACTCAGTGTAGTAAAATAGCATCTTATGATGAATATTAGACATTGGTGACTAGTTTTCCAATCTCATTTTTAATATTAAAATGGCTTGGATCCCATTTTATGTAATCACGAAGGCATTTCTGCTCCCACAAGGCAGCCCCTTCCTCAAATTCTGCTAACTCCCCTATCCCACTGCACCCCTCATACTCCATCTGACACAGTTTTATGGGACCCCTCAGCCCTCAGGAGAGGCTTTTTAAGGAGCACAGGGGACTACATTGGGTCAATCACACTTTTGGTTGCAGTCCAATATGACTAGATCGTTACCTGCCGTCACAATAAGTCCTTCGTTATTCTCCTTGGTTTGCTGTACCAATGAAGTGAAGGACCACATTGTCCATAATGTGTCAAATTCAAAGCTAGCAACCATATTCTGGACCAGTGTTTTGATGTCTGAAAGTCCTCATCCCTGGTTATAGACAACTAGTTCATCTTGAGAAGTTCATCCATATTTTTGTCCAAAGAAATCTGCCCAGGATTCAATTAGCACCATTATGTTTATCAAAAGTAAAATGCTTTCAGATATTATCCTTTCTTTCTTTTTAAAGCACACTTCTCTACATTTAAGCTAGAGCTCAGGGTAAAAACCCATTGGACTGATTTTGTGAATACTAAAAGTCTGGTAAGGACTGAGATCCTATTCATGTGTATGTTGCCAGCAGGGCCAGCCCTACGATTAGGCAAAGGGAGGTTGCAGCAGGTTTTGGGGGCATCCTAGCTGTTCTGATAACTCTCTGGCTGCCCCCCTCTGCTGGAGGACAGGGTAGTGTATGACACACAGCCTGTCCTGGCCTCCCTATACTAGCCTGCTGCCTCAGGTGTGCTGGAGGATGCTCTCCCGTCACCTGTGTTGAAGTAAGATTCAACTGCCAGTCTGGACAGCTGCTATATGTGGAATGGGGAAGGGGTGCCATCTTGTCCTTCACCTCAGGCAGTAAAATGGCCAAGAATAGCCACAAATTTATTCCTCCGTGTGCCATTCATAAATGATGCTGTTGGTCTTGTACTGATTACACAGGAATAGGTTTGCAAGTATAAAAAGCCACATGGGAATAAGGGAAGAAAGTACAGCAGGGCCCAGATCCTAACATTTACATTGGGAGTATCTGCCTAAAATCCCGGAGTGATATCCTCACAGCAGCTGGATAGCATAATAATGAGCTTATTATGCTATGCTAGTGTAGTGCTCAGCTTACCCCCATTTATTTATTTATTACATTTATACCCCGCCTTTTTCCTCTTTGTTGCTCAATATTGGTTGCAGTTGTGAAATATTGAGACTGCAACCAATATTGAAGAAAACTGTAAGAAAGCACCTGTCCGTAGAGCCACAGTTACCTGTAATGTATTATCTTAATGCTATGTAGCTAGGGAAAGAGTGGTGTTCTATTGTCAAGCCATTAGCACTAATGCTGCAGGCTTCACTAGATCTGCAGTAGCCTTCGCAGTGACTAACAAGCCCAGACTGCTGGATTAATATGCTAATGTGAATATAATAAAGAACTTTATTGTCCCTGAAAGACAGCATGTGGCATATAAACCCCATGGGGTGTTACAGTGCACCGGGACGCATTCCGTGTGCCTTTAATTGCTTATGGAACATAATTATCTTGTGACTGGCGTGACCCTGTGGTGCCTCTATTAGGATTCTGTTTCTTTCTCTCTCTCCCCACCCCACCCCGCTTTACAGAATTCCATATGCATTATTGAGCCAATTGTTTTGATCACAGGGAATAGACATACTGTGCTCATTAGCCAGTAAGGTCGGACTTCATCATTTCTGAGGGTTTTTTCACCAGGTATCTCATGGATTAGTAATTTAGCAAAGTAAACACCCAAACTCTCTCTGCAGTGACAATTATGACCAGCAGCACAGAGGAATTAAAGAAAGCTTCTGCTTTCAGAGTGGGATTGGTTCGTCCACCCCATTCCAAGTCCATCACGCCTATGAAACTAGGTTACATTACATGGCAAGAGCATACCTTCTACTAATTAACACAATTCCTCTTTCTCATCCTTCAAACTCAGTGGGATGAAAAGATAATTTAAGTTCTTCCATTTATCATTCGCATTTGATCGTTTTCACACAATCTTATTTTCTTTTTAATCAAACATTGATGCCGCTGGTAGTGATGCTTCCTGTTGTTCTTCAAAGCTAAGCAATTATATGGTGGCTCCCGCCCAGTAAGTGGCACATTATCAACAACTGTACTGTTTAGTTTTTAACTCCCATTCTTCTTTTAAACTCAGTATAAAAATGGTTGGATTTTTGCCAGGAAAGCCTCTCTTGTAAAAATATAATTTATCTGATGGCCTTCACAGCAATCTGCCGAGACTGCACCCTGAAAACTCAAAGCTGTAAGCTAAAAGTATGCTGGAGTCTTGGGACAGAATTCACAATGGTTTCAGATGGCTGATACCACTGCCTTTGCAACTGTAAGTCACAGATTATAGTGGGATCACATACCCAAAAGATTAGGGTTCTTTCTTTCCTTCTTGGCACAAAGAAGTAAACATAGTAGGTATTTAATAACAAGTGTGTAATGTGCTCACAGTGCCCTCTGCTGGATGTAATGAAACACTGCAGGCAACATACCTGAAGAGTAGTTTAGCAGAATGACATCCTGGCATGCAAATACTGTCGGCAGAATTCTATACAGTATGTATTTTTTTTAAATTATGTTGACATAATGTTTGTTATTATTTCAACACGTTTTAGTATAACAGCTGTATGTACATATGTAATGATGAAATTGATACTGAACAATTAGACTGTAATTCAGCCAGATTCTACCTTGTAGGCCCCTTTCAACTCTGTGATCCTATGATCCTCCTATGTGTCTGCTTAATTCTTGAACTCAACAAGGCTGAGTAAGGATAAAAGCATTATTTTAGTTATCTAAAGGACATGATGGGCACAATCCAGCAAAAGTTCATTGCAATAAAATTCCAGTGGCATAGGGCTGACAGCAGCACAATCCTATGCATGTGTAGTCAGAAGCAAGTTGCACTGTGTTCAAAGAAGCTTACACCCAGTACCTGTGCATAGTATTACAGCCTTAATTGTGGAACATAGGATGCTGCCTTCTACTGAATCTGTCCATCTTTCTCAGTATTGACCTGCAGCAGCTCTCCAGGGTTTCAGGCAGGATTCTTTCCTAGCCCTACCTGGAGATGCCGGGGACTGAACCTGGGACTTTCTGCATGTAAAGCATGTGCTCTGTCACTAAGCTACAGCCCCTCCCATAACTTGAGTTTTGTGGATAACTTACATATTATAATATCTTGATCTCAATCTATGGTATGGCCACATTTGAAATGCTGCATTCAGTTCTGGTTGATGCATTTAAAAAGAATATCACAAAGCTGGTAAAGGTGTAGTAAAAGTGTCCTAGCTGAGTTGGGACTTGGGGGAAGTGGCCAGGCACTCAGGCACTCTGGTCACATCTGGCAAGGCAAGGGTCACGTCTGATAGGCCAAGTCATGTTTAGTACAGGAAGGTCATGGCTAGGCAGAACACCACTAGAGCCCTGGGACAGCGCTCTGCAGGAGCTCCTTGGCAAGAGTAGTTCCCCACAAAGGGAGCTGTTGTCCCAGCAAGGGACAGCCAGCAAGTGAGGGCTAGCCAGCTCTGGTCTTTCCGAAGCTCCACTCCCGCTGGCTACTGACTGCAAACCATAAAGGGCCCATGCTCATTTTTGTAGTCTCAAGCTCCTATGGTGGCTGAGGGACATGAGAGACTTCGGGAGGCCCGTCCTTGGAGGCTGAGGTTGAGAGGAAAGACGAGTCCTTGGGCCCGGCGGGCGTGTGAGGTGGTGCTGGTGGCTCTCCCTAGAGTGGGGCAACTGGTGCCTCATCAGGCTCAGAGTCTTCAGGGTGATGTTGTGCCTCTGACCCTGGAGCCATGACGCAAAAATATCAAGGGGTTGGAGCATCATCCTTACAAGGAAAGGCTAGAATATTGGGGACTTTTCAGTTTAGGAAAAAAAGAAGGCCAAGGGGATATGATAGAGTTTTATAGAATTATGTATGGTATAGAAGAACTAGAAACCAGTTACTGGGTGGAGTGGGTACACAGGAGGGGAAAGCTGCTGCTTTCAGACTGACTTATATTGTGAGTTTCCTGGAAGATTTATCTGCCCACTGTTAGAAACAGCATGTACTGTATGTATAATGTATGTATGTATTTACCTCTCAATAGCTGAAGCTTTCTGGGCAGTTTACAGCAGTTCCTAAAACAAGACCATAGTACAATAAAAATAACCATAACAATTTTCCACAATAAAGAATTTAAAAACAGTTTAAAATTTACAAACAATTTAGCAGCAAAGACAATATTTAATACCAAATAGACCTGTTAAAAACACCTGACATGAGTGCCCCCATCAAGCCATTAAATAACCTTAGATGTTCTTAAATGCCTCAGCACAGAGGGCTGTCTTAACCTGACATCGAAAGGATGACAAAGTTGTCACCCAGTGGGCTCAGTGTGGAGATCATTCCACAGTCAGGGGGCCACCACTGAGAAGGCCCTCCCTCTTGTTGCTACCCTCCGAGCCTCTCTTGGAGGTGGCACTCGGGGGAAGGCCTCAGATGTCAATCATAGTGTCTGGGTAGATTGCGGTTGGGGGAGGCGTTCCATCAAGTATACCAGACTAATGGACCTTTGGCCTGATCTAGCAGGAGTCTTAAGTAGATTTGATTTCAGTGGAATGTAACCCTTACGCAGATTTGGCTCAAACGATGAACTATGTATGTGGATAAGAATTGTTTCCTACCGGTCCACCTCTGTGCCTGTTTGCCTCAGAGCCACCTTCCAGCACATTGGACATTGTGTTCAAACTCAGCCTTCCCCATCCTGGTGCCTTCCAGATGTTTTGGATTTCAGTTCCCATCTACCCAAGTCAGCATGGCCCATGGTCAGGATTACTGCGAGTTGTAGCCCAAAACATCTGAAAGGCACTGGACTGGAGTGGGGAACGCTGTTCTCATGGGAGCTGCATGAATGGAGTCCAGTGCATGACGACCCATTCTGCCCTATTGTATGTTTAACCTCCAATTTTGGGATCTTAATGTATCTATGGATTGGGCCTAAGTGCATTGGCCTCTATGTGTACAGGCCCCTGTTCAAATGTGACACCAGGCTTAGCTCTATTAATGAAGAAATGGTTATTAAGACATGATTTGTTACAAATTCTTTAAGCTCAATGCTTAGAAAACGTTGTGATCTGTGCTGTCCTCTTTTGCAAAACCTGATGATGATGAGCAGGGCTTGGCCATTGAGTTTGCACACTTGTGAGAAATTAATCTGTCCTTTGTCTGAAGACACTTTGGAATGTATCTTGAGTCACAGTGAAATTGGGCTGTATGTATCTGGTATGGCCTATGTACTTGTTTCTGTGACCCTATACTGTTTGCGCAACCTGTACATTTATACATCCATAGATTTCCCGAAAGGCACCATACATCTCCAGTCTTCTCTGATCTTGAAAAGGCTGCCCGGAAGGGAAGGAGGGAGTGGGAAACAATATCATGTTAAACAAAGGAGAACAAGGGACTACATTCTCAGATTGTAGTCTGCTCTGTTGTAGGAGAACAAGGGACTACAATCTCGATCATCCCAGGTTGCAGGACACGGAATAACAGTCTCAAGTTACAGGAAGCCAGATTCCGCCTGGACATCAGGAAAAATTTCCTGTCTGTTAGAGCAGTAAGACAATGAAACTGACTACCTAGGGAGGTCATGGGCTCTCCCACACTAGAGGCATTTAAGGTGCAGTTGGACAGCCATCTGTCAGGATGCTTTGACTTGGGTTCCTGCACTGAGCAGGGGGTTGGACTTGATGGCCTTGATGGCCCCTTCCAACTCTACTATTCTATGATTCTATGCATTTACACTGGGGAACTAAAATGTGGTGGAAGAATAAAGAAATGGTAAGAGGAAAGGTCAAGAGGCAATTGAGACACTAAACTTGCCTGTCTCCAAAGAGCCTGGATGAACCTGGCACTGGAGACAATCCATATGCTTCATTTTAGCAGGGTATATTTTGTTCCAGCCCTTAAGTATAATGGGACTTTCTTCATCACTTTAATAACAGGGGTGTTGAACCTCTTTACACCAAGGGCCAAATTCCATTTCAGAGAAGCTCTCGGGGGCCGCATTCCACTGCTGGGTGGGGCCAAAGGCAAACGGGGTGGGGCTGAGGGCAGCTGGGATGGGGCCAAAAAAGCCAGCCTATTTTAGCTTAACTGCCCAAAACTAAGCCTTAGGAGAGGCATTCCAACCTTTTAGAATGGGTAAGGACTGTGCAAAAGCTGGAAAATCAAACTATTGGTGACTGGGGGAAAGGGGGTGTGGCCATCTGAGGAATGCCGGGCATTTGGATTGGGACCCCAGGAGGGCCTGACTTGGCCCCCGGGCCTGGGGTTCTCCACCCATGCTTTATAGACAGACCAGTACTGTGGCTTTGTCATATTTGCTTCATATACTATTGATACAACATTGTTCAAAAGGTTAGTCCCTTTCTTATCAGAGACACACGTCTTCTAGGATAACAAGAAGTCCTGGTATCTGCCAGTTTGCCTTCTGTCTATGAGGTTCATTACTGACAAACCTAAATTGCTCTCACTCTCTGGGACTGGCACCGGCAGAACAGTCCTTCAAACCGTCCATTTGCACAGTGCAAGCGCTTAGCCAAATAAAGTATGAAATCCAAACAGTGAAGAGCAATACTTCATTTTTGCTAATGGATGCTCCTGCATAATTCCTATTTTAATCTACAATCTGAATTTTAATGAGAAGAGAACAGCAGCAGTTAATGTCATTCAATAGCTCACTCTGGGTTTTTTTTCTTTTTCTTTTTTTTACAATTAGGAACGTTTTTCAGATAGCATTTAACCGTTATTGTGGTGTGGTATGAGGAACGTGTACTCTCTCTGTTCATGTAGTAAACAGAGAATAATTATGTAAGTAGATGTGGACTGAGAAATTCCACACAGTTATGGTATTCTAGAGGTGGAAGAACCTTCAAGAATTACTGAGCATACCTGTACAGGGGCTTGATAGAAGAAAAGCACACTGGCCCTGATGCAGCTCTAGTTACGCTTTCTGGTGTGAACCTAGTGGCCCCACATGGGGATGTGCTTCCCTTGAGTTTAAAGAGGATCTGATAAGCCTCACATTGAATATCCACACTGGCAGCCCAGTGCTTCTCTAGAGCCTTTCAAAATACCTGAAAATAAAATTATTCTACTAGTTGCCCCTGGCCATAGTCTGAGTACCAACAATGAGCAGATACAGCAGCACATCTGGGCACCTACCAGCCTCTGACCTAGGTCACAAGATTTTGCAGAACAGCTGGGAGTACTAGGGCCTTGCAGGAATTCTGGGAATGTTGTGTTTCCCCAAAACTTGTGTCCCCAAAACTGCAGGGTGCCAACTGACCGTTTAAAATACCTAATGGCTATTATTTTATAACAATGGCTTAATATTAATGGCTTAATGGCTATTATGCTAAGTAAGCTTGTTGCCTTGTGATTGACTCTGCTAATCACTTCTTTGTAATTCAAAGCCAGTTTGCTAGGCTGGCCTCTGTCTGTACTAATGAAGCTCTGCATGTGGATCTTGGAAGGAGGAGGGGAAGTATGTCCCCAACACTGCAGCTGCCTGGCGCACCAGCCTAGGGTGATGAAAAGTGCTCCTTGCCATAGAGGCACTTGTGCAAATGCAAAACACTAAACTGCAAAAATTTCCTGAGAATTACACCCCTGCTCACATTCGCCTTCAGAATTGTGAATGGGACACAATTTTTCTGTCTTTTTCTGTCCTTTTAAGTAATTTTATGTCTGTGATATTGTTAGATCTTCTTCTGACGCCTCTGCTGCTTTAATTGATTGCCACTTTTAATTGATTGTTTTATTGTGTTGGTTTTCATGTGGACTTTGGATTTTATTTGTGTTTTTAGTGTACGTCGTTGCCCTGAGAGCTATTAGCTATAGGGCTACTAATAAATCTAATAAATTAATAATTAAATAAACACAACAGGACAGACTTAACAATCAGTTCTGAGCAGAACAGACCTCAAGAGACTTTCATATGAGCCTTCTTAGATGGCAAAGTAATGTAACAAGCGAGACGGTTTACATCCTTCAACTCAAACATTAAGGCTGAAATTGCATGCATCTAATATAAATTGGGCAAACTGCCAGAGACTCCTCTTGGACAGAGAAATCCCAATGGCCTTGATTATTGCGCGTCGAGAGCACATAATGCAGGCCACATGCTGAAGCTAAGCAGGTATGAGCCGGGTTAGTGCTTGGATGGGTGACTGCCTGGGCTGCCCACATCTGCCCCTGCATTGAGCAGCTGGTTGGACTCGATGGCTTTATAGGCCCCTTCCAAGTCTACTATTCTATTCTGTTCTATTAAGAATGGTGGCAGTGCCTCAGCCATGATATCTGTGGTATGTGCTAAAGCAAGGTTGGCAACCTGATGCCCTCCAGATGGTTTGGACTACCACTCCCATCAGGCTCAGCCAGTGTGGTCAATGATCAAGGCTTATGGGAGTTGCAGTCCAAAACATTTGGTGGGTACCAGGTTGCCTACCCGTTCTTTCAGAACAGAGGTGTGCACTGAAGGGGGGGGTGAAGGCTCTTCATGATGAAATTTGAGGTGATCCATTTGGCAGCTTTCTATGTTAGTAGCTGGAAATGTGGGAAGTTGGACACAACAAAGCAAGTCCCTTTCCCCCCCCATGAAAAACATAATCTATGCCATGCAGATTGCACAGTCTGCATTCATCCTACACTCATCCCCACATGTCATGCCACTATGTTGATGCCCTTGGGAGCCACAGTCTGTGTCTCAGAGTACAGTAAGAGCATAGCCTTCTAAAAGATGCAGAAATATTTTAGTTCTTGTTTTGATCCCTGTGCAATTTTTGTCTGTATAGAAAGGATGTGGATATAAATGAAGAGCCATATTGTATGCACTGTAAACATTTACATTCATGCTGGAAGTCCATTTGTGCAATGTGGAATGCTGGAGAATCAGAAGAAGGATGTGTTACCAGGCATGCCTGAAGGATGGCTTCTCAGGTTGACGATTGGAGGTCCATGACCTAAAAATGTCAGCTTGGAAACTAACATTTTCAGAATCAACGTATCCAAAATGTGTACAGACTTTAGTCTAGATGAAATATTCTGCAACATAATTGTCATGTCTGCTTTACTGGATTATACTTTCATGTATTTTGCAGCACAGATGCCTTATAGAGCAAGCTAACTTTGGGACAGTGGCCATTTTTAGAAATTTGAGAAACTGTCCTGGGTGCCACCACAAAATGGTTGCCATGGGAGGCATGTGTGGCAAAGGAGAAGTAACCTGCCAAAAAGACTGAATACTGAAGGCGCATCTGTGATAGCAGAGCTCCGCGTGTGCTGGATGGGAGAATTAAAATCCTGTCAGTGCATAGAGGCCCATTATTCTACACACAGATCTCCAGATCTCACCCCCCTCTGCGCAGCGTTCCAGCGTGTCTGTTTGCAGCTGCCAGCCAGCTTGCCTGTAATCCGACTCCAGCTTGTAGCTTCCCCGGTTTGCAGATTAATCCAAGTAGCAAGGAAACACTCTGTAACTCCACAGGTCTATTTCTACCTGTTTATTTACTTAGCAAGTAATATTCTACAGAGTATACATTTCCTAGTTACAGTCCATGTGCAGAGTACAATGCATAGCAAGCATTAGTTCCAGTGGAGTAGGTTTGAGCTTCACTCCACCTCAGCAAAGATGTTACATTGTTGCTAAGTCCAGCAAGCAATAGCCAGAAGAGAGAAAGAATAGAGAAAGCAGTCCTGCTCTTCTCTAAAATGGCTTCAGACAGAAAAACAAGTTAGCACGTCATTCAGAACATACAAACCATGTGACTAGCTCATAATGATCCTAGGATCTAGCTTTCCCATGAGAAAGAACACGGAAAAGTAGAAAGACACAAGATACTTGTTTACCGCCATTCTGTTCCTCTCCAGGTGTAAACAATGTGCTGCAGCTGGTGATTGTGATACACATCACAACAAATACAAGGCACAGGTGGGATCTGAACCCCAACATACTGAGCAACTCCTTTGAACCCTCAGTTTTCAGAACCAACTGAAACCTATTTCACAACAACATGTGTTCATATTTTTTTTAAGCAGGAAGGGTGGAGCACCTTGATGAGTGTCAAGAAAGGTGCCCAGAGTCACCTTGGTGCCCATGGACACCATGTTGCCTACCCCTGTTATAGAGGATAGACTATCATGGTGGATGAATACGCTGTTTAGTTATTTTTTATTTATTATATTTATACCCCGCCTTTTTTCCTGCAAGGAACCCAAGGTGGCTTACATAATCCTCCTCCTGCTCCTCTCCACTTTATCCTCACAACAACCCTGTGAGGTAGGTTAGGCTGAGAGTCAGTGACTGGCCCAAAGTCACCCAGTGAGCTCCATGGCCGAGCGGGGACTCGAACCCGGATCTCCCAGGTCCCAGTCCAACACTCTCACCACTACGCCACACTGGCTCTCAGTTAGTTAGTTAGTTAGTACCCTGCCTGTCTACGAAAACAAATGGCACTCAAGGCAGCATACAAAGACTATGTTACATGTATTTGATATATGCACTTTCTATGTACCCCAGTGGGCACTTACAATCTTGAGGCTGTTACCAGACTAGAGTTCCCAAGCACATCTGACAGTCCTTGAAAAATGATGTTCCAGCAACTCCAGGCAAAAGAAGCCAAGACCAGCAGTCAGTCAGACACATTTTAGCTCTCCAGGGTAGGAAAACTGGTGAAGCAGACAGGTCAAGCAGAAAGCAAGGTTCCATGGGGCAAGTGGAAACAAACAGCCAAATAAACAGAGAGACCAGCTTGGAGACCTAAACCAGCAACCTGACCCAATGAAGATCTCACCTGGATTATTTAGGAATGCTTGCTAAATTGCCCTGAGTGTAGCTGGTTAACACATTAACAAGCGGAACATTGTCACAAGAATGTTGCTGGCTTTCCTTGGTAATCCATAGAGGATTCTTAGATTTGTGTTACAACTCCAACCAGGTCATATTTACCTTAGGCGAGAAAACACAGGTTGTCTAATTTAAGATTGGCATCCAGCAGAGTAAGAAAATGGATTTTTAACATTGTTCGAAAGCATTCACAAGGAAATAAAATGTTTAGTAAGATGTGGTGGTTCCAGGCTGCAATCCTGTACACATTTACCTGAGAGTAAACCTCATTCAACTCAATGTCATTTACTTCTGAGTAGACATGTATGTGATTGTGCTGTGGGAATAGCAAGCCAGCAAAATGACTTTTCAACTAGTTTATATTTTTCTATTTATCTTTTCTAAATAACACCCAACTAGGGTCAAGCAGTTTCTCATTCATATATGCAAAGTAATGTGAGCCCCCATTGAAATATTAAAGCAAATCTGATATTTATTTATCATGCATTCTAGGATCAAGGCAATAAAATAAAGGGCAAATGCAAAACTCTTTCATTTGTTGTCCCCCCTCCCCCTCCAGGCATTAATAAATGACTTTATGTGACAAATAGAAACTTTTCTCACTCTTATTTGAAATTAAAAAGAGACCATAAAACACCTGTGTCCGCATAATGAAGCAGAACTATTTATGGTCGCCCTCAACTTCAGTCACACAATCTCTATAATGTAACTTTTCTTACAAGGGAATTAGCAACAAAACAAGACCTTTAAGCACAGCAATTAGCATTACACATAAAATGACACTGCAGCAATGTTAATGATTGCAGTGCCGAAGTACTATAGGATATAATATGTAATTGCCAAGGCGTTCCTTTCAAATTAAAGCTCAACAAAGCATACTATTGCTATACTTCCATCTGATTAATACAAATGATCATAAATGTAAATGTACTGTTTGTAACATGCCTGGTGATTATTTTTTTATGAATGCTGAGAAACATGATTCAATATTTCTTTCTTCTTGGGCAGAAATGCCTCTTTAGGTGGAAATCCATTGGGAGGGAAGGTCTCCTGCATGAGCCTCTTTAAAATGAATGGGAACTGTGCAGGAGTGCTCGTAGACACCTCCTATTCATTCCAGTGAGACTTCTGCAGGAAGACCTCCCTTCCACACAGACCACACTTTTTAGTTTTACAGGAGCATCAATAAGGGCATTTGTCGTCTTCTTTGCTACTTTTATTTCAGCTGTTTTTAAAAAATGATTTGTTTCATAATTGAACACTAAATATATTTATGTGCTGGGTGTCAATGATCACAGTGAAAATTACTGATTGTTACTTTATCTCACCACCACCACCAATTTATTTTTGAAATGAAGCTGATAAAAGGCAGGATAAGAGCATAAGAACTTTTGAGTCCTGCTGAATCAGACCAAAGGCTTAGCTAGTCCAGCAGTTCTGTTCCCACAGTGGCCCACCAGATGCCCATGGGAAGCTCACAAGCAGGACATGATTGCAACAACTCCCTCCTCACTTGTATTCCCCAGCAACTGGTATTCAGAAGCATAGTGCCTTTGATACTGGATATAATACATAGCCATTATGATTAGTAGCCATTGATGGTTTTATCCTCCCTGAATTTGCCTAATCTCCTTTTCAAGCCATCCAAATTGGTGGCTATCACAACATCTTGTGGAAATGAATTCTATAGTTTTTGCATAAAGTGATGGCAAGGAAAAATGGCTATCACATACTTTTTGGATCCCTACATTTTCAAAGCTAGTCTTCTTCGCTTTTAGCCGATTGTTTTTATAAATTTTTCAGTAAGGATAAATGAGTTTAATTTTTGATATGTTTAAATATAATGTAAATAATTTATCCTTTCGTTGAAATATTCCCCTTTCTTGGGCCCAAAATTTGGTAATGAAGCCATTATTCAAGTCTCATATAAGGAATACTTTCACATTCCTACTTATTTAGTGGCAAACTAATCACATTTATTGTGTTCCTCACACACTTCTGGCTAAAATGTGTATATATCTTATATATTTTACATGAAATATGTATACTTATTAAAATAACTCAATATATAATGCAATGCTCAAAGCAGAAAAATGAAGCCCTTAAGGGTTTGTGAATTTCCTCACAGCTTTTTTTAAAAAATGCCTCTAGATCAACTAGAGTGTTTAAAGGGGGCATTCCTATACATGTTTAGATAGAAAAAAGTCCTAAAACTCCCAGCATTCCCCAGCCAGTTACTGTCTAAACATGCATAGGATGTTTGCACCCTAAGGCAGCAAAAGAAAAAAAGGGAATAAGAAGAGTTGCCAATTTCATACTTTTTTAATTCCATTTTGTTTAGGTCAGTGGGACAATGTATAATACAGGGAGGCATGTTTCTCTACGACTGGACAAAGAACATTTGGTCAACATCTCTGGAGGGCCCATGACATACAGTCATCGCTTGGAAGAAATCCGGTTACACTTTGGCAGTGAAGACAGCCAGGGATCAGAACACCTACTGAATGGACAAGCTTTCTCCGGGGAGGTATGTCAATGTACTTAGAGCTCTGAAGAGAGAAGTAAAAATAAAATGATGCCCAGGGGAGGGAGCTTGTTTTGTTTCTGCCCTTAACAATGGTTTGGAATTTTGCACTTTACAAAATGCAAAGATCAACAAGTGTGTGATGAGAAAACCAAAATTCTGCAACTGGAACACAATACACACATTTGGATATATTAGTTTAATGTCACATTTTATTTGCTTGGCTTTTTTCTATAATTTGTAATTAAGCAGATTTTGTCACTTGCTAGCAATGGGGATGTGTTTGAATAGAAAGAAATCGTTAAGGGATATATAAAGGTAGAGCTTATATGGGGTTCCTCAGTGAGAAGATGATGAGTAAATAAATAATGGCAGTTTGGCAGACAAATGTCTCTGAAGGACAGCTTGCCCACCACTAGTACTGATCTCTCCCTGCAATCCACAACAACTGGGATGTGTTGGGCTTCGCCTATCTCCCCACATTAGCTGAGAATACACTCAATGGACCCTGCCCAGTAGACCACATCAGCTGAATGTGTGCCCTTAAATATTATCCTGATTCTTCTGCAGCAAACTACAGAAAGTTCCTCAGCAGGCAAGTTGATGTGGAAAGGTTTCCTGAAGGTAGAGCATTTGAAAAAGAGGGCCATTTGGGAGGGAATCCTGCTGTTGACCTAGGCACTTCTCTAACATCAGAGGTCTCTTATCTTGACCACAGGAAACACATTAAAGAGCAGGGATGTTGAAGAGTCACAAGTCGAGTCACGAGTCTTTGGACCCGAGTCTCGAGTCCGAGTCCTTGGTCCAAAATGGTAACTCACGAGTCACGAGTCACTCCCAAAGCTGACTCCACGAGTCCCTATTAAAATCAATGGGGGGTTTTCCCAACAAAATAAGGCTATTTCAGATGTGTGGCTTAAATAAATTCTAGGCACAAGTGTGCCTTTTTATTTCAAAACTCTGCAACTGATTTTGGCAAGAACAGACCAGGCAGACAAACCCAAAATAACCAGACAGGCAGAGGAGGCAGGGAACCCCAAAACAGGCAGGCAGAGGCCTTTGTCTTGGACAATTCAAACTGTGGAACTGGTTAAGAAGAGACCAGGCAGGCAGAGGAGGCTGGGAACCCCAAACAGGCAGGCAGAGGCAGCCAAACCCAAAATGTCTGAAAGGTTGCATTTTAGGAAAATGATTTTAAAAAATAAACTTGCTGTACTTCCTAAAACCTATCCATGTTGCATTTGAGGAACACGATTTTGGAACACGAGTCCTTGGTCCCGAGTCGAGTCTCGAGTCCCATTAAAAATATTGGGACTCGAGTCTGACTCGAGTCAGAGGGGGGACTCAGTCTGACTCACGAGTCGAGTCCTGGAGTCCGAGTCCCCATCCCTGTTAAAGAGTCCCTGTAGTTTCTAAGCATATAGTAGAGCCGCATGTAGATTTTCAGACTTTTCTTCACACAAAAAAGGACTAGAAATGAAGTCAGCCAGGAACATCTCTTGCCCAAGCCCCAGAGAAATGAATTGGACTTATTTCAGTCTGCAATTGAGCTCTGGGCAGCCTTGTCAGGATTAGGTCCTCATGGTATGGTAAAGAGTCTGAACAGGATCTGACTGCCAAGGAGGCCATCAAAAATAGAAGGTTATGTTGTAAGAGCAGTCCAGTCACAAGGTCAAAGCAGACCAATGTTCATGCTGGAGAATCTATCCACAGAATGCTGGGGTCAGGGGTCAGGACAGAATTAGTTTGTGGTGGAAGCACTAAGGCAAATGAGTTTGGAGAGGGAAATCTGCAGGTCTGGATGAGGCAGGAAGGAGGATTCTAAAAGCAGGAAGCAGAAAGACAGAGATCACAAGAACTAGAGCATAGAGCAACCTGCTAGTACTGGCACGGCAGATCTTATAGACAGCCGGGATCATCAGGACCTAGTAGGAATCTGCAGGTAGAGACAAATGTTTTTATTTTATTTATTTATTCACAGTTTATTCAATTGATGAGTTGCCATATAGCCGAAGCTCTCAGGGTGACAGACAGAACAAAAAGGAAAAAAAGGATTTAGAAACAATAATTTAAAATAGTTTTTGAAAGAGAAATAAATATCAAAGCAGCTAAAACATGGCAGCTAAAACATGGGAAAGGACAATTTAAGAACTCAGCTTTAAACATACCGTACTGTTAAAAATAAAACAAGGAGCAGTTAAAAAAACATTTAATTGCTAGATATCGATATAGTCTAGGGAAGATAACTTGGTCTGTTGCTAATGCCTTTAGGAAGATGGTTCCACACAGCAGATGTTAGTGGAGAGCCTAAAGAGGTTCCCAGTTTGAGACCTGCTGGACCTGACAGCTGATCATGAGATGTTCCTGGTGATAATGAGTTCAACCTGTTCTTTAACTTACGTAATCGCATCTACTCGAGCAAGTAACAGAGTTGTACCTTTTCTCCAGAAAGCACTGATAATGATTGTCACCGATGGTTTATCTAGCTAACGGGAAACTCTAGAGATAAGAGGCACCCATTTCTCAGTATTTTTGTATATGTTTTTATAGCTTTTTAGACTCTGTTGTGCCTTCCAGTTACATACACACACACACACACACACACACACACACAGACAGAGAGAGACTGGGTTCACAGAACATGATAACCCATTGTGGTCTGTAAGCCATGTTTGTTTCAGAGTGGCTTGTCATGTTGTCTGAAGCCAGCCAGAGTGGCTTGTGCATGGTTAACAAACCATGCTGCTGGGTTCAGACAACACAACAAGCCACTTGAAATGAACATGGCTTATGAGCTACCATGGCTTATCATGTTGTGCAAACCCAGTCACAGAATAATAATATTTTTCATAGAGTCATCGATCATAGAGTTGGAAGGAGCCTACAAGGCCATCGAGTCCAACCCCCTGCTCAATGCAGGAAACTAGAGGAGGGGTCTCCCATCCAAGTAATAACCAGGCCTGACCCTGCTTAGCTTTCCACACTCAGACAAGCTGAGCCAGCGTGAGCCACAGGCCTTTGCCACACCGTGTGGCAAATATTTACGAAAGACTCTTCAAATACCCTATTGTTACTTTTTTTGAAATACCAAAAGGTTCTAGCAACAAAGCAGTTTATTTTGCTGAAGATGAATAACACTTTACAGTCTGTCCCATTTATCACCAACTGGTGATAAGCCAATTAATGCCTGCCATCTTTCTTGATATCATGGAACAACAAATATGTAAAGAGCAATAGATAAATTGCAGCCTCGTAGAATGATGTTACTATAATTGATGGTCATCATTTTCTTTGTTTTCCAAGTTAGGTAGCTGTATAGCAAAATTAGGAATGGTATTTTAATGTAATTACTCATGTCTTGAACCTCTGACACCTGTATGCCAACTTTAAATACTGTGATCAGTGGACACGTTTATTCAATTTAGGGTTTGTCTTTCTAAGGAAGAGAGAATACCAGTAGGTTAAAAAAAAAAAAAGTAAGGCTAATTATATCCATATAATTAGAAAAGTATTCAGTATTAGACTGGAAAGCAAACAAGTGCCAGCATACTTAGCACCATAAGTAATTTTTGACATGTCAATGTAGTTGCTCATAATAATTACCAGAAACATTGTTTTAGAATTTCAAATTTTAGAGAATATTATAAAGCAGCCTTCCCCTACCTGGCACTATCCAAATGTGGTGGACTACAACACCTATCACCCTTTGAGATGATTTAATGGATTTGTTTTGAAGGAAAGATCTCACAGATGCTAGATATGGGGGCAGACCAAAAATTAACAGAGCTGCTTTGCTGAAGTAAGAGTTTTACCATTCTGCAGGCCAGGGCCAAATTCCATTTCAGAGAAGCTTTCAGGGGCCACATTCCAGTAGTGAGCGTGGCTGAAAGCAAAGGGGGTGTGGCCCAAAATAGCAGCATATTTTAGCTTAAAGCTCTTAATGCCAGTAACTAAGCTTTGGGAGAGGCATTTCAACCTTTTAGAATGCGGGGGGGGGGGGACTGCACAAAAGCCAGGAAATCACCAAATGATTGGTGGTTGGGGAAAGGGGTGGAGCCTAAGGAATTGGCATCTGGGGGATCCCAAAATACCGGATTTGGCACCCCAACCTGAGGTTCTGCACCCCTTCTGTAGACTCTGCAGAACTAATCCAGTCCTTCCCATACACTCAGTCCTTGTTCTTGGAACATTGTGACTAGCACAGCTCTCTGGAAGCCTTTGGGGGCAGGGGTGGATGTAGCACAGTAGGATTCGATCATTATATTGACCAACCCATGATAATTCAGGCCGAGCATTTTAAAAATGTGGATTCTCACAGTACACCCATAATTTAATCTACAGATGTGGCATTCAGAATATGGAGTCATAACTCTTATATAAGAGATAGCGGCCACCTATGCCCAATAGAATTTGGTCTAAGGAACATGCACCCTTTCAAAGTCAAAGTGCCATAGTCCATACTAAAAAGGGTTATTGAAGAGCAGCATGTATCTGAAATGCAGCAGACTATGTATGGAGGCTCACTATAGCCCTATCTAGAAGTTCTTACTCACAAGTAGGCCAACCTATGAAAAGGGAACAGAGCTGAGCCAAGTAGCCTGCACAATCAGGGGTCCAGGTTGAATGGAAGCCTTGGTATGTACAACTGAACACACAAAGGCTCCATCCCAGCACACCACAGAGGGAAGGGCTGGTTGACCTCTGTGATGTCTGGAGCAGAGCCAGTCGGTGTGGCCCTGCTCACGCATTGGTCTACGTATGACTACTGTTGAACTGGGCTTAGGTGCTTGATTGAACTCCTGCATTTGCAGTCTAGAAGAGCTGTAAAAATGGTGGAGGAGGGATGTTATATAAAGATAATACACACATGAACAGAATATTAACCGGGGCCTTCTGCATGCAAAGCATGTGCTTTACGACTGAGCTATGGCCCCTCTTCATGGCTACTTCATTGCTTTCAGCCCTAAGGCCAGTTAGGGATGTGTGAGGATTTCGTTCGGGGGGTGGAAATCCTGCAAACTTGCTGGATCAACACCCCCCCTGAACTCGGTCCCGCTTACCTCCTTCCCCGGCTCAACTCATGTTCTCCTGGTTCCCGGCAGGCCACTTTTTACGTAGAAAATGCGGTAAGATACACCCAAAGCGGCCACAATTTGCGTAACTTGCGCAAATTGCAGCCACTTTTAACATACCTTACAGCATTTTCTATGTAAAAAGAGGCCCGCCAGAAACCTGGAGGTCTGCCGAGCAGCTCGGCACGCATCTTCTTTCGGCCCAGCTTGGTGGGCGCAGCAGTGGCATCAGGTCGCTGGCGGATCGCCCACCACTAGGCCAGATGTTGCACTGGCTTCGTTAGAGTACGGAAAGTTAGGCTCACCCTGCAAAAAAATTCTTGTGCAAGTTTTCTATGGTGCCCAAATTTACCACAGTTTGTGACCGGCGAGTGCTGTCCTACATACATTTACAGCAGTACATTGAATGCACAACATGCCAAAAAGTGGCAGGAACCAGTGACTCGCGGCTTATTCATACTTCTGTCCTGATCCAGCTGGGGCTCTGTGCACATATTCCTAAGCCCTATTCAGGTGTTCTATACTCCACACTATTAGTAGGGATGCGCACACTGGAAAAAATCGTTCCATTTGAGCTTGACGGACTTTTGACATATTTCCAACCTGATGGCCAAAAGCGGGCTGGATGCTGAGGTGGGGGTGTCCGCCTTCCACGAAATTGCTTGAAATATTTGCACAACTTTGGAGGCGAGAACTGTGTATCTCTAGCACAATTTGTTCTTTCTTCTTGTTGAAGCATTTAACATGAGAAGTATGGAAGCAGCCTCCTCTCACTGCATATGCACACACTTTGCCTTGGCCACCTTGAATTTTCTGACAGTTAATTTCAGATTTGTGCAAAATTCTGCTATTTGCACAAATTTATGCAATTTGCACAAATTTACAAATTGTGGAGCAGAGGCCCAGATTTTGCGCAAATTTTCCAGCTTAAAAAAAACAAAAACAAATCGTGGCTCATTTAAAAAATGAAAGTCCGCATGCTGGCTCGACTCACATCCGATTGAGTTGGCGCCAGCCGCCAGCACAGGATTGATGGAAGAGAATCCACAGAGCCGAGTTGAGAAAATATGTCAGATTTCCACCCCCCTATCAGATTCCTCACACATCCCTGCAGTGTGGAGGCTGGGCTGGCATGAGATTTGGGGGCAGGCCATATGTGACCCCACTGTTTCTCTCTCCATGCAGCATTAATGATGTGGAGCATAGAACACTTCAACAGCATTCTAGTTGGATAAGCAACTGCATATGCAAACTGGAGCTGTGCATGGCTCTGCTGCCTTGATCCAGAAATTGGGATTGCACGTGCAAATAATTGGTTTTGGTCAAATAACTGGTGATAGTGGCAATCATCTATTTGAGAGCACGGGATGGATTTAGTATTTATTTGTTTGTTTAAAATATTTCTATGCTGCCTGTAAAGGTAAAACATACCCAGATGGTATACAGAAATAAATCTGTACTATACATATACAAATGTACATATAGAAAATAACTAAAACATGTCCAATGGCCATCAGAAAATAAACAACAGAATCAAAATGACAAGTATCACAAATCATCAGCTGCCAAGGCAAATAAAAAAGTCTTCATCATGTGCCTGAACTGCATCAGAGTTGGCACATGTTTTACTTCTGGGGAGAGGGTATTCTAGAGACTGGGGACCACCACAGAGAAGGCCCTCTCCGGTTGTTGCCAGGTTGACATCTGCAGGATGTGGCACAGCCAGGAGGGCCTCCAATAATGACCACAGTGGCCAGGCAGGTCTGTATGGAAGAAGGCCTTCTCTTGGGTATCCCCAAGTTCTTTAGGGCCTTATAGGTTCATGCCAAAACCTTAAGCTTGGCCTGGTAGCAGATTGGCAGCTATAGTCTTATATGGCAGCAGGTAGACGCATCACACAAGAATGCATACACACATGGCTCTTCAAAATAGATAATTGACATTATCACCAATTATCTGACTACACATACAGTATGACTGTGGTCTTTCCATTTAACTTGTGGCTCACTATAATTTGGTATGTGCTATCTGTGATAACCTGCCCAAATTCCTGTTTAACAAGTCACTGGTGCCTCTCCATTGAAATTAAGCTGGTGGCTCCAGTATCAATGGGGCGGTGTATCCACTCCGTATTTCAGTCTGAACTTTTCAGGAGCTATCTATTGTGCGGAACCCTAATCCCCAACTAGGTTCAGCACCATGGATAGCTCCCTAAAAGTTCAGGCTGAAACCTGGAGTGGATACACTGCCCAACTGCCATTGGAGCCACCAGCCACTGCTGCAGTTACCGTAAACAACTCTGCAGAACTTGAAGCGATTAAAAGCTTGCTGAACTTTACCACTGTTAGGCTCCCCACACCCATTTTTCCTGAAATTCCACCCCCCGCATTGTGGGCTAAAAAAGAAAAAAGTCTCCATTAGATAAAATGGGTGAACGGGAAGCTTGAACCCTCCTCTCCCGAAGAAACATGGTAATAGGAAAGTGAAGAAAACTAGAAGTGTCAGCTATACTGATATGATTAGTAGAATGTGTCGTTTGGTCCTGACCCAGGGCCATTATGCTCACTCTCACATTGAAGGTGAGTATTACAAGCTGTCAGAGTTCATATTCTAAGCCTAGAATTTATGAACTTTTGACAACATCTCTAGGATAAACTGAAAAGATAGCATAGGAAAAACATTCGTATCAAGAAAAAAAGCAAAATAGGATACACACAACCCCCTCCACATATTGAAAGAACATGCAGGTGGGGCCGCACAGGCTAGCCTGGCCCAGCACCGGAACCACACACCACCTCCCAAACAAATGATTCTGCCCAATCAAAGTCCCTCCTCAAGTGTAGGGGCCCTTTCCAAAGACATCTGTACATACGGAGAACTCTCTTTCACAGTCATCTACTGGATGTTCATCAGGGGTGGGGGGAGGCAGCACAGCGGTGGTGGGTGGGGCTACCTGCAGTCCCTCGAGAATCCCTCTGCGCATTCATTGAACACATCGAGAGGTTTGTATGATTCCTGGCCCCCAGTGAAGAATTGCAGGGTCAATAGAGAGCCAGTGTGGGGTAGTGCTTAGAGTGTTGGACTGGGACTCAGGAGATCAGGGTTCTAGTCCCCACTCGGCCATGAAACTCACTGGGTGACTTTGGGCCAGTTACCGACTCTCAGTCTAACCTACCTTGCAGGGTTGTTGTGAAGATAAAACGGGGAGGAAGAGGATCAAGTAAGCCACCTTGGGTTCCTTGATGGGAAAAAGGTGGGATATATAGATGTAATAATAAATAAAATAAACAAATAGTGGGGTTTTTTCAGTATTTCACCAATTTTGCCCCCACCCTCAAAATCCCTCATCAAATATAGCTCTTTTTTAAAGCTGCTATTAGAATGGTATTTCAGGGGAGGGAGGGAGGTGAAGAAGATGTCCAGACCTGCTCCAGATGGATGTGGCAGCTGCCCAGGGCAGAGGGAGGGGGAGGCAAGGATAACACCAGGCGCCTGCTCCTGTTCCAGCTCGACTGCCTGCCCCCTCCTGCCACAGGGCCACCAGCTGCCCTGTGCGAAGGATCCTCCTGATACCTTTTCATATTTTGATACTGTTCATTGCAATTTTATTAATATATTTTGATGTTTCTTCTGAGCCACCTTGGAAGGATCTGTATCCGTAAAAGGCGAGATATAAGTAATTATAAAAAATATTACTAATAAATAAAGGCCCAAACTACAAGTTACACGCAAATGTGCATAACAAAGCCCTATTGCCCTTTGTTGTTTTTAATGAAAAACATGCTCAGCAGGGAGCAATTTTGAGCCAAGGAACAGCAGGTGAGAGAAATGTTTAACCATTTCTTCACCAGCTGACATCCCATTTTACTGTTGCCTTGTTTTTTTTGCTTCTATGGAGTTTACCTTTCTGAGCATGCACCTGAAGCCCGAAGAGAAAGAAAGCAGCTCTGTGTGGCACAGGTGGTGGAGAGATTTAAAGCAGAAAAATGACTGATGGAAAAAGAGTTATAATGCAGTGCTTTCCATTTTATTTTATTTTTAAGTGACCATCGGGATTTTGTACACATAAGAACCCTGCTGGGTCCGAGCAAAGGCCTATCTAGTCCAGCATTCTGTTTGCACAGTGGCCAACCAGATGCTCCAGTGGGAAGCCCACAAGCAGGACACAAGGGCAACAGCACCCTCCCACTCATAGTCACCCAGCAACTAGCATATAAAGGCAAACTGCCTCCAATACTGGAGGTAGTATATAGCCATTATGGGCCCAATCCTATGTCCCCCTGACCTTGTCTGACTGCCACTGCAACCTCAGAAATCTCGTCCGAGGTCACAGCACCTCAGAGCGCCTCCCCCCCCTTGTGACCAGCACAGTTCATTCTGTGTCAGAAGGAAATCGCAGGGAACCGCGCACGGAAGAACATCTTCAGTTCTGGCATGGGGGGGGCATTCCTGGGAGAGGGGAGGGGAGAGGAAGGTCGAGGCTCGGCCAGATTCCGAGGAATCCAGGCAGCGCCTCAGCCTCTCTTCCTCGTGAGGAGAGGTACAACATCTAGATAGCTGAAATCAGCTGTCTAGATGTTTCTGAGGGCGAGGGGAGTGCAGCAGATATCCTATCCACCGCACTCCTCCCACCTTCCATAGGATGCCCGTAATCCTCTGGGTTCAGAGGGTTACGGGCAGCCTCATAGGATTGCGCTGTGTGAGTAGTAGCCATGGAGAGTTACATTTGTGTGTGACATGTAGTTTCCCCTAAGGCAGGAACTATAACTGCTTTATGCATTGTTCCTTTAAATGTTGATTAAATTAGAGCCATTGGTTAATTTTCTGTTTTATTTCACTTATTTATTTGTTCAGCTACCAACTGTTCTGTTTATTCAGAGGGCATAAGAACAGTCTGTCACATAACAGATTCAAATTCCCTTTAGGGATCAGAATGTTAACATCGCCAGCACAAAACAGAAAGGGATTCCCCCCGCCCTCTGTTCAGAAAAGCACTTCTCCAACTTGCTCCCTTTGGGGCATTAAGACACTAAAAAATTTAAACCTCCAGTGTCACATATAAAGTATTTATTTTCCCTGAATTGTTTTCAGTTGCTAGAGGATTGTTTTTACTTGCTTAAGGGATGATTTGTCTTTAATTAAAGAGTATATTACCTCCAGAGGCAGAAACCTTCAGAGTTACAATAATTCTTAGACAACTTATTGAATCCTCCACTGCAACATTCTTTTCATTTGTATGTTTGGCCTCCAAGGCCCAGTTCCAATATTTGCTGTGCCAGCAACTAAGCACAGAAAAGGGTTGTCATGCCTGGTGGTGATAACAGCAACCATTCCAGGATCATGGGCTGGAAGATAAGCCTTGGGTGGATCTTGTTGCCAATCCTAGTGGAGTAGTGTGCGCCACACTAGAGTTCAAACATGTGTGCCAACCATGTGGCATAAGCCAGGGATCATACCTGAGGACATACATGATGAGGACTAGGAAGGTCAAGGAGATAGATTCTCAAGGTATCTGGCAAGCTGGAGAGACTAGAATGGGGTGTAGTGTTAGACTAGGAGTAGGGAAATCCAGGTTCAGATCTCCATTCAGTCATGAAGCTCACTAGGTGACCTTGGACCAGTCACCATCCCGTAGCATAACCTACCTCACAGGGTTGTTGTGAAGATAAAAATGGGCAATCATGTACATGTTGTGAGGAAAAAATGATGGTGGGGCAAGAGCCACATATGCTACCCCGGCCTCCTTGGAAGATAAATACCACAGGAGAGGAACCCAGATACGTAATCAGCATCCTATATGATGTATCTGTTGCTGGACTGTATCACTTCAAACTATGGCTGGACAATCAAGGGATTTAATGCTTCGCTCATGTAAAACGAAGCAAAACTAGCATGTCAGGGAAAAGGCTAAGTTTGATTCTTGGAGGTAAGTTATTTCAGCATAAACATGGGTGCAGATGTCTAGGGCTGAGATACCATTCTATTAAGATTATTTCCTTTCTGAGAGTCAAGAGAAAATTACTAAAGCAGCATGTAACATTGCATGTATGTTTAAATGGTAGCACTGAAATGTTAAAACTAGCCCATATATAAACATTGCCTAAATGGCGGATCTTTCACTTTGAAAACTTGAGCAAGCTGTAAAACTTCAGAAGAATTCATAGAATGTCTGTTAGGAGTAGATAATGTGGCACTCTTTACTGAACAAGTAGGAAAGACCTACACCACACCTGGCAACCTGTGGGTCACATGCAGGCCACAGGTGGCCCTTGGCTACTCTCCATGTAGTCCACAGAGCCAGGGGGTACCCCATCCACTTTCACTGCTGGGAGTGGGAGTGGGGGTGGGTGGGAGGAATGTAAGTCCCTGTCCCCGGTGTTCTTCACATAGATCACTGTTTCTCCACTGCTATTAGCAAGGACAAAAGCAAGCTGCATCAGGATCGCTGGGAGGAGGGTGAGGTTAAAGCCTTCCCCCACTTACAGTGATCCCAATGCAGGGACTGCTGTTTCCTCGTTGCTATTAGTCCAGGGCCAGCATGAGGAAGAAGGTACAGATGCAGCAGGAGGAGGAAAGACCAGTAGCTCAGTTTTAGATAAAATAAAGAGAATGAGAAGATACTCAGTCAAAAACAGCAATGGCAAGCAGAAATATTAGAAAGAAAAATCAAAGATAGCTTAGAGCAGAGGTGGGCAACTGGTGGCCCTGCAGATGTTTTGGCCTACAACTCCCCTCACCCCTCACCATTGGCTAGGCTGGCTAGGGCTGGTGGGGGTTGTAGGCCAAAAAGCAGGGCCACAGGATTAGAGGAAGAAAAGCAGGCAGAACTGCAGGTAGTTGGCATCAGAGCAGTGCTGAATACTAAAAGAATGAATAATAGGGCCAAGTAGAAGGAGATGTAAAGAAAAGAGGAAAAGATGCAAGATTACATTGTGGGAAGTGACTGTGATGCCTCTGGGTATGTGTGCATGAGGGAGGACAAAGACCCAAAGTGTTCCTTTCTTTTCCTCCACTCTGCTGAAAGAACTCAGCTGCTGTCTTTGATGTTATCAATCCTCTCATTTCTCTGCCTCTTGGTCAATATTTATATCAAGGGGGCTCACTGGAAAAATTGTGTGATGCGTAGTCCTGTGCACACACACCCATGCTGGCTGCACATAGAGGAGGTCTACACATGTACTCAGGTAGGGCTCCTTCACATAGCCATTGGGGGTGGGGGCGGGGACAGTGCTTACGCAGTGTGATCCACTCACAAGTTCTTTTAATGCATGAGGGGGGTTGAGTGAACTACCCGTAACATGACAGGGCAACGTGGTCTTTATTTGTCATAGCTTCACAAATAAATGTTGATTCTGATTTTATTAAAAAATATTTGGAGCACTCAACGCAAGCTATGACAGGTGGTTTTCCATTCAGAAGACCATGCTGATGTAGTTCCCTAAAGGATATATGCATCCAGGCCAACTTTTTTGATAACTTTGTGCAATTCAAAAAGGGTCAACACAATGTTTTAAAAGGCAACATGCTTCTGTCTAAGCAAACTCCATGATAGCAAGTTAGGGTTATGAATTAAGAAAGTGTAGGCAAACACTTTAGAAGGAAATTTGCTTTTCTTTTGAAATTATTGCCATTAACAGCAGCCATTCCTCAAGATACAGGGATCTTTAAATGCTGCATTAGTGTCACCTTACCAACAAGTGAATGGATTTCCATTCCATAAGAGAGACAAAATACATTCTGAACTCATTTTTCGCTATTTATCTCCTACTATCTCATCATCTTTTATCTTCCCATACTCTTATCTCTGCAAACCAGTGGACATTAATGCATATCAATCTGCCAACAAACACTGGATTAAAAACCAAAAGAAAGGATTGATCTAGTTCATTTAAAAACCACCCCTCCCCAAATGCAAACAGTGGGGGGTGGGAATAATCTCTCAGCGGAGGTTTGGTATGAATATGTTATAAGATATAGGTGTTGATGGCTTTCTCAGATTCCTCCTTCCCTCTGTACTCCCTGAAAAGCTTTCCAGAGGGTTGTGGGATCTTCCAGAATAGTGTAAAAGTTAGCGGGGGGGGGGGGCTGCAGGGAGAATCAGCACAAATCTCCTCCCCCCCTGGATCTTGATCCCTTCTGCAGAAGGAACACTCTGGATCCAACCCATATACGACTGGGTGTTGTTATTTCTGAATGTACAGCTAACAGCAAAGTTTAACAATCAACCAGCTGATGTCAAATCTACTTAGCAGTCCAAGAAATTCTAATCACTGAAAGAAGCCTTGGGAATGGTTTGATTTATGTACACAGTTTTTGATAATCCACATAAAATAGATCTTCCATTGAAACATGACTAGAAAAACCTGCAAACCTCATGAAGAGAGGCAGTCTGCAGTCCAATGTGGGCCCAAGTCAGAACGAGCTTGGTAGTGGAAAAACAAGAACCTTGACAAGAATGAGCTTGACAGATTCTCCCATCCCTGTTGATGATATGCTAGACAGGCGGGACATTCATGTATTAGGAGGGTGCTATCGGATCAGGACCTCACTTTCAAAAGCTCTTGCAGAATGAGGCTCCTATTTAGCCAGTTGCTGCCTTCCATCTTGGAGAAATGTCAAATTGGTTTAGAGTAAGCATTCTATAAGACTGTGCTGAACTGAGTAAATCCACTACCACAAACCATTAATCCTACTGACACACTCTCATAATAAACTGATCCTTAAGGAAGCATAGATAGAGGTCAGTTATAAAAGGAATTCTACCAGATAGATAGCCTAAAAGAAAGGGGAAAGGCATTTGGCATTTACTTTGCCTAAGTTACAATACAGCTGCTGTTTTTAGTGACTAATTTATTGAAGCACAAGGTCAAAGGATTATTAGTCACTCACTGGCAATATATTCTTACATTATCATTATAACTTACATTATCAGCACAAATAAAATGTTTCACTGCAGATCGCTGAGACCACTTGCTGTTGAGCAACATCGCTCTCTTCAACACAGAAACTCTGGAGAAAATTGGGAGGTTAGGGTAAGGTCATAAAATCAACAAGGCGTGCCATCATCTCTCACAGCAGACATTGATTGTCTATAAACTGACTGCTGGCATTTATTCTTTGGCAGAACAGGTTTACCTGAATTAATGAGAGTCTCAACTTCATGAAGTTTATTTATTTATTGTACTTCTAGATCGCCCATCTAGCTGGAACCCAGCTACTCAGTTTAACCTCATAGGATGAGATCCAACCTCACAAATCCCCTCACAGCCACCGCAGAAACTTCCATGTCCTTTGCCCCTCTGATGTTGGAGCTCCAATGTCAATAAAGGCAAAAGGAGGGGGTACCACTGTAGCGGACGGGACCCCTTACTGCAGAGCCCACACCCTCAATGTGTACTTCGCTCTCACCAAGTGCCCCCTTGTATGGGTCACTTCAGACTTGAAGCTGTCTTCTTAAACTGCGTTAGCCGATTATGTGTCTTAAGTCTTATATGTAGCTGTTCACCCACGTTTGTTTGTCTTTATTAAGAGCAGTTTGTTTTATTTGATTACTTGAAGCAGGGTGCCCCTCCGTTAATTCCGCTCTTACTTTCCTGTCACCAGTCAGACTCTGGAGAATTAGAACTTTGAATAAAAAGATTGATTTATTGTCCTAACAAAGTCTCAAAACTGATATTCAACTCAGGCACAGATAACTTGGATTTTCAACAGTTAATTCAAACTTGTTCTTTGCTTAGATTCAGGTTAAAGGCAGGCAGTGCTCTTTGTATCAATTTGGCTTGGTTACTTGAAAGTTACAGTATCAGACCAGGGAACTTTACTGTCCCTCACACTAGTCCAGAGTTTCACCTTCTTCCTCAGACAGAAGGTCCTTCACTCCCTAAGTGGAGACTCCTGTGAATTGTTCTATATACTAACACCTTCACGTTTGCTTTCTCACAACTTAGTTACTAGATTTCCTGTCTGAACTCTTCTCTTCAGTACCACCTTTCCCTGCCTACTCTACTAACCTTCCACTCCCTCTCTCACTCCAACCCACTCTCTTCCCCAACTGACAACCAACAACCCTTAACTGTCAACTACCTGGGGTTCTATGCTCTCCTTCAACCAATCAGAGCCTCTGGAATGTTCAGGTTGGCCCCTCCCTGGGCTTCTGCCTGTCACTCCGCCACAACCACCATTAGGGATGTCAGACAAATCCGAAATGGATTCAGATGACTTCAGATTTCTATGAATTCAACCTGGAGATTCCATAGTCGCAGAGATTCTGCAGACTTGCAGAGTAGGGTTTGTTTGTTTTTTACTTTATGGAATTGTATGCAAATTTAGCCATATGAAAATACAGAAATTACTAGAAAATATGCTAATATATACGCTTTTTAAAATATACAACTCTGATCTCTCTCTTCAGCTTCCGCTGTGTATCCACTTTTTTTCTTTTGGGGGGTGGGCAGCACTCTGCTCATTGATTGTATGCTGACCTAAGAAAAATATGCAAAATGTTACATCCCAGTGAAGGTTACATAAATTGTGGTGGGCATTTTTGCAGACTTTTCTGAATGGGGAAAAAAATCTGATTCCATCAGTGAGTGGCCAACGGAAAGCAAGGCACCTGAGAATCAAGAAGACACGCACGGAATCGATTAAACAAAACCTGTACCTCCCTACGGCTCCATGGGCATGCCGAAAGCAAACCACGAGAAGGCTTGGATCCACAGGATCCATAGCCTTCCCATTCCTCCAGCATGCACCTGGAATTGGGGGACATGAACGCCATCCATGGAGGTGGCATACGTAATCTCCCTCCTATTGCTGCTGCTCCACCCTCTCTTCCACCCTGCCGGTAGGATTACTCTGCCTCAGTGGTAACAACAGTGGATGTCTAACAGTGGAGGCTGACCAGGTGGAAAGGGATCAGAAGGGAATAATTCCCCAGTTCGCCTTGGGTTAAAATCCAAGCCAGGAAAAAAGCAGGGACATAATGTTTGCCTTGTTCTCGAGGCGTTCATTATTATGAGCCCTTGCGTGTTGTATTTCTCAGTCCAGAAATACAAACCTGAACGACATCACTAAGTCTAATATGTGAAAACTTACCACAAATAGTGTATTTGCTAAGTCAAATATATCCTAACAGGGCTTTAAAAAAATTGGTTAATATATCTGCTGTAATTGTTAATATTAACTTCACTGGAGCATTTAGAATAATCTACAATACATCTCTGAGGTCCGTGGAATGCTGCTACAGTAATTACCTTCAAAATGTCTCTAAGCATCCCTTAAATATTTTGTAATTTTTGTTGAAACTACACTTGCAAATGTATTGAACCATTTAATTAACTTGACAGTGTTTAAACTTCCCAGAGATTTTGATTGATTTCAGGCGGTAGATCCTGCACAGTAATTGAAGGATGTGTTTTTTTACCCTCCCTCTGAATATTGTCAGTGAAGCAAATAATAAAGCTGATTCTTTTTTCAACCTTGTCTTCACCAAATATCATTGATTTCATGCCCACTGTAAGTTTTATCCATCCCCACTGGCTTCTATTTATAGGGCCAGTCTAACTATACATTACGTATAACATGTAGTGGGGCCCCATGAATTAACAAAACAGTGTAGTCTGGATGTATGAATGCTTTCTTTTTAAATAGCCATGGCGGGGGGGGGGGGGGAATCAAGAATATGGGAGGACAATTTAATCTTCCCCTCTGCATGTGCTGTGGTCCCAACAAAAATCACACACCCAAAAGCTATTGTTTGCCATGGGAGGGAAGCTGCTGTTTGTGTTTGTTTTTTCGAGAGCATGCCACAGGAGAGGGAAGGGTTAAACCCTGCATAGCACAGTCCTGATGCTAATCCCCCTCCCTGGTGGCTGCTTTTGGAAAAAACAACAACACAAGACACATTAAATATGATCAAATGTTTATCATGATGTGTAGTTTGTTCCTGGAGGCTCCTTTGTTGCCTGTGTTGAAACATGCTTGGAGTTAGGATCCACCTAACATGGGTCGCAGTCTGGGAATATACTTCCCCAGAGGTTCAGATCATTGTTCTCCTTAGTCTACAGCTTACCCAATACACCAGGGGTAGGCAATATGGTGCCCCCCAATTTCTGAAGTTTTTAACTTTTTTGCCATGTTGCATTCGGGGCTGCTCTGAGAGATACTCACATCTAAAGTCCCAGTTGTGGACACAAACTAGCTGTATGGTACTGTGGATCTTGGCCCTCATGATTCTAAGGCAGTGTTCTCCAACCTTGGGTCCCCAAACGTTCTCCAACCTTGGGTCCCCAAGCCTAGCAGCTCCATTTTGAACTAACAGAGGTTTCTGAGCCATCTTCAAAGGTAGCTCCATGACCTGAGAGGTTTCTCTTCCCTTGTCTCCGATCTCTCCTAAGATTGGAGAAATGGTTTCCCTTGCTAGTGCTGGTGAAAGTGGACTTAGGTGTGTTCCTGGAGGGGAGAGTTATTGGGACTTTGCTATCAGGCATTGTGAGGAGGTGATGATGGAGCCCAGGACTTACCTTTAAAGAAGAAGGGTCATTTTTTCTAGAGTATAATTCAGAAAAAAAGTTCAAACACGTATGTAGCTAAAAGAAGCTATCTTCTCCTAATTTGTGTTCCATTTGTTTCTTTGTTCAAAGATCCATTCTGGCCTCTGTCAACATTAATATGTGCCATATATTTCCCTGGGTTTTAAACAATTAAAAAATGTTGACTTCAGTGTTCATTATTTATTGAACTTGCAAAAATTGCTCTTGTTTATGCCAGTCAGAAAATCACTTTTTATATTTGGGCTTTTAACATATAACAAGAGGCAGCTGCACCTGGAAATGCTGCTGCTTTTTTATTACTATTATTTAATCACTCACTAAGCCCTCACTTAGAGATATGCCTGTTGTTTTCTGCCCCATAGGCACAAACACTATATTATTGGTCATCTTAATTTTAAGCCCCCTACTTAAAGAAAGGAAGGGAAATCATGAGGTGAAATTTTCTTCCTTTGTGTCAGAAATTGAATAATAATATCCTCAAGGAATTTCAACACTTTAATGAAATATTCATTCCAGAATGCTGTGGGCTATTTTTAATCATGCTGTGCTTCTTCAAACATGCCTTCACTTGAGCCCAGAGCCTTAGACTCTATGCTAATATCACCCCATGTCTTTCATTTCCAGTTGTTTTAATACCTCATTACCGTTATTCATCTTGGTGAAAGTCAGATGCCTCGCAGACTTAGTGGCCTCACTTTTATCCCTTCAGTAGCACGCAATACCCTCTTACTGCTGTGGTTGCGTGATAAAGGCATCATCAAAACTACATGACAGAAGTCAAACAAACTCCATAAGAAGCTATTCCCTGTAGAAGAATAACTCACCTAAGTTCCAGACTTGTGGCTCTTGAGCATTTGCCTTTTGACTTTTCGAGGTTCCCGTTTCTTCATCACTGAAAATATGTCCTCATCTCAGAGTTGAAGAAAGATGTAGGCACTCTGAACCCCATTGAAATCAATGCGCATGAGCTTGCCTAACTCTTGTATTGCATTGTGAAGTTCTCCAAATTCCCCCTTGAAGCTTGTTCCATCTAGTTTTTGTGTAAGTTTGCGAACATTGTTCGCAATCGCATTGTTTTGTGTAAGTTTGCGAACAGAGCCAGTGTGGCGTAGTGGTGAGAGTGTTGGCCTGGGACTCGGGATATCCGGGTTCTAGTCCCCACTCAGCCATGAAACCCACTGGGTGACTGTGGGCCAGTCACTGACTCTCAGCCTAACCTACCTCACAGGGTTGTTGTGAGGCTAAAATGGAGAGGAGGAGGAGGATTATGTAAGCCGCCTTGGGCTCCTTGCAGGAAAAAAAGCAGGGTATAAATATAATAAATAAAAATAATAATAAATAAATTATCCATTACACAGCCCTACACAAAATATTAAAATGGCACACACAGACACACACACACACACACACACACCAGAACCTGGAGTTCAGTGGCCTCCTCACCCACTTGCTTTGTCAAGTTTCAAGTGTTTTCACTTACATCCCTCCTCCAGTCCCTCCGCTGTAACAAACACCTACACCCCCCTATACCAGGCCACTGAATTAGGGTGTGAAGAAGTACTCACCTTGCACTCTTGTCTCCATGAAGTATTCACCCTCCATTCTTTTTTAAAATTTATTTATTTATTTATTTAGAGTTTCAAATAATATACAACAAAAAACCATACCAACATACAAATAACAACTACAGTGTCCCTTCACCATACAGGACCAAAGAATTTTCATCCTCTATGTTCCCCTATTACTCAATATTCCAAAAAAAATCATATCTTGACAAGGCATGCTCCCTTTTCCCTTGACTAACACAAAAAATCTAAAAATGGCCCCCAAATTTCCTTAAAATTATTTCTCTTTAATTGTCCCTTTTTGCATTTAATACAGCAAGTAAACTTATCATTTACAGCAATGTGCCATACCTCCTTGTACCAATCAACAATTGAAAAAACATGTTGGACTTTCCATTTCCTTGCTATCATTAATCTCCCAGCTGTTAACAAGTTTACAATAAGTTCCTTTATATCTTGGGTACAAACCAGTTTCTCCGTTACTGATAACAATGCTAATTTGGGACAGACCTTCATATTTAAACCAGTTATTTCTGAAATTTCTACAAAAAATTTATTCCAAAAATCCAAAATGCTTTTGCAGCTCCACCACATATGAGCATATGTACCAAGTTCCTGACAGCCCCTCCAACATGCTGCAGAATAGTTACTATCTATTTTATTCAATCTTACCGGTGTCAGGTACCATTTCCAAATAAGTTTATAAAAATTCTCTTTAATCCTTCTGACATATTTCTTAGTATTCTTCTGCCCCAAATATTTTTCCACCTTTCATTCGACATCTCCTCCTCAAATTCCAATTCCCATATAGACTTAAGGTTATCTTTATGATCTTCCTTTTTTGAATCATTTTATAAATCTCCTTAGTTATACCCCTTGTGAACATTCCCCTCTACTATTTCTCTAATACCTTCTTTTCACAAACCTGCAATTCCCCTATTATACTCTTTTCTCTTCTTCTACTTCTTAGTCCACTGCTCTAACGCAATATTGTTAACCATTATATCTTTCCTACTCCCAACCAGGCGTACGTGGTGTCAACCCGGGCAGGCAAGTATTTCGCCCCTACCCTGATTTAGCACTCGAGTCTCTCCCTAAAGAACCTCCCCTTTGACCCCACGGAGGAATTATTTGGGTGCAGAGCTAAATTGGGAAGGATGGAAGGTCATTGAAGAAAGACAAAAGATGTTATTGTTAGGCAGAATAAGACGAGGAGAACATTATAAGGAAGGACAAATGTATGTACGAGAGAGAGAGAAAGAGATGGATGGGGGAAAGAAAGACAGAATATCAGCTTGAGAGAGAAATTGGGAAGGAAGGGAAATCTATGCACGAGAGAGAGAAAATCTCGCCTCTTTGCCCCGTTCTGCCCAACGGAGTCTGCTGCGCTCGGCATTTGCTTCCCGCCCCCCACAGCATTACTAAAACAGGTGACCAAGAGGCCGCGCAGAGAACTACAACTCCCAGCGGCCCCTGCGGCGGCGGCGACGCCCTGCCCGGACGCGTCTGAGCTTCCAAGTCCCTGGATCGCCGACATCCAAGACAACCACGACAACCGCAGCAGGATACGCTGCGCGCCAGGACTTGCGAACTGCGCCGCCTCCTGCGCCTCGCAGTGGGCGGGGAGGGGCTGCTGGGACTTGTAGTTTGGACTGGGTAGCTATGGAAAGGACGATGGCCAGCGGCTCTTTGCTGGGCGAGATTGGTGAGTGGGTGGTCCTCCCTCGCTCTCTCTTCGCACCCACCGCACCGCACGCCTGGCACACACACACCCTCCACAGTGGGCGGCGACCCGGCGGCTCGGATCGGATTCGCACAGCCAGCACTGCAGAGAGAGTGAGTGAGCCAGGCAGGGGCAGAGAGCTGCGAGTGCGCCCCCCCAGATGTTGCGCCCGGTGCGGCCGGTCCCCCCTGCACCCCCCCACGCTACGCCTCTGCTCCCAACACTTCATTTACCGTATTTGCTGTCTAGTACCCATTTTACCCATTCAATCCATTATTCTAATAACCTTTTTTTTCTCTAAATAATCCTTCCAACTGCTGTACATTTTCTGGAAAGTCCTCCATCGCTATCACTGAAGTCAACAGGGATATCCCTGCTATAAATGTTTGCCTATTGCTATTCCAAATCTCTAACATAGTCTTTAAAAAGGGATTTCACCCTCCATTCTTGCCCCATTCAATTTCCCACCCACTCCCTTCCATTACTACTAGAAACCCTTGCAACCTGCTACTCTTGCAACCTGAGAGCAACCCTTGCAACCTGAGAGCTAGTGTGGTATAGTGGTGAGAGTGTCGGACTGGGACTCAGGAGATCCGGGTTCTAGTCCCCGCTCAGCCATGAAACTCACTGGGTGACTTTGGGCCAGTCACTGACTCTCAGCCTAACCTACCTCACAGGGTTGTTGTGAGGATAAAATGGAGAGGAGGAGGAGGAGGATTATGTAAGCCGCCTTGGGTTCCTTGCAGGAAAAAAGGCGGGGTATAAATATATAAATAAAATAAAAATAAATAAATAAATACTCCAAAAATGTATACACCAAGGTGGTGCTGAAAAAGTGAGTGTTTCTTTCACCTTTTCAGCAAAATCACTGTCTGCCTACTGTTAGGGAGCAGCAGTAGCTCAGTGGTAGAGGACATGCTTTGCATGCTGAAAGTCCCAGGTTTCAGTTATTTCAGTTATTGGGACGCTTAAAAAAATGTAATTAATTAATTAATTAATTAATGCTTTAAAAATCATGGGTTTCTATTTCCTGGTCATGCTGGAATCCAATGAAATGTTGGAAACCAGCTTTTCTATGGGTAGTGTTGATCATGTCGCCTCCCTCTCCACTTCAGAGTTAAGCACTAGAACTGTGCTTCTAATCAACAGGCTTTATTATGATGCCAAACTGCAAGCCAGAAAACCTGGCTTAAGGTTACAGCAGGGGTCCTCAAACTAAGGCCCGAGGGCCACATCCGGCCCACCTTGACTTTTAATCCGGCCCCCCCGCCCTGCGTCTCCTGCGGGGGGGGAGAGGAGGAGTGGCGGCTAAGGCGGGGCGCCCGCCCACCTCCCTGCGTCTCCTGCGGGGTGCGGGGAGGTGGGGCGTGGGCCAGCCGGCCGCTGTCTCCTACGGAGGAAGGGGAGGAGGGGTGGCTGAACCCGGCAGCGGTGGAGGCAGCAGCAAGGTGGCAGGGAAGAAGGGATGGGAGGGAGAAGGAGGAGGAGGGGGACGAGAAGGGGTCGCTGCGAGTGCATCCCTCAGTCAGTTGCTCGCTCCCTCAGTGTCCGCAGAGGCGCCTCGAATCCCTTCACTGAGGCGGTGGCGGCGGCAGCTCCTTCCCCCCCTCCTCCTCCCTCTCCCTCATCCCAGCATCGTGCGGGGCTCCGCACGAGCTGGGAAAGGTGGGTGGGAAAAAGGGGAGCAGTAGCAACAGAACAACAGGCAGCCGGCTCGCTGCCTGGCTTGAGCTCTCGGTTCAACTAACCAAGCTGCCTCGCGACCTAGAAACAGGCGCGGAAGAGAGCCAAGCTGAATTGCGGGGAGCACACACACGGAAGCTTCCCGGTTGAAATCACTGCAGGTGAAGTACCTCCCTTCTACCGCCTCAATGGAATGTGAGGGAATAAGCCTCCAGCAGTAAGCCAGTTCATTGTCCCTCAGACTGTTGGGGGGCCGGACTATAGTTTGAAAAAAATATGAACGAATGAATCAAGTAAAAAAAAGGACCCGGGTCCTTTTTTTTTACTTGATTAAATGGAAAGTTATTATAAGTTAATTATAAATTAATTTGCTGTGTAAAATTGAAATATATTAAATTTTAAAAAGGTATAGAAAGGCTTGATTTGCACACTGCACATAACTTATTTGTAGTGCAAAAAAAACAGGAAAAAACAATACAATATTTAAAATGAACAATTTTAATCAACATAAGCTTATTAGTATTTCAATGGGAAGTATGGGCCTGCTTTTGGCTAATGAGATGGTCAATGTCCAGTTCCATATTTGTCACTGCTAGTCATAACAAGTGATGCAAGTGTGCATCAGTTAGTCTGGATCTGGTTGGAGATTTCAGATGTTTCATTTGGGAAAAAGTCTGTTCACAGACATAGATGCTGCCAAAGATGGTTGCCATTTTGAGTGCATGGTTACTGAGATTAAGATATGTCTCAGAGGGGAGAGATGCATAGAAATTAGTAAGGCTGCTTGACTTGAATGCGTCTTTTCACATAAATGTGCATAAGATTGCAGCCTTACAGCCTCATCTTATGCATGTCTACTTGGAAGTAAGTTTCACTAAATTCAAGGAGGCTTTCTCCCCAGGTAAGTTTACAAAGGATCACAGCCTTAAAAGTACAAACCCATTCCCTGGGGTAGGTCAGGAAGACCTGGTACCCAGAGAACATAGTGAGAGCCAGTGTGGCATAGTGGTTAGTTAGAGTGTTTGACTGGGACTCGGGAGATCCGGGTTCTAGTCCCTATGAAGCTCACTGGGTGAGTTTGGGCCAGTCAGACTCTCAGTTTAACCTACCTCACAGGGTTATTGTGAGGATAAAATGAAGAGGAGGAATTTTATGTAAGCCACCTAGGGTTCCTTGCAGGAAAAAAGACAGGATATAAATATAACAAACAAATAAATAAATAGTGAGTACAACTCAAATGATTGTCATTTCAGTCACCTCAATGGCACCAGATTGTCTTCTAAATGTTTTGTAGCCTGATCCTAAGGAATTTTACTCAGAAGTAAGCCTTACTAATTTAAATGGGAATTATTGTAAGTGGTTTGTGTTTCAGCCCAGCAATCCTAAACAATAGTTTAGTAAACATGCTTGCTTGGAAGTACCGTATTGTTCCGAGTATAGGCCGCTCCTGATTATAAGCTGCACCCTTAAAGTTTGGTGCTATTTTAAAATTTTGGCAATAATCCTGACAAGTACTTTTTCTCTCTCTTTTTATAATAAGAAAGCCAATATATTATTGTTTTAATATGATAACCACTGCCTTCTGAATATAAAAACAACAACAACCCTTGATTCCAGGTCATTGGTAGATACTCAGATTCTCATGTGCTTGTGTGGTTCCCCTGTCACTTTCCTTCTCCTTTTCCGATCAGTCCAGACACAACAGAGATTTAAAGGTCATAATACAACCAAAAGATAATGGGAAACTGTCTCTCTTTGAATAATGATAGGAACAGGAACATATACAAGCAAGGGACTTGCCCAAGGTCACGCAGGGATTTGAGGGCCAATAAAGGTGTTCAACAGCATAATCTTAGTCAAGTCTACTCAGAAGTAAGTCCCACTAATTTCAATGAGGCTTACTGCTGGAGGCTTATTCCCTCACATTCCATTGCGGCGGTAGAAGGGAGGTACTTCACCTGCAGTGATTTCAATCGGGAAGCTTCCGTGTGTGTGCTCCCCGCAATTCAGCTTGGCTCTCTTCCGCGCCTGTTTCTAGGTCGCGAGGCAGCTTGGTTAGTTGAACCGAGAGCTCAAGCCAGGCAGCGAGCCGGCTGCCTGTTGTTCTGTTGCTACTGCTCCCCTTTTTCCCACCCACCTTTCCCAGCTCGTGCGGAGCCCCGCACGATGCTGGGATGAGGGAGAGGGAGGAGGGGGGGGGAGGAGCTGCCGCCGCCACCGCCTCAGTGAAGGGATTCGAGGCGCCTCTGCGGACACTGAGAGAGCGAGCAACTGACTGAGGGATGCACTCGCAGCGACCCCTTCTCGTCCCCCTCCTCCTCCTTCTCCCTCCCATCCCTTCTTCCCCGCCACCTTGCTGCTGCCTCCACCGCTGCCGGGTTCAGCCACCCCTCCTCCCCTTCCTCCATAGGAGACAGCGGCCGGCTGGCCCGCACCCCGCCTCCCCGCACCCCGCAGGAGACGCAGGGAGGTGGGCGGGCGCCCCGCCTTAGCCGCCACTCCTCCTCTCCCCCCCCGCAGGAGACGCAGGGCGGGGGGCCGGATTAAAAGGCAAGGTGGGCCGAATGTGGCCCTCGGGCCTTAGTTTGAGGACCCCTGCTCTAGATAGTGTTTGGGGCCATAGGATTCTTCAGATTCCCAGAACCTAGGTCAGAAAAGAGCTCTGACCTCAGAGCTGGGGATCTGTGCTCGGATCTCCCTCCCCCCCCACAGCCAGCAGCACTGAGGTTGCTTCTCTGAGGTTGTAAGAGTGACTTCGGAGAAGGGGTAAAGGGATGTTCTGGGGGGTGGGCAGGGGAGGAGACCAGGGCCGCCAGGATACAATGTATCCTGGTGGCGCTCCAGCCTCCTTCCTCTCTATCCAAAGCGCCGCAGCTAGATGGCTGAGATTGGCCGTCTAACTGACTTGCAGGGCAGGAGGAGCACAGAGGCTCCTCCTGCCCTGCATAGGATGCTTGTAATCCTCTGAGTTCAGAGGCTTATAGGCATCACCACTGGATTGCTCCCTAATCTCTTGCAAAGATAAGCTGGCATAGGTTCGGACATGATAACAAACCATGATTTGGCTTTACACACCATGATTTGGCATTATTTCTGAATGCAACCTGAGTATGTGAAGTACACTGACCTTTTGGAGGGGGGGAGGAAGACAAAGTATTACATTGTTGGTATTTGTTATGGGTCGTGTGCTAAGACTCCACAGCATGCTTCACAGACAGGGACATGCCACGAAAAGGGTGGCCTGGCAACTTGTTATTGAGCTCATGATTGTGAGGTCCCACCCTGCAGGAGTGGGGTTCAGCAACCTTTCATGAGTTTCGGCAGAGTAGAGCCTCTGCAAGGTTAATAAAGGAAAGGGAGTAACAAAAGACACTGGGGTATCATTTCCTCACTCACCATAGAGGTCCAACATATTAGAAAATATGGTGTGTCGTCAAGCTTCCTTTGTGTGGCCCACGGACACTACTGTAGTGGATCCAAGGCTCACAGGTTTGAAGCACCAGGACCTTTTGATTAACAGGGATTATGACATCATCTGCCACTCCTCTCAGAATTCCCTGTTCCCTCTGAATTTAGCTGCAATTCTCACAGTAGCTGGGGCAACAAATATATTACATATTATAATATGAGCACAATCCCAGTGAGGCAAGCAGAAAGAGTTTGTGCACAAGTATCATGGCTTCTAAAAACTAAAGTGCTTTGATCACTGACAATTAGTTGTCCATGGTGTCCTCTTTACTTATCTCTTATGCAAGTCAGAGTCCCTTTTTCCCACAGATGTTCAACAACCTAATATGATCACCAGAAGCAAATTTGTATAGAAACATGTGAAGCTTTAAAGACCTAGTTTTACTTTCAACCTGCCTCCGAGCAAGTGCATAGTTCCCAAATCCTTCAAACCAGCAGAGCTTTCATGCTTCTTTGGCATAATCCACTGGGCATCTAGGAAAGTCTTTTTATTTCCTTCTCACTAATGAGTTTCAGTGAGACAAAGAGTTATATAACCAGAATGATACATTAAAAGGCTTTCAGTGCTTTTATTCTTGTCTTATTCAGGGGGGGGGGACTTTCCCTGTGAGCCAATTAATTGATTCATTTAATCCTAATCTGAGCAAGGCCAGAATCACTGTCAAAATGGTGGCCACTGCCACAATGGTGGAAGTTTCATAAACTGCAAAAATGATAAAGTATTCCAGCATCTGATGCCTATAGCATTGTGGTAGTTGGTAAGCAGATAGAGGAAACAGAGGCTATCTCATGTGCCTCGATATTGTAATCAACATGACATCTGCCAGGATTTCCTATCTGTACTCCACTAAGGTGTGTTGTGTTTGTCACTGCTAAACTACAACTACAGCATTCTTCACCAGACCGATCTGTGTAGACTGAATATGGCAGAGGAGGAAAGTAGAATCATGGTGGCAGTCCCCTCCTCCACCCTATAGACATTCAGATGGTTCTGTGAACAGAACACATGTACAAACCATCTGCTTAGATCTGGGATTATGGATAAGGCCTTCCAACTCAGTTTAGGGATGTTGGAGAAATTTGCAACAGATTCAAATGTGTTTGGATTCCTCTGAAACCAACCTGTGGATTCTGCAGCAGGACTGGCTATTTCCGAGTCTTGCAGATTCTGCAGACCCGCGGGCTGGTTTTTCACTTGGGGTGGGGAGGGATTTGTGCTCATATACATGTGCTCAGGAGCACCAATGCACATTTGCACACTCACACAAATATGCTAATCTGCATTTATGTTAATGTGCATTAACGAATACAGATTAGCACATTTGCACGAGTGCACATCAGCACTCGTGCACATTGGCTCTCATCATGCGTATTAACGCTAGTGTGAATTAGTGCTAGAATGCAATTCTGTTTTTAAAAAATCTGATTCCGTTAATGCAGTGTTCTCCAACCTTGGGTTCCCAGATGTTTTTGGCCTACAACTCCCAGCATGCTGGGAGTTGTAGGCCAAAAACATCTGGGGACCCAAGGTTGGAGAACACTGCATTAATTAGTGAATGATGTAATGAAAGACACCTGACAATCCGCAAAAAACAGACAGAAAGATTTAACAAAATCCATACATCCCTATTAAATCAGCATACATGATGACTTCCAGACAGACTTTGGAAATGTAACAACTTCTTTTTCTAGACTAAGCAGTCTTGGTGTCATTTAAAATTTATTTCATCAATTTAGCAACCACTATAAGAGGAAATAACTGCTGAGAATTTAATAATTAAACAATAACAAATGACATATAGATCTATGGATTAATTAACAAACAGAGCTGGATAACAACATCACTGCAATTACAAATTCTTGGTGAACAAGCCAGACAGAGAGAAAGCATCCTATCTAGTAGTGGGGGGGGGGTGTACATGTGCGTGTATCGTGTAAGATAGATAGATATGCATCAGTTTTGACTATTCGGTCAGTGTTATCAATATTTTTATTTACTTATTGAAAATATGTATATACCATCCTTCACCAGATTTGGTTCCAGGGTGATTTACAAAACCGAAAAGTCAAGAAACAATAAAGTGCTATGAATTGCTGGTTGTTACCAATAAAGCCCTAAACCAGGGGTCCCCAAAATTTTTGGACCCCTGGACACATTTTGGTATTTCAGGAACTGCTGTAGGCACCACCACAAAATGTCTAATCAGTGGATTGCTGCTTTGGCATCTACCTGTCAGGTCTATGTATCTTGTGCTGCGTCTTATTCAGCAAAAACATTTGTTTCATGTATATTGAACACTGCAAAGTCTCTTTAATAAGGGATTGTCTAATTCAGCTAACTGCTGGTGGTGTACAGCTAGTGCTTCTTTTAAACATATGTTCTGGCAATGTCTAGTAGTTGCTTCTTTTGGGGAGGAGGTTATTACACAGATAAATTTTGTACTGAAACAGTCTTTAATATTCACTGATGTACATGCTCTTTTAAATTATTTACCTGCTTCATGAAAATTAACAAATCGAAAGGGAAATGGATTCTCTGTGCCCTTTTGACAGCTAAAAGACTGATATTACAAAACTGGAAGAATAAACACTCACCTCCTATAATGCAATTGATTGAGGACCTTACAGTGCTTTCGATATATGAATGGGCAGCATATAACACCAACTTCAAATGGTTACTTATTTGGATATTTTGTCCACTTTTGCTGAAGCCTATGTATAATTGCTAGAAAGCTGTATGCATTTCATACAAATCCATGTACATATATTAACAAAACAGGGATAATTAAAAAATGGGTGCCTATGGGCTCCATGTTGGGGACCCCTTTGCAGGCACCATTGAAGGTGCCCACAGGCTCTATGGGGCCCGTGGGTGCCACATTGAGGACTGCGATGTCACAGCCCTTACACTTTAGGACCCGACGCATAAAACCCTTCTCTGGCTAAGCACCAACACTTAAAAACCTGAGGGGAGGGTCAAATGAAACCTTTCCCCTACCAATGAGAGAAAAGATTAATACAGGTCATCAAGGATCTATTTTAAATTTATGATACTGTGGGTACAAAGGTGTGTGTGTGTGTGTGTGTGTGTAGATTTAAAAGTAATGCAGGTTAATAACGCCAAGCTGACACGTAGGATTTGGGTAGCAAACAAAATAAAAATAAGTTTATTTTAAATCTCAAAATCTTAGTTCCAGAAAAATAACTTTAAACCTGCCTACACCAACTTTGTAATTAACCTAAATCCCTATAACTCTAAATACTTTCACTCTTCAGACAAGCACTGATTTCTCTCAAAACTCCTGACAAACAAGCTACGAATAACCCAACTAACCTAACTCCCAACACACACTCTCCACTCTCCAAACACACTCAGCTAACTCTGACATCACTCAAACACTCCTTATATACTCCTCCCCCCACCCTTTCCAAGATATCACAAACTACACCCACTCAGTTCAACATTCTATACTCACTAAACATACTAATGTAGACATACTCCAGGGAACTGAATTGTGGGGTTACGCCACAGGGACCCCTGCCATAAACGACTTGGGACTGCTTCTTCCTGCATGAACTGTCCTGTCAGTTGCAGTCATTTTCCAGTGCCCTGTTCTATGTTCTGCCATCAAACCAGGTGCATTTGGTGGGGACATGGGATAGACCCTTTTGTGTGGCAGTGCCCCAGTTGTGGAACTCCCCCCTCAAAGGAAGTTAGGCTAGCCCATTTCCTGTTGTCCTTCAGCTAGGCAGTTAAGGGCGCAATCCTATGCAAGTTTAGACAGAAAAAAGGCCTACAATTCCCAGCATGCCCCAGCCAGCTGACTGGGGCATACTGGGAGTTAGTTGTAGACCTGTTTTCTGTCTAAACTTGCATAGGATTCCACCTGAAGATATTTTTGTTCCACCGGGCTTTTAACGTGTTTTAATGTTGTCTATTTGTGGTATTTGTTTATCTGTTTTATTTTGGCATTACATATTATTTTTAATTGTATTGATATGTTATTATTGTACACTGCCATGGGGGTCTCTTTTTTAGAGCTGAAAGACAGTACAGAAATGTTTTATGTAAACAATTCTAAATAATTTTGATATTGGATATTTTGTTCAGTACCTAAAATCTCAAATCCTCTATAGTTGTAAGGTTAATTTTTGCATCACACTTATTCAAATCTTACTTCAATTTTGAAGCTGATTTTTTAATTATTATTTTTTTAAAACCTTTTGGCCAGTGTGATGTTCTTGTTATTGCAGATGCAACACCCTGGCTCAGTGTAATGGAAGGAGGCTGTTGCAACTGTGGGCACTGCTGCCAGGAAGCTGGCTGTGTGTCTGGACAGCTAGTTCAAATGTTTCATCCACCATGTGAATGTGCCCTAGGAGACAGTCAGGGTCCATCATGTGAAGGAAATTTTTGAATGACTCAGGGCTAACTGATCACTGTATTTGGAAATGGGAAAGGATTTCCATCTAAATCAGATGTCATTTGTTTAAATCTCCTGGGACTTGTAAGAAAGCTTGAATATTTTAAATAGTGCTGCAAAAGGGAAGGCATTGCTATATAACAAAATGCAGTCACCATGCATAGCTGGGCAGAACAATCCTATGTGGGCAATGGATGGAAAGTCCATGCGGAAGCACCACCATTTTATATGTCCTGTTACAGCGGCCAGAGTGGTGGCTTTTTCCCTTTGCTTTCTTGTTTCTTTGAAACACATTGTTTTCAATGGAAGAGAAAATAACTGTACCAGCTCCAGGGCTGGTGTAGTTTTTGCCCCATTCTGGAAGGGGTGTCCAGAGAGCAAAGAACCTTTGGATCCAGCAGATCTAAAGCCTTCCCTGACTTGCCCATGGCATACCCCTTTTCAGTCCCTACCACTGTTGGAGCAGCACAGAGGAAGCACTTTCTGCTGCCACAACAAGGAGACCTCCAAGGATGGACTGTCTTCTCCTTCTGCAGAGATGGAGGTCCACAACATCCAATGGAGAGCTCAAGATTGCTTGCTTCAGGCACAAACCTATGTATGTTTAGACAGAAGAAAGTCCGTGGTTGACTGGGGAATGCTGGGAATTGTAGGACTTTTTCCTGTCTAATCATGCATAGGACTGCACTTTTAAAGAACTATTTTTTTTCCTTTCAGAGAATAATGTCCTTATGGTGCACTGAATGGGGGCGATGCATTCACCTTGTTTTTACTTTTTGTGAATCTGTTAAGTGAGCCCTGCAGTGGAACAGCAGAGAGAGGAGCAATAATTCTCTAAAGAAGTTTGGGTTTGGGTTTTAAAAAGGTACAATACTGTTTTAAAATTACAGAATGGCATGGGATTGGGCATAGGGCAGGAGAAGTTCCAAATAATGGTTCAGGTTCTCTTTCATTCTGGGAAAATAATTGCTTTATCAGTTATTCAGTTTACATTGTGCTTGACTGAAACATAGGAAACTGCCTTATGTCTACCTCGTCAGACCATTTGGCCATCTAGGGGTCAGCAGACTTCATGCTTCTGGAATCTATTTTGTTTTTTTTACTAGAATCCCAAGATCTACCAACTAGAACCTAGTGCACAACAGATGCACTTAGAATGAATTAATTCTGCAGGCAAGAATTTGAGTACCAGCGCTGAACAGAGCTCACAGTCCTTCCACACACAAAAATGCATTCTTGAAGGCCCCCAAATTCTCTTTATTTCAGCAGTATAATTTAAGGCCATAAGGGTTCATTTTGTTGTTGCTGCTGTTGTTAAACATTTCAGAGTCAGAAGTCCTTGTTGATCTACTGCAAACCACCTGGAGATCTGCCAGTAGATCCAGATCTACCTTTTACCCACCCCTGGATTCTACTCTGACTTTGCAGCAGTTCTCCAGGGTCTCGGGCAAAGGACTTTCCCATCCCCTGCTACCTGCTTCTTTTAGCTGGAGATGCCAGGGACTGAACTGGGATCTTCTGAATGCAAAACATGTGCTCTACCATTGAGCTACAGACCATCTCTGAGAACAACCAAACCTGCTCATTGTACTGATTCACCCTTTGGTAGAGTCAGATACAGGCAATATATTTCTACTTTAGAGAGAAGTATCATTGTCCTTGGTGTTGACGCTCATCACAATATCATCTTTGATAACAGATTTTTGTAGTGCTTCAAACACCTGCAAAATCTGTTTGACCAGAGACAGAAGAAGGACAAAATAAATGAGTGCATATACTATAAGACATTGTGGGTTGGATCCAGATTTAATCACAGTAGATCCATTGAAACCAACTAAGTCCCATTGATTTCAGTGGGTCTACCCTAAGTATAACTAAATCTGAATCCAATGTCTTAATCATACCACCCCCATCTCTCTTTAAAAACCATTGCCTGAGTGGGATGGCTAACCTAAGTCTCATTGATTTCATAACTGGTCCCATTGATTTCATTAGGTCTACTCTAAGTATGACCGAGTCTAGATCCAACCCCCATCTCCAGCTTCTGTTAGCTACCCACATTTTCCAAAATTTGGTTTATGATATCAACCAGACCCATGCTGCTTTGCCAGAGACCTTACTGAACTGCTGCATTGCTGTTTTAGTAATAGGAAAAACCTTAATATAGTGAACTCTTAGTGAGACTATTTCTATATTCAGATTGCCAAGAATTGCTATATCTCAAACATGGAGTCTTGGGACACTGAACAAGGATGCATTTGGATTTTTATTTTTTGTCAGCTAAAATAAGAGTAATTAATCTTAATTCTAGCCTTCTCCCTGAAATATTCTAGCCCTCAAGGGAAGCAAAGGAGGCTTACTTGTTCTTTGGCAAATTAATCTTACAAAGGGAATCTTCTAAAGAAAATCAATAGCTTATAACAAGAGCTTGGAAGCTCGAAACCAAAACTAAAGGGGGATTTTCCTTGCATTCTTCACTATAAACAATGCTTTCGGTATGAAATTATGTTTTCATATGCTTAACACTTCTCAGCAAAGATCCCCTTCCCCACCACCACTACCAATTCTGTGTTGAAAATGCACTATTGCTGTTATACAAGCCCTCTCATCCACCTGTCCTGAAAGTGCAGCCTGCAGGCTGGGGACCCCAGAAGTGGATGGGGCATGCTCTGCACGGCATTACATGCAGATGCACATCATATTTGCATTAGTACAGGGGTTCGGTGACCCTGGATGGCCCACTTTGCTCTTTGTTGGAACCCTACTTTGAAAGAGGAAACATGAGGTACAGTCAGAACCAGGAAGGGTGAGGGGCACCTAGGTGGGGTACCTAAACAAGGGGTGGGGAACCTGGGGTCCTTGGACTCCAATTCCCATCAGCTTCAGACAGCATGGACTCAACTCCCATCAGCTCCTTGGATTCCAACTCCCATCAGCTCCAGACCATTGTCAGGAATGATGGGAGTTGTAGTCCAACAACATAGCACTCTTCCAGTACTTGAAGGGTTGTCACAAAGAGAAGGGCCAGGATCTCTTCTTGATCATCCCAGTTTGCAGGTCACAGAATAATGGGCTCAAGTAAGTTACAGGAACCCAGATTCCACCTAAACATCAGGAAAAAAATTCCTGACTGTTAGAGCAATAAGACAATGGAACCAACTACCTAGGGAAGTGGTGGGCTCTCCCACGCTGGAGGCATTCAAGGTGCAGGTGGACAGCCATCTGTCAGGGATGCTTTGACCTGGATTCCTGCATTGAGCAGGGGGTTGGACTCGATGGCCTTATAGGCCCCTTCCAACTCTATTTTCCATGATTCTATGATTCTATGAACATCTGGAATGCCACAGATCCCCCACCCCCATCCCTGTCTTAAATTCTCAATTGCTGCCTGGAAGCCACTGATGCAACTGCCTCCATGGACCTGCCCCAACCCAGTTATCTTTTGGACAGCTCCTCCCGTGCTCAGCATGAGGTCCTTCAGTTGCTGATGCTGCTGGACAGCTCCTCTGCCTGGTACAGAAGGCCAGAATAGGATGTAATATGCAAACCATAGGGAAGAACTGTTTTTAAGACAAGGGTGGGCAACCTGGAGCCCTCCAGACGTTTTGGCCTGCAATTCCTATCAGCCCTAGCTAGCATAGCCAGTAGTGGAGGTTGATGGGAGTTGCGGCCCAAAACATCGTGAGGGCCATAAGCCTTGCTTTAAGGCTTGAAACCTCCACCCTGTCAGTCCCAGCCACCGTTCTGTTTTCCCACTGTTAATTTGGTCATCAGGCCCTTTTAAAGAAAGAATGGGACTGGGCAGCCTGTGCTCCCAATCTTTTGAAGGGTATCTGTTTGTAGCCCGATCGAGGCAATGGGGACTTAGTAAGAATACCTGAAAAGAGGGAAACAGTACTTATCCTAGAGCAGAAGGGGAATGGGGTAGGGAAGAGCCTCCCCACTCCCCACCACCACCCAGATCCTGCTTAGGATGTTTAAATGCCTAGGGTAGATCCTGTAGCCAGCATGCACACACCCACATTTAAATGTATTATGCAAACTCTACAGTAGTTAAAAATGTATTTGCTTAATAACCAGAGGCATCTTGCACGCATGTCAGGATACTTACTGTTGACAAACTATATTAAGACAAACAAGCCACCTCAAGGCAGAGCACACTTTGCCATCAGCAGCACCTTCTCTTTTAAATCAAATGTTTGTCAGGCTGAGCATCTCCACTGATCATAGCTGCGTTAGGAACAGCAGGGAAGATTGATGATCTATCAGGAGCTGAGTCCCAAGCCGATGAGATGCAGCTCCGGAGGTGACATTCTGCAGCAAAACAGCCACAAAGCATCATTGAAAGACATTTATTTCAAATGGTAGTGTCTGTTTCACCATAAGAAGAAAGTGCGGAAATAGCTTTCTGAATGCCAGCAAAGACCTTTTTGAGTACTAAGCTGAGAAGCTAATCATGGAGCTGTTTAAAAGAAGAAGAAAAAACTTTAAAATAGACTAGCTGCTAAGGGCACACAGAAATATATTTCCCACAGTGGGAAAGGGGGGATTCAAGCCTGCCTTCTGGATTTATTTTATCTCTATACTCAATATGTTTTATTTTCAAACTGAATTTATTGCTGCGTTTTTGTTTGCTTTCCTGGTTGAAGAGTTGTTGTTATTGTTGTTGCTTAATTTGCTTTTTAATGTGTAATTTATGGTTTTTATATTGGATTGTTGTTTGCTTTTAATGTTGTGTATGCTGCTGTGGGATCTTGTGGATGAACTAAGGGCAATTTATAAATTCTGTAAATAAATAGAATTTAGGATACTCGCTCAACTCAGTGTCTCCAACCCAAAGGTGCAAGCACCTGGGAAGCTACGGTCTATGGGTTCTTAGTGTCTCTTTCAAAAGCTCTTTGATGGCCAGCTCATACAGCTTGCCATCTCCCAATGAGATGTGTGCCTGGGGCCACACTTCAGATCCTCCATGGCGCTCAAAGCCCAGAGAACTCCAGCTGTAGTATCCTGGGACCTGGATTCACATTACAATCAGATAGAGGAGGAGGAGATACAGAAGAGATGCCTGTGCTGTGGGTGAGAGTATTGTTAGAATTAAGAACATTATGGGATAATGGTGGTTCATCATTATGTATCCTACCTTTGCGGTTAAAAAAAAAAAAAAGCAATAAAGCATAGCTATAAAACATAGCACAATGACAAGTGAGTAATTAGGAGTAAAGAAAAATGCATGGTACAGGGCTGCCCAACCTTTTTGGGTCAGCAGGCACATAAGGCATGTTGAGAGAGTGGTGTGAGTGCTCTCATAAAGTGGCTGCCATGGGAGGGTTTGCCAGTTCATAAAGTGGTTGCCATGGTGGGCATGGCTGGTCACAAAACATCTATTTCCGAGGAGGCAAATTAGAGAGACTAAAAGAAAATTAACTTGCCCAAGAGCCTAATTACAAAAGCAGAGATGGGGTCTGAGATCCAAAACACAAAATCACTCTTTTGAACTCAAAAGAAAAGATGGCACTGGAGGGCAGCACTTTACTTTTCAGCATGCCAGTCTCCCAGTTTGTGTGTTGTTGTTTTTGATTACCGTACACAAATCTTACAAAATAAAGTAAAAATCAGGAGGGACAGGGAGCCTGGCAGGCACCAAGAGAGGTGTCCAAGAGCACATTGGTGCCCATGGGACAGGAGGTTTGGTGAGCACCAAGGGAGCTTCCATGGGCACCATGTTCGAGACCCCAGCAACCGAAGTCTCAAAAGCTGGTCTGAAGCCCATAGTGTCCACGGCCAATGCTGTTTCACCAACCACAAGTGTCTGTCTGCAATTTCTCCAGATGGTGCACTCTCCACTTGAATTGAGCTGGCTTTCTTGAGCTCAAGAGGCCTGACAACCTAACACCATTTGAGACCCAGTCATAGCCAAGATGTGAGGGAAGGGAACTGCCCTCCATTTGTGATACATACCCATTCAGTTACTGCAGCGTCTCTCTGCTATGAGGCCTTAAGGGTAACATAACTCTAGATTGGGAGTGGTGCACTGGTTGACGGTGGTGGAGAATAATATATATTCCTACACACATGTAAAAGTGTGTCCTTCAGGTTTGAGAAGAGGCTCATATACTCTGTACTAGGCTACCCATGCCTATATTCAAAATGCAATGTGGTTCAGATTAGGGATGCTTGAGGAATTCTTATATGGAATGACCTGATCTGACCTCTCAGAATGATGTGCAGACTGGAACTAAGCTATCTACCAGATATCTTACTTGTCTAACATATCTTGAGAGGAATCTTGAGAGGAATTGTTTAAAAATTGCACATTAATGCAGAACTGGAATCGATAAAAAGCATGCAAAAATGACATAGATCAGAAATAGACAGTTTTGCCCATCCCTAGTTCAGAACCATAATTTCACTCCTTTTTGTGGCCAATAGTGGTCCAATCATGCTGCTGTCTGCTACATATGAATGTCTCATGGATTTTAGCAGAGCAGAATTTAAGCATAAGTTAAGTTCGCAGCCCTAGGGGATCCCCCCCCCCCTGTAATACCTAAAATAAAAATAAAATGTAGAAATCAGAAGACAGAATTTTAAAGCAAGACAACCTTTGCTGGAAGCTTTGCAATTTCAGAGGACTTAGGCTAGTTGCTCCACCCTCTCCTTGTGTGCAACACACAGTAGGAAATTATCTAGGACCAGCTGGTGTGTGGGCATGTGGAGACAGAAGAAGAGATGGAAGAATCTTGGGGTCCATTCTCCAAATGGTTGGCTTCCTTCCACCACACACACAAACACACAACCTCAGTACTACTCCATAGTCTCCATTTCTCTTTCAATCCATGGCTCATAGGGATGGAAGAAATTGTGAATTTCAGTTTGCGTGCGTAAAAGGGGAAAAGAAGAGGCGAGACACAAGTATATGGTGTAAATAAAGGGCCACATTTTATTAATCAAGATCTGCGAAGGGTGAAAGTGCGGGTACTAACTAAAACTGGCCATTGGCCAGTGAGGTATCCCAGGCAGATACATCCAAACCCGGGGGGTGGCACAGCACTTCGCCGCCACCCCAGTTTTACACCCTCTTGGGTGCTGGGAGGCTTTCTCACAGTCCCCACCTCACGGTGCCACAGAACACCGATCCGTGTGATGTAAGCCATCCTCACTGGCGATCCGTATTTCCCCCCACTGAGCCACGAAACTCAGCAAGCGTTGAGATACAGGTCTCGCCAGCCACCTGAACAGTGCCATTGGATGATCACCAAAAACCCTAACCCCACTGCCTATTCCCGCACTTACTAGCCAAATGTGACCGGATTGGACCAAATCACACGGAAAACCCAAAATAAAAAACACCCAACCCTGCAACACAGTGTAGAGTAGGCGAAACACGCCCATTGCCCCCAGCCAATCAGGACAATGAGCCAAAATTCCTACTCGGCCCCTGGAAATGGCAGCCAGCAAAGCCCACACTGAGAACAGGGAGGGAGGGAGCTGCAAAAGAAAGAGTCCAGAGTGTGGGCATGCAGGCCTAATAACGGTCCTGCACGCTCCACCCTTGTATCCCATTGGAGGGTGAGATCACTCCATAGTGGTCTCACTCTCCTTTCCTCCATGCGCAAAATTCTCCCCACCCACAGTTGCACGTGGCCGGGGGAAGGGAATTATCTCAGTTTCCCATTTTTCCCATTTTAAGTTTGATTTGTCCCAAACTTTGAGAACTAAGTTTTCTAATCTAAAATTTGGTTCATCCGAACTTTGAGATTTGTTGTTGGTTTTTTTGCATGAAAATTCATACCCATTTTTGTGCACATTTCTCATAATACATGCCTAATATATACATTTTACAAGCACATCTTTGCAGCAAGCACATTTTCATTTCTAAACATTATTTTCACTAGTATGTGCATTTTTGTGTGCACTTTCCCCTAATATATACATTTTTGATCCGAGAACGCCATTGCAAAATTTGGAGAAGTGTGAATTTCAAAGGATAACTGAGTTTTGGTTCACATATTTGTTCTAAAGTGCAAAATTAGGTACGCTCACATTTAAATGCGAACCCAACAATTTTCTCCCCCATCCCAAATCCCATCCAGTATCTTAAGGCACAATCCTATGCAGGCTTAGATAGAAAAAAGGCCTACAGTTCCCAGCATGCCCCTGGCTGGGGCATGCTGGGTGTTGTAGGCCTTTTTTCTGTCTAAACCTGCATAGGATTGCACCCTTACTCATATGTGTTCCAAAGCTCCCAGTCCCTTGGAACATTTCCTCTTCTGCTGCACACACCATAGCACATTCCAGCTCCTCTCACTTCTCTTACCTTTCATTCTCTTATACTCAGTACATTCCCTTCAGTTTCTATTATTCCTATCTCTATTATTCTGTTATTTCTATCTCTAGGAATAGGCATTGTCTTCTCCCTCCTGCCTCCTCTTTCTTTCTGCATCTTTCCCCTGTTTCTCTGATTCATGATAGTAGGGGGAAAGTATGGAAGCAAAGAGAAATATTTCCTAAACCATCCCACTATCATGACATCCTATCCTATCCTTTCCTTCCCCCACTCCCCCCCCCCAATCTCTCTCGTGGCCCATTTACAGTCATGCCTTGGACTGAGAGCATAATTCATTCCGGAAACGTGCTTGTAATCCAAAACACTCTTATATCAAAACGAAATCCCCCCAAAAAAATTTGTACAGAGATTTTTAATTTAAGCCGTACTATAGTACTGTATTACAAGACGTCGCTTGTATATCAAGTCAAAAATAAATAAATAAATATTTAAAAATTTGCTTGTCTTGCAAAACGCTCTCAAACCAAGTTACTTGCAATCCAAGGTATTACTGTATTTTAAAAACAGCCATTTTAATACCATGAATTACCACTGCTGTAATGAAATAGAAGTTGTTACAATCCCCATCTGCTAAGTTGATTTAGAGTAGTTGGCCTTTCATTATAAATGGTGTTTAAATCTACTTGCCATGAGATTTTAAGTCAATTTTATTATTAAAATTTCTGATGTATTTAATTAATTCAGCCATAATCAACAGTAAGTTAAATACACAGAAGGGCGGGGGAGATAGGAGTCCACAATCCTGTGAGCAAAAGTGGGTCATTATGTGATCAAGTTTTAACTATATTATTTGGAACATAACTGGAGTGGGGATAATTACTTATAGCCTATATACCCAAATAACTCCATTAATATGATTGTATAACACTGCATTCACTGTATTAGCTTTTCCAAAGTATGAAGGGTTAGGAAGTCTGTAGGTCATGCTAAGTTTCTCTGACATTCATATTGTAATTATATTGTGCCTTGCATATATATATTATTATGCTGTACTGTTTTCAGAGGAGCAGGAACAGTGAAAAGTTCATGGGTGTTGTTTTAACTGAAAACAAGTCAGTAAAACATTCTCTATGAATTGCACTGCTCCTACATTCCAGAGAACAGAATATTACCTCAGAATTCATGGGAAAGGAACAGGCTCCTGAGACTGGGAACTACTTATAATGAAAACTAAAATCCACCGCTAGGCAATGCCTTTATTAAGACCAACAAAGATACAACAAAAGAATGTGCAAGCTTTTGAGTTCTCCAGAACTCTTCATCAGTCTGGGTGATACAAAAAAACAGACAGTAGGGTGGGTGGGAAGAAACAAAAAGGCACAAGGTTTAGGCCAGATGTTCTGGCCATGAGGTCTGCAGCTCACAAGATGGAGATTGCAGACTAAGGGCACAATCCTATGCATGTTTAGATAGAAATTAATCCTACAACTCCCAGTATCCCCCAGCCAGCCATGCTGGGGGATGCTGGGAGTTGTAGGATTTATTTTTGTCTAAACATGTAGGATTGTGCCCTGAATGAAATAGTCCCGGCTAAGTGCTACCAGTATCAGGTTTTGTCCTAAGATTCGGAGACAAAGAAGCAGTGGCTGACCCCCGTTTCTCAAAACATAAACGTAACTGAGACCTGCCTCTTGCCTTAGCTGAAACACAGGTTCCTGGGTAGGCAGCAACCAGAAGTAAAGAGAAACATAGATAGCAGTCTTTACATTAGCAAAGACAAATTTTAGGTAGTCCACTAAGTTATAAAGTAAATAGGGGGTTAAGCCCCCTTCTTATCTGCCAGTTCTTCCTTTAAAATGCTCCTGTGCTTCACATTAGTGTTATGGTACAAACACAGGGCTGGGAACGCATGTTTGCCTCTTAACATGTAGTTCTGCCACTAGGTCTAGTAGCATCTGAGCTAAAACGTCCCACATGGGCATAGCTAATGATGTTCTAGTGTTGTGCTGAAACCCCACCTACCCTCTTGCAACCTCTTTGTCCCCCTGTGAAAGAGGCAGTCATTTTTCTGCCTCTTTCATTGGGGTTTTGAGAATTTTGGAGAAATTTCGCAGGGTGCAGGGCTTCAGTGCTTGCCTTACTGTAAGGAGGTGGCTGAGGGGTCCATGTGCACTCTTTATTTTACCTCCCTCACCCCTGCTATTCTGTCCTTGTAGCCCCTCCAGCTGCTGGAGCTTCCTGGAAAGCCCCTTAGAGGGTTAAACCAGGACTTCCTCCTCTGGGGCTTTCCAGTGCTGTTGTCTGCTGAGTGCCTGAAAGCTGAGCGAGGCATTTTTAATTTAGGTTTGTTGTTGTTAAAAGTACTTTGAAGAAGAACAAGAACAACATCTCACGCAGCTTCCAGGCCCTCATCAGGCAGCAGCACTAGAAAGAGCCAAGGGGGGGGGGGGAGTCCTGGTTGATTCCTCCAGGGGGCTTTTCAGAAAGCTCAAGCAGCCTGAGAGGTTACTTGGACAGAACAGGCTAAAAATGGTAAAATGGAGTGCACCCCCTCAATCACCTCCTTACAGTAAGGTAAGCACGGAAGCCCCGCACACTGGGAAATTGCTCTAAAATTCCCACTTCTTCCAACAATTATTGGGTGCAATTTCTTTTCACCCCTCCCCACAAAAAAAGGTTGAAAATAGATAGATCAAAAAATTCGGCACAGTGCTAATGTTGACCCCACAGACTCTGCTTTCAGGAATGGACATGCAGTGTTTATAGACTTTCTTGTGCTTAAGGAATTAGGAGCTAAACACTGCCCGTACCACACCTTGACTCATTATGATTTTTAATCACAGCTCCTTTCCATGCATCAACATCAGTGCCTCCATCTCTGATTGGTAGTGGAGAGGAAAATCCAAACCGGCGGTCATGACCTCTTCCTTCTCCAACTCACTAACCTCTGGAGTGAGTGCTAGTCAATAAAAATCAAAGTGGTTGCTACTGTGTCCAAAAATGCCAGCAAGACACGAGCACAATCCTAAAGACTTAAGATGTTATAAAAGTTCAGTAAAATCATAACCCAATGGCTAATGAGTCTGCAACCTCTTGTCACCACTTAGTGGAAAGCCTCATTAATTCTTTACAAGGCCTTTAGAAGACAGATCACAATAGCATTGTGTTAAGGCTTCCTCCAGCTCTGCTGGCTGTCAAAAACTCTGTGGATGACTTCATTGCCTTTGACATTTTTACTTCTTCTGTCCAGTTTAGTTTGTTCGCTTGCTTAAAAAAATAACCTCCTGTGCCAAAAGAAAAAAGAAAAAAAAGGTCAAGCAGTATTTTTTTTCTTCCTCTGCTGGATTATAAACGAAGAGAAATTAAGACATTGTGTCAACCATTTTGACCTTCCTATTAAAAGCTGCTGGCTTTAGACATTCTTTTCTTTCTCTCTTTTGCAATGGAATTGAAGTTTTACATGGCTGTTTTTACTACACATACATCTCTAGCTTAAGCAGTCAGCTACAAGGCATTTTGCTTCCCATGCAGCTGCCGCTCAGGATCCAACGTGTTCAGTGTGACAGAGACGTTGGGCTCAGCTCTCAAATCTGCAGCATTGCAAGAGATCCTGTGTTGCATCTAGACTAGCGATATGTAGGCCTGGGGGGGAAATGTTTGGTGTGGGCAGGGGTGTGGGCGGCTGTGCAGTATCTATTTTGTAATTTATTTTATTTATTTATTATATTTATACCCCGCCTTTTTTCCTGCAAGGAACCCAAGGCGGCTTACATAATCCTCCTCCTCCTCCTCTCCATTTTATCCTCACAACAACCCTGTGAGGTAGGTTAGGCTGAGAGTCAGTGACTGGCCCAAAGTCACCCAGTGAGTTTCAGTGGCCGAGCGGGGACTAGAACCCGGATCTCCCGAGTCCCAGTCCAACACTCTCACCACTACGCCACACTGGCTCTAATGTCTGAATGAGGGGAGGTGGATTTCCAGCTGCCACAGGCATGGGATTATTTCATTCAAATTATATTCTGCTTATTCCAAGGCCTTAGAAAACAGCCTATATAAACAATATTTTATTTTTAATTTTTTTTAAAAAAACAAAGGCTACAAATTTGATTTATTTAAAATATTTCTAGGCTGTCTTTCAGAGCAGGAGCCCTCCCAAGGTGGCCTACAGCAATAACATTCATATAATAAAAACCGATGCAGTAATAAAACAACAAACATTCATAAAAACAACATGTGTGCACAGTGATGCCCATGCAGGTTTAATCCTGCCAACTGGTTAGCACAGGTTAGGGAGGGGCCGTGGCTCAGTGGTATTGGACATGCTTTGCATGTGGAAGGTCCCAGGTTCAATCCCCTGGTATCTCCAGGTAGGGCTGGAAAGATTCATGCCTGAAACCCTGGAGAGCCACTGCTGCCAGTCGGTATTGACAATACTGGGCTAGATGGACCAAGAGTCTGACTCAATATTAGGCAGCTTCCTATGTTCCTAGGTCACACATTAGTTCAAGTATCTTTACCCTTTGTGGCTCTAAAATCATAAAGTTGCTTGTACAAGAAGAAGAATCAGACAGACCAAATATTCAGACATGGGGTATTTTATCAGAAAATTGTGAACAGAAATAACTGGCAACATGTATTCAGCAAACAGTCACATTCCAATTTCCAAGAGGGTACACTACACACAAACAGGAAGGGGAAATCCAGAAAAGGAAGAAAACATAAAATGCTTTAGAAGTCCTCCGCTCAAGATAAGTCCTCTTCTTCCACTGAGATGCTGAAGAGGGAACCTCTTGCTGGTACTGCAGCTTGGGCCTGTAAAATTAAGGACAAGTCTCAGCCAGTAAATCCCAGGCCCCAGGCCTTCTCCCTTATGTGGAGTTTCTTCTGCTGTTGCCGCCTGAGGTATTTTACCCACCCACTCCGCCTTACAGGTGATGACATGGAAGTGGCTTCTGCAGGGTTACACAAGTACCACTGAAAATAATAGGGTTACTATAGAGATAAATAAGTGATTACCATATTTTTCCGTGTATAAGACACCCCCATGTATAAGACGCCCCCCACTGGGCAGTTTCGCAACCACGCGGTTCTCTCCTCGGCTTACTTCCGTGTATAAGACGACCCTCAATTTTTAGTCTAACAATTTTAGGAAAAAGTATAGTCTTATACATGGGGAAATACTGTATGTAGCTTTCTTGAACTGTTTCTTATGCTTTCTTGAACTGTTTGTTCAAGTCTTTAAGGAACTCTTTCAAAGGGGTAGTAAATGCATGTGGTGCCCCCCCCACACACACACACACTTGCCTCTAATAACAAGGCAGGTTTATCCACAGGCATTATTGTTCTTGCTGGAATCTCATAAAAGCATCGTTATGGAACTGGCACATCTACCTGGGTAGAGTATTCTGTGGCCATCCCAATTCCTATGATGACGGCATTGGTTAAAAAAAAAAAAAAGCATTATGGGAATTATGGCTGCCACATGTGGAGTTACCAGTTTGTGCAAGTGGTATCCCTCTGTGCAATCCCCAGCCAAGCCACAGGGCCTAGAAGTTTGCAGCCAGGGCTCCTGCGCCATTCAAGTGGGGCCTGCCATCAAGGATGAGCCATCCCTAAGCATTCCATTCATCAGCCACATCATTTTTGTCCTGGTTTTTCCCACTCACCGCCTACCCAAATGTCAGAATCTTGATGTCAGAGATTCTGCTACATTTTTCTGTTTCTTTCTGTGTATTTTGATCTGTTAACGTAACAATGTCAGTCAGCAAGGACTTTTTCCACAACAATGTTTGGCCTGTTTGTTCACACCATTTGGTCTAGGAGATGTTCTAAATCTATCAAACATGTTTGCCTCTTTGTTCTCCAGTGTTTTCCCATTTTTCTCAATTTTTGTGTTTAATCTGTCACAGAGAGAGAGAGAGAGAGAGAGAGCGTGTTTGAAAACACAGAGCAGAGGCTGTGTGAAGAAATACCAACATGAAGGATACATTGATAGGAACTCTTGGTTAAAGCTGATCAGATCCCCCCCCTCCCCGCAACATACGGGCTTTAAGAAACCTGCAGTTTTTGCAGCTTACCCAAAGTGTAGTGGTTATTACACATGAAATCCCTTTGCACAGCCCAGTTTTATGGGCTATCACCGCACAAAAGGTAAAAAAAATCCTCTGTATCCACATACAGTGGTGAAGAGGAGCAGGAACATGGAGGAGCACCACTTCAGTCCTTTTTTCACAGCAGGTGCAATGATGTTATCTACCAAAACAGTGTGTGTCAGTGTTGTGAGCTTGGGGAGAGTTGGTGGACAGGTTTAGCCTGGCACATGATCCCTTTATTAGGTAGGTGAAGCTCAGACAGTTCCAAGGCCACCCAGGGAATTTAGGGTGGCCACTTCTGAATCCCCTAAGAATTATTATAATGTAAATAGAAATACAGTGCATCTCACCAGAGTGTGGACGACCAGGGGACCTGTGTACCTTGCTCAGCCTGCTGTCTGTCGAAGAGCTCTTGATGGGCAACTTCAAGGGCCAGCTTTTATTTCTGATGGTTCTTTATCTTTAAACAAGACTTGGACTGGGCAGCCTTGTCCTCTGTAAAAGAGGGAAGATGGCCACCTTGAACTTCATGGCTGATCAGGGATGTGAACCCAGGTCTTCCCAGCAATATATACATCCAGTTGCCCATGGATGAACACAGCTGCCTGAATTTTTTAACTCCTCTTGGAATGGGGGCTATGAACTCTTCTTGGAGTGTGGCTGTTGGGGCTGTCATGCGTTCCTGCACTTCAACATTTATTTACCATGACCCTGCTGTAATTACAGTAAAACCTTGGATTACAAGTAACTTGGTTTGAGAGCGTTTTGCAAGACAATCAAAATTTTAAATATTTATTTAAATTTTTTTGACTTGATATACAAGCCGTCGTCTTGCAATACAAGTACTGTAGTACGGCTTAAATTAAAAATCTCTGTACAAATTTTTTTGGGGGGGATTTCGTTTTGATATAAGAGTGTTTTGGATTACAAGCACCTTTCCGGAACGAATTATGCTCTCAATCCAAGGCATGACTGTACATGGTTTATAACATCAGCCTTCCATGACCTTATTCCCGCCAGACATTTTAGATATCAGTTCCCATCAGCCCCAGTCAGGATGGCCAGGTAAGGAATGCTGGGAGTGTAGTCCAAAACATTTGGAGGGTGCCAGGCTAGGGAAGGATGGTTTACATCAAGCCTGTATAATTTGTGACCCACAGAGCCAAAATAGCCCATTTACCATGTATTAGGGCCTCCCAGGTGCCTTGACCCTTTGAGTGTTGCCTGGAGGAGCGGGGGAGTGGATTATAGTTCACAGAGGCAGCAAATACAGAAAGTACATAGTCCTGAGGAGAGCATCATACAAGCTTGGTGGGCTGCATTTATCATAACATGTGATGAGTTGTGCAACTCCAGTTTATACGTACAGTTTTGAAGCCTGAGATTACTTCTGAGCATGGCTTCAGGCACCTCATCCTGGTTTGCTTTTGTGAACCTTAACTATATGTGATTTAAATGCTTAGGACTTGGAATGTCAGTTTCTGTCGCTGCAAATTATGCAGAGGGTCCGCTTCCAACCATCCCTGTTTAAAGCTTGGATACTGAAGAAAAGACTTATTATTATTATTATTATTATTATTATTATTATTATTATTATTATTATTACAACTACGACTGTAAACTGACTGGCATTGCAGCAAGAGAATGGTGTCGGCCTCTGCAGTGCATTTCGCATCTTAATGTGTTAAATTCACTTATTGACAATGGAGAGGAGGAACTGCTGGGATGGTGCCAGTACAAGCCAGATGGTCACTGTGATTATTAAAATAATGTGGGCAGCAAAACCTCCAGGGGAAAAAAAATGCTATTATGAAATTTACGAGCTTGTTGGAGATCATGTTGCAAAGAAATCTGCATTTGTAAAGAGAGTATTTGTCGTTTTAAAAGATATCAGTGGGTTTGATTCCAGTATTTAATCTTCATTTTCCCATCTATCCTTAGGTTCAACTAATCCACTATAACCATGAGTTATATACAAATGTTACAGAAGCTGCAAAAAGTCCCAATGGCTTGGTGGTAGTTTCTATATTTATGAAAGTAAGTATAGTACAATTCCATCAATGTTAAATTATATTCCCTTCAGAAAATTCTAAGAAATTAGGAGCATTAGCAGCTGCTAGTATTTAAGTCCTATCATAAGCCTTAGTGGATGACTGCACTGAGATGCTGCTCACAGTTTGATGGGGGCGGGGGGATGGAAGGCAGTCACTGTGGCTTGCCCCTCAGTGTGCAACTTGATCACTACAGGAATCTATTTTCATCTTTTTAAAAGTGCATAACGATTATTATTAATATTCTACCTATGCTTTTAGAATATTCATCGCTTTTCTTATCCCATCCTCATTCTCTACACACACACACACACACACACGTGTACATACTTTAACAAATGGGTTTAAAATTGATTTTATGTGGCCATATTTGTTTGATGTACACTGCCAGAGTGTCAATTTGTGCAGTGGGAGGTGCCGGTTATGTAGGCAAATAGGTACAAAATTCTTATCCACCTCCCCAAGCTGTTTTTCTCCCAACACGGTTTCTCAGATTTGTGCTGGCTGCAACTGGGGGGAAGGTGGCTGGGAGAGGGGTGCAGTGGAAAAGTGATGGGTAGAGGAAGGGTTAAGCAGCTGCTGCAGTTTCTGAGTTGGATCCAGAATCATTCTTCCACCAGCAGAAAAATAGCACCCGTGGAATGGGACTTCTACTCTCTCTCCTCCCCTCTGCAACCCCCCCCACCTCAGTTCACCCTCCAAATCTGCTCTAGAGGATTTGGGGACCCCCTGGAACAGATTTGGAGGGCACTCAGAAGGGCTGCAGTGGGAAGAAGAGGACACAGAAGACCCATTCCACATGAGTGGCATCCTTCTGCTGGCGGAAGAATGATTCTGGATCTAAGCCTTCAGCTGCAGCTTTTAGATCCAATAGAGCTGCCAAATAGATAGTTGAGCCCTCACATTGCAGGCGGTCAATGGAACAGGCATATGTGCTTGGGTTTGTTGTTTGTTTGTTTCCACAAGCTTTTTCTTCTGTGATAACCATTTATCTCAGTGCCTTAAAGCATACTATAGCACCATGTGATGCTTTGATCTGCTTGCCTTTGGCCTTAGCATTGATAAGCAAATCCATCTTTGCTCTCCTAATATTAAATTCCTTAATATTTGGGGAGGTTGTTCCTTTGACTTAGGAAAGCTCCATATGATAATATGTGAGTGCCCCTGTTCCACAACAACAGAAATTAGTCCAATAAGAGAGGTCTCTCTGCTCCATGCTTACCAATACTCGAGACCATAGGATATTAAGAGATGTTAGGATATTAAGTGGTATAAAAGTAGTATAAATAAATGATGGATCATATTCCAAATACTGTTCAATCCTGGTCCTGCTGTTCTGCCAATATCGAACATACATTTATACAAAAGAAAAAGAAGAGCATGGCGGAGGAGGAGGGCAGGAACTGCCACTCCGTGAATTTTGAAGACTTTTTAAATGCAGGATGCAATTTTGTACAGAATTATTCCTAGAAACTACCATTTATGGCTTTCTCGTGTAATCCAAACCCAAGAGTCAAAATGTCAGTGCTGACTAATTCCTATATAAAATTTGTAGGCAGGCTCCACTCAGCAGTCCCTCGCACTGTGCTGCCTCGAATCATGACCACAACATGAAAATTTAACCAAGTGTCTATATTTGCAGAGAGGCACAGACCTGAGGAGAATACAGTTCAAAAAGTAGAAGAAACAGAAGGAGAAGGTGATTTGTTGCCTGACAAAGAACAAAGCGCATTCCATGTCAGAATATCTCATAGAACTTCAAAGCACAGGCACAATGATGAAAGCTCATATATTAAAGGGTCTTTGTTATGTTTGTTTTAAAATAGTGCTTTAAGGCCATGTGTGCTGTAGTGTTTTCTGGGTACACATTGGGTATGGAAGAATGCAGGAGAAGTGGTAGTGCTCTATCTTGTTTGTGATTAGGCAGAAACAAATGTGGTGTGTACAAGCCTGCGCAGAATATGGACACCCTTCCTAAATGCTCCAGTTGTAAATGACACTCTGTCCACAGTGTACCCAACTACAACGGCAGCATAGACAGGGATGCAGCAGGGTGTGGTTTCCATCGTGAGATGTGAATCTGCATTCAACCTATGGGGAACCACCAGTGCAGACATGGTCTTAGATTCACATGCCTCACATTTGTTTGGGTTTGTCTGTGTGAGGGTATTTCAATGGGTCTGGAGTGCACTCATTCAGGATGCCCAGTCCCTGCAAGGCACACAGCAACCATAGATAACCTACATAAAACCCTCCTATTCGCGACACAACAGAAGCAGTGAATCATGGATTGTGCATGGCCAGTCCTGTGGATCAAAGAGAACTCTTATACAACAACATATTATGTTAGTAGTAGTCGTTGTCATCATCACACTTCTTTTTAAAAAGACCCAGGGTGACTTACAACAAAATTATTAAACTGTACAAATTATAAAGTAGCTAAAAACAATTTCCATTAAAAATATTAAAACATAATAAAACAACTAAAACATCAGTGCAGACCAAAATCAAAACCACTGATGCATAAAAGGCCTACCATATGCCTTCAAATGCCTGGGAGTAGAGGAAAGTCTTCACCTGGCACTGAAAAGATGATAATGTTGGCACCAGTTGGGCCTCACTGGGGAGAGCATTCTGCAGTCAGGGCCACCACTGAAAAGGCTGTCCTCCGAACCTCCCTCAGAGGAGGCACTCTGAGGAGGGCCCCAGATGTTGATCGCAGTGTGCTACAGTTAAAATAGCCAAGTCACAAAATGTGCTGCTCTCCACATTTTGGGGTTTTGCTCTAAAACAGAAAACTAGAACGGCAAGACATTGAGGCAGACCACAGCCTGAGTCTTCAAAGCTTTGTTCCTTTCCTTTCTGCTTTGTGTCAGACCTTAGTGTTTGTGTGAGACCCTCAGTTAAACACACCAGCAGCAATTTCATTGGACTGCAGCTCTTTTCCTCCAAATGGAAATTTCTGCTAATTCTGTAGTTGTACCTTTAGTCTCTTCCCCTGAACAAATATATGCACTTTCTCAAAATAAGAAGTTTGTGGTGACTAGTTTTTGACAATGAATTCTCTCCCTTGCAGGTATCTGAATCATCGAATCCATTTCTAAATCGTATGCTTAACAGAGACACCATAACAAGAATAACATATAAAAGTAAGTTTATTTTTTTACTCCATCTGGAAATAGCTATAGAAGCATAATGGGGAAGTTATTCAGTAGGTGCACCTCACATTGCAAGGAATGCCTAATACATGAGTTGTTGTGGGTGGAGCTTCTAAAAGTAGCTGGGTCTTCTAAATGTGGCCATTTAGAAGTTGTCTTGGGGCAACTGGCCAGTAAGAGTTCACAGGATATGTCCAGGCATCTCCAGATGGGGAAACCAATAAAACATATATTTTATTTATTTATTTATCTCAATATTAATAACATGTTTTTCAGCCTAAGTCCTTGACAGTGGTTAACAATCATAAAGGGCTGTGAACCTAAATCTCAAATGTGCCCTATGGGTCAGTTCAGACATAATGCCAAACTATGGGATAGCAATCAGGAGCACACCAATAGGCTCATGCAGTCCCTTCCTTGTCCCCTTTCTTGCATAGGTTCCTTCTTCCTCTGAGTTTTGCTAACCATAGTTTGCCATGATGTCCAAACTGACAAATTATGGTTAGTGCCTTGCCTCCAAAACATGACTCGATACCGTGATTTGAAATAGTATTCAGCAGGATTTTAGAGGTTAGCCCTACCCATAGTTTGCCAGTTTGGATGTCATGATAAACAATGGTTAGCAAAAACCAGAAAGTAAAGCAACAAACTTGTGTGAGAAGGGGGACAAGATATGTGCCCACTGGTGTGCTCCTGATAGGGATGGGCAAATCTGTGAAGCTTAAGCTCATTGAGGTTCTCATTTTCCCCCTTCTTCCATCCCCATTCCTTTTTCCTTGTGTGTCGTGTGTGTCTTTTTAGATTGTAAGCCTACGGGCAGGGACTGTCTTGTTAACTGATTATTTATATGTAGTTGTAAACCGCCCAGAGAGCTTCGGCTATTGGGCGGTATAGAAATGGAAATAATAATAATAATAATAATAATAATAATAATAATAATAATAATATAATTTTATCACCACCAAATTTAGGCCAACATCAGATTGCAAGCCTTTTCCCCCCCCCACATGGAAATTTGTATATTTCTGTGTGTATTTCCCCAAATATACATATTATTTGTTCACTTTTCTTAAATGTACACATTTCCCCCCATTGAGAGTAGTGGTTTCATGCACATTTTTCAAGTGTACACATTCTTTGTGTGCGCATTTTAAATGTGTGCTTTTTTAAAATGCATTTTCCCCGAAATTTTACTGCATGCCTCAGAAATGTACAGTATGGATTTCATTAGCGAGTTGTGTTCCTCAGTCTTGGAAAGTACAAACTGGGTATCCTCACATAAAATTGTGAACTCAACTAATTTCTCATCAATCCCTAAAATAATTGAATGTGGGAGAAAGCAAATCTGACAGATTCACCTATACCTAATGGTAACATAATGTACGAACACCCCAACAAACTGGATTACATGCCTGGTTTTCATTCAGACCAAATAGGCAAGTTTTGATTCTCCTAAGTTTGTGTGCCTATGGATACCAATACATACATGAAGAAGGTCCATTAACTTCAGCTGGTTTTTAGGATCACTTTCTTAGACATCAGAGTCCTGCGGAAGAACTGTAAAGCCCATATCCATCTGATTTAATGATGAAAGAAAAGAATTTGCAAAAGGTATGAGCCAAGAGTTGAAATGGGTAGTGTGTGGCCAAGTTATTAGAATTAGAACATCAGCATTAGAATGCAGTTAGAGTAGGGTTGTCAAGAATAGTGCTGCAGTTCATAAGAGTTGCTTTCTGCAGAACAATTATTGATTAGAAGCATTTTCACGGCAAAAAGGCAATGCAAAAAAAAGTTATTGAAAGTAATTTTGCAGTTGTCTTGGATGATAGATTATAGTGTCATTGCTGGAAAAAATTAATTTTGCTTCATATATTAGCAGGGTTTCTGTGCTGATTTTAAACAGCTGACTTTTGAAAACTCATACTTAAGAACTTCCATTTGTGCAGTCAATGTTTACTTTCAGTTCTAGGAAAATCAGAAGTGTCATTCACTTAATTGTGGTTGGAGCAAAGAGTGTGAAATAGGTTCAAATTTTTTAAAAAAGTTAATACAATCATTGATGCTATGGTTTTAAAAGCATCACAAGAGATATTATACAGAAGATGGATCAGGAGAATTCTAATACTGAAGTACCCTCTCAGAATTTCAAAGTGGATGTTAGAGGAGTGCTTCATTATTTTGCTAGCTATTCCATACAACCTCTACCTTCCCCCCCACCCCCCAAAAAATTATGTGAACGCATTAAAATAGCAATGAAAGTAGTACGAACTATATTGATAGTTCTAAAGAATTATTGCTTTAATATTCAGCTTTTTAAAAGCCAGCAACTGAGGGCCTTAAGATTCTGAGTTTATCTTTTTAAGTATCTGTGTTGCATTTCCAAGAGCAACACACTTGGTTTATATGAACTAACACATTTCAGCTAAAGCTAGTGCTTTAGGGCTTCTTCACACATGGAATGTTTTAGGTACATGCTTAAAAATGCAGTATGTGAATGCAACAAATATATGATTACAAACATGCATATCATACAGACATACCTTTCAAGGAGCCATGATTGTCTGTATCTCCCTGTCAAGTGTACATTTAATGGCAAATCTAGGTTTGCTGCTTAATAATATGTGAAACAGTCCTGAGTTTACAGTAGGGGTGGGCAAGTACAGGGGTTCCGGGGGCCATTTTCACCCTCTGGACACACACACAAACGGGCCACACTGCGGGATGCTGGGTGGAAAAATGATTTGCCACTGAATGATGATGATTTGCCATTGAAATTTGGCAACAAACCACAATGGAATGCTGAAAGGGACAAATTTCAGTTGTTCTGAAGCTAAATTTGAGCCTTTCAATGCTCCATAGTGATAAAAAAAGCAATAACAAAAAATCCACCTCTGAATTAGAATTTGGCAAGCCACATGTTGCCTACCCCTCGTTTACAGCATCTAAAGAAATATGGATGCACTTCCAACTTATGCTACATCAAAAGGGGGTTGGTCTGAGTATGGTGGAATTACCTATGGTTCCATAGATCTTGCGAACGAATGAATTAAAGTTTATAGTTCCAAAAGGAATCTCATACTTTAGTTAATTTGCTTTTAAAGTCAATATAATTTTAGCAGAAGTGTGCATAATGCTCAGAAGAACATTATTATCTGCAGCTGTGTTGTTCATTGATAGGATTTATCGATTCCTGCCATATATAAGAAACAAAGAAAGGTTAAACCATGTTCTGTAATGGCAGGACTGCATGATGCTATGCAGAAGAGCTGAGGGAATTCCATTCACAGTGATATTATATTAAAAGTTTGAGATGTGCAAGGTTTGCTCCTCTTATATTAGATTATATATTTGAATTCAGAAGGCTCAAAGATATCTTGTAGCTTGGGTCACAAATATTGTGTGTACTGTAAAGTCTAGCTCACACATCATAGAGCTGAAATGAAATAGGAGTTTAATCTTTGCGAATTCCCATGCAAAATGACCTGATGCACATGTGACACATGACCTCCTGGACTAACGTGAAGATTGGAACTGGTGTTCCCAAGTATTCTGACTCAGTTCATGGCTCAAAAGAAGTATCAAAGCATGTTTTAAATGGTGCATTTTGAGGGGGGGAAATCCACTTACTTACAAAAAAGCAAATACGTACTTAAATGCAAATGTTTGCAAATGTTTTGATTTTTTTTTAAAAAAAAATTGAAGTTTGATGTGAAAACTGGACAAAATGGAATTAAGAGTGAACATATGTGAACATAACACAGACTAGAAACAGACTTATTTATCCATTCCTACAAAATTTGGAAATTCACCAAATCTTCCATTTTCAAAACTTTATTTTGACAATCGATATTTGCCATCAAAAACTGAATGTCACCTGTTTTGATTGGTTGTATGAGTGACCTAAATTATTATAAAATTTACTAGTACATTCATAGAAATGTGGAAAGAACATGCATGAGTGATTTTGAGGCTCTCATCTTCGCATCCCATGGTTGTTTTAACATATGAAGTGAGTCTTGTGGACCTTGTTATGAGTGAGCTTCACAGCTGTTTCCCATGCTGTTCCAGTAATGTCGATAGGGAAGCAGAGACATGCAGTCACAAGGGTGATGTATTTTGACTTTAGCAGGGATGTTGAAGAGTCCTTGGTTTCGAGTCACGTGTCGAGTCACGAATCTTTGGACTCGAGTCCGAGTCCAAGTCCTTGGTCCAAAATGGTGACTCACGAGTCACGAGTCACTCCCAAAGCTGACTCCACGAGTCCCTATTAAAATCCATGGGGGGGTTTCCCAACAAAATAAGGCTATTTCAGATGTGTGGCTTAAATAAATTCTAGGCACAAGTGTGCCTTTTTATTTCAAAACTCTGCAACTGATTTTGGCAAGAGCAGACCAGGCAGACAAACCCAAAATAACCAGGCAGGCAGAGGAGGCAGGGAACCCCAAAGCAGGCAGAGGCAGCCAAACCCAACATGTCTGAAAGGTTTCATTTTAGGAAAATGATTTTAAAAAATAAACTTGCTGTACTTCCTAAAACCTATCCATGTTGCATTTGAGGAACACAATTTTGGAACACGAGTCCTTGGTCTAGAGTCCCGAGTCGAATCTCGAGTCCCATTAAAAATATTGGGACTCGAGTCTGACTCAAGTCAGAGGGGGGACTCAGTCCGACTCACGAGTTGAGTCCTGGAGTCCGAGTCCCCATCCCTGGACTTTAGAAGTAGGCACTTCAGTCACCTGATGAGATTATTTCCTATAGATGTTTCTGGAGCAGCATAGGAAGCAGCCATGTGGAAATGTTTCCCACTCCAGTCACATAATGTATGAATAGGCCCAGACTCTTCCTGTTCTTATTGCATAGTTTAACAATATTACTATTAATATTACTGTAAGACAGCCTTCCCCAACCTGGTGCCCTCCAGATATTTTGGACTATAACTCCAGCCTTCCTGACTGTTGGCCATGCTGGCTGGGGCTGATGGGAGTTGAAGTACAAAACACCTGGAGAACACCAGGATGGGGAAGGCTTCTGTAAGATGATCCTAACATTTAAGAGTTGCACAAATTACAAATTTAAGTTTTACTGATCTTGCTGAGTTACGTGTACAGGCTAAGTTTATTATCAGTAATGGTTATTAGTACAGTAAGTACGTACCAAATGCAAAAGAGCAGCAGAAATGTAGTGACAAGTAGACATATACAGCTTGGGGGGGAAAATTGTCAGCTGTGGGAAAATGAATATAGGGATATGGAATTTGAGGATGAGATTTCGAATGAAGGGTGGAAAAATATATGGGAGAAACGTATATTGAGAAATATGTCAATAAGGATAAAAGAGAACTTTTATAAACTTATTTGGAGATGGTACCTGACTCCAGTGAGATTAAATCAGATAGATAGTAATTGCTCTGTATTGTGTTGGAGAGAATGCCAGGAGCTAGGTACCTATGCTCATATGTGGTGGAGTTGTAAAAGTGTATTGGAATTTTGGGGGGGTGGGATTGTAGAAATATCAGAAATTATTGGTATTAATTTAGGGGTCTGCCCAAAATTAGCATTGTTATCAATAACGGAGAAAGTTGTTTGTTCTCAAGTTATAAAATAATTAATTGTAAATTTGTTAATGGCGGGTAGATTAATGATAGCAAGGAAATGGAAAGTTCAACATGAATTTTTAATTATTGATTGGTATAAGGAGGTGTGGGATATTGCTTCAAATGATAAATTAACTTGTAGTATCAAATGTAAAAAGGGACAACTTAAGAAAAACCATTTTAAGGATATTTGGGGATTATTTTTAGATTTTGTTTTAATAAAGGGGAAAGGAAACATGCCATGTCAAGATATGTTGTATTTTTGGAATAATGAACAATAATTGATTATAGAGATGGAAAGTATCTTTTGGTCCTATGGTGATGGGTGCACTATATAAGTTTTATGTATGTCATTTTAGTTGTTTTATATATTGTTTGAAAAAATTAATAAAAATTAAAAAAAGAAAGAAAATGAATATAACACTAATAAAATATAATGTTATAAGAGAAGTTCACAAGTTCAGAAATTTTCCTGAGGCAGAAGAGAATCGGATGAACAATGCAAGTTGCTTACAAGAATAGTGCCCAGAGCCCAACGATGTCTGAAAACATATATGTCTTTTATATTTATACCCTGCCTTTTTTCCTGCAAGGAACCCAAAGTGGCTTACATAATCCTCATCATCCTCTCCATTTTATCCTCACAAAAACCCTGTGAGGTAGGTTAGGCTGAGAGTCAGTGACTGGCCCAAAGTCACCCAGTGAGTTTCATGGCCGAGCGGGGACTAGAACCCAGATCTCCCGAGTCCCAGTCCAACACTCTCACCACTACGCCACACTGGCATATTTATAAGGAGGTTACAAACAACCATTGTGGGTCACAGGAGATATATAGAGGATATAGTCATGTTATCAAATGACTTTGAATATTATGAGTTATTAAAGAGGGATGACAAAGGTGTCTTTTTATGTCCTGATAAAAGATGGCAACCAGGGTTGTTTCTACAAGTGAATTTGTCTTGTAAACAAATGGAGGCTGTGCATACAGGCAATGCACAAAACACTACCATTATAAGTCCATGATGCCCAGTTCTCTAGCAGCTCTCTGACATCTGTACCAATCGGAAAAGTACTTTGGGGGGCTCATAAAGCTTGCCTCCAAATGAGAGACAAAAAGCCCCAAAATTCTGAAGCTCGAATCAAGAGCTCCCCTAGACCCTGCACCCTGGCAAACTGTTATCCAATGCGATGGGGAAAGAGAAAATGTGTCTCTTCTCCCTGTGCCTTCACTGCTACTCCTGCCACCAAATTAAGAGAAGGGAAGTGGGGAGTGTGTTTTGGTGGTGATGTGACATTCCTTGAGGCCCTTGGATTTGCATGGAAATTTTTCCAGGTTTTCCTCTCTTTTTTTAAAAAAAAAAACACCTCTGAGAATTCCCAGTCCAGTCTAAGGAGAGCTTTGGAGAGGTCACCCATCTCCCAAAACATTAGAGTTTTTCATGGCTTTGTGCTCATCATCTGTGTCCAAACTCTGGAGGGTTTTCTACCTTTCATGGGCACTCATATTCTGGCATATATTTTTGAAAGTTGGAACCTTGAATTCCATCAAGTTAGAATCTTTGTCTAACATATACAGGCCTGTGGCTCACGCTGGCTCAGCTTGTCTGAGCCTGGAAAGCTAAGCAGGGTCAGGCCTGGTTATTACTTGGATGGGAGACCCCTCCTCTAGTTTCCTGCATTGAGCAGGGGGTTGGACTCGATGGCCTTGTAGGCCCCTTCCAACTCTATGATCTATGAATCTGCATTGTGACAACCCTTGAAAACCACATCATTGAAGAGCCCATTCAATAATGACACAGCAAACCTAACTATACAATTATAGTGTGGGAAGAAGATTATATGGGCAATCATGCCAGCTTTTTGCACAATGATCCTGGAGCAATCTACTAGCTGGCTGCCATTTTCTGTGTGGCTAGTGGCATAACACAAGTCCGTGTTGTGCTTTACTTCATCACCCTTCATACCCCGTTTTAACCTGCAAACTAACTCAAAGGTGACATGACTTAAATTTGGATGCTATGCGTTCTGCCACAATGTGTGCTTTCTCTAATGCAACATGCAAGACCTGAGTACAGCTACCCTGTTAGTAGACAATTGAACAAGACCTTTATCATACAACAGATTTGTTTGTTTGTTTGTTTAAATGATTTATATGTCTGCCTACCATGTTTCAAGCCAGCTTAGAACAAAAATTAAAAACAAATAAAAAATACATACAATAAATCAATAAAACATCTTTAAGAATAGCATAAAAACCATAGTGCAAATAAAATTAATTTAAAGCAGGAACAGATTTAAAAGCATGGGGGGGTGGGAATTTATAAAAAGGTCCATACCTAGCACAGAAGTGACATCAAGGTACGCAGTGGGCAAGCCTCTCTGAGTGGGCATTCCACAGCCAGGGTGCCACCACTGAAGATGCCCTTTCCCCAGCAGCCACCCACAGAAGAAAATCACCCAAAAACAAGAATACTGCTTTCACTTGTGATAGGAGGGAGGAGAGCATATGCCTTACATCGGGGTGGGGAACCACAGGCCCGGGGGCCAACTCCAACCCTCCTGGGTTCCCAATCTGGGTCTCTGGGGTTCCCCAAATGGTCATGCCCCTTCCCCTGGCCCCACCCTCTTTCCCTCAACCATCAATAATTTGGTGGTTTCCTGGCTTTTGTACAGTATTTTTCCCATTCTAAAAGATTGAAATGGCTCTCCTAAGGCTTAGTTATTGGCAATAAAAGCTTCAAGTTACAATATGCTAGTTTGGTGTTTTTTCTTTTGTATTTTTGGCCCCACCCCTCTTGCCTTTGACCCACCCCACCCCTGGAATGCGGCCCCCAAGAGCTTCTTCAAATTTGAATTTGGACCTTGATTTGAAAGAGGTTCCCCACCCCGGCCTTACATGCAAAGGTCCCACCCACATTTAATCCCCAGTTTAAGGATCTCGGGCAATGGGATGCAGGAGGAAGATCCCTGTCTAAGACTTGGAGAGCTGCTGATGCCGCTGATGCCAATTGGCATAAAAAATGCACAGGCCTGTATGGACCCACTGTTGGATTCAGCATAAGACAGCTTTGTATGTTTTAGGGGCAACATCCTTAGTGTTGAAATTAGCAGAGGTTTGTTTTCAGTTCCGGGATGTGGCTATCATTTCATGATTAAGCCACGTTGATTGCAGCTGTTTATTTATAATAAAGTGTGGGCATATGGCAGAGCAGGTGGACCAAACATGTGACAATGAAACCGTGTGTTGTGTTTGTCCGTGTGTGTGTGTGTGTGTGTGTGTGTGTGTACAGTATTCCGGGCTTGTGGTTTTCATTCATCTAGTAGAATCTGCCTTCATTTTAATCCAAACAGCCTTGCTGAAAAATAATAGGGAGATAACTAGGAGAAGTTGGCCTTTAGAATTTGAAACGCCTAATTTTGTTTCAACTGAGCCCTTTGATGCTGTGCATGACTCTCTGTGCTTCATAAATAATGAACAGGTGGGAAGAGGAGAGAGAGAGAGAGAGAGAGAGAGAGAGAGAGAGAGAGAGAGAATGAACTATGGTGAGTCAGAAGCCAGTCACTGGCCTGAAAAACAAAAATCACCCTGAGCCGCAAGTAATTCCCACAAAATTATGGTTTCTTTACCAATCTTCCTTGCAAATAGGTTCAGGTGTGTATTCAGCCATCTCTTGCTGTTAAATTGTAACACTGTTCTGGTTCAGTAATGCTACAGGAGTGGTTTTGCACTTTCATTCTGCTTGGAAACAAAATAATCATGCTAGGTCAGTGAGCGCTGAACATGAAAACAAAACAAGAGGAATGCAGTTACATAGGAAAAAGACCAAAGGAGGCTTCCACTCTAACTGTGGGTCCAAAGCAGGGCCAAATAATCTCACATTCAGCAGGGATGCCCTGCCTTGTGTTGGAGACTTAGGGATGAAACACGAACCTTGGGGAGGCTCGCGGCTCTCCGCGGCTCACCTCTCCGCAGGGGCAGCCCCCCGCCTCGATCTTCTGAGCAGCGTGGAGCAGTTCTCCATGCCGCTCAAGCCGCCGGCGCTGGTCCTGTCACGTCACATCCGCCCCCAGAAGTGATGCGACAGGGACCCTGCGCAGGTGCAATATGGCGCGCAGGGATCCCATCGCGTCACTTCCGGGGCCGGATGTGACGGGACGGGACCAGCATGGGCGGCATGGGCGGCTCGCCGTGGAGAGGTGACCCGCCGCTGGAAAAGGTAGGCCCATAGGCCCGCATGAGCCTCACGCGGGCACAAGCCGCGCCAGGTTTGGTCCCACTCGCTCGGCCCGTGCGAGCAAAAGGTAACATCCCTAGTTGGAGTATACGACAAGAAGATGGCAACTCTGCAGGGAGGGTTTTTAAGTTGACTGCCCAGTAAAGGGTTAAGATAGACTGTTGTTGTCTTGTAAAAGGGCAAAGGCAGAAACCAAACTTCTCTGACAAGTCAGCAAGCAGGCTTCAGTGGAGCAAGCCACTTGATTGTAGCAGGGGAGGGAATGCTCGATGTTGCCTAGCAACAGGTTAGAATTCCATTCTCTAACAGTTAGGCCATTCTTACAGTTAACTGATGCTTGGTGGTTTTAATAACAGATTGACCTGTGTGTTTTCCTTACCTCACAGTATGAGTAACATAGAAGAAACTGCACTTACAAAGTCTGCAACCAGCAAGCTTATAGTACCTGAAAAATTGTATGTTACTGTTGCTTACTTTAAAAAGCATCTACTTAGAAACAAGCCCTGTGTGTGCGTCTGTTTGTTGAAGTCTGCCACTGCTATTGTGCTCTGCCATCACCTTGCTTGTCCACTCTTTCCACCATCACAGTTGAGTCACATCACGTATGCATGAGTATTAATACTATTCCACCCTACCATCTTTGGAAAGCTTACTTGTAAGACTAAAATAGTGTCTTATGAGCCCTTATCTTATTTATTTATTTATTTCATTTATATCCCACCTTTCCACCAAAAATTGGCACTCCAGACAGCTAACAATAATAAAACCAAGATTAAAACAAAAAATTGAAATGATCATACAAACAAAAAAAGTAGAAGCACCACCCTTCTTCAACAGACCAACGTACATGCTAAAGGTTTGTCTGAATAAAAAAAATGTATTTGCCTGCCAGTGGAAGGATGACAGAGAGGGAGCCTAGCCTCCATTGGCAGGGAGTTCCAGAGCCTGGAAGCAGCCACTGAGAAGGCCCTCTCTTCCACCCCACTAAACATGCTTCTGATGCTGGCAGGTCTGAGAGGAGGGCCTCCCTGGAAGATCTTAAAACCCAGCAGGGTCATATGAGAGAATGTGGTCTTTCAAATAGCCTGGTCCCGAGTTGTATACGGCTTCTCTTGAGGTGATGGTCAATGTAAGGTGGGTCAAAAATCAGTGTGGTGAGGTGCATGGAAATAGGAACTGCAGTAGGTGGGAAACCGAACTCAGATTCATGACTTCCTCTTCCCTAGGGAATACAACATGCCTCCAAAGCAACAAGCGGGAAATATGCTGGCTGGACCAGCCCTAGCCATTTTGTGCCAGAGAGTTAGGCTGCAGTCTTGGGGCTTGGTGAGATGGTTTGCTGCTGGGCAGAACCACTGGCCATCTCTGTGAGGCAGCCGAGGGGAGGGATGTTCCCTGTCTGCATCAGGTGGTGGATGCAGGATGAGGAAGCTGAAACACAGTTGCTGATTAGAAGGTTGTCCTTCTGACATCAGCAACCAGTGTCCATGGAAGAAAAGGGTAATTTTGGGAAGGCCTCTCTCCTCTCTATCACCACACCACAGTTGCTGGCAGTTTCACCTAGTGAACTGCCTCAGCAGCAGCTGCAAGGCTGCAGTTGCCCCATAATCTTCTATCTAGGTAATTACTTCTGGCCAGTGCATTGCAGGTATTAGGAGGGCATCCAGCGGTCACCTCTTTGTATAGGAATCAAGGAGACTAAATTCTCTTTTCTCCCTTCCCCACCACCACCATCACCCCTCTCTTCCTCTTCCCTTTCCTCACTTGCTGAGGTCTATAAATAGAAAATTTGAGAATGGACCTTAATGCTTTAAGATTTTTTTTAACTTTGATACATTGGCGTGTTTGACTTTGGATGTATTTTTGTGGAAGCGTTTCCATGTGTTCAGGGCAGACAAATGAAAGAAAAGGGGAAGTGACAGGTTCATGTAAGTTCACAGGAAGGGACATTAGGGTGGCCAATGGCAGCAAAAATTGAGGTTTGCTCCAGTGGTGCTAGTATTATCAATCAGTACAGGGAGCAGGACCCAGTCCCTCTATAGCAGTGTTCTCCAACCTTGGGTCCCCAGATGCTTTTGGCTACGCTGGCTGGGGCATGCTGGGAGTTGTAGGCCAAAAACATCTGGGGACCCAAGGTTGGAGAACACTGCTCTATAGGATATTGGTTTGAACTGAGGAGCTCCGTGCTGCACCTCCTCTGGTCCAAGTAAGAGACGTAATGGGGAAGGCTCAGAGTACGAGACCTTAGTGCAGTGGCGGAGTGCTGCATGCTTTGCATGTTGAAAGTCCCTGGTTCAGTCCCTGGCATCTCCAGTTAAAACAGTTGCAGGCAGCAGGGGATGGGATGGGTTCTCTCCATCTGAGACCCTTGAGAGCTGCTGCCAGTAAGAACTGAGAACACTGGGCTAGATTGCCAGTATTCTGACCTGGTGTCAAGCAGCTTTGTATGAACTGAGAACAGCTCACACATCTAGGGGATCTGCCTTGGAGTTCCTTTTGGCTTCCTAATCCAAGAGATGCCTTGTCAATTAATACATCCTTAAAAGGCCTGTGGCTCATGCTGGCTCAGCTTGTCTGAGTGTGGAAAGCTAAGCAGGGTCAGGCCTGGTTATTACTTATATGGGAGACCCTTCCTCTAGTTTCCTGCGTTGAGCAGGGGGTTGGACTCGATGGCCTTGTGGGCCCCTTCCAACTCTGATCCTATGAAAGTCTAACCCTCATCCAACTCTGCTACACCCTTCTTTCCGCCACTACCCCAGCAATCCTGATACAGGTTGCACTTTCCAGCAAGGGGTGATCTGTATGAGGATCTCTGGGGAAGGGAGTGGAGATCCTTCTCACCACCCCCTCCTCCAGCAAAATTAGGGCTTCCTGTCACAGGTGTGAAGTTAGATTGGAGAGCAAACAGCCCTCCCCTGGGGCTAGGCAGAGCAAGATGAAGAATAGAGCAGCAGAGTCTAAGACCGGGGCAATTTCCTGGGGGAAGCAGCAACAAGGGGCTGGAAGACTGTCAGCAGTTCTGGCATTGATCCCTTCTGCAGTGCGGCACAGCATGCACCTTCGGAGGCACAGAGAGAGTATGCAGGGCAAAGCGGGCTTTGGGGCACTTGCTGGGCTGGATGAGCAGCTCTCCTGAGCCCCACCCCAGGTGGAGGAGAAGAGACGCACAGGGAGGGGCAGACAGACAAGGCTGCTTCCCCCGACAAGCAGAGCAGAGCATTGGGAGAGGGCGGCAAAAAAGGCAGAGAAGGAAGGGGGAGGCGGAGTGAGTGCCAAGCAGCACATTTCCAAGCACACTGCAATTGCCCCCTCCCTCTAGCAGCCTGGACAGAACGACCAAGTCTGGGAGGTGGTGGAGGTGGAGTCAGGGGGCCCCCATGGGGTGCATTTAAAGCCAGGGGCTGCATGCAGCCCGTAAACCATGAGTTGTGCGTGCCTGGTTTAGCTTGATGTGCAAATGTGGCAAGTGGCTAAAGAAAAGGTAAAACCTGAGTACTGGAAGAGTATGGGCGGGGGATTCATTTCCTATTATATATTTCACACCTCCTCTCTTGTCTTAACTTTGCTCTGCTTTACATATTCGAATGTTGTAATAATCTGTAAGTGTTATTCTCTCCTTAAATATTGCTCATAGAGTCATACATTTTTATCTGGTTTAAGTATATAGGAACATTAGATACATTCAGAAAATGCTACTTAAGAGGTTTATGTTAAACACAGTTGTATGTCCTGTGTATGGAGAAATCTTAGTCTGTGGTTTTAATCTGCATTTGCTTGAACAGTGTAGACTGAAGTTTCTTCCATTAGACCAAAAGCCAAATGATAAACCCCTCATGTAATTCCTTCTGTGCTTTGGTTTCTTAGATTCTAAAGCCTTACTACAGAATTGGAATGTTAGTATTAGCTAACATTCTTACAGAATCAAAATACTATTAACATTCCTCAAGTCTGCAAGCAATGGGTTTGGAGACTATGGCCTTTACACCCAATCAGTTTATTGCGCAATAAATGCACACTGATTGCACATCCTGGTTTCCATACTTTATTGCAAGTTTGCACTTCTGTGATGGGAAGAGCACATTTTTTGAAGTGTAGTGTTAATACTAAGGCACTATGACAATCCAGTGTTGTAGACACCTACTGCATATTTTTCTGTGATCAAATTAGTGATGAACAATGCTGCTCCCATCCACCCTCTAGACCATTTTGTGAACCTTTTTTATATAGTTTCTTTCTAATTCTATGGCAGCTTATTTCCCACCAGGATTTTTTTTAAAGTGAAGCACAACACACAGAGGCTCCCCCTCCCACAAGCCCCATTGGCCAGGATCTAAAGAACTATGCATTAGCCACTTGGGAAACTGAGGAACTCCTGTTCAAACAGGAAAACATGACTGGGCATCCCTAAAGTTGCTCTTTCTGTTCTGACCCAAGTATTCTGTGCAGGCACAGGATACTTCACTGTTCTCAGTTAAAAGGAATGTCTAGGGGTATTGTGCAAAGTCTGAAATGTGCTTGTGGCATGCTTTGACTGGTGGTGCGGAAATGCCCCAAGTGCCACTCTGTTCCAAAGGTGAGAGAGTTGCATTTCAATCTAGCAGACCAGTTCAGGCCACTAATAAGTGTGGCCTTGGACAAAACACTCTTAGGGTGCGGTTCTATACACACTTAGCTGGGAGCAAGCCCCATTGAATTCAGTGGGACTTACTTCTGAGTAAACATGCATAGGATTCCTCTGTCAGCCTCAGATCCCTCTCTATAAAATGAGGGGGAAAACCCTACCCAGTAGGGTTGTTGTAAGGGCGAATGCAGTAAGAGGTTGTTAAACCTCTTGCTGTATAAATATGGACAGCACAACAGACAGGTGCCGATCTGCTCAGATGGCTGTTAAGGGCTGGATCTCTTTCTAATTATAGGCTGAGCACATAACATGTTCACTCTGAAATCTTCTACAAAGGGATGGCTCATTAATTAGCAAAGAAGGAAGGAGGGAGGGGAGTGGGAAGCCCAGTCGTTTGCTTAAAAGCATATTTTCTCATTGGCTTGAGCTTTCCAAGTGAGCTCTGTGCCTTCCGCACTCCCACTGCGCGCACTAAAGGGCATTAGGCTTCACTGAGCAGCTTTATTATCATACATTAACCTTAACAAGGTAGAACAATCTTTTTCTGCAGTGTAAGGGTAATTAAATCTAAACACTCTTGGCCTTTCCAGGATGTGTTGAACAAAAATAATAATTGTTAATCAAGCCCCTTCACTTCTCCGCACCAACAAAAAAAGATAGTGATCTTTTCTAAAGCATGATGTCACAAGCAACTAATGGGAAAAATGCAGTTTTACTATTATAACAACAACAACAACAACAACAATAATAATAATATAAACTTACCGTATTTTTCGCTCCATAAGACGCACTTTAGGTAAGTACTGGCTCAGAGACTGGGTCATCTCCTTTGCATACTCACGCTATGGAAGCTACAGTAACTGAAGGACTTGTTCATGCCTTACATTATACAGTCTGTTTATCTACCTATACAAATATTTCTAACCTGCCCTATATCAAAAGTCTCCAGGCAGCATACAAACAATTAAAACAAGTTAACATAAAATTGATTCAGTCCTGCTTTCTTCTGAGACTTGCCCTGCAGTGGTTTGTCCTGCTTACTTGTCCTGAGTAGGCATGATGTTCAAGCTTACTGCAGAGCAGACATGCAGATAAATTGGTAACAATGGAATCTGGAGGAGCCCCACCCACTTTTGCCTGTGGCCCAGCCCACCACTGGAATGCGATCCCCCAGATCTTCTCCAAAATAGACTCTGGCCCTTGGACCAAAAATGGTTTCCCACCCCTAGTATTAGAAATGCAGATCATGTTGTTTTGTAAAGGAATTCACAAACATTGAATTAAGTTAAACATGTGCTTAAATCTCTCCCCCACTGAAATCAGTGGAACTTCAAAATTTTTAACTTTGGCTGGATAGTGCCATGCAGATCCTTGCAGTTGCACAGAGAGTTTCCATGGCAGGTGTCTCAGGAGCATTTGATGTTGGCATGGAAACTCTATGTGACTGGGAGCTATGTGTGAGTGGGACCCCATCGAAGTTCAGCTAATGGTTTCATAGATCATAGAGTTGGAAGGAGCCTACAAGGCTATCGATTCCAACCCCCTGCTCAATGCAGGAAACTAGAGGAGCAGTCTCCCATCCAACTAATAACCAGGCTTGACCCTGCTTAGCTTTCCACGCTCAGACAAGCTGAGCCAGCATAAGCCGGAAGTTGGCTTAGGTAGACTCCAGGATGTACCAAGGATGTGTTTGCCCTTTCACCTTATTTTTCTCTTAACATGCTCGGAATGCCAGAAATGGCTAGAAAAATAGCAAGGCCAAGATGTTTTGTTATAATTGATGCCTGATGGCCTCTGAAAACCTACAGCTAGTCATAACCAGGGATGTCGAAGAGTCCTTGGTCTCGAGTCACGAGTCGAGTCATGAGTCTTTGGACCCGAGTCTCGAGTCCGAGTCCTTGGTCCAAAATGGTGACTCGCAAGTCGCGAGTCGCGAGTCACTCCCAAAGCTGACTCCACGAGTCCCTATTAAAATCAATGGGGGGTATTCCCAACAAAATAAGGCTACTTCAGATGTGTGGTTTAAATAAATTCTAGGCACAAGTGTGCCTTTTTATTTCAAAACTCTGCAACTGATTTTGGCAAGAACAGACCAGGCAGAAAAACCCAAAATAACCAGGCAGGCAGAGGAGGCAGGGAACCCCAGGCAGGCAGGCAGGCAGAGGCAGCCAAACCCAAAATGTCTGAAAGGTTGCATTTTAGAAAAATGATTTTAAAAAATAAACTTGCTGTACTTCCTAAAACTTATCCATGTTGCATTTGAGGAACATGATTTTTTCTAAATGTTTGGCCCCCATTCTGGAACGGTGAGATCTCATCACAATTCCACCCTCACTGAACACCCACTCCACTGGTGATGAACTTGCTGGAACCAGAAACACACTCAGAGCAGCCACACAGAGTAATCTCAGGTCCTTCTTCTGCCTCTGTCCATAGTGGCCGAGCAGTGGCACACCTCGCTTCCATGCGCTCTTCACCGGCAATCACGCTCCTCTCCACTCCTTCTGGCACAGCCCAGGGATGTTGAAGAGTCCTTGGTCTCGAGTCCCGAGTCGAGTCTTGAGTCCCATTAAAAATACTGAGACTCGAGTCCGAGTCGAGTCAGAGGGGGGACTCAGTCCAAAACTCACGAGTCGAGTCCGAGTCCCCATCCCTGGTCATAACATAAATCTCCCCCCTAGGGTAGAGAGATAAGACTGGTTGTTTGAAAACTGAAGGGCAGGCTAACCTCTGGAAAGGAAAAAAAAATCAAAAGGAGGAGGCTTGCTTGTGGAAAGGGGGGGGCTGCCTGCCTGTTTTTGGGGAGCCTGGTTCCTAAGTTTGGAACTATTTATTTATTTATTTATTGTATTTATGAATCGCCCATCTGGCCAGCAAACCGGCCACTCTGGGCAATGTACAACATGATAAAATATAAAATACAGTTAAAACAGTATAAAATTTTAAAATCTTAAACCACCCCATATTCCTGCCTGAATAGCCATGTTTTTAGTGAGCGGCGGAAGCTCAGCAGAGAGGGGGCATGGCGGAGGTCACTAGGGAGAGAGTTCCACAGTGTGGGGGCCGCCATAGAAAAGGCCTTCTTCCTAGTCCCCACCAGTCTAGCTGCTCTGGCTGAAGGGACAAGGAGAAGGCCGTCTGTGGCAGAAAAGGAAGAAAAGGGCCTGAGGAGCTACTATTTGATCATTTCCCCCATTTTGTTTCCTTATTCATTTTGCCTTTTATTAATATATTCTATTCTATTTTTGTAAAGAATAAAGAGCTTAAATGAAGGAACAGGATCCATACTTTTTCTGTATAATTGAAGTCTGTTCAATCTTCAATTACCTTTGTGTAAAGATAGTTCATTCTGACAGGGGATCTACCAATCCCATATTCAAAAGGGGTTTTTTCCCATTCAAGTTTTTGGAAACAGGTTATTCAGGAGGCTGATGCATCTCTGTTCAGAAGTGGTCCCAATTCACGACAGCTCTCTCTCCTCACTCTCACTGAACCTGCCCATGTAACTTTATCTGGTAGGGAATATACCCAAGCAGTCCGCATTTTTTAACAAGTCATACCCCACCCAACAGTGCAGAAAGTCATATATATATATATATATATATATATACTATATAAATGTGAACGTTTGTCCGTACGTATGTCCACACGGTTTGCGTGCCTCGCATTGGCTCCTACACAGTTGGACGGATCCGCCCCAAACTTGGCACGCATACTCCCCATCACCCAAGGACAAAGACTGGTGGGTTCAAATCTTCGAAAAACCCTCGCCACGCCTGTACGGCCCAAAATAGATGAGAAATCATGAGATCCAATGGCGTCACTTGGAATGGACGCAGGGGCCATTCAGGAGCGGTTACGCAAATTGCTCCAACGGCATTTAGAATGCTGGTATGCACTGCCACGGGCCCAATCAGGAGCGGATATGCAAATCTCTCCTACGTCCAAACAGAATGTTCATATGAACTGCAGCCGGGGCTTACATGGGGGGGGGGGATTTTGAAAAAACAGTGACTACGTTATAGGAAAATGACAACCCGTGCAACGCCATTGTGTAGTCCCGGGGGGGGAGCCGGGATTTCATTGTGTGGTCCTGGGGGGGGGGGGTAGCAGGGAATTCATTGTTGTGTGGTCCTGGGGGGGGAGGAGCAGGGATTTCATTGTGTGGTCTTGAGGGGGGTAGCAGGGATTTCATTGTGTAGTATGGGGGGAACAGGGAATACGTTGTGCAGTCTGGGGGGGGGGGAAGCAGGGATTTCATTGTGTGGTCCGGGGGGGGGGGCAGGGATTTCATTGTATAGTACTAGGGGGGGAAGCAGGGATTTCATTGTGTAATACCGGGGGGGGGGGAGAACAGGGAATTCATTGTTGCATAGTCCCGGGGGGAGGAAACTGGGATTTCATTGTGCAATCCCAGCGGGGGGAGTAGGGATTTCATTGTGCAGTCCTGGGGGAGCTGGTAGTCCCGGGGGAGCAGGGATTCCATTATGTAGTCCCGGAGGACCTTTCCTATGGAGCCATTCAAAAAAGCGGACAGCTACATTAAAGAATTTCGAACAAATAGTGCCTATAGGAAAATGACGACCTGTGCAACGCCAGATTAAAAAAGCTAGTCTATCTATATATAAAAGTGAAAGCCCTGATTCACTGACTCAGGGGCTCAGGTCCCAGGGTGGGGACAGGGAATCCATTGTTGCATAGTCCCGGGGGGGGGAGCAGGGATTTCATTGTGTAGGCTGGGGTGGGGGGAAGCAGGGATTTCATTGTGTGGTCCCGGGGGGAGGGCGGAACTGGGATTTCATTGTGTAGTCCGGGGGGACGATGACAGGGATTTCATTGTGTGGTCCGGGGGGGGGGGGAGAGGGATTTCATTGTGTGGTCCTTCATGGGGGAAGCAGGGATTTCATTGTGAAGTCCCGGGGGAGCTGGTAGTCCCGTGGGAGCTGGGATTCCAAGGGATTCCAAACAGCAGACAGCTACCTTAAGGAATTTCAAACAAATAGTGCCAATAGGAAAATGACGACCCGTGCAACGCTGGGTAAAAAAAAGCATATATATATATATATATATATATATATATAAATCCTACTTAACCAATGGTTGACCAGCTACCATGCATGGTGTTAGAGGAGGCCCACCCAGACATGGGCCTCAGATCTTCTGAGCAGGGCCCTGGATCTTTGCAGCTGTCCCAATTGCCATCATCTACCTTAATACAACCCTGTTTCATCCCTCTGAACTCGGTAGCCTTGCACTTACTAGGAGACCTTAGGACTCACTCCCTTAGCAGACTAATAGGGGGCGTCGCATGAAGGCACCAACCTTTTAAACTAGAGGGGAGAGTGACACCTTTCCTTCCACAGTCTGCTCACTGTTTTCACTTAAGTCCAGAGTCCAAAATTGCTTAACAGCACCACTGTCACCCAGCTTTCTCAGTGTGCCTGACTCTGCAGAGACCTGGCCAGCCAATTGCTACTGGGCAATTGCACTTGTGCCCTGGGTTATTGTAGGCAGTGAGGCCCTGACGAGAAGAAGAGTAGGCACATTGGCTGCTCACATATCAAATGGAGTGCCAGAGGCCTTCCTCATCTGTTGCTTCCTCCAAGCTGGCCCAGGCCCCTCACCTTGGGGGAAAATAGAAGTAGGTTTGCTTGCAAAAAGGGTTTCAATGAGCAGCAATGTCTGAATTTGGGGCAAGGTAATGTATGAGTGTACGGCTTGCCCTGGCTTGCTTGAGTGTGTCTGGAGCTCCTTGGCTCTGCAATCATATTTCTGGAGTGCGCCTACTTTTTTGCATGATCGATGTGACAAGTTTCTGGTGCGTGCATAGTCCTCCTTGGCATCAGGGGTTTGCACTAGAGAAAGATGTGAGTGAGAACAGGATAGCAGCTTCTTGCTCTTTTGTGTTCAAAAGCCGCAATGCCTTCTGGCACATTAAAGATGCACAAACTGTGGCACGATAAGCTTTCATGGACAAGAGTCCACTATACAAAAAGTTATTTTGAAAGGTGTTGCTTTTCATGTAACTCGAGAAAAATGGCACTTGCTGAAATAAAGGTACAGGTACCCTGATGATCTCTGTTTGTTCTGATCCCCCTGAATTAGCTGGCTTTTTGCTTCCCCTCCTGCTGCCTCCCTTGAATCTTTCTTCCTGAGGTTTTTTTCTGAAATCAAATGCCCTCCCCTCCACTGTCCATACATCCCTTTTTACAAATAGGGGTAACCTTATGAGGCAGGGTCCATTAAAGACACTTTAGAGCCTGAGGCAGCTGCCTTAGACAACTGATTTCGGGCATCATGAAAACACAGCAAATTATTCATTATTTCATTTATTAATAATTTTTATTGTATTTTCACTGCCAGGGAATGGGAGAGGTGCTTGTAGGATTTTCTGCCTCAGGGGCCAAAACAACTTGACTGGCTTTGAGTACTAGTACTATGCACCTTGCCTGGGGTTTGTGGGGGAAGGTGCCTTTTGCTGGTCTGCCCCAGGCAACAAAATGTCTTGGTGCCAGCCCTGGACGTGGCTATAGAGATCTGTGGGGTGGGAAAGGGTACCTGAGATGACACAGGAAATCATATGGGGTAGGGAAACATCGGGGGGGGGGGTACAGAGAGATCTGTGGATGGGGAAACATGTTTGGGATAACATCAAAATTACTGTGTAATCCTAAACATGTTTACTCAGAAGTAAATCATACTGAGTTCATTGGGATTTAGACCCAGGTAAGTGTACATAGGATTGGAGACTTACTACTTAGTAAATGTGCTCAGAGCTGCTGCAACTTGCCTTATCCACCCTGAAGATAGTTCCAGTATCTGGATCCAGAGAGAAACCTGGGGATTTATAACTTTGGTAATTTAAAAAACAAACAATCCAAAACAAAGGTAGCTGTGCTGGTCCATGAGAAATAAAACACCCAAATCCAGAGTTGAGCAATACCTTTATTAGGAATTTTGGTTGGTCTTCATAAAGGTATCCAACTATGCATTTTGGTACTTCAAGAGTTGTAGGATGATGAGGTTGGTCGAAACTTAATATTGCAACATTTGGTATACCGTAGCTTTTAGGATTTCCAGAATTTAGAACCCAAGAACTGTTTAAAAAAAAGTGTTATAGAATCCCAGAAACTACCAAAATAAAGTGTTTGAAATAAAATGAGAAGCCACCTTTGGCAGCTGCTCTCTCTGCCTCCTCCCTGGTCCAGGGACCAGGAACAGCAAAGCAACATCCTCCAGTCCTGAGGTCTCTGACCAGTGCTGTTATGCTTGTTGGTGATTGGGGGAGGGGTGGGGAAGAGGGCAAGTGTAGATTTACTCAGAAGTAAATCCCACTATGTTCAATGGGGGTTACTCTCTAGAAATTGTGTAAGTCTGCAGCCTAAGAGTCTACAATACATTATAGTTATTATACTCTACAATACATTCCCACACTCTCCCTTGCCAGTGTGCCATGTTCAGTTTGCAATTCATCGGTACATGCTTAAGGTACCATACAGCTCTAGGCTGGTCCCAGGCACTCCATCCTCCCCATCTGGTGTTGGTCCTGAAAGACCAAGGAAAAGTGTGGCTGCATGGAGGCTACGTTTTAAGCAAGCATAATTTGGGACATTGCACAGTTCCATCCTGAAAGAAAGCAAGTGGTTAATTAGCTTGCCTTCTATAAAATTTGTAGTAATTATTTCTAATTATGCACATATATTTTCATATGTAAATTAGCATATGCAAATGTGTGCAAGTTTCTGTCCTATGGGCCTGAGCCCCAGATCTTTTTGGTACCTAGCACCACCCCTGCCAGCTACTTTTGTGCTGTTTAGATTAGGGTGGGAGGTCTGCTGAAACTGCCGTCCTCAGAAGGCACGGACAGCTTGAAAAGTCTACAGGCCACTGGTTTCCATTGGGTTGGCTGCTGCATGAGGCCCAGGCATGAACAGGGCCGGTGCTTCCATTAGGCGAACTAGGCGACTGCCTAGAGCGCCGGGCTCTAGGGGGAGCCAGAAACGCCTTGGGAAAAAAAAATACAGCGCTGCTGTATTAAAATGCGTATTCTACCTGCCCGCCCAAGCCTCACCGCCGTTACCAGGAGCAGCAGCTGCTGCTGGCACCACTGCCGCGCCGCCCGCTGAAGCTTCAAGCAGGCTCCTCCTCACAACCAGGATCAAAAGAGGCAGAGAAGGCGACAGGTTGGAGAAGGCGGGAGGCGGGCAGGGGCCAATGATGGGAGGCTGGGGGGGGGGATATACCTGCAAACACCTCCTTCCCCGAAAGATGCACCTGCAAACACCTCCTTCCCCGAAGGATGCACCTGCAAACACCTCCTTCGCCTTCCCTCCCTCTGGCTCACGCCTCAGGTTCCTCAGCTCAACGTCCCCTGAAAGCAGTTATTTCAGGCAACCAGGGGAGTGAAGGAAAGGTATTTTAAGCTAACTGGGGCTCCAATGTTTTAATTATTTACCGTGCTGTTTCTGTGTTTTGGTTTTAAATGCTTTTAGGATGCAATCCTGCACGTGTTTGGGCATGTTTGGACAGGGGAGTCCTACAGTTCCCAGCATTCCAACAGCCAGCCATGTTGGACTGGGGAATGCTGGGAGGTGCGGGGCTTTTTTCTGCCTCAACGTGTTTAGGATCATGCCCTGAGCTGTTGATGTTTGCTTTACTGTACTTTGAATATTGTTGTCTGCCTTGAGCACTAGGCTGCTAAAGGGAAAGACAGGATAATATTCATTATTCTGATAAAGAAATATTGCAACAAAGTGATAGAGAGAGGAGGGGAAGCAGCAAGTTTCGTAAAGCCCCTCCTAAATTTGAACCAGATGATCCACGGGCCCTCTCTTTGCTATGTTTCTACTACATGCTGAAGGAGTTGTGACAACCCTGAAGGCGCACAAGCCTCCTGGAAAAGCAGAGCGCTTCACTTGTGTGAGATGGAAGATTTAAAATCCTGCTCCTGTGTGCAAACGCCCATAAATCTACACACAGAAGTTCAGACCTGTCTCTCCCACTCCACGCAGCATTCCAAGCGTATCGGATGTCAGCCAACTCAGCCTCCTCCTTGCAGATCCCAGTAATAAGGAAATAACTCTGTAGACTCCACAGGTTATTGTTCTACCTGTTTATTACTATAGCAAGTATATCCTACAGAGTATACATCTCCTAGTTACAGTCCATGTGCAGAGAACAATGCATAGCAAGCATTAATCCAGTGGAGCAAGTTGAGCTTCACTCCACCTCAGCTTAGACGTTACATGATTGCATTAAGTCCAGCAAGCACTAGTCAGAAGACCAGAGAGAAGAAGAAGCAAGCAATTCCACCTCTCTCCAAAATGGCTACAGAACAGAAAGCTAACAAATCAGTACGTCACCAGAAAGTACAAACCATGTGACCAGTTCGTATTTCTTTCACACCTACTTTTCCCATGAGAAACAGGCAGGAAGTAGAAGACTAAACATGACTTGTTTACCAGCCATTCTGTACCTTACAAATGTAAACAATGTGCCACAGCTGGTGTTTGTGCTACATGTCACAACATATGCATCCCCCCCCCAACCCAGAGGTGTATGAGTCAAACCGGTGTCTCTTCACCTCCACCCTGCGAGGTAGGACAGGCTGCAAGACACCCTTTTGTCTCTATTCCTCACAGGTAGCGCCACCACACCTCTCTCACATCCTTTTTTCATATCCCTTGTGCTGCCTGCAGGAGGAGACAGGCTTTTACATACTGGTATATATGGAGTAGGAGAAGACCCTTGGGAGTTCCTGGCATAGCTGGGCTGATGTTGCCTCTTTGCTTTCCGCGAACACAAAGGAAAAGTCTCAAAGTCCACAAAGTTTTTCTGTGGGGCTCGGCAGTTCCCAGGGAGGGAAATTTATTTCATAATGGGCATAGGAGGGAGGGCTCAAGTGGGAAGGGGGGGCACTAAATATCTGATCTTGCCTAGGGCACCAAACTGCCTTGCACCGGCCCTGGGCATGAAGCTGGCCATACCCCTGTTCTACTGCTTTGTGCTCCAGTCCTCAATGGGGGGAGCAAACACAGACACATACCTCACTCGGCAGGTCAGGGAGCAGATTTTCAGTTATAAATCTAAAGACTTTCATGCATGATATATATTTATTGGCTTTTCTTTTTGTGTGGGTCAAGGTGGAGGGACTTCTAGGCCATGGGTCCAGGCCTGTCTTCTTTGGATTTGTAAAATTGGACTAGAAGTACATCAGGTTCTTTGCATTAGGTCTCTTGTATCCCAAATAGACGTTATGCATCTCGTGAGCTTGAATGCTGCTTTATGACTGTTAATAATTTCACCACATTTTCTTCCCTAGATGATGCATACTTACTGCAGGGACTTAATATTGAAGAACTTTACCCCGAAACCTCTAGTTTCATTACATATGATGGGTCAATGACAATTCCACCCTGCTATGAAACAGCAAGTTGGATACTAATGAACAAACCTGTCTACATAACAAGGATGCAGGTAAAATAAAATACACGGTTGGATGTAATGCACGACCTGTTAGAAGAATGAATTTGTATGCATTGTAATGTCATATGTGAAGTCAGAATAAAGAAAAGGTGCGTCGATCAGCCTTCCCTAGCCTGGTGCCCCCTAGATGCTTTGGAATTCAACTCCCATCAGCTCTAGCCAGCATGGCCAATTGTCAGGAATTCTGGGAATTGTAGTCCAAAACATCTAGAGGGCACCAGGTTGGGGGTGGCTGCTGTAGACAAAGCTGTGGGTAGTTATTTCAAATATATGAACTTCAGCCTTCATTCTTCTCCAGCTCCTGGACATACACACCTCTCCTCTCTGCCCATCCTCTTATGTTTCACACACACACACTCAGACTCCCATCTTTTCCTTTTCCTTCTTCCCCATCTTTTTCTGATGCACTCCTTCTTCTAAGCATGCTTTCATTCGGCCCTACTTCTTTTACCCTTACTTTCCTAGGATTTTTCACCTGCCCTGCCTTAGTGTCAGAGCAGCTCAGCCAATCCCTGCTATAGGCCTTTCTGACTGGCCCACTTCTCTGTGACAAACATGTAGGTGAGCCAATCACTGCCAGAAGCCCTTCAGACTTACCAGATTCACAATAACCGGAAGGCAGCTGAGTAGTCACAGCCAGAGACGTCATCAGCATGATCAATACAGCTGTCCTTGAGCTCTCTTTGCACATTATAGATTTCTGAGATGGGGAAATATCTATCTCACTCAGGCACTTTCTGAAATACTCAGGCCTCAAGATGAGCATGAGGAATTTGAACTGATTTCTGGAAAACAGAGCTACATATTCACCAGCCTATGATATATGTGGTGCCACTCTTGCAAGACAGTACCATGTCTTAAAAGTAATGTAATAGGAAGTCACAGCCACTTCCTACTACTACCTTCTAACAGTGGCTCCTACCTAAAGGGCTTCTCAGACAAGCAGAGCTTGGATTGATTTCTCTTGTACCACTTAAAGTGTTCTGGAGCCTCTCTTGGAGCTTTTCTACATGAGACATTTATTGTGTGCTCCCCGTTCCCTACTCACAGTTTACAGGTTCTTTAGACGACATTGCGACCCTCCAATAAATAGCACTTTTGGCAAGTTTTTTTAGAGCTGGGGAAAAGGGCTATTATTTCTGAGGGTGAAAGAAAATGCTGTTTCCACTTGTGTATTTGCGCTATTCCGCTATACCACAGTGCTACCTAGAGGTTATTTAGTGGGAAAACAGGAAAGGAAACATACCCTGTGTAGTGATTGGATCTCAGTTCTGTAACGAAACCGAAAGAAGATACAGCAGATTAACACCCTCGTCTAGAAAAGCCGTTGGTGTGCAGGTGTGAAAGACAGAAATGCAACATGAAATGCATCTTGTCTCAGGATTTTTAAATCCAGAAAGGTGAATTTAGAATTGCATTTAAACCTTCCTGCAGTTCTGATCCCACCTGTGAACAGAACTGGCCAATCTAAAGCGTAGTTTTAGTCTTCTGCCTGCCATTTTTTTCTGTGAAGTTGAATACATTTGTGAGTATAGCTTCTTTTTTTTTTACATGTTAACTAGGGGTGCATCAAAATGACACCACCACCACCATTTGTGACTGGTGAGGGGGGCAGGCGGGGACAGTTTTCAGGGATGGGGCAAAATGGTTCACTTTGTTTCAGGGGCGCTTAAGGGGGTTTACCATGGCGGTGGCAGCCCCCCCCCCTATTTTTCATGTAAAACACTACTTTTTTGTTAGTTTATTTATTTAATACATTTCTATACTGCCTTACTACATCTGAGGTGATTCACAGTTTTTAAATACTGAAACAAATGTTACCCAAATACAACACACACACACCCAACCATTATAATGTAGTTCTCTCAGGCTAATGGCACGAACTCCCTGGCCTGGGCTTCCTCACTTCATTATCCTTGTAATGCCACAGAGAGCTGAAGCATTTGAAGGGGAGGGGGAATGGCCGCCCAAGGCACCGCTGCCACTGCAAGTGGCATCTTGAACAGCTCGGAAGATAAATTAAAAGAAAGGGGAAATACCTGTTGCCACCACAAGCGGCATTTTGAAAAAGCAAACAAGCAGCTATTTTACAACATGCCGGACTTGAAGTCATCTTCTGCACTGTATATTAATAAAAGATCATTCATAGCTTATTGACTCATAAAGCAAAATTGTTCCTGCTCCCATGGAAGCTTCTGCATGTAAGAGCTTCTGTATATGATCAAGCTGACATCTGCAGTCACACCTGGGAGGGATTCAAAGATTAAACAGGGAATATGTTTGATCTGCAAAATCTTTACTTCAGCAGTTCTTATAGGATCAAGTTGACTGATACAATTTCCACTGGTCACATGGCAAGGCTTCAGTACTCTGCGGCTCCTTGCCCCTCACTCATGACTACCAGAAGCAGAATAAATTAGGCCAAGTAAGCAAAATAAATTTGTGTCCCGCCCTGGCCTCCCACAGACAAGGCAATAGTCTCAGTAATCATCAGCCTTTTATTGCTGCAATTCCCTTAATGAGCGAACAGCTCTTCCAGAGGCAATAAAAGTCCAGCACCTGCAGAAAGCCAATGTGTTGTGGGCTTACAGATTCAGCTCCCCCCAAACCCATCAATCGTGGGTGAAGTCCAAGGAGGTTCAGGATGCTGAAGTGTTGTCTCCTACGATGGATATGGGAGCTACCAGAGTTTATATACAGTGAGTGGGTACTACTAGGCATCACTGTCGGAGATTGGGCCCTGGCAGAGAAACCGGCCTCTCAAGCAAGGAGTCCTCCTGACTGGGCATTTCTGTCCTGCCCTCCTCTGCTGGCGCCGGACCAAAGGGCCCATCCCAAAAACACCCTCTCCCGATGTCTGCCTCCTGCTGCCCTGTTGCCAGGGAGAAGCTCCCTTCCAGCTGAGGAGAGTTAGCTGTCTCAGCTTCCGTAGCGATGTTGGCGAAAATCGATAGGAGATGGAAGCGGGAGCGAACTCTCCCCACTCGAACACACACACACCCGAGCCCCATGGTACTTACCTTTCCCTGGCTTGCCACATCACCCCAGAGAGGAGCTGGGGAGAGGTACTTCTGGGTCCCCGGCACTGCGCTTTTTACGTAAGTTCCATAGAAAACCAGCTTAAAACAGCCGCGAATAGTTCATCGCTAGCTGTTTTACGCTGGTTTTCTATGGTACTTATGTGAAAAACGTAGCGCCAGGGACCCGTCATGTCACTTCCGGGTCCCTGGAAAGTCTGCCAGGAGCCTCCATGCCACAAGAATAATCGAGCGGCATGGAGGCTCCCGTGAACAGGCTGGTGAAGGAGAAAAAAGGATCACCAGCATCCCTCGCCCTTCCAGCGCCTCCGCCTCCCCCTGTTCACTGTGCGGTGGGAGGCCTGGCAGACCCGAACTGTCACGTCGCTGATTCCCCACAGCTGGACCTCTTCCCCTGAGTCAGAAGCATTGAGGCTCCCTCTGTGCTAGGGCAAGGCCCCACAATTTGGACACTTGCACTCCGCATAACACATAAAAGCTGCAATATTCAGCCTTGCATGGTACAGAATTTTTCCATATTATTGTTGTTGTTGTTGTTGTTGTTGTTATTATTTAAGTGCAGAATAAACATGGCCCTGACAGTACTTTTTACTAATTATCCATCCTGGGTCATGGTTCACGTCTAGGTTTTGCTGCTGAATATTAACAGATGTAAATCTCGCTGTGTCATGTGCATCCCTTTGTGTTTGTGCAGATGCATTCATTACGATTGCTAAGCCAGAATCAGCCTTCACAGATTTTTCTGAGTATGAGCGACAACTTCAGACCAGTCCAGCCTCTCAACAATCGATGTATCCGAACAAACATCAACTTTAGTTTACAGGGAAAAGATTGCCCAAACAATAGAGCACAGAAACTACAGTATAGAGGTATGTTCCAATACATTCTTTCCATTTTTAAAAGAATTGTTCTGACAATTTTGTGGAGCCCCTTTTCCTGGAACCACATTTAGGAATGTAAGATGCTGCTTTCCACCAAGTCAGCCTATTTTTATAGGGATGTATGGACTTTGTTAAATCCGTTCCATCTACATTCTGCAGATTTTCAGGCGCCTTTCATTCCATTGTCCGCTCATTGACAGAATCGGATTTTGTGCAAATACATACGTACGCATATTTGCAACTTCGCACTTCTGAAAATGCACAAATCCCCACAAAATACGCATTTTCACACTTTAGTCTATTAGGAAATGCAAATGCTCAGGCAGTGTTTTTTCATTTTTCATATTTTTCTATGACTAAATTTGCATAAAATTATGGAAAGTAGCAAAAACCAGTCCGCAAGTCTGCAGAATCCATGCAACTCGGGAAAAGCCAGCCCACTGCAGAATCCACAGGTCAGATTCGTAGATCTCCAAACTCATTTGTGGATTTCTCCAATATCCCTATTTGTCCATCTAACCAAGGATTTTCTACTCTGACTGGCAGCAACTCTCAGCCAGAGAGGACTCTTACCCATTACCTGCTCCCTCACCATTTGACTGGAGATGCCAGGGATAGAACCTGGGACTTTTCAGATGCAAAGCATGTGCTCTACCACTGAGTTGTGCTCCCTCCCCAAAACATTCATAACAGGCTTCTAAATATTCTACAAAATAATGCATATGGGGAAAAGTAATAGGACTCAAATGGTGACAACTGACAGCTGACCATTCGGTAGGCTGAAGGAATATGAACAAAGATATTGAATTGAAAACAAATGTCCCAAAACATTGAAATGTCTATATATGGGAAATTATCTCTTCTGAAGGATTCTCCACAGATGTACTATGGGATAGCCTGGAGTCTCCAATAAACTCCAAAAGAGAGGTGATTTAAAAACAAAAACAAAAAAAGGTTAATGACAAAGCAACCAATTAAAAAAAATGTAATTCAGATAAGCATTATAATTGTATCCAAGCCTATGTTGTGCCTAGACACTTTCAAATTACCTAACTTAGGTTAAAAGGGCCATGGTTCACAGTGTATCTTACTACCACAACCCGAAAATATGCCACTACTATAAAATATTCTGCTTTCATACATCAACTAATCCAATGGACTTTCATGTCTAAAAGGAATGAAACTAAGTATTTTTATTTCATTGTTTTCCTGAATATCACATTCTTCCATTTTCTTTCTCCCACTCTCTCTTACACACACAGACACACACACACACACACACATCTGGTGCTGAAAACAACCTTAGAAGCCACATAATTCTTTCTTTCTTTTTCTTTCTTTCTTAGTAACTGACCTAGAAGGCACTCCTATAATCTCTGATCTTTGTTATGTGGATGCTTTTTATGATGTCATTATGGAAACCTGTATGTTGTTTTTCCTTTTCAGTAAATGAATGGCTCCTCAAGTAATTAAGACAAAAGCAGGAAGAGCTCTTAACCTCAGAGGAATGCTACTACTGTGAATTGACGTAATACAGAATGCCCCAGCCTCATTCAGTCTTCGGTCTTTGTATTTCATAGATGGCACGCGTGCAGCCGTGCTCCAAAAAAAGGATACCAAGTTGGGAATTCAGCTAAATGAAAATTATTCATATGATCAGTCATAACACAAAATAAAGACAATATCTACCGTTAACATGATTACAATTTTGATACTGTTTTCCTGAAACTACTATAGCTCACAAGGAAAAGACTTTTCAGACTTTGTACATATGAAATACCCTCTCTGTTCCCCTCTTCCCTTCTGCCCCCTCCCATCATCCCCCCATTACAAAATGGTGGTTCACTACCACATCCAAGTGGATTTGTGTTCTGTGTGCCAAGTAATCCTTGGAAAGCTCTCATTATATCACTCTCATTACTGGTTACTGGCAAAGCAGAACTAGAAGATTGTAAGGGAAACTTATTTCTGGATCATGATCCTTCTGTTTGTTTAATAATGGACAGATACTGAGATAAGTATTGTAAATAGATCACTGAAGAATATAAAGGAAATTGAAATATTTTCCCGTCATCACATATCTGTAGTAGGAACTGCCAAGACTGGAATTAATCCATTTTTCTGTTTCTTGTTTTACAAAGGTCATACATTGTGTTTGGTTACTGTTAACAATTCAATAAATGTGTTTAACAGATTAATTTACTACACTTGCTTTGGTTTACTTTTTTCTCCCCAGAATGAAAAGGCTGTAGACGTCTGACTGCATTGAACAAAATAAAAAACCTAAACTCATTTTATTTCTTTGTGGCAGTTTGGCCAGGCTAAAAGCAATTGGGAATACATTGAAATAAAGTAGTGCATCTTTAATTACAATATAAGATTAACCAAGAATAAAATTTAGACACCAGAAGCATATAGGACAATTCTAAAATATCGTAGGCCTTATCCAATTATACTATTTCATAGTAGAGCTGAGCTAAAATTTCTCAAGATATTTTTCTGAGAATTTCTGAGATTTCTCTTTTTCTCACCCCACTTGAAGAAGAAGAAGAAGAAGAAGGAGGAGGAGGAGGAGGAGGAGGAGGAGGAGGAGGAGGAGGAGGAGGAGGAGGCTGTGATGCAGACTTTTCTTCAAATATTCTCCACCATTTCTCACAGACACACACACACAATGCCTGAGGCATTGTGAAGGATACAAAACAGTGGCCAGGCTGCTGCCGCTTGAAGCAGCAGCACAAAAAAAAACATTAGTGAAAAAAGAAAGATGTGCTGCTGCCACTGCTAATGGTGAGCCCCACATGAGAAATGTTAGAGAATTTCTCATACCCTGGAGGAATTGGATGAAATGCTCCTCTCCCCAATTTCTCTGTCCACAAATAAGGTGGAGAATTTCAAAAGCCCATTAGCACACAGCTTTAGTTCATGATATGCCCTTACATCCAGGTCAGCAACTAAGTTTCATGGGGCCCTATTTGGAATCAAGTAGGGCCAGCAACATTGGCTTCACACACACACACACACACACACACACACACACTGGATTGCTCAAGCTTTTTGACCACCTCCTCCCTAGTGTGAACAGCAACAAAGGGTTTGCCAGAGTTCTCCACTCATGCACCTCAACTGCCCATGAATCAGAATTAAAAGCTGATGCATAAGGGAAGAACTCAGAATCTCTATTGCTGCTCGAGTAGGGTAGAGAAAAGGACATTGACAAGGGCCCTCTTCACACTTCCTCTTAAGGCTAGCCATCCAGCTCCAAGAGTCCCCTCTTTGTAGGCTGAGCACTACAGGGTCACAACATGGAATTGGTATGGTGAAGGGAAATGTCACAGACACTGTCCAATCAGTTCTTGACACATTCCAAGCAGCACTCCAAATCACAACAGTCTCCATATCTGGGCAAGGAATCACATCATCCCAACAACAATATATTAAGGGTTCATTCTTATGAAAGTATGATATCTCCCCAAAAGAAGTGCTTCCTTGAGAGAAGGCATCTGGATCCTGCACACAACAAATACACATTTGCTGCCCTATTAACTGACCAGTTGGAAAGATCCTTAGGGTGCAATCTGATGCATGTTTAGTCAGAAAAATCCTGCAGCTAACATGGCTGGCTGGGACATGCTGGGAATTGTGGGACTTTATCTCTGCCTAAACACTCATCGGATTGCACCCTTAGTTACAAATGTCCTTGTCCCTGTCTGAGTCCATTGTTGAAGTATACCAACTTAATCTTGCATATTTTGTGGGGAAAGGTCTGCTTTCTTTACAGACAAAACAGGATCTGACCAAGTCAAAATAGATGCTTTTGTATTTTTTTCATATTTTAATGGTCATTTACTGTGTTTGGTTACTGTCAAGAATTCAATAAATGTGTTTAACAAGTTAGTGTTTGAACTTGTTGAATGTTGAACTCCTCTTCTAGGAAACAGCCTCCACTTACTTGAAAGAGCAAATCTCTTTCTCTCCCCACCTTTTCCCAGACACTCTCCCTCTCCCTCTCTCCTTCTCTTTCTCCGAACTGCTAGATTCCTGGAGTCAATGGAAACATCAATGGTCAAATTCCAGGGAAGGCAAGCAAAATAGTTGTGGATTTCCTATTACAGAAGCATTATGCTATCCTTACTTTGTACATAGGAGAAAAAGGTAACCCTGATTTCCTTCAAACTTGTTGGACAGCAGTTGCAACAAAAATAGGAAATCTGCCCTGGAATTAGTGAAAACTGAAGTTCCTTTTTAGAAAATTCCTGTCATACAAGAGTAAAGAGTAGGATATTTTTGACAGAACTCATAACTGACATTGGGCACACAGGAAAGGAGTATATGTGCTCGTACGGGAAGGGGAGGAACCTTGTAAGATTGCTGTCCAGCATGCATGGGTTTCCATTTGAACTTCCAGTTCCTTCTCATCCTTGGTAACATCTGTCAAAGATTACTAAACATTTGGAACTAAACATTTGGAACTAACTCAACCAAAGTAACAGGACTGGGTGTGTTTCTTCACTTGAGTATCCCCTGCTTCCACCTTGGCCCATCAGCTTCAAATCAGACGTTTGAGGGACATCTCCAGAACAAAAAAGAGAGAAGGTGTGACAGCCTGATGCTACATCAAACCTTAAGCTGTGCAGTGTCAGGAGCTGCTGAGCCTACAACCAGGAACCCACAGCTTGAGGTACAGCTGCCCAATGTGATGAATCCCTAGTGAGGCATCTCTAGGCAGTAAAGGGTCCCCAGGTATCTGAGTAACTCCACCCATTCAGACAACCCATTAACTGTTCTAAACAAGAAGGTCTAATGCTTTCGCTCGCTCACCCGCTCTCATACACACACACACATACACACACACACACACTGGCACCAGGGGCCATCTACAGCTTAGCTCTGACATGTAGACCACACAACCTGAGCTAGCCCCCCTATTATTTACCTCATGGTAGGAAATATTGGCACTGTGCAAGTTGGATGTCAAACCACTTTCCTTGGATATTTTTTAAAAGACTCAACAATGTGCCCATAGAGGAAAAGCAAAAGGCTTACTAAAATAATACTGATACTTTAGCCGGTTCATAAACAATGCTTTAATAATAGCTATGAACAGCCAACCTCTGATTCTCTTGGCTTCTTTCCTTTCTACCTCTGAGTAACAGAGGGGACAGAGAGGGCACCGAAACAGCACATACATTCTCACCTCTCCAGTGCAAGGCAAGGAAATGTGCAGTTCACAGAGGTGACTGCAACAGGAGGTGGAGCCTCATTCTGCTTGCTCAAACCATAAGGCTTAGCATGGTTCTGAAACCTTTACAGAGCTGGGAGACTGTTGCATGACCCCTTCTATTCAATCTGGGCATGACTTGGGATAGTGCTCTGAAGTCCCTGTTTTCCCCACAGTTCACTCAGTCGGGGCTCAAGCTCATCCCTCCCTGGTTTGTGAATCTCAAGGTCCTGAGCCTAAGCGCTGCTACACAACTGATAACTGATGTGGCAATCGAAGTAGCATTAGTAGAGAGACTCCTGTCTTAACAGGACTTGCCTGCACAGTGTTAATGTTACACTGCACACTGATGCTTGCTGTAATGCAATGTAATGGATATGTAATGCAATTTCCCAGAGTGCCTGATGTCAGTATGGACATCAGGTGCCCTGGGAAAATTACATTTCCCAAAGGTTCTGGTGCCTGAGATACTATTGTAGCAGTGTTGCAGGTGCCAGGGAGGGAGGAGAGTGAGAATGAGAGGGAAGAAGAACCTCCCCCCTCAATTAATAGATCTTCCACCATGGCCACAGTTGCTGAACAGGAGGGGGAAGAGAGAGACCTTCCACCACTGAACCACAGTCACTAGGTAAGGGAGACTGAGGGTGGAGGAGGTTTGAGGGATTATGGAACAGGACTGGCAATTACAAGTGAATTCAAAACTCTTTGGTGGGAGTAAATTTCCCAGAGCATTCTCCACTGCTGTTTGTAAGTGCCAGCACCAACACTAATTGAGCCAAGGCAAGTTTGCCTATCGTTACACTAACGTCTTCTCCAGATCTTGGATTTCACTCCCACGCAACTTCAGTTCTTGTCTAGCGTGTCTTATATGTGCCCAAGGCAATTCATTTGTTTACAGTTTAGACACCAAGGCAGCTGAATTAAAGCTGAAAGTCTGCTAGCTTCCAGATTTGCTGGCAACTCAGGTTTACTACCATTACCTAGCCATCACTAGCTCAAAATGTTCAATAATTAGCAGGAAAATGGTGTGTTGGGAAATAGTCTGTCTGAAAACGTATAAAACCAAAAGAAGACACAGACACATGAGTAAAGACAAATGTATGTTTGCAAAATGTTTACAAAACTAAAGGGAAGATGCTGAGCGTTAGCCCAACGCTTCCCCCTCCTCCCTCCACTACCCACTCCAACTTTATCCCCAGTATTTATCATTTAATGATACAATAATACAGCAGCAAGAGAGGCTGATTTCAGCTCTCTACTTCCTTTCAGGCATAATTTGAAATGTGACAGTAATGACTAATAAGCGACATTTTCAGACATTGGATGCCAAAGTTTTCCCAGACTGAGGGCCCCAGTCATTAAACATTTATGCTGTGTGCCGGTGTGCCATGACAACGCTACAGAAATGAAATTTGGTAGACAACATTTCATCAAAATGCCACTCTCCCATCTCCAGTGGAGGAAATGTTCAAATGAGACAGCCTTATTTCTTCTGTTTTAATTCACCCGTCATTATTCGAAGTACAAAGTAGAGTTCAAAGTGGTGGCTACTCTTGGTCTGGCAAGCAGAAGATAATATTTCAAATTGTTTCTAGAATGCAACCCCTTTTATTTTTCCCCATAAATGGCCATTTGATTATGAGAACAGTTAGAATGGCTTCAGAAGGCCACTAACAAAGTGACAGTCACTTTAAAAAGTCCTGCATGGTGACTCCAGCAGCTCAGACCTACATATTTTGTGACCCACTGAGTCAAATGCAACCGAGCACTGTTGTATTGTGGTGGCCTATCAGGTGTTTTTGATAGCCCATATCCCATTGCAGTCCAAGGCATGCTGGGTTGGGGGTGGGGATGTTTACCAAGCCTGGAAGACTGCATTCATATATACCTGGAAGGCTCAATTTGGATTGGTAGGTCACAAGTTGCACAGCCCTAGGGAATTCCCTGCACATACAGAAACACACACACACACACACACACACACACACACATTTTCTGAAGACCCCCCCACCCTGAGATCAACTAGTTACATGCAGTGTTGTCAATTTCTAGAGCTGGGGAGAAATGTCCATTTGGTTATTGATTTCGAAACTGAACTAAAATTGAAACAATAATACACCTGTTGACTATGGTGTCAGTTTGCTGGCATTTGAGGGATGATCATGTCAAAGCGTGAACTCTGGGGAGCTATGTGTGAACTATAAGCTCATCTTTGAGAAAGGACTAGGCCTATAGATATTTGTAAACAGATTCTTTGGTATCTTCTCTGACTCTGACAGAGAGTTTCCAAGATCCCACTTGCCCAACAGGTTTTGCTCTTCTTCTTTTTTATCATTGAATAGAAATTTGTGTTCTGAAAGAAGTTACCGTTTGCCTGATTACATGAAGGAATGATTTAATGAGTATAATCAAGTGAAGAACCAGAACTAATGGACATATAAGAAGCCAACATGTTCACATTGTTTGAATGTTGTCCAGTTCTCTTTTTTCCCCATGGCTGCTGCTTCTCCTCAGCACCCTTTTTCTTCTTCTTTGCCTTCACTATCCCTGATCTTCTTTGCCTTCACTGCTCTTTAATTTGACCGGCTGTAGGGATTTTATCAATGTGTTCATGACGCTACATCCCTTTGTAAGCAAAATCGTTGGGTCACTGCAGCTAATTAAATTACAATCATGCCTTGGATTGAGAGCATAATTCGTTCCGGAAATGTGCTTGTAATCCAAAACACTCTTATATCAAAACGAAATCCCCCCAAAAAAATGTGTACAGAGATTTTTAATTTAAGCTGTACTACAGTACTTGTATTGCAAGACGTCGCTTCTATATCAAGTAAAAAAATATATTAAATAAATATTTAAAAATTTGCTTGTCTTGCAAAACGCTCTCAAACCAAGTTACTTGCAATCCAAGGTATTACTGTAATTTAAATGGCAGTGAAATAAAATGCAAAGATGGCAAAGAAGAAGAAAACTGGTGCAGAGGAGAAGCCAGGAACACAAAGGGTACAGGAACATGTCTCCCCCCCCCCCAGTAATTTGGCTTTGTTGAATATGCTGCTTTCAAAGCAAATAAGGAAATCAGAGAATATGTGGCACAGCTCTGTATTTAACCTATCCTGAAAACTAGGGCTATGAGTTAAAAAATAAGTCAATAAAAATTATTCATGCTGTTTGGGGGCTCTATTTGCCCCATGTGCTTTCTGGCTAACTTAACGTCTAGTCTGAATCCTGCATGAATTTTTGGTTTTGCTATCAGTAAGTGGCTCTCTACCAGGTACCAGCAGAACCTAGTAACAGGAGCATTATCACCATGTTGGCATTACATTTCACAACAGCCTCCTATCCACAGCTCACTGCCTCAGGCGACCGGTATAAAAGCAAGCCAAGTCTCTTACAGGCAAGAGTCTCTGCAGCATTTGCAGAAACATGACATCAAATCAAGCTAAGATAGATGGATGTGCTGCTGTTACTGTTCCCTGTGCGTCATGAGAATGAACCCTGGCAAAATACAAGCAGCCATGTTTCAGTACACTGGGTAAATCTGGAACAGCCCAGCACAACTTGTGACCCAATATGCCAAACACAGCCCACCAGCCATGCGTGGTGGCCTGACAGGTGCTTGACAAGCCTCTTGTTTTTGCAGTTCTAGGCCAGGAGCAAAAACAGGAGGTTTATCGAGCCTCCTGCTAGGACATCATACATGGTTAACAGACTGCGTCTGACTTGGCCTAACCTAGAGCGATTTTACTGCTTTTGTATTGTGGAGCTACACTAAATGGAGTAAAGCACAAATGGATCCACAACCAGAATCTAGAGGTATTTTAACTGCTTGGTGTTTATAGTATTTGTTCTTCCAGGTAAGCCAGAAGCAAGCTAGCTTGTCTGAGCGTGGAAAGCTAAGCAGGGTCAGGCCTGGCTGTTACTTGGATGGGAGACCCCTCCTCTAGTTTCCTGCATTGAGCAGGGGGTTGGACTTGATGGCCTTGTAAGCCCCTTCTAACTCTATGATCCTATGAACTCCTATTCTTAATTGTTTTATTAATGGTATATAACATATTGGGTTGGATCCAGATTTAAGCTGGATCAACTGCACCGATGGAAGTTGACTTCCCTACCCCATGGCAGCCTCTTCAACCCCTTGAAAATGTTATGCAGAGTGTCAGGAGACCCTGCTGAATGGGGTGAGCTGTGCAGAGAGGGGGGATCCCCCGAAATCAGGCAGAGGGACCCTTCACAATCAGAGCCCTTTTGTGGAAGGCAGATCCTGGATCCAACCCACAATAGATAAGACACAAGAAGAAGAGAAGTGAATAATATGCAAATCAAGACACCATTTAAAAGTACTCCAACAGAATAAGATAATTTTTAAGAAACTAACAAAGACTTACCATGTTTACTACTTGCCTTTGTCAATTACCATCATCAGGTTTTTGAAATATTTTGCATTCTGCCACCTCTATTTGGTATGTTGCATTCTATGGCCATTTTAACCCAGACTGGCCTGCACATACCTGAGCATACACCTTTCATTTACTACATGCCACATATTGGATACTCCTGCTGATTGCTGAACAGTGAACAATGAATCTAGCCTCTGTGGTCCCAACTGAATGAGGATAGCAGGGCCTAGTCTGGGGATATTGGCCAAGACTGTCAGGTGGACAAGATTGCTGAAACAGTTATTATAAATTAACGAATTGTGCCTCTTGAACACATAAAGTGTTTTACTGATATTCTCCCAATGGCAAATTTTAACCATTAAAAGCATGCTTTACTCAGAGGCTTACGGGCATCCCATTGAGGGCAGGAGGAGCATGGAGGCAAGGATTGCCTCTCTGCTTCCCTCATCCTCCAAACACGAAGACAGCCAATTTCAGCTGTCTAAGTGATGTTTTACATTGGCTAACAAGGAGAGGAGTTGGAGGCACCTCCAGGATTCCTCATAGGACAGTGATGCCTCACTCCTCCCTGCCGTGCCCCCTGCTGCCCCCCCCAGCACCAGCTCCAAAGTCGGTCTTCCATCTTCGAAGCCGCAGCCAGTATGGAAAAAAGCACACCAGCTATGAGGGCAGTGGGAGGGCACTCCAAAGTCGGAGTCCCAGCTCTGACCTTGGACCGCTTTTCCAAGGTTGGAGCTGGGATTCCGATCTTTCCTATGGTCATCTAGACAACATCTAGTGGCCATGGGATTGTGCCCTTAGCCTAGGCTACCACCACTCTCTGCCCTCCCCTTCACACAGGGTAGAGAAAGCTTGCAAAAGTACTTTGTTAGTCAGGAACTGTGTGGTGCAGGATAACCAAACTCGATGTGGATTGTAGGTGGGTAAATAGTGGACGAGATGCTCCAAAATCCATCGATTAAGGAAAGAAAAGGACAAAATGGGAAAAGAAGAAATTAAGATTCACAATTTACCTTTTAACTGAATTTAGTCTGCATGCTTACCACAGAAATAATGTAAGAATCTCCTCTCTTCTCTGAAACACAAAGGGTAAAATGTTACAAATAATGCAGATGGATTTTGTTTTATTTTCTTGCCTCCATTCTTAATTTAGTTGAATTCATTTCTAAATGTCGAGAAATGTATTTATGACCCTCTTAGTTGCCTGTGGATTAGCTGTTTGCAAAGAAGAAAAAGAAAACCCCCAAAAGACCAAAAACTAAATAGAATGTGAAAAATTGAATTCAGTGTTGAATGAATCAGTCTCATGGAGATCCTCCTTCCAACTCTATCTATGAAATCTATGAAATCTATGTTAATATAACTCATGTAGTGCAAAACACAAGTGTTCCAGCAAGACAAATGTGTTCAATGAGTTTGGGTCATATTCAATAAAATAACCCAGAGCTTTTAAAGTGAAGAAACCTCCTCTGAAGCTTATAAATGGACATTTCAAGGATTTTAGTTTCACAATTTACCTTTTAATTGAATTTAGTCTGCACGCTTACCACAGAAATAATGGTCTACAATGTCAGCACTTTCCTAATGCTCTAATAGGAAGTAAACTATCTATGACATTTCTGAATAAAAGTGAACACTTTTTATAGTGTTCTATTAAACCTGAAAAGATTGCATTTTTAAAAAAAAAATCTAGGCTTTGAATGTTGGAAGTTATTCCAGTGAAAATGTGAAGACTTTTTTTTTTTTAACAACAGGCACAGCGTACTTTTTATTGTGGATGTAACAAGGACCCCAAAACATATGGGGTCGGATCTATAGATGGAAGGGCTCCACTCAAGCAAGATGCTTCTGCCTGATTTTTGAAGACCACCCTCCCAACAGCTCCCCCCATTCAGCAGGGTCCCTGGACCCTCTGTGTAGCACTTTCAGGGGGCTGGGGAAAGGGAAGTCCAATTCTGCCAGCTCAGTTACACGCGCCTAAATCAGGATCCAACCCATATCCCGCAATCCCTAGTCCTACCTATGCTAGAGTCCCATGTGCATCCAGTTCCTCTTTCTCCACAATCCACATCAGCACTGCATTCCTGCTGCCTTGGCCTAAATGCTGGCCCCTAAATTTAAAAAGCAGCAACGCCAGCTGAGTGGGGTTGGCTGGATCAAGTTCAACAGAAGCTGGAAGTAAAACCTGGGAGGACAGAGACACGTAGGCCTCAGGAAAAGAGGAAAGGCATCACCAAAAAAGAGGACAGCAATTTGCATAAGCTAATTTATATAGATAGATGCAAATTTGGACATTATTACTGTCATTTAAATAGAAATACAGTACACCATAGTGGGGAAAACTATGACCAGGTAACCTGTGTGCCTGCCTGCTCAATCTGCTGCCTGAGTGCTCCCTGGAGATGGGCCACAGTCCAGATTGATCTTTATCTCTAAACCAGAACTGGACCGGTGAGCCCTTCATTTCATTTCATTTATTACATTTCTATACTGCCCAATAGCCAAAGCTCTCTGGGCAGTTTACAAAGATTAAAAACTTTAAAACACATTATAAAAACCATATACATAGAAACATATAAACATACAGCACACACAGAGAGAGACATATATCTAAAAACAATTGTAAACAATCAACAATCCTCCGAAAAGTTAAAAAAAAGGTGTACCTTAGCTCCTGGGGGGAAAGATGGAACTTTTCTACTGTACCACAATGAGGTGAACATTCTCCATCCCTCCTTCTCTCTCTCTCTCTCTCTCTCTCTCTCTCACACACACACACACACACACACAGTCAGGACACTAGACTTGTCCAGAGTGCAGATAATAAACTGATTCTGAGCTGAAATCACTGTTGCCATGGTGACGTGGAACAACTCCCTTTAACCTAATCAAGAAGGAAGCACGTACATACACTCGGTGGCTCCCGTACCTCTGCGGCAGTCCACAGCATTACTGACAATGTTCCTGGCAGCTTCGCAGGCTGTGCCTCCTGGAATCAAAATGGATTCCTGAGCCATGGCCTCAAGGCGATGCCAATTAAATACATAGCACACAATGCACGTCTCAGAGAACCAGAACACCTGGAGCTCCTCTTGAACACTACAGAGTTCACGAGGTGGTAACAGCTATCAACAGGGATGAGATACATTCAAGGGGACTAGACAAATTCATGGAGGATAAGGCTATCAATGGCTAGTAGTCATGGCGGCTATCCGCTGCCTCCAGGAACACCAGTTGCTGAGGGACAACAATGGTAGGGTGTTATTGTACTGATCATGTCCTGTTGTGGGCTCCATATAGACATGTGGTTGGCCACTGTGCGAACATAATTTTGGAAGAAATGGGCCTTTGGTGTGATCCAGCAAGGCTCTATCTATTTATCTATCTATCTATCTATCTATCTATCTATCATCATCTATTTATTTATTTTTACAAGATTTATATACCACTCTATATCTAATAAGATTCCTAATTGGTGAACAATAAAAAGAATCAAAATTCAGAATTAAAACATTTAAAATCAAATTATGCCAATAAGACCATAGCTGGCCAGGCAGGGAAGGCTTGTTTGGATAAAATTGTCTTCGGCAGGCACCGTCAACAGACCAATGTCAAGGCCTGCCTGGCATCAACATGCATGGAGCCAGTGTGGCGTAATGGTGAGAGTGTTGGACTGGGACTCGGGAGATCTGGGTTCTAGTCCCCGCTCAGCCATGAAACTCACTGGGTGACTTTGGGCCAGTCACTGCCTCTCAGCCTAACCTACCTCACAGGGTTGTTGTGAGGATAAAATGGAGAGGAGGAGGAGGAGGAGGATTATGTAAGCCGCCTTGAGTTCCTTGTAGGAAAAAAGGTGGGGTATAAATGAAATAAATAAAATAAATAAATAAATGGAGTTCCACAGAGAGGGAGTCAGTACACTAAAAGCTCTGCTCTGAATAGACTCCACATTTACGGAGGGTCCAAGCAGAACCACCAGGGGTCACTTCAGTGGCTAGGCAGGCTGGTAAGGGAGAAGGTGCTCTCTCAGATATCTTCATGTTCCTACCTCTTCAGCATGCATCATTTTCTCTTACAGATTGTGGTCAGGGTTTCCCAGATCCTGCTGCTTGAAATGATGAGCTTGAAAGGTTTTAACCAACTGCTCCACTTAGTATTCTTTGTGTCTGCCGTGCACGGTGCAAATAAACAGGATATCAAGGCAGGGTGTGCGTGGACACCGTGTGCCTTGTGGATCTCGAGTGTGCAGAATTAGTGCCTCCATGCCTCCCCCCCCCCAAATAAAAGGGCCATTCATTACAGAACAGCCCACAAATGTGTCAGGAACTATCCCAATCCATGATCCTCCATGGGTGTTTTATGACCGATTTATTTCAGCAGGATGTGGCATGCCCCCATGATCTCAGAAGCGTTGAAATGCAGGGTGGGGGCTGGGACTCTCCTACAGTGTACAATGGAAAGAAGCCTGTGCCAACAGGCAAAATAAGCTTCCAAAAATTAAAGAGATGCAGCAGCACCGTTGCACATTGACATCGAAAGTCATCCGCTTGCAGAGATAGATTCCTCTGGAAACACATCATGGGCTAATAGCAAGTGAAGTAGAATAAGGATAGCTCAGCAAGACTTTATGAATAGTGCCAAAGTACATAAAACTTTTCCTTTAAGGAACTCAGCACCAATATCAATTTGGTATATTTATAAGTCTACTTTAGCTGTCTATGTTGTCCAGAGATATATAACTTCAGAGTAATAATTCCACAGGTTTACTGCCCCTCCTCCACTGCTCTCCATCTTCCTAAAGAAAAAAATACATCCCTCCCTCTCCTCTCCTCTCCTTCCCTTCCCCACCCCATCCCTTTTCTTTTCCTCTTTGGCTGAAGGAATGTGTATTTTGGCACAATAAGGGGGGGGGAGGGTTAGAAATGAAATACATTTCATTACATACCCCCCAAAGAAGAAGAAGAAGAAGAAGAAGAAGCAGCAGCAGCAGCAGCAGCAGCAGCAGCAGCAGCAGCCCTAAGAAATGAATGCCATCAGTGGTAAAAAGAACCTTACTATAGAAAATGGAGGTTTGTTTTTCAGGGGAAAAAAACCACCTGCTTAGCACAAGCTATGATTTGTAATTTAAAACCTCAGCCATGAATTCAGCGGGCAAATGTGGGCAAATAACACAGCCCCAGTCTGCAGCAAGTTAGTCACACAAGTCCACTTGAAAACAATGGGATGAGGTGGCTGTAACTAACCGGCCCCATTGATTGCAGAGGAATGTAGGTATGACAAAGAGTGCCGTCCTATGGTCCCTGGGAGGGTGTCCATAGGATACTATGGATCTCCTCCTGCATGGGTGGAGAAGGGGGGTCCACGTACATAGTCCTCCCTGAACAGCAGCAGAGCTTTCTGCCACTGTGGGTGCCCTGCCACTGGAGGTGTCCAGGGTAATAAGCAGGGGAGGCTGGTGGTGCCAATTTCAGCAGGACCGTGCATCCACTCCGGATTTTACTCCAAACTTTTAAGGAGCTATCCATGGTGCCGAACCTATTTTGGGGATTGGGGTTCAGCACCATGGAGAGCTCCTTAAAAGTTTGGGGTAAAATCCGGAGTGGATACACTGCCCCCCTGACATCGGAGCCACCAGCCTGCTCTGGTAATGAGGACAAACGGGAGAGCATACCAAGGTGCGTCAGGGTCAGAGTGGGGGAAGCTTTGGATCCGCCAGATCCAAAACCTCCTCCTTCCTCACAGACACACACACACCCACCCCAGAATGAGAGAACTACACCAGCCCTGGAGCTGCCCTTGTTATTTTCCCTGCCATTGAAACCAAAGGGAGGGGAAATAAACAGAAGACAAAACTGGCACCAACAAAAGCATGCATGTGCGGAGGGAGGAACCCATGCCACCATCTTCTGCCCTGGCCAGTGGAAGCCTAGCAGGAAGTGGTGGTTCTTCTGCCAGATTCTCCCTCCCCTACTCCCACAGGACTGCTGTTTAGTATGTCTGACTTTAAAGCATGGTATGGATTAAAACAGAATTACAGAAGTACTTTGTAATTTTTCTCGTAGAACACTTGGCATGGTTTTCTTGAGTCATCCGGCTATGCAAATTAATTTGTTTCCCAAATATGCAAGAATCTCAAGCACTGGTGCTCTGTGGTCCCTCCAACTTGCTGCTAATTTTGCCCCATTGCGGGTTACACTGTTTCCCTTTCCCCCCCCCCCAAATTCAGGGTCTATTACTGGGCTATACTAAATACTGGACTATTTCCTTTGATCCTGGGGTGCTTCCAGATGAGGCTGTTATTCTACAACTGCCCTGCCTGATTCATGGAAGTTTTTCAGGGGTCCAAGTGTCTTCCACTTGAAACTCTCATGTATTTTCCCATGACTTCTTCCATCTTTTTTCTTGCCACAGAAACTCCATTTTGGTTTAACCACAGTTTAGCATGTCATCCCAAACCTGACACACTATGGTTAATCTTAACCATGGTTAGTTGAAAGAAGCCAGCTTCATAAAATATGGTTTGAAGATGGCTTGTCTCAACACACCACAGATACAAAATTGAATGTAAAAAAAATTATTTCCCTTGCTATATATTCATATATGTAAAAAGAGGGGTGGGAAGGGGAGATAATTGGGCAGAGTGGGGAGGATAATAAGGGGACATGATGTTCATTAGTTCATATATAAAATCAAAAATCTTTCAATAAAATATTAATAACAATAAATCAAATACAGTGCAATGTTATGACCCCTTAGAGGGCATCCTGGGAGCCATAGGAAATATTGGATCTCCCCCTCCCAAGTCAGAGAGAGAGCTCCAACTTTGAAGGAGGAAATCCAACCTCAGATGCCCCCCCTCCCTGACCCCATGGACCCTTCCACATCACTCACCTTCCCGATGTCAGAGCTCTGATATTTGGAGAGTTGAAAAGGAGATGAATCAGGGGTGTGGCGCTGGCAGACTGGAAGATCCTTGGATCTGCAGGATCCAAAGCCTTCCTGATCACTGAACTAAATAGTTGGAGGGGAAATGGACAGAAGGGAGGAGAACACCGCTCCTCCCTCACTTCTGCCCTGCGGGCAAGAGCCCAGCTGGGCTTTGGATATATGCTCCAACTTCAGAGCATTCTGATTCTACAGGTAGGATTGCCCTATTAAAAGACAACAGCAAATCATTCCCTACTATCTTGGGAAATGGTCCCCAAGAGTGATGCAAAACATAAAATAAATAAAAACACCAGAACATTGTTAAGATCTGTTTTAAATAAAATTCTACCCAAAGCAACCACATTTAATTAAAGTTCATTTTGTGAGCTTGGCATAATGTTTGTACATATCTCTAACAGCAAGCCTCTTCCTTATTCAAATTCACACCCCAATTAATGTGCGTGCTGGTAAAATTCTCTTCCATGACTTTGCATATAGCGGTTGAAGCGAAGAAGAAGAAGAAAAGGAGCAGGCTGGTAATAACCTCATTAAATTATTATATTGCACTTTACCACATTATGCAGATTTCCCTCTCAAATCGACCACAGATTTCTCTTAAACCCATCTGATACCTTACACTTATGTAAGCACTCATTTGCTTGCAGAGAAACTGGGAAGCTGGCTTTCTCCTTCACCCCTCCCAGTTTATTCTAGCACTTTTCATTATGTGCTAATTACTCTGACTGGTAATGATTGAAGGGAAAAACAAGGGTGGCAGCGATGGATCTTTGCATACTGGCTAGAGGAATTCATATATCACAGCCCTAGTATGCAGATGTGACTGTCTCCTGGTTTGTGTTTCCTCCGAGCCCTGAGGATTTTCATTTTTTAAGTTGTTGCTGCAATTTTTCATGCTGTCACTTCCAAACATGCATATTGACAAGAACGTCAAGAAGTTGCTTTCCATGCATCTATTTTCTCTCCCCCAGTTATTCACAGCTTTGCAAATAATGAGAAAGATGATTTATCCTTTAAGGTGTGTGTGAATTCACTGCCGAGAATGCATTTAAATTCATGTAATAGTGTAATTAGTAAAGGTTCTCTGTGAAGATGCTGCTTTTATGGTCCATTGTTGTTCAGCTAATGCTCGACCTTTGGTTCCGGATGTGGGCAACATGTGGGTGGCTCCATAGATCACTTTTTTTAATGCTGGTGATGCATTTTCAGAGCAACACAGTCATAAAAACTTTAATTAAAGGTTGTAAAAGATCGAGAAGTCTATTTGTTTAGCAGTTGCAGCTTTTAGATTGCCAGTACAAACACTTTCTTGCTGCAATCGTGTGACTTGGGCAGCAACATGCAAAAAAAAATATGTTCATTTTTTATCACTTACACTTCAAAAGTTGAAACTAACCAGAAAAGTTACATAAAGGCTGCCAAGTTGCTCATTCGCTGCCATCGAGACATTACTAGTGTTGCAAACCAAAGTAACACCATTTTGAATAGGTGAGTGTGTGGATGTTACCCTTTTTGGAGACCTTCTGATTATAATGCAGAAATGTTTTGTGTACGTTTCGAATGCAAGGCTGAAGAATACAAGGGGTAAGACCGAAAAAAATCCGTTAACCCAACCATACCCTGATGGTGAAAGGACAGGTCTATTCCAACGTCTGATCAAGTGCTAGCAAACCTCTTATCATACAGAATGGGCATGTTGCCAAACAGCACTAGCTCAGCAATCCTGAATTCCTATATAAGGGAAGCTGAGTGAGAAAGAACTTTGGGTTGCATTCTGCACAGCAACGTGTCTGAACAGTCCCTGTTCCTTGTCCTCCTAGAATGACCGTTGCACTGAGCAATGGATTTTGGTAACGATAACACCTGCAGAATATATGTCAGGTGTGTCAAACATCTTTCAGCCCAAAGGCCAAGTTCCATTTCAGAGACCCTCTCGGAGTCTGCATTCCAGCAGTGGGTGGGACTGAAGGCAAAGGGGTGGGGTGGGGGGCAAATAAGCATATTTTTAGCTTAAATAAGAATATTTTAGCTTAAAGCTCCTGCCAGTAACTGAGCCTTGGGAGAGGCATTTCAACCTTTTAGAATGTGGAAAATACTGCACCAAAGCTGGGAATCCACCAAACAATTGGTGGCTGGGGGGAAAGGGGTGAGGCCAGGGGAAGGGGCATGGCCTTCTGGGGAACCCCAGCAGGCCAGATTGTGGTCCCACAAGTGCCAGCTATGACCCCCAGGCCTGAGGCTCTTCATCCCTGGTGTATGTAGTGTGACTGAGAAATATGTACGCTATGAGTGAAATAGATCAATGTTTCTGGTGATCAATAAATGTGACACATTGTCTTATATACCCTCTTATAGAACTCTCACTCATTTTTCTTAAAATTGTGTAACACCAGCATAGCTCCACATCTATATAACACTGTGTGTTTAACACATAGTGAAAACACGATGGACATATCATCATCATCATTGACTCAAGAGTGGTTAACTTTGGCTGGGGTATTCCCTAATTGACAGTCACGATACTATATGCAGTCTTTCCATTTGCACAGAATCCCTTCTTCAGGGTGGATGTGGTGTAGTGTCTACAGTAGGGGAAGGCAATGTCTGGCCTGTGGGCCTAATCCCAATTAGGGATTAGGGTTGCCCAATGTGGCCTGGAGGGGTTGGGGCCCACAGAAGGTGCCTAACCCTCCACAGGCTGGATTGGGTAACATACAGGAGCCCTTGGTTAGGCTTGTTTGCATATTCCAAAAATGGAGAACCAGTGTGGTGTAGTGGTTAGAGTGTTGGACTGGGACTCGAGAGACCCGGGTTCTAGTCCCCACTCGTCCACGAAGCTCACTGGGTGACTTTGGGCCAGTCAATGACTCGCAGCCTCACCTACCTCGCAGGGTTGTTGTGAGAATAAAAAGGAGAGGGGGAGGAGGAGGATTATGTAAGCCGCTTTGGGTTCCTTACAGGAAAAAGGCAGAATATAAATATAATAAATAAATATAAATAAAAATATTCATAGTTTGCTACAAACCAGTCATGTTTTAGCAGCAAATAATTCCAAGACCCAGAACAGGGTTTCTAGGGATCTTTGATGGACATCGCCCTAACAAGTGGCAGCTTTAGAATCTAACCACTGTAGAAATGTTCCTATGAAGCTGCAGAAGGCTTTCAACTTCAGTGGCAGAGCTGGATATGCAAACCATCTGTTTGTATTACAAAGCAGGTAGCTCCAGAAGAATCCTGTTAATCACTTCTCAAAGCCCCTTAGTCTTCGTAGCCAGCCTTTCATGAATCATTTGATCAGGCAAAGTCATCTTCCAATATTCAGCCCAATGCAGCTGCTCATTATATCAAGCAGAATACCTTGAGAAAAGGTGTGGGGTGTGTGTGTGTGGAAGACACATAACAGGTTTAGATGGAACTTGAAATGATTAGTGTTCGTTTCCGTTCTTTGCTCTGCCCCCCTTTAGAGACGCACCAACAAACATACATGCAGTTAAAAATGTAGGAACTGTTAGAAATTTGGGTTCGTTTTCTACTCCTGGCTGTCTCTCTCTCTCTCTCTTTTCTTTCTCTTTACTTTTAAGTACAAAAATCAGTCCATTAAATCTTCATTTTCTTTGCCATGTTTTTACTTTCAGGTACACGGCAGGCATGAATATTTAAAGATATTCTAGCATTAATTTTAAGGGGTGTGAAGTACTCAAGATTTTCTTGGCTATCAATCTATGCCTAATATAAAGCATCGCATAAAGACGGAGGTACCTGAGTTATAAATATGCACTCAGAATAAGTATATGCTCAAGTAAGGCAGAGAAGCTCACTTCTTGAACTGAGGGCGGGAGGAATACCATGGAGGGCTCTTCTCTTCCCCCGAGGATCTCGCATTTCATGTGTATGTATTTCTTTTAGCTATTAGCATTCCTGCACCACAAAAGCCTTTTTCTCTTTTTCCTTTATTATAACAAAAATCCTCCTCTGTGGGATATGGTATGAGGACTGCACTAGCTTAACGCCAGTTATTTCTAGGACAGAGGCAGTGCAGGTGGAACAGGAAGGGCATAGCTGAAAAACAAAGTGATTTGACTAAGACCGCACAGCAAGTCATCAGCCTTTGGAGTTCGCCAGGAGTGCCATCACTGCTCACGCCCTGGCAGCCTGCGCTTAGGGGTCCATTTTAGCTCAGGCAATGCAAGCACAGTGGTTTGCTTTGCAGCAGTTGAAGTGATACCAGGTGCTTTTTAAATGGGACTGAAACACCAAGCTGTGATAGGTCACACACACACACACACACACACACACACACACACTCCCACTATGCAAAACGGGAGGTGTAGGACTATGACCCTGTAGGGCAGCCTACCTCAAACTGGTGCCCTCCAGATGTTTTGGGGCTACAACTCCCAGCATTCCTGACTCATGCTGGCTGAGGTTGATGGGAGATGATCCATCTGTTTTACTTTCAGGTACACAGCAGGCATGAATATTTAAAGATATTCCAGCATTAATTCTAAGGTTTATGAAGTAGTCAAGATTTTCTTGGCTATCAATCTATGCCTAATATAAAGGATCACACAAAGACTCAGGTCGCTGAGCTATACACATCTGGAAGGCACCATGTTGGGGAAGCCTGCCATGGGGTTCTGAGGTACTCAAGTTGCTTGTAGAATGGTTGAGAAAGCAACAACACGGAAGTAAAATAATTTTCGTTCAATGTATACTGACTAAGGGTGCAATTGGTCTGCTCCAATAGCAGGCAGAACTGTAACCTATCCTGTAAGTTAGTTAGTTAGAGTTTGTTGTCTCTCTTTCTCTCTCTGAACCGAGCACCTTCCTCTCTAACTTCCTTTTCCTGTTTTTGTTTTTTCCTGCTGAAGTCACGCTGTGTAATGCTTTTTGGAGCCTGTTGTTCCTGAGCAAAGGGTTCCAAAAGGCAGTTCTGCTGTGTTTAAGGCTGACTGGTTTTTCATTCCATTTATTACATTTCTCTGCCACCCAATAGCCAAAGCTCTCCAGGTGGTTTACAAAGATTAAAACCTTAAAAAGACATTATAAAAACCGTATACCGTACATACAAACATACAGTGGAGGCTGGTGGCTCCAATGCCAGTGCAGCGGTTGGTTTCTCCACAGTTTTAGTCTGAACTTTAAAGAAGCCATCCAACCACAGTGCTGAACCATGTCCCCAAAATAGGTTCAGTGCCATGGACAGCTCCTCAAAAGTTTAGACTCCAACCCAGAGTGGATAAACTGCCCCACTGACATTGGAGCCACCAGTCTCCACTGCAAACATATAAACATACAACACATAGAGAGAGACAATACAGGCAGTCCCCAGGTTACGAACGAGTTCCGTTCTTAAGAATGTCTTTAAGTCGAATTTGTATGTAAGTCGGAACAGCATAGCGTTCTATACGTTGAAATCGGCATTTACACAAATTGCATAAATTACACAAAATTATGTACTCTACGTAGGGGAACCCAGAAGTCCGTTCTTAAGTATGGGTTGTCTGTAAGTCAGACGTTCTTAACTCGGGGACTGCCTGTACTCCCTTTTTCTCAGCAATACTAGCAGGCTCTGCTAGCAATAACACCATGTTATTGTCTCTGCTTCATCTCCCTGCCCTCCAGGGCACAGAAATGCCCCCCTGTCCAGCTGACTATGACAGCTTCCCTAGTTCTCAGAGAAGCAAGCGGCAAGAGCTAGTCCTGAACTGGGGAGAGATACCCAAGCCTCATTTGAGAGCATTGGGTGCACCCATATAACCAATCCCATTCCCATAAGTAGTAATGCTCGTACAGCTGATCTGGTTACTCCCAATAGAACCGAAAATCAAGAATGCCCAATGTCTGTATGCTCAGGGTCCTTCAAGCCACGGTTTAGGGGCTAGATGTGCATTTTGCCACACTAACTGAGCTACATGTGGGTGGTCAATACCTATAATAAAACTAGTGCCCACTGAGGGCTTCACAGTTATGGAGCATGTACACAAACACTCAGGCAAAGCTGGGTTTATATTTGTAACACTGACATGTGTGCTCTCACTCTTTTCTTCCAACTTGAAAACGTTTTCGTTTCTTACGAGTGAAACTGTGGACTCTAGCCATACTTTGATTAAAATTGTACAGGGCTGTCAGGAACAGCAGCGGGTGGGGGGAATGGAATATGTGGCCATTCTGCCATGAGTCATTAATTTGTTCATCAGAAAATATTATCTTTCTCTCTCTCTCTCTCATACACACACACACACACACACACAGGCTTTCACCTAGGCAAATAGAATCTTAGGCTGCAATCCTATACCACCACCAGTGAAGCTTACTTTTGAGGAGGCGTGTACAGCATTGCTCTATTAAATCAATTACCCAAAGGGCAAAGAAGTCAACTTTGTTGCATGATACCTCCAGGCCTGTTACAATAGCTTGTCCATCTAGTGGTTGCTTTACTTCAGGTTTGGGTGTTGTTGTTTGTGTGTTTTTTAATGCAGAAAGGCTAATTTAAGTATTGAAAGGTGCATGGTTCTTCCTCACTTGAATGCCTTTCTTTGGCATTTTACAGATCACACCTTTCTTCCAAACCTCTGGGCAGGCTTCCCCCCCCCACACACACACACACTAAAACTATGTTACAGCATTTATATATTTCATGCTTTATGCACCACCACATACTTAACAGCTTCGAGCATTTTTAAAAGCTTATCTAAACCAAGCATTTCACCATTTTAACTTCTCTTTTGCTCTCTCTGTTTGTACAGCTGAAACTTCCACCAGTGAAATATTTAACTCTTTACCCTCTGTAGTGCAGTGCAATCCCACAGATGCCTATTCAGAATCAAAAGGTGATTTCAGATGGACCCTTTACCATGCAATAGCCATGCCTCATTCACAGAATTTAAGGGGAGGTGGGATCCAGACGCTGTCGCCACACAATTGAAATCCTCCCATGTTTTCTCGACTCTTCTTGCATCTTTTTTTCTTACTGCAGAAAACCCATTAAGGAGGCAAAGAGCAGAATAATAGCACAATCGTTTTGCAGATGTAGACAGGAAAATGTGCGTTTAAAGCGCATTTACTGTAAGGGAGTTGTCATCACTGGGGAAGGTGGACAGTGTCTCAGGGTTGCTTCTCCTTTCTCTGTTGCTCGTCTTATGTTTCCTGCTGGATGGCCATTTTTTGTGTCCTGCAATGCAAGTTGTTCCCTGTGCTCAACCCCCACACAGAAAATAGAACAGTGCCACCTGATCTTCAAAGCAGCCCCATGTGGCAATCATCATCATCATCATCATCATCATCATCATCATCATCATCATCCATGGAATATCAGCAGTTACCTTCTTCCACATCCTCTTTGCTAAGCTCAAGCACGTCAAGTACGTCTTTGAATATTTTACAGATTTCATTTGGATACATTTGCCAACAATGGTGGGAAACTTTGGGAGGTCCAGGGGCCATTCCCACTCCCCATGGTGCCAATCACATATGTACACACATGTGGTGCTGTGGGGAAATGGGTTTTTTAAAAAGGTGTTCAGAGTAGCTACAGAGTGCCCAAAGTGTCAAGATCAGCTCGTTTGGTCAAAAAGGCTGCTCTCAATGCCATTTTGTTTTTGTTTTTAAATATCATTTGGGGGGGGGCAGGGAGCGCATGGGCCACACATTGCCCACCCCTGACCTGGAAACACACCTAATTCTCAACTCACTGGACCATTCAGGTTGGATAGGTGTATATATTGTTTGTGTGGAGGTGGGAGTCAAAAGCATATTTCAGAAGGAGGCGGTATAGACTATGTGGCTCAGCATTTCGCCGCTGCAATTGAAAAGGTAGCTAAAATAGAGACGGGGCGGGGGTGGGGGTGGGGTGGGCAATTCAAAAGCTTCACTGTAGTTGCCGCTGCTGGAATCATTCCTCTCATTGTTGTCACACATTTCAACAAGAAGGATTTCAATGCTCCAAGTGTCGAGGCAAAGGGCGATGTTTCAATTAAAGCTTCTAAATCTTGTGTCTCCAGAAAAGTTCAATATTGCTGTTGCTAATCTCTCTTCCTTCAACATGCTCTGAAAAGCTTGATGGGTCTGACCTTCAATCTCTTTCTCTGCTTCCTCTACTTTATCTCTATTCTCCTCGTGATTCTGGAAATATTCGCTTTGGCAAAAGTTCATGTCCTCAATTTCCCCAGGAAATTTGCTATCTGCACCTTTACAGAGCTAAGTCTCTGCAATAGGAGCACTTTCCACGCCCACGCCCCCACCCTAATACCAATCTCCTTCACATGCATACCGAGTGTTACTGTTCCACTGCCAGGGTTGGCAGATGAACAAAATTTGTTTTAGCACGTAGGGAGAGCACTGCAAAATCCATCTAACAAATGTGGAGAAAGAGGTTAATAAGGAGACAACCCCAAAGCACTCGTAAACTGGGGATGTGCCTGGGCGTTCAGGAATGATGCTAGATTATTTCAGTATTGCCAGCTTAAGTGATCTAGGGCACAAAAGCAGCTATGCCATGATGTGTCACATACATGGTTGAAAAGAGGACATGACCATGAAACCCCAAGTGGTCACTAGAGGACCAGCAACTAAAAGGAATAAAATAAAATGTGCCGGATGGTCTATATAAACATTATCAGAGGGCCATGGAACAAACACAACAAAGCAACAGTAAAACATTCTTCCTTGATATCAGGACAGGACAAGTTGTTCGGCTCAAAATACCACTGTGCAAAGTCAATTTGAGCTAGTAGACCAAAGCTAACGGGTGCACATTTTGCACATAAATCTCATCTAGTCTCCAGACTTGTTTTTGATCTTGAGAGAGCTTCATTAAACACTCTAGAAGATGTTCTGGAAAGTGTCTTCCAAAAGGAAAACTCTGGGAAGAAAACCAGGTGTGCATATGACATCTGAAAACATACAATTTTGAATCCTGGCCAGGCAGGGAGAGCACAGCAGTTTAGGGGGAAAGCAGAGGAAGCTGTCTAACTGCACAGCTTAAAGGAAGAGCTGTTACTCAATGGTAGGGCACATACCATGTATGCAAAAGGTCCCAGGTTCAATCCCCTGAATCTACAGGTAAAGCTTGAAAGACCCCCGTTTGAAACCCTGGAGAATTGCTACCAAATCAGTGTAGATCAGTGGTGGGGAATGTGTGGCCCTCCAGATGTTGTTGGACTTTGTGGAGCTTTTGGGGGTTCCTGCATGCATGCAGGAACACACGAACACACGAACACACAAACACACACACACACACACGCCTCCTCATGTGTAAACCAAATGGGGGCTGGGAGGAAGCGAAAGGTGCATGGAACATGGGATGGGGCCTGGCGCCTGGAGGTCTGGAGGTGCCAGGCTGAAAGCGTTCATATGTAAATATAGTTCAAGCCATGACTCATGAGTTCCCTCCCCCCTGCCTGGCCAGGTGAAGTTCAAATTGATTGGCTGAAGCAAGAAGGCTACAGAAAAGGGGAGGGGGAAGAGCTATTTCCCCACGTGTAGCCTTTGTTCTTAGTCTTAGTCCTTTTGGTAGCGTGCCCGGCATGGCAGCGTGCCAGCGAGGGGCCCAAGCCTTTAGGGGGGCCCCCTCAGGAATCGACCCCAGGCAGCCCTGGTAAAAATTGGCTGGTTTGAGGGATCTAGAAAGGCAAGTCTTGTGGAGGGCTATTTATCTCGGACCTGTGGGTAGATAAAATAGTTCCCCCCGGGCGGCAAGGCTGTGCTGGATCTAACCCTTGAAGAGAACACCCTCAGGTAACAGGTGTGTGTCTGAGAGATCTTAAGGAATCATGTTTTATTGTTTTGTAGCTTTACTGTGTACCAAAGTGTCTGTCTCTCTATTTTGTATGCTTCTCTCATTTCCCTAATTTTGTTGTAAGATGCTACCAGAATAAACCTTGTCTTGGTTTCACCCCAAATGGGTTTTGTAGTGCTCTGTGAGTTCAGTATCTAAATCTAGGTTACAGAATTGAAGGCGGGTCCCTAAACAGAGATCCAAGTAGGATTGCAGACAGCTGAGGCTGGCAGTCTGGTATCTTGAGATCTCAGAGGGTCTTGGTTCCTTTGCCAGTAGGCAAGAGTGGGGTGGTGGCGGGTCAGCCAGCCCCCCCTTCCGGGCCACATGGTGGCAAGTGCTGGGTTTCCTTTGGAGTAGGAAAGGGTGGAGGTCTGGCGGGCCAGCCAGCCCCCCCTCTTCCTCCACAGACTTCAACTCCCATCAGCCCTAGCCAGCATAGCCAGTGGTGATGGCTGATGGGAGATGCAGTCCAACGACGTCTGGACTGGAGGGTCTCACGTTCCCCATCCCTGGTTGTAGTGTAGATAATACAACAGTGTGACAGGCAGCTTCTTCTGTTCCTAGCCTCAGAACAGTTTGCAGGATCAGAATGTACTAATAGAACCCACTGATAATGAAGAAGAGCACCTCTGAGCATGTGTTCAGTCTAGCACACCTTTGCAGCCCCATCTGTCAATACTACAAAACAACCATCACAGAAAGCGGAGAGGGGGAAGGGGGGATCAGTGGCAAAGATTTCCATGTCCAAAAGGTGTGGCACCCAGATGGATTTGAGTCTGGGCACACACCCACACCCACACCCACACACACACCTGCCCCTGCCGCCCACACGGCTCTTTACAGACACTGGGCACATTTTTATCTACTTTTTCTGAGTGTGTCATCAGTTTGCTTCTTTTGACATCCTGCTTTGTCAGGCTTGCTCCAGAGAATCATCCATATTTTGTTGGTGGTGTTGCATCCCAAATTTCAACAGCTGAAGAACACTGGCAACCCTGTGCCGCCTGGCACCTCTGTGTGTCAGCCCCAGATCTCAGTCCCAGAAAGGATGTCAGGTCCATTTGCTTCCCTTGCCAGCTCAGTCTTTTTGTCCTTTGTGTATGGCAGTGCCAGTAAAAAGCGTTTCAGCTGGGATAGGGGAAGAGGCCCTTTGGAAAACAAGAGTGAGCGCCACCAGCTGAGCTCACATTTAGTGCAGTGTTCTCCCTGGATTTTTCAAAACCCATTTCTAGCAATGGTTTTTTGCTTTGTCTCATTTTGGCTTTGCATGTGTGGTGATATTTTATCATGGTGGCATCCTCCCAAATCCATCCCCACATCCATGACATTAAACAAACAAACAAACAAACAAAGAACATAATACTGAATCGATGAAGTAAAAATGAAATGCTGCACTGAATTTGGATGGAGGCACAATTTGTCTTCACATATAAAGCCAATGCAATCCAAACAAAGCTTCCATTTGAAAATAAGTGACACAGCAAGTTTGGCCCAGTGGGTAAAGAGTTGGTCTTGGACTTGGGGTCAACCTGTTTAGCCAAAAAAAAAATATATACCCTCTGTAGGTAGACTTCCTTAATTAGTCCTCCACTGTCAGAATCAGTTCTCCTGTTACCAAATGTGCTACCAAACTTGGTAGAGCAATTATAGTTCAAACACAAGCATACAAAACAATGCAGTCCTTCAAAAACTTTCAGAGAGAATGCTATTTTGGGAGAAATTAGCAACATTCTCTTGGAGGCTGGCTCCAGACCGTAAGCTAGGCCACGAACATGCAGGGTCTGTTCAGTCTGTTGTAGGAAGAGTTTGTTAGGGTGAGAGGTTAAAGAGGTGGGGATTAAGGAAATCAGGGAAGCAGAAAAGAAATGATTAGGGTGAGCGTTAGAGAGAGGGGAGGAAAGAAGTGGGCTAAGGAAGACTTTTCCTGAGAAAAAAGCTTATGTTCAGGCTAGTCCTGAAACATAGTTATAGTAACAAGAAGGGGGAGGGAAAGGGGTCTATCCATACTCTGCAATTGCCCCGAATTTGGAGGGACAGTCCGGCAAACACTTAAGCCATCACGCTTCTTACTTTGTCGTGCAGAGTCCCGATTTGTTATGCAGAGCCCGAAATTCCCCTGCCTCCTCCCACAAGCTATTTAGCTTAGCTGCGATTTTGCCCATGGCCCCTTTAAGCAGGAAGGGAACAGACTGAGGGTGTGTGTGTGTGTGTGTGTGTGTGTGCTCTACCTGCTGCCTCTGACCAGACCCCCTGTGAGTAAGTGAGTGAGTAAGTGAGTAAGACCCATTGAAGACATTTGTCCTTACCCCTGAGTAACTGTGCGTAGGCTTGCACTGTTTGTTTTAACCTAATTCAAGTTAGTTAAATTCTGTAAGATTATTCCAGTTTAACTGTTTCTTTAAATCTAAATTGTGTGAATAGAATACAAAAAGTGCTTTAAACTGGGGCCTTTCCACAATAACAAACAACAACAACAAAGCTGTTCAGTCCTTCAAAGATACTCCTTGTGCTTAAAAACTAGAGCTGTAGAGGTGCTGGAGCAAAATGCTGAAGGGGCTCAAGACCCCAATGTGTCTTTTTGTATTTCCCCACCCACCCAAAAGTTCCCCGTCCTCCGCATCTCCTTCTTTTCTGCTCCTTCACCAACTGCCCTGAAAATCCGGGACCAATCCTGACAATTTTAAAACAAAAAGAAAGAGATTGCCCTGCAAGCACTGACCCCCCCCCTCATGAAAAACACCAGATATCAACAATTAAGGGTTTTAAGTAAGGTTGTTTAAAAAAATAGAAAAGCCACTAATAAAATAATATAAAATAATATATAATATAATAATGTAATAATTATAATATATAAGATTTTGTGTGTTTCCTCTAATAACTTTTGTACTTGACCATGCCCTTTGGTTGCCTGGCCATGCCCTTGGCCATGCCCTCATGTTGCCTGGCCACGCCCTCTTGATCACACCTTCATGCTGCTTAACCATACCTCTTACAAATTCACACGTGTGTCCCTGTTTTCATCAGTGAAATGTTGGAGGGTATGGTCTATCTGGAGCTTACAATGCATTCATACCAATTTCCAGCACTTTATTTATTTATTTGATTTGTATCCCACCTTTCTACCAAACAATGGCACTTAAGGCCGCTTACAAAAACAATTTAAAATAGATTAAAACAATACAACGCATTAAAATACAATAAAAACATAACAATTATTTTTTTATATATATAATTTTTTTATTAAATTTTAAAACAATACAAAGAAAATAACACACACACATAACTAATATTGTGCTCCCATCACCATGGGACCAAACAATCCAATAACTCTATAATTGTTCATTATTCCAAAAATACAACATATCTTGACAGGGTAAACTCCCTTTCCCCCTTTTAAACACATATTCCAAAAATAAACCCCAAATATCCTTAAAATTATTTTTCTTTAATTGACCCCTTTTGCATTTAATATTACAAGTCAACATATCATTCAAAGCCATATCCCATACTTCCTTATACCATTCAGTAATAGTGAAAACTTGCTGGATTTTCCATTTCCTTGCTATCATTAGTCTACCTGCCGTTAACAAATTTATGATTAATTCTTTAACATTTTGAGAACCGATCACCTTTTCCGTTATTGTTAGCAAAGCTAGTTTAGGGCATACCTCTAAATCAGCTCCAGCAATTTCTGATATTTCCTCAAAAATCATTTTCCAAAAATCCATTACATTTTTACAACTCCACCACATATGAGCATATGTACCCAATTCCTGACATCCTCGCCAACACATTGGAGAACATTTATTGTCTATTCTATTTAATCTCACTGGAGTCAAATACCATCTCCAAATTAGCTTATAAAAATTCTCTAATTCTTATAGACATATTTTTCAATATTCGCCTATCCCAAATCTTATTCCACTCATCCTTTGATATTTCCTCTTCAAACTCTGTATCCCAAACTATTTTAAGATTTTCTGCTTGCTCTACTGATTTCTGCAACATTTTATATAACATCTTTGTAAGACCCCTAGCTGATGCATTTCCTTCTACGAGTTCTCTAGACATAACCACCTGCTCAAATGCAGTGAAATCCCTTTCATGCTCATGTCTCCTCTTCCATTTCTTACCCCATTGTACTAATTGAATTAAATTTAACCAAGAAATTCTTCCTGCCCCAACCCTATCAATTATTTGCTGTCTTGTCTCCATTTTTTCCAGCCAATCCATTAAAGTTATCACCTTTTTCTCTCTAAAAATTCGTTCTAAATGTCTAACATTCTCGGGAAATCTTCCATAACCACCACTGGAGTAAGCGGGGATATACCTGGTAAAAATATTTCCTTATTTCTACCCCAAATTTCTAACATATTTTTTAAAAAGGGATTTTCTAATCTTTTTGTCATAATATGTCCTTGTTTTGTAAATAAGAATTTATCCACCCTATTACCCAATTCAAATGCTTCTATTTCCCACCACATAAAATCTTTTCTAACAATAATATCCATAATATATCTAAGTTGATTAGCTATATAATACCATTTTAAATTAGGGAGACCAAGTCCCCCTATTTTTTGAGCTTTATACCATCTATTCTTAGTAATCCTTGATTTTCCCCCCCCCATTACAATAGCTATTTAACATTACTTGCCACTCTTTAATTTCTTTCTCTGATATCTTATATGGTATCATTCTAAATAAAAAATTAAACTTCGGTAAAATCTTCATTTTAATCAAAGCTATCCTACCAAACCACGATAATCCCAATTTTTTATAATCCTCTATTTGATTTTTAACTTCATCTTTTAGTTTTTTAAAATTACATTCCCCTATTTTATCCATATCTTTTAATATATCAATACCTAAATATTTAATTATGTTTTTTATCTTTATATCCACTTTCCTTTGTTTAAATTCCCTTTCCTCCACTTTACTATAATTAAATGTCATTATCTCCGATTTATCCCAATTAATTTTTAACCCTGTTACTTCTCTAAATTCATCTAAATGTTTCTCTATCCAATCCCAATTTTCTATAGGCCTTTCTAATGTTAACAAGATATCATCTGCAAAAAGGTTTATCTTACATTTGGTCTCTATTCCTATCCCCAGTAATTTCTTCTCCTGTCTTATCGAATTCGCTAACAATTCCATAACTAACACAAATAATACTGGGGAAAGGGGACAACCCTGTCTAGTTCCCCGGCCTAGGCTAATAGTTTCTGTTATTCCATCATTTACAATTACCGACGTGACATTATGAGTATATAATTGGTTAGTAATACCTATAAATTTTTCTCCAAACCCCATAGTTTTTATTAACATCTTTAATGCAGGCCATTCCACACAATCAAAGGCTTTAAAAATATCCAATGCAAGAACCCCCGCTTTCAAATTATTTTTCTTTATTAAATAAATTATATTCAGAACCCTTCTTGTTAAATCTGCCATTTGTCTTCCTTGAATAAAACCACATTGATCTATCCCTATATACTTATTTAGAAAACTATTCATTCTTCTAGCTAAAATTGCTGTCAATAGTTTAGCATCTTGATTAATTAATGATATTGGTCTATAAGAACCTGGTTCTGCTAAATCCTTCCTTGGTTTCGGGATTAAAATAGTCAAGGACTGTTTCCATGACGGGGGGATCTCTCCCCCCTGTAAAATATCATTAAACAACCGTTTTAACTTTGGAACTAACATTTTTTTAAAGACTTTATAATATTCCGCCCCCAGACCATCCAGTCCTGGCGTTTTCCCCTGTTTTAATTTATTTATAGCACTTTCTATTTCAATTTCTGTGAATGGTTGCTCCATTTTCTCTCTATCTTCATCCTGGATTTTTATTTTTAAATTTTTCTCGATATATTTTCTACTCTCAGCTTCCGACCATTTTCCTGCATTATATAACTCCGTATAATATTCATGAAAAATTTTCAATTTATCCTTTACTAGATTATATTCTTTACCCCTCTTATCTTTAATCACCCCCACTAAGCTTTTTTCTTTTCTTTTTTTTGTGCTAATCTAGCCAACATTTTAGAATTTTTATTACTATTCTCAAAATACTCCATTTTTGTATAAATCAAATTCCTTTGTACCCTATCCAGTTCTTTATTCTCCAATTCTTTCCTTTTACCCTGTAATTCTGCAAAAATCTTTTTATCCCTCTTCTCTAAATACTTCTTTTCCAAATCCCTAATCTCCCCCTCTAGCTTTTGATAAAAAACTTCTTGTTGTTTCCTCAAATTTATTGCCTCTCTCAATCCTATTCCTCTCATTACACTCTTCATTGTATCCCATATTATCGCTTCAGTACATTCTTCTGTTTGATTAAATTCCCAAATTTCCCTCAATTCCTTCTCTATTTTTTCTGTTAAATGTTTAAAACGAAAAATATTACAATTCAATCTCCATCTTTTCGCTTCTCTATAATCCTTATATATCTTCAAATCCATGTTAACCAAAGCATGATCTGTAACTTTTATCACTCCTATCTCTGTGCCCAGGACCCTTGAAAACAGTGTCCTGGACACAAAAATAAAATCTATCCTCGAATAATTCTTATTTGCTGATGAGTAAAATGTATATCTTTCCTCATTCCCCTTGACCCCTCTCCAAACATCTAGCAACCCTTCCTTACTAATTAACTTATTCAAGATCGTTAGATTATTTCTCTGATCTTCTCTCGTCGGATTGGATTTGTCTTTTCTTCTATCCAATACCATGTTAAAGTCCCCAGCCATAATAACCCTTTGATTTTGAAAATTACCCATTTCTTTAAACACATGTTGATAAAATTCTCCTTGATTTTGATTGGGAGCATAAACATTAACAATAACATATTCTTCCCCTCCCAAGGTCCCATACATTATAATATATCTACCTGTATCATCCTTTTTCACCTTTAAAACATTAAAACCACAATTCTTTGAAATTATAATTGCTACTCCTCGTGATTTAGATGATCCACATGCTATCTCATATATTCTAGACCACCTCAATTTCAATTCATTGACTCCTTTCCTTGCCTGGTGCGTTTCTTGCAAGAATATAATATCTGCCTTATCCTTCTTAAGAAGTACTTCTATTCGCCTCCTCTTAGTAACTGAACCTAGCCCCTTAACATTTAAAGTTGAAATTCTTAACTTATAATCCATCTATTAACATCATTTTTTCTTTTTTGGTCCCCAAAAGTGAAAATAATACACAATAACATACCCCTTAACCCACCCCCACATTCATCTAAACTATCCCCCCTGCTAAGCCAGGGCAACTTGCCCCACCCTAAACCTACCCACCTATCCCAGGGGGGGGCGGAAAGGACCCATCACCAACCCGAACAGCAGCCCCTCATTCCCTCCCGGATAACTTCTTTATAAAACATTTTCTATTTCTTTTTTCTTCTCGTGTTGAAACGACCTCTTATACAATTCCTCCGCTGGCTCCTTCTTCTTCCAGTTGACCCATCAATTCTGGACCCTCCGCATCATCATGAAGCCCCAACTCTCCCAGCAGGCCCATGCCTTGATCACATGATGAGATCTTGTATCTCTTACTGTTCCACACAAAAGTAAGAAAGACTGGATAACCCCAATTGTATTGTAATCCCTTTCTGATCAAGACTGCTGTACACGGTTTAACACTTCGCCTCCACTTAATTGTTTGCTGACAAAGATCATTGTAGATTTGCAAAGTAGCCCCCTTAAAAGCTACTTGACCTTTCTTTCTGATCGCTTTCATGAAGACATCCTTCTTGTATAAATTTGCAAATTTCAGTACAACATCTCTGGATGTCATACCACGCCTTAATGCTCCCACTCTATGCACAATCTCAATGTCCATATCATCCCAAAGAATTGTTTCTCCAGAGACAGCTTCATTCATCCATTCCAAAATACTGCCTCTTAACTTATATCCAGTCTCCCCCATCTCCATAGGGAAGCCTCTGATCCGAATGTTGGAACGACGTTGCCTGTCTTGCATGTTGATCATCTGTATTTCCATCTCATTAAATTTCATTTCATACTTTTCAAAACTTTTTTCATCCTTCACCTGGAGTTTTTCCACCTTATCCACTCTAACTTGCAGCTCTTTAACTTGAACCCCCAAATGATCTATGGTCTCTCTCATGTGCTTCATATCATCTTGATGCAGTTTTTGAAATTTCTCAATTGCTTCTGTATGTTTCTGCTGGCCTGCTTCCATAGAGCTTTGAAACTGTAATAAAATTTTCTCCCAATCTGGTGCTGCCCCTTTAAGCTTAGCTGGAGATGTTGTCTTTGGCTTGGCACCAGCAGGGAATTTGCCAGCTGAATTCGCCATTTTTCCGCCCTTCCCCCTCGCTGTCTCGGAACTTTCACTACCTCGTAGCTTCTTATCAGGACCCAGTTGCTCAAATTGATAAGACAATTCAGTATCTTTCGTGTCAAGGATCCTAATTAGCCTTTTCAAACTGTTATCCGAGGGATGCGCCCGATCGCATTTCCAAAGAGGGGGTAGGGACTTTTTCACCCGTCTGGAGCTCATAAACAATCCAGGGCAAAGCACATCAAAGAAAAGCTATTCTTTTTATTTCTTTATTAGCTCTACATCTGCATACCTTCCAGAAAGCAAACAGCAAAGGAGTTTAAACTCACGATTTGTCTCTCCTGTGTATTTTGCAGATGTTTTCAAATCATTCCGGGAGCTCGGCAGAAAAGCTACTGCTCCATAGCCGGCGAAGGCTACAATTATTTTATGTATTTTGTTCATTTCATTGCAGAATATAAACAGCACCCAACCTACAGGCCAAAGGCCTTCTTGAATAAAGCGGTCTTTGCCTGCCATCCGAAAGACAGCAGAGAGGGAGCAAACTTAGCTTCCCTTAGAAGGTAGTTCCACAACCTGGGAGCAACCACCAAAAAGGCCCTCTCTCACATCGCCACCAAATGGGCCTTTGATGGTGGTGGTATCAAAAGAAGGGCCTCTCCAGAAGATCTTAAGGACCAGGCACACTTGTATGGGAGAAGGTAGCCTGGCCCCAGGCCATGTAGGACTTTATAAGTCATAACCAGCACTTTGAATTCTGCCCGGAAACAGACTTGTAGCTTGCCCTAGTTTCTATGGAAAAGACGCAGCACGGGGTCCCATCGCGCCGGTGCAGGGTCCTGTCGCAGCGGGCACGGGCTGCTCGAGTGGCGCGGAGAATCGCTCTGCGCCGCTGAGAATCGAGCGGCGAGGGGCCCCCGCCGTGGCGAGGCAAGGCGGGGCAGGGCCCCCCCGAGGTACATGTACATCCCTATGAAGCTCCTGTAACAAGGGGTCACGTGCTCCCCATAACCAGCCTCAGTCAACAGTCTGGCTGCAGCTTTCTGGACCAGCTGAAGTTTCTGAACGGATTTCAAAAGTACCCCATGTAGATCATGTTACAGTCGTAAAAACAGGATGTAACTAAACCATGCCTGAACAAATCTAGGCTGTCCAGCTGCTGGGGGAAATTCTAAGCCCTTCTGCTAAGGACTTATCCCTTCAGCCCAGCTCTAGAAAAAAATAAAAAGGAAAGTGCATTGGGTTAACTTGTTCAAAGCCCAGAAGACACAAAACTTAACAAAATGTGTGAAATATTCTAGGAATATTTCTAAGGGTAAGGGGTAGCTTAGAAACAATGCAGTCATGAACACAGGGAAGGGTTTAGTGAGAAATTCCCTTTTAAAACAGTGTAGCCAAATGCCCCAAATTTTATTTGAGGAAAAGGGGTAAGAAGCAACAACTACACACACAGAATTCCAAATAAAAATCAATAAAGTTAATCTAACTTAGCTAGTATATTTTATCTACTTGAGTAGAAACTTGGGTTTCAACGCATGTGCAAAATTCCTTGCAGAGAAGAGGATCTGAGAGAGGCCATTTTGATATTCTTGATTTAGGTGGTTCCAAGAGGACTGTGGGGGAAGTCTCACATTTTTGTGGGAATTTCAGTCCAGTGAAAGCAGACTCTTAGTGGAGATGGACTGTTCTCTTTTACTGCGGGGAAATACACTCCATTTCTAATGTCAGCAGGCTAGGCAGCCAATCAAAAAATTATTTAGAGTCTAGATCAACCTCACTAATCACTGCACTTACATTATAAAAGAGCTGACCAGCTCTAACTAGCTGCGGTATTGTAAAAAAAAAAAAAGAGAGAGATTAACTGGTTGGTTATTCAGAAACAAAGCCCAATATATATGTTTATTCAGGCTTCGTGGTAGGATTCCAAAATCCCAGAAACTATAGGTGGCACTGTTGAGCTACATCAGAATGTGTGTATGTGTGTGTGTGTGTGTGTGTGTGTGGAGAGAGAGAGAGAGAGAGAGAGAGAGATGAGAATCTTAGACTCCCCATTCAACAGCAAAACTTATTGGATGACCCTAGTCCAGTCTTTCCTACCTCACTGGGTTGTTGCAACAATAAAAGGACAAAGAAGCCATGTAAACTACACTGAGCTGTTTGGAGAAAGGGTGAGGTAGAAATGTTATACCATGATGATCAGAACTATTCAGAACCATGATTAGTAAGTAATTTACTGAGGATTGCATCCAAAATCAGAAAGCAATTGTGAAAAAATTATGTGGACACTTGCAAGCCTGACAAACTATTATATCCTCCATGCCTTACTAGACTATGAATGTGGACAGTAGACTTGGCCACGGTGTACATCCTAAATCTGTTTTTCATTTTAATAAGTACTATGCATATTTCCCAAAGTGCAATAGGAGTGGGAGTGGATACATCATGTCTACAAAATAAATTCAAAAGGTGTTTACATTAGTGAAAATTAATTATTAAGAACCTGAAGCAACACAGGTTATAAATAAGGTATGAGCACTGGGTATTTATTCGCACAATCTGAAGGAAGAGAATCTAGTGGGAGAAGAATATGACACATGCCATAACTTCAGCATATTTTTATTAGTACAATAAGTCTCTTCAACTGCATGATGCACTAAAATTATGCTTGAGGTACCACTGGGTATATAATGCAGTAAAACACATGAACACAAATTAGTAACGCAGCCTGCTTTTGCTGATTTCTGAGAGGTCCAGTAAATACAGCTGCATAGTCACACATCTTTTTCGAAGTGTGATAGGCAAAATATACCCCATAACAAAATTGTTGGAAATTGTGTGTTTTGCAAGCACTGACTGCTTGAGTAAAATAAGGCACACTGTAAAGACATAAACATAAGGCAAACTGTACAAAGGAGTACAGTACCTAATAATTTAGGATGCAGTCCTATGCTTGTTTAGACAGAAAAAAAAGTCCTACAAGAGAATGGTGGGAGTTATAAGATTTTTCTTCTGTCTAAACATGCATAGGATTGCACCCTTAAGAGGTTTATGGTTTAGGAATAGGTAGGCCACACGTACCCATTATTGTAAAAGTGAACACAGACTGATAAAACCCAAATGAGTGATGAAGGGTATAGCTGAAAAGAAACATGGGGGGAAATTATCATCAAAATAATTATTATTATTATTATTATTATTATTATTATTATTATTATTATTATTATTATTTCATTTCTATACCACCCAATAGCCAAAGCTCTCTGGGCAGTTCGCAACAATGCATTAAAAACAACAACCCACAAATACAATAAAAATAGCATAAAACTCCAATATACAACATTTAAAATAGAATTTAAAAGAATCTGAGCAGCTAAAAATAATTTCAATATAACTAGACTTACATAAATGCCCCCCCGTGCCATTAAATTCCATTGAATGCCTCAGAGAAGAGGGCAGTCTTAACCTAGCACCGAAAGGATAAGAGAGTTGGCACCAAATGGGCCTCAGTGGGGAGATCATTCCATAATCAGGGGGCCACCACTGAGAAGGCCCTCTCCCTTGTTGCCACCCTCTGAGCCTCCCTCAGAGGTGATACTCAGAGGAAGGCCTCAGATGTTGATCATAGTGTGAGAGCTGGACTGACCCGGGTTCAAAAGCTTACCTAGCCAGTGACCCTCAGTCCCAGTCACGCAGACGGAAGGAGGAGATAACAGCAGTTAATAAAGATTAAAGAGTTTATTTGTAAGACCCAATTACATGGGATTAAGGCAAGCAATGCATCTCTTGCTCACTACATCATTGCAGATACAAGTCCAAGACCCCAGTGGTAAGGCTGAGATGAAGTAGTGACTGACTTGAAGTAGAAGTCCAGAACAAGAGACAGAAGCCAGGAAGTCAAGTCAAGTCAAGTCAAGTGATGTGTGTCTTACCCCATCTTATATAGCAAGATTCCATTTATAGTATCTATAAATAGGATATTACTCACCTATTATATAACCTGTTTTTCACAACATGTTGATTCCAAACTTCTTGTCCCATGGCTGCTGACTCATAAACCTTGAGACTATGTCTGGTGACTGAAGACCTTGTGTACTTCACCTCAAGAGACATCCTCCATGTCAGGTGATAATCCTCGTTCTGCCCACTATGCAAAACCTAACATCCCCCTGCTCTTTGCATATTGTTGCAGAACGTGGTTATTTATCTAATACAACAGCAACAGCTTTGTTGACACTGATGCTGTTCTTTCATCTATGAACTTTGATTAAAAAAAACTTTGCAGGGATAACTTTACCAGCCAGAAATTTGAACCACCATCAAATCACTTCTGATGTATCCCTTTGCATGACACAGTTTTATTTGCAGACCTAAAACTGTTCTTTGTGTATTGCTATCTGCCTGCAGCATAGCAATCCTGGCTTTGGTTTCCTGAAAAAACTGTAATAGGTTTTTCACATCAATCCCAGCATCATTTAAACATTTTTAACAATTTAAACTATTTAAACAAATGCAATAACTATTCAAGCTCTACAATAGTATAATAGTACAATACATAATACAATGCATTCAGTTCAGCTTCAGTTGAACTCTAACCTTTAGATTATTGTTTCTACAAAATCAATCAAACAAAGTATGGTTATAAAAATAACAAACCTCAGGTGTATTCTTGTTGTTCTTACTATCACAACCACAACTGGTATTTTCTGTGAATCTGTAAGCCACCTGTGCTCTGAGCTTGTAACATAGTCTGAAGTGTGATGTTCCCTTCAGATAACACACAACTCCTTTTTAGAGCTCTCCAAGCATGTCCTGTTGGTCTAACAGCTTGCCCATTACACTGACAGCAATATCTGGCCTTGTTGCTTGCATACTGAAGCTCAACAGCCCAATGCTTCTGTGTAGCATTCTAACTGCTTTTTCATCAGCATGTGCTTGAAAATCCTCAGTTATTTGGAGTCTCTCACTGAGTTAACAATCTCCAAAAATCTCAATCACATCCATGATATTTCTCTGTTTGTTGCAGTAACATACTGCCCTCTTGGTTCCCCCTCAACTTCTATTTACAAATAAACAGTTGATCCTCCACCAAGCAGTTTCAATTCAAAAATGAAATTCCAAACCCTGGATCAATTATATCATATTGCTTTTATCTGGCCAGAAAAAACAATAGATCATCCAACTAACAAAGTACATACAGTCTATGTCCCTGTTCCTCCTGTTTAACAAACAGGATCTGCCTCTCTGTGCAAATCTCAATTCAGCAATGTTTGAGTTCAAAACAGAATTCCAGCCTCCAGCTGATTCTAGCTTTTCTACAGAAAATCTCAGACAGTTTTCCAAAGACTTCCTCTCATTTAAAATGCTTATGTTCCAATATTTCCAACTGTGAAATATTCATACATCTCTCCACATTCTTAAACATCAGTCTAACTGTTTCCAAAGCAAATTGTTGTTGCAATCATCTCATGATTATCCAGCTCTTTTTAACTTGAGCAAAATCACAAGCAACCAATCTTGCTATTTTACACACATAACCTTTTTCCAATCTGGTTAGTTTTCACCTAAAAAATCTATCTGGTAACAATGAGTTCCATGGACTGCTGTTTCTTTCACCCAGCTTCCATGTTTTGTTCTTTATCCAAAGAATTCAACTCAGCTTGCATAGCCTGAAGCTATGGTTCAGCTTCCTTAACAGACAATTTTTCCCTCTTTGAAATTTTGAGTTTTAAATGGCTTTTCCTGCAAATTCATCCTGATATCTCACAGGTTGTTTGACTCACCTGATCCTTACCTCATCAGTTATCAGGTTCTTGTTCCAATGAACTTGCACCAATGATGATCAATCATTTGTTTACCTTCATACTCTGAACCAAATGTGTATCAGAGTTTGTCAAATTTACCTGACTGTCTTTCAGCAAATGCTTTTCTATTCTGACTCTGAGCTTGATGCTTCCCTGCATTAACAGAATTAATTTTGAAAAATGATCTCACCTTTTTTATTCAGCATTATACTCAACACTTCTAGATAATCTCACTATCCAAGTGTTATTTATGATAAACACAATATTCTCATTTTCTAGAAAAATCTCACGTGTGCTCCCTTACAGATTTCTTCTAATTTTGAGGTGTATGTACCTACATATCAGATCCAAGATCCTGAAATGTTTCTCCAGAAGATTCTCCTATACACAACTTTTCATAAGGTGTACAGTTCAACACAGAACTAAAACTTCTATCCTGTACATAATCAAAACATTTAAGAGCTTCTACCCAAATCTCATTAACCAAATTAGCATCACCTCTTCTGAGTGTTTGTTTACTCTTCCACACAATCCATGTGTTCAATATCACATCCTGTTAGAAATGCATCAAACATATGCACTGAATTGAACTTCCCCCATATCTCAAAAGAAATAGGTAACATGGGTAATATGCTTGTTTCCCACCCAAGCACAAAACACCTTGACTCTGTTCAAAACTTCAGCTTTCTATCTAACATGTACAAAACCTTGTACCTCATGTATTGATCAATTAACATCATGAAATAACATGCCTCTCCTCTAAAAACCATCAGAGTTCCACAAGATCACCAAGAACAAATTTAAATGATATGAACTGGTTTTTCAGCTTGCCTTCCAGTTTACCTGTTGAAGCTAGCACCCCTTGTTTATGTGCACAAAATACCTTTCATGTGAAAATTACAATTTTCCCAAATGCTTTCCCCAACACACTGCTTGCATTTTCTTTCACAGGCTTGTGAATCTAAATGACCAAACATCATGTGATATGCATGCATGTACATGTCATACATATAAGCATTTAACCTTTTTATAGTTGCAACAGTACAACTCTCCATTTCTTTATTACATCATTACAGTATGATAAAAGAAATAATCCATCTCTTAGCTTTGCCATATAAACATACCTACTAATTATTTCACATTTTGCTACATAGAAATCACAATACACTCAAGTCAGCATTCATATGCATTCAGTACATTTCCTGACATTTCCAGAGCATATATTACACTTTCTTGAGTCCAAGTGATTCAAACTTTCAAGAAATACAGTTCCAAAAACATGACTGTTAAACTCCTGACCATTTGCATAATCCTCTTTCTGCTTATTTATGTCCAACACAGAAAGTTTGGTTTAAACAGTCCACTGCTTTCTGTTCACAACAAAATAATGTCCATTTTGTTATGTCCTGGGTTAAAACAATGTTTTTCCCATCAGCAGCACCCCTGCTGATTTCAAGCCCCTTTCTTCTGTGATCCCACATGAAGAAAATGAAGAAAATGAAGAACAGCTTCCTATTTGAAGCACAGCTTTCTCTTTTCAAAACTGCCGCACTGTTCTTGCCTGCTGTTGTAAAACCATGCCTCCGCTGGTTTGATACAGCCTTCCATGTAGTATCAAGTTTCCCAAGATACGTTCCAGTCACACGTGACTTTGCTGCGACATGACGCTCCAGACGCTTTACCCACGTCAGACGTTATCCACGTCGTTTGTAATCCAAGCCACTTGTTGACACTATGCAAAAGATAGCTGATCCGCTGCTGAGCGAAGAAGCAAACTGTAAAAGAAATATGATCCTCCTGCTGTAGTCTCGATGAGTAGACACAGAGCCTCCTGGAGATATTTCCTTGCCCGATACAGCTCCTTGACAATCACTCCAGCAAGCTGTGGAAAATGAAATCCTTCTGTCCAGCGTCATTCACTTTTCAGTAGCCTCGGATCTGCCAAGCCTGGCACCTCTGTTCCAGCTGCTTCCAAAACGAAAAATCCTTCGTCTCTCTGTCCTGCATTCTTCAGTTGTGCTGCATTCTTCCATCCCTGGCACAAAGCCCTGCCAGCCGAAATATTACAAGCCACATTGCCTTTCCCGGTTTGTTGACATTCCAAACCGTTCTTACAAAAGTAAACAATCTTAACTCCATAACTGCTGTTTTTCCTGCGTCCAGGGGCTTATCTGCCCCATCTGAGATAACAATCAGGGTTATCTCTGGGTGATCTGGGCCCATAACCTGATGTGAGAGCTGGACTGACCCGGGTTCAAAAGCTTACCTAGCCAGTGACTCTCAGTCCCAGTCACGCTGACGGAAGGAGGAGATAACAGCAGTTAATAAAGATTAAAGAGTTCATTTGTAATACCCAATTACATGGGATTAAGGCAAGCAATGCATCTCTTACTCACTACATCATTGCAGATACAAGTCCAAGACCCCAGTGCTAAGGCTGAGATGAAGTAGTGACTGACTTGAAGTAGAAGTCCAGAACAAGAGACAGAAGCCAGGAAGTCAAGTCAAGTCAAGTGAAGTGATGTGTGTCTTACCCCATCTTATATAGCAAGACCCCATTTATAGTATCTATAAATAGGATATTACTCACCTATTATATAACCTGTTTTTCAGAACTTGTTTACTGACTCCAAACCTGTCACATGGTTGCTGACTCATAAACCTTGAGACTATGTCTGGTGACTGAAGACCTTGTGTATTTCACCTCAAGAGACATCCTCCAGGTCAGGTGATAATCCTCGTTCTGCCCACTATGCAAAACCTAATACATAGTTGTCTGGGTAGATTCAGGTTGGAAGAGGCGCTCCATCAGGTATTGTGGCCCCAAGCCATGTAAGCATATGCTTGCAAAAATGTGAAATTATGTTATTTTAATTCACACTTTTAGCAACATTTCCAGTTATGTATGCTGTTGGCTTTTAGGGTTTTTTGGAGGGGGAAGTATATTTTATCAGGGGTAGGCAATTTGTGGCCCTCCAGATAGTCAATGGATAGTGAGGGATGATGGGAGTTGTAGGCCAAAACATCTGGAGGACCACAAGTTGCCCACCCCTGCTATAATGCTGTATTGTATTGTATTGGTGATAGTGAAACCTTCCGACATGCTGCTTTGCGGAACTGGTGGGAGCGCTTGGAATGTCCAGTTGCTCAGGGAGGGAAAGCACCAGGGATGGGGACTCGGACTCCAGGACTCGACTCGTGAGTCGGACTGAGTCCCCTCTCTGACTCGAGTCCCACTCGAGTCCCAATATTTTTAATGGGACTCGAGACTCGACTCGGGGCTCGAGACCAAGGACTCTTCAACATCCCTGGGCTGTGCCAGAAGGAGTGGAGAGAAGTGCGATCGCCAGCAAAGATTTTATTTTTTAAAATCATTTTGCAGATATATGCAGATGATGCCATAGTTTTATCATTGACTCAGCTGGGTCTAAAACGTCTTATATTGGCTTTTGCAACATACTGTGATACCAATGCGTTGTCCATTCACTTTGTAAAATCAAAAATAATGGTCTTCTCCAAGGTGTGAAGGAGTTTCCGATGGACTTTAAGGAGTAATGTGCTAGAACAAGTAAGGGAATACAGATATTTGGGGATAAACTTCCAGTATAACTCCAACTGGAATGCCCACCGCAGCTATGCACTTAACTCAGCCAATCGCAGTATGTTAGCAGTCGTTCGCTTTTTCTATATACATGGTGGACATCATGTCCCCTCTGCCATTCATGTTTTTAAAGCCAAACCTATGGCCCAATTACTCTATGGCATCCCCATTTGGATTAGTGCAGTTAACTCCGGGATGGAAAAAGTCCAAGCAAATTTCTTACGACGCATACTGGGCATCCCAAATTGTGTTGGATATGCAGCTATGTACCTGGAAACTGGAGTGGGCCGGGTGGAAACGAGAGCCTGGGTACAGACTATCAAATTTTGGCTGCGCCTTTATTTTTCATCTGAGCACCCCAGTTATGTACAATTTATGCTAATGGATTCTTATATTAGCAAATGGTCTCTTTTGGTTCAACGTAAAATTAACTCAATTGGTATTCCCCTCGACTCCTTATTTATGCTCAGCCATCAGCAAGCCTTCAGATTGGTGTCCCAGAGGCTGCACGACATTGAGAGACAGGAGCTATTTTCACTAGCAAATAGGACCTACTCACCTACTGCAAACGGTGTGCTGCCAATATATGGAACTCCTGCTTCTTATTTGTCATCTTTCAGTACTCGGCAGGCTCATAGAGCATTTATGTTAGCCAGATTTAACATCCTGCCCTCAGCATTACTTCAGGGAAGATTTTGGGGTATCCCTTACCAGCAGAGACTTTGTCCGTGCTTGGTCGGGGACCCTGAATCCTTGACCCACGTTCTACTCTACTTACTGTAGATTCTATGCAGAGCTCAGGGACGATCTAATTCTTCCCCTTTTGAGGACGTTTCAAGGCTTTCCGGATAGGTGGCTGCTTTCCTATTGTTTGTGTGACCAGAAACCAATTGTTACCACCCAAGTTGCTAAATTCCTTTTAGCTGCCATGCAAAGGAGGGCCTTTCTATTGGGTAATAATTGAGAACTGTTCCATCTCTATTTTTCTGTATGCTTTGCAAATGTTGTGGCTGGTTTTTATTTTTATTTGGGTCATAATAATTGAGAGCTGTTACTTCTCTGTTTTTCTGTATGCTTTGCAAATGTTGTGGCTGGTTTTTATTTTATTTGGGTCATATGACCGTAATAAATCGAAATCGAATCTAAAATCATTTTCCTAAAATGCAACCTTTCAGACATTTTGGGTTTGGCTGCCTCTGCCTGCCTGTTTTGGGGTTCCCTGCCTCCTCTGCCTACCCGGTTATTTTGGTTTTGTCTGCCTCATCTGTTCTTGTCAAAATCAGTGGCAGAGTTTTGAAATAAAAAGGCACACTTGTGCCTAGAAATTATTTAAGCCACACATCTGAAGTAGCCTTATTTTGTTGGGAAAACCCCCCATTGGTTTTAATAGGGACTCGTGGAGTCAGCTTTGGGAGTGACTCGTGACTCGTGAGTCACCATTTTGGACCAAGGACTTGGACTCAGACTCGAGACTCGGGTCCAAAGACTCGTGACTCGACTTGTGACTCGAGACCAGGGACTCTTCAACATCCTTGGAAAGCACTTTTCAGCCCAGTTTCTATGAATGATGGGGAAATTGTCAATATGACTGGGATAAGTACTTCAAAGAGGGCATGGATGTGGATCAGAAAGAGGTTCTGGGAAGAAGGGAAGCTAAGAGATGAGAAGCCCAGAGGCAAGGATGGGGAGGGTGCTGAATAGGAAATGGAGAGCAACAAAAACCTGAAAGAAAGGTGGAGAACGAGGCTTGTGGGAAACAGCAAAGGATACAGGGAACTGAAGCAAATGAGGCTGATGAAGAAAGGGCTACTGAGAGAAGAAAGAAAATTGACATCAGTTAACATGAAGAAGGGCTGTATGCTACAAAAGAAGGCAGCAGTGCTAGGGAGGCTGTCGAAGAGACACTAGCCATATTCAGACGTTCAGGAACTGGGTAGAATAAATGCATGAGGTGGGGAGCATGCTAGCCGCCCCCCCCTCTGTCATCATTCCTCTCACCCACTAGCCATGGAGGGCAACGTCCTGAAGGGAAGAGCCTCCTGTATCCATGTGATTTTGAATGCTGATTCCCAACATTCTAATTCATTTTTATTTAATTTGAAAGTTAAATGCCTAACAGCTGAGCCGAATTTTCTCAGGAAATGATTTTCTGAGAAAATCTTCAAGAATTGCCTTTTTTTGAGGTCGTTCTAGAGAATTAAGACTATTCTATAAAATAGCCACCTCCAATTTCACCACCCACAAACAGGAGGGAAGTTTTGGGCAGGCTGTTCTTGCTCTCTTTATACACGTTTGCCTTAATTTGGCAATAAAACTTTTGATTTAATTTTTTAGAGGAATTTTCTATACCTTTAAAAGTATGCCCCCTGTTTTAAAGATGAAAATTGCATGTTTGACTTATTCAAAACTCTTCAGATTTGTGAGGTGAAATGAAAAATAGCAACAGTTGAAAACGTCATGTGTTCTGTAGATCATTGTGCTTTGCGATCTTTTCGGACGTCCATCTATCGTGTTTTCAGGCTGAAGCAGGAGATACTGGGTTTGGGGAGGGAGATAAAAAGAAAGAAATGAAAACAAAGCCATGATCAATAAATCACCAGTGGTGGTAATCAGGGCCAGCCCACCCATGGAGCAGGGTCAGGCATCTGCATCAGGCGGTGGAGCAGAAGAAGTGGTGAACTGCACCACTCTGGCCCAGTGGCAGTGGCCCACTGCCCCTGCCACAGCCTCCAGCAGGTGCTCTGGAGAGCCCTGCCAGCCGCTCTCCCACCATGGCATTTGCCACAGTGAGAGAGCAGCAAATGGGGCTCTCTAGCGCACCCGTTTGCCCTCTCCTAGCCTTGTCACATGTGGGTGGAAGATTCAGTTGTGGAGCTCTCACAAGAGTTCAGCTAGGTCTCGCAAACCCACACGATCTCCCACGAGAGCCCTGGGAAGTCTCACAAGATCCACATCAACTCCTGCAAGAGGCCCCATGAGGTCTTGTGCGAACTCCCATGAGAGCCCCTGCAAGGTCTCACAAGAGTCCCACGGCTGCTGCTTCCAGCCACATGGCTCTCCATAGAGCTGATGTGGTGGCAAAGGTAAGGGGGTACAGGGAGGGAGTAGAGAGGTTGTGGGGGCACGATGCAGTGGTGCACCTTCCCTCTCACCTCAGGCAATGAGAGACCTAGCTAGCACCAGGCCTGGCAGTAATGTACCACTATCATTAGCTTGCATAGTGGAGAGGGCAGACACTCCCCTTCTGCCATGCATATAGAATATGTGAGCTGGAGCCTTTATGTTAATGGCCAATTGTGTGGAGGCCTCATTCATATATCTCCACCCCCGCACCCATTTTCATAGAAAAGAAATGGAACAGCGGCACCTCTACACCAGCTTTCCCCAGACTGGTGCCCTCCAGATGTGTTGGCCATACTGGCTGGCAGGTGTTGTCCCCCACCACATCTGGAGGCCACCAGGTTGGAAGAAGCTGCTCCATCCATCATCAGAAATCAGGACAAATGGCCTTGTCAGGCTTTGGCAAGATACCTCTCTTTCAAACGGCATGGTCCTGTGTTTGCTGTCTACAAAGTCCCCTCTCCTCCATGCATATCCTTCCTAATGGAAGGCAAGGGAATTTAGCACTTCACAAAGGCTAGAGATAAATATTTATCAGTCACTAAAGGGGAGAAAGATCCAGCTCCTTTTTTTTTCTTTTCTTTAATATATATTTAAAAGTCCCCCTTGAGGGAAGAAATAATTTTGCAACAGTTCAGATGGATGGTAGTGTGCAGCAAAATAGAAGAAACCTATCAACATAACCTCTGTATGTGTTATTCATGGAATCAGATCAGCAGTAATTGCAGGGGGCTTCAAACAGAATGAGCAAAAAAAGCCAGATCATAGTCAATGGCTAGATTTTCTTCTCAGCATGTAGTAAGTGATGCTAAAGTACAGTGGCCCTAGGAACCCTGAGGGTCCTTGAAAAGTTATCAGGGGTTCCTGAATGAAAATATAGATAATGGAGGGGAACAGCCTCGAAAATAGCCTCCATTACTGATCATCTCTTGCAATGCACAGGGGAGTGTTGGTAGGATGGCCACTGATGAATTGCCAAAAAAGAGAAAATGCATCACCCCAAAAAGAGGACCATGATTTACATAACATTTGCATATGCTAATTTTAGAGAGAGATGCAAATTTAGAAATGTTTATTATAATTTAAATAGAAATACAGTACATCTCACCATCGTGTGGAAGTCTGTGTGCAGAGTTGTCCCCAGTCTGCTGTCCAGGTGCTGTTGATGGGCCACATCAGGGCCCAGCTCTTCCTTCAGATGGTTCTTTACCTTTGAAATGGACTTGGACTGGACATCCCTTCGAACAGAGGATGCTTTCAAAATAGAGGACTATCCGCTGTAAAAGAAGACACATGGCCACCCTGTTGGGCACATTCTAGGATATCCTTTTCCAACCTGGTGCCCTCCAGATGTGTTGGATTACAACTCCCATAATCATCCAGCCAACTATGCTGGATATTATGAAAGTTGTAGTCCAAAACATCTGGAGGGTGCCAAGTTGGGGAAAGCTGTTCTAGGGTGTGCGTTCAGTTCACATGGAACAACAGCTAAGCCCAATAGGGCTGGTTGTTATTGCCCTGCACCAGTTGAGAATGCACCCTCAAAGACATTGCAGAATCCTTTCAAATGCACAAAGATTCCACAGTTGGTGTGCAGGGCCGTCCTCATCAGACAAATCAATGTGGAAAGGGCCTCCCTGAAGGTACAAAGCTTGAGAACCAATGCCGTAGTACTGATTACAAGTAGAAATTGTGTTCCAACTAATAGAAAACAAAGTGCTGCTGCTGTTTGCAAGCCTCTATAGGAGAATGCATGGCTTTGGAGAGTGAGTTTCTAAAACATTAATGAAAGAGCATAAGGAGACCATGGACATGAAAAGGAAACATACCAGGCAAACCTGCTCCATCAGATAAGGGCTCTGCTACCAATATCTCCTCAGCATGCGCAGGGAATGTTATGAACTCCTTACTCAGGCCACAAATATCACTTCCTCCCATTGGTCATGATGATAGATCTATTTAAAAAAACAAGTCACGCCAAACATGTGGGGAATGTGTCAAGAGAAGCTGGCTTTTTCTACTCACCGAGGTCAGCCTCTGCTGAGAAACAGCCCAGGCTCACAGCTTGCATATGACAAACACAGTCTGTTACAGCAGCGTTTCACAGGTACGAGTGCTTCACAACCATCTGGGGTGTCATTTGATAGCAAGCCACGGTCACGCCGCAAACAAGATGATGTGAGAGCCAACAGGATCAAACCTGAGACCCCTGTCACTGAAAACATGAATCATTAGCCATTGGAGCTGAAGCAGAAACTCTGAAGGGATCCGAGGACATAGCTACATTGTCATGCTCCTCAGCTTTCCGTACAATTGAATCCTGCTGCTAATTTGTACGCTGTCTTCATTTGTTGTCTATTTTAATTGCTATTATTGTCATTTATATGTCAGCCACCTTGTGAGTCAGTATGATTAAGCAGCAGAATATAAATATTTTAAACAAATTGGTTCTGCAACAAAATGGTGCAGTGGAAAGTGCTCCTGTTCAGGATTCCAGCCAATCAGCCATGCCTTATTCCAAGATACTCCATTCCATCCTCCCCTCCCTCCCCTCTGGTTTTCCATTCTCTCCCCCCCACACACACACACACAGTCATATACAAAAAAGGAAGACAAGAAATAAAAGACAAGTACTCCAGCTCAACATCTAGTTAAAGTAAAAGAACTTTGAAATAAAAAATGCTTTCACTAGCTGGCTTGTAGGAGGGTGTCACTGTCAAGTGAATTTGCCTGGGCAAGTTGTTCTACAGCTGGGATGCCACCACCAAAGAGGTTCCAGATCTTATTGCCACCTGCCATATTTCAGGCAGGCATTCATAAGGGAGCCTCTTGATTACATGCCCAGGGGATGGTAGTTATTCTGAATGAATTAAGACAGGCAACTAAGGTGTGACCTTGTGTTTGTGGCATAAGCTTATTTACCTGCACAAGACAGCAGCTTAGAATCTAGTTTGAAGAAGGTTAACCTTAGAATCTAGTTCTAATTTTGATTTTAAAACAACAGCAACAACAATAATGCCCTTGTCCCAGTTCTCCTTGCATTTACACAAGTGTCAGCACAATTTGAATCAGGAGCCAAGGTCAAGGCAACGCAAGACAACACAAACCAATGTCCAAACTGTAAAGGCATGTTCTTCTTTATTTACATGAAAAAGTGATAGGCCAGTGAATAAGAGGAAGGATAACCCTAGAGTGGAAAGCCATGATATAAGATTGAAAAGGTGTGGCTATGCCAGTAGCACAAATAACACTTGTAGGGGATCTACAGAGACACAGCCATTGGTCCATCAGCTGCTGTTTGTGTGCTGCTCTGTCTCTGCCAATTTGAACATAATTATTCAGACCAAATGGACCAAATGTGAAGGATCAGACCAAAAGACCTATCTAGTCCAGCACTCTGTTGACACATTGGCCAACCAAATGCCCATGAGGAGTCCACATGCAGGACATGAATGCAATAACACCCTCCTGCTTGTGTTCTCAGAAACTGACATACGGTCCACGGAGGCATGCTGCCTCTGATACTGGAGGAAATATCTAATCATCATGACTAGTAACCATTAACGGCCGTCTCCTCCATGAATTTGTCCAGCTCCCTTTTAAAGCCATCCAAGTTGTGGTACTACATCTTGTGGTAGAGAATTCCATCGTAGTCTATGCGCTCTGTGAAGAAGTCCTTCCTTTTATCTGTCCTGAATCTCCTGCCACTCAGCTTCATCAGATGATATTCTGGTATTATGAGAGGTGGAGAAAAATGTCTCCCTATCCACTTCTTTGAATCTTGCTTGAATCAGAACATCATGCTTCAGTGCAGGCTAACTGTGAAAGCAACTAGAGGAGTGTAGAAATCAATATCCTAATGATAGCTCACACTCAAGTGCAGATACAAGGAGAGCCAATGCAGAGACGCATACAGCCAGTTCCTAAGCCCACCAATATTTGTGAAGAATCCTAACCACCATTTATCATTCCAGAAGCAGTACCTCTAAGGTGTAGTATACATTTTGGTTCCCAGGGAGAAAAATAAAAGTGTTCTTACACTTAATTATAGAGATCTTACCTCTTCACAGCCCAGAAATGTGCACCATGTAGTTTACTATTGCTTCCCATGCGACAATACCAAGCAAAAAGACCCCTGAAGTGCCTTTTAGATGCTCTTCCAGTACCACTTATCCATGAATAGCTCCCATATGGCTGGGATGATGTTTAAATGGCCAAGCCCGTGTGTGTGTGTGTGTGTGTGTGTGTGTGTGTGTGTGTGTGTGCATCACATGTGGATTTCCCATGGAATCTGCATCTGGCCAGTAGGGATTGCCAAGTCCATGAGAAAGGCTCATGCTCCCACCATGCAATTGGATCATTGAAATATTCTTGCTTACATGTTTCTCTAACAAACCCTTACACTCTAGTGTAACTCAACACCCTAGAGTGTCTGCTAAGTTAGTATCCTGCAGGCTAACTTATTGCATATTTCCCCCCCACAATCTACATCCAGAAATTTAAGCTCTTTTTTTTGTAATGGCTAATTGGTTCAAACCGAGCTGCCCTTTTGAGATGCAGGTTTAGAGCCATTAGAACGGTGGGTCCAGCCACTAAATAATTTTCTGACCAGCTGACTAGACCACTGACATCAGAAATGGAGGGTATTGCATGACTGGACAGAACAACGCTCTGTGTCTGCTTTTATTGAACTCAGATTCCCATAAAAGTAGGAGTTCACTCACTGCTCAAGAGCCTTCCATATTACATCTAACTGAAGGCCAAGATGCTCTCTCACAGACCATCCTCCCTGCAATGAACTCTGCATATGCTCTGGAACTCAAGACTCCACTCAAATAGGTAACATGTAACTAGCTAAGTTAGATTGACTTTACTGATTTTCTTTGGAATTCTTTGTGTATGATAGTTGCCCTCCCTTGTTCTTTGATTGTTTGTTTGTTTGTTTTCCCTCCTCTCCCCTCCCCTCAAACATGGGCATTTGGCGGCATTATTTTAAAAGGGGCTTTTCATTAAAAAAAAAAAAAAAACCTCTTTCGCAGTGCCAGGTCTAGGTTTGTGAGGGCCCTTGAGCAAGACACCCTCAATGGGCCCCCTTCCCTCAGTGAGTCTACCTTCTCACCACCATTCTCACCAGCTACTCTTGTTGCTCCTCATTGCTACCACTTGCTTGCTTGACAGGCAGAGAGCCAGTGAGCAAGCAGGCAGTGGCATCTGCTCCTCCTCCTCCTCCTCCTCCTCCACTACCACCACTGTCTGGGCCGGAGCAAGAGGCAAGTGAGCAATCAGGCTGCCATGGTGAAGAGGAGGAGCAACTCTGCGGGGGGGGGATTGGCAGGGGGGCCCTCGGCAGCTACCCAACCATGCCTCTTCTTGACACAGGCCCTGCTCTTCTCCACAAAAAGGGCCACAGGGTTACAAGACTACCAATGGTGATCTCAGGACCTTTACAAGGATCTTTTTGTTGAGTCCTGTGTTACTGGGCTTTGGGCAAGAAAATCCAAAGGACCATTCTTTTTTTTTTTTTTAATCTTTTCCTCAGGCTGGGCTGAAGGGAGGGGTCCTTGGCAATAGGGCTCACAAGCTCCCCAAGTGGCTGGACAGACAAAGGAGGTTCACCCTGACAGGTGGCAGCCTATCAGGAATCCTTTTTTGCAGGGAACCCTTGTAAAGAAGGGGTCCAGCAACAAAAAGAGTTATCCCCTGTCCCAGTCCATAACACAGGTGGGCTTGCTAGCTCCACCCTTTGAACCCGCCAGTGTCAATAGATGATGTCCAGTTAAAATTCTTTAAACAACATTTAAAAAAAAAAAATGGTTCAGCTCACTTTGCAAGGCTTTTTCTTCACTGAGTTGCATCCGCTCACTGTTTAACAGTATCGTTTCCTAAGACTGGGGCTGATTCTGATCACACAGATTAGTGTGGTCCAGCTTTCCCTGGAGATACAAGCACTACACTGGGGGGGGGGGATTAACCTCTCCCCACCTCCCCAAATGCAGGCTCCTCTTCATTCCATTCCTAGAGCTCCAGATTTAACCAACCCAGCAGCACTAGAGGATGGGGAGGAGTTAACCCTTTCCCTCACACCATTTCCCCCATTCCCAGTTGCATATAGCTACTCTTATCCCTGAGGCGGAAAACATACAGGTGCCGGGATAAATTTATTCAGAACCTTAAGAGATATCTCATCTGCCCTGGTGAAGTTTTGAGGAATTTTTTACCCCAGTGTGGATCATTCAGAAACTTAAGGCACTTTTTTATACTGGTTATACTGGTTAATTGGTTCAAACCAATTAAGTTTGAGATGTAAGTTTAGAGCTATTAGGAAGGTGTGCTGGCTGCAAATATTTGGGAAGTATTTGCATTTTCAGTATTTATCTTTTTGGCCTCTTATACCTGTTTATTAATATCATGGTTGTTTGTATTTCAAGTTATATTGTGATAATTCAGCATCACTGTTTTGCACCATTTTGTCAGTTATTAGCTCTGTAGCACATTTGTGTGTTGGGAAGGGGTGAGAGTGGATTTCTTGCACCTGCAGCTTGATTTCTGCAGCCCTCTCTCCTACTGTGACCAGCTTCAAAATAAGCTGGGGGCACTTGTTGTTCCACAGCCCTATTGCCTTCTGAAATTGAAGGGAGAGCTGAGACCTAAGCACACACAAGTAGCTCGCTAGGCTAAGCCCCAGCTCCAGGCCATAAAGGTTCCTGGTTCAAAGTTTTGGAGCCCCTCATACCATCTAGCAAGAAAGCATTACAAGCAGCAGTGGTAAATTCTTTGATTCCAATCCTTTCCAAAACTTTCAGTATGATTTACTCCCTCGAGAATGATGGAGAACATAACACATCAGAATTCAATTAAGGCTGAAAATAGGAGGCTTGAAAAATGACAAACGTTGGTACTAATTACCCAGCAAAATTCTGGACAACTGTCCTTTAAAAAGGAAAGCTGTGCAGAACATCCATAATTATGACTAATGTTTTCAAAGCCCAGGATAAAATTGAAAGGGACATTTCTTCACTAAGCTGAGCAGTGGTTAGTCTTTTTAACATTCAGATCACTTTTCACTGCCCTGAATGAACATTAAAGCATGGAAAGAAGCAACTGTTCCAAAGGAAAAGCAATTCAGCTGCAGGGAGTGGGGATCTAGAACATTTGCTTTTGTCTTTATTATAGGCTGAGTTGTTTACTGCACTGTACTGAAGGCTGCTATGAGAATGTGACACCCTCAAAACAGGACACAAGTGATCACTGTAGGCCGACCTGGAACCTAGTGATTGCTGTTGGAAGCTATGAGTTGCCAGTACAGTAATACCTTGGATTGAGAGCATAATTCATTCCGGAAACGTGCTTGTAATCCAAAACACTCTTATATCAAAGCGAGTCTCTGGCGGGCGTGAGCGGGGCCGATTTCGGCCCGCTACACCCGCTCGAGGCGAGCGGTTACATCCCTACGTTGTTTTGCAAGACCTTGCTCGTTTATCAAGTCAATTTTTAAAAATATTTTTGCTTGTCTTGCAAAACGCTCTCAGACCAAGTTACTTGCAATCCATGTACTGTCACATAATGAGCATTGGGCAAGCAGCCACAAATGGCTGAACAGAGTTATATCAAGAAGCGGAGTTGTGAGGTGGTGGAACCTCTTTTATACTTTAGAGGATCTTAAAAAGAAGAAGTCATAGTTCCATTGTTTAGCATTTTATTTACTTGGATTATTTTTTTTATCCTGCCCATTCTGAAGGCCTACAGGTGGGGTGGTGTTCTGCCAAATGTTTTCCCAAAGGGCTTGGCAGGGGTTCTTTAATGAATTCTCATGCCATAATAAATCCAGGAGGATCAAGCCAAACATCTTTTATTGCGAGTTAAGATCCTTATTATACAGACAGAGTACAATAATCCCAAGCCCCCTAGTAAGAGCCCCACCCTTTGGACAGGCAGTGACCACAATATCACCAACCAAGCAGTCAAGAAGCTCTGCCTCCAGTATCAGTTGGGTCCTTGCTGCAGTCCTCCGTCCATGTCAGGGCTCCTGCTGGTTCTTTATCCTTCTTCAGGCTGGCAGCCAAACGGCTTCTGGATCTCTCTTTTCCTCCTCAGCACATTTCAACCTTACACACTACACCACATACACAACCCACCACCCACTAGGCTGCATTTGCTAGTCTTATACAATTCTAGCATCCAACTCCATAGGCTGCAGACCTCGTGTTTAAATGATAACACCTGTGCTGTGTACAAATTCATTATCCTGGGTGGCAGCCAAGTCACATGCCGGTAAGTTGCTGAAGATTGCATCAGGCTGGCAACCAGCCAAGTAGCCAAGGCCATTTGCTGATAGCACAGCACAACAAGCTTTACATTTTAGCTTTCTTAAATCAAACCTAGAGCATGGAGGAAGAACTCGGTACAACACTCCTGTACTCCTCGATTATCTTCCACAATTCCCAGTACAGGTGGGGAACCCCCAGCTAACAGGACAGATCCTAACCCATCACTCAATTTCATCCAGCCACAAACTTGAGACATGGGACTGGGCAGGCCTCCATTTCACCACCCCAGTGCTACAGGTACCAGTGGGACCTGGTAGTGGGCTCTGGAGAGCACATGTTACACCAGTGGTGAGCATCAAAAATCTGCCAGTCATCCCAGTAGCCAGCCGAGAGGAGGGGAGTAGCCATATTCTGTGGAGGCAGTGGGGAGACCAGAGCTGGAAGAAGGAGTGGGGGAGAAAGAGAGAAGGTGGCCTCAGCCCTCCACCTTCCAACCCTGGACCCAGCCTTTGATTTTGTTCCTCTCTCAGCCCTCCCCTCCCCAGTTTGCAGGCTGTTTGCCACCTTTTGCTGATTTAAGGGCTTGTGGGGTATTTGTTAATTTTTTTTAACTTAGAGGAGCCAGGCTTCAAAGCCGGCCAAGATGTTCTGGCCAGCAGTTCCTTCTCAGATGTGCAAAGGTTGGCTGTGATGATTCCTTAAAGAAGGAAGGAAGGAATTCACAAGATTTGGGGGGCCAGCCCAGCATGGTCTCACTGTGTCCCCTGCTTGCCGACACTTTGCTCCTCCACCCCAGTGTTTTCCTGGGTTCAAACAACAGAAGCTTACCGGTATGTACTTATTCTTATTAATTTACTTGGTTTTTCTGTCACCCAATAACTCATACTCTGGGTGACATACAAGATGCTAGGGCCTGCCTGTGTTCAGAAGCCACTGCCCATTAAGCCCACACGTGTATGGTGGCCTCAGGGTTTTATTTTGAGCCAGGGTTTGTCCCGAAAATCAGCCTGGAATATGTGTGTGCGGTGAAGCTGTTATTATTGTTATTAAGGAGAGTCCCTGGACATGTAGGGTAGTATCCAGTGGTAGTCCTCTGTAGAATAGATCAATTGGAATGAATGAGACTTAAGTTAGCCATGACTAACTTAAGCCTCTGACATTTCAATGGGTCTACCCTATGGAAGATTAACATCGGATACTATTATTTGTAATTATTATCTGTCATAATATTGATTATTGCCACTGCCTACTGGTGTCTCTGGCACCACCCACTTTTGGCTCTGGCTCGACCCATTTCTAATTCTTCCCCCTTGATCGATTGTTCCTGTGAGTGAATGACCAATGATAGAAAAAAGGCTCGCCACACCTGGCCTACAGCCTAGACCTAACTGTAAGATAAATTTTTAAAAGAGAGAAAACTTCATGTTCATGCCGGGCGGGACGGGACCCAACAAGTTGGAAGGTATCCAAATTCAACCCCCCTTCTTAAATGGCAGCCCTGTGTTGAATGCTGTCCCTGTGGAGAACAACTGATTCTCTGTGTCCTGATGCCAGTATGCTGAGTATTTTTTCCCACCTGCTAATGATACAGAGCATGAAAACGCACACCAAGTAACAGCATCAAGATACAAAGTAAGCTGTACAATGGGGCATGGAGAGGGAGGGGGGATTTGGCACAGGGCTATTGTCAGGAGCCACTTGGGCTAGAGCCAGGCACTAAAGCTTCTCTGTACACAGGGCTCGCCCTAACATTAGGAAGGGTGAAGCAGTGGCCTCAGGCGGCAGATGCTGGGGGGGTGGAGGGCTGAATGGTGGCTAGATGTTGGAGGACAGAGCTCTGAGTGCCATAGGGCATAGAGCATGCCCCACACCCCTTAAGCTAGCCTGCTGTCTCCAGGTGTGTTAGAGGATGCTGTCTCAATGCCACTTGTGAAGTAAGAATCAACTGTTTGGCTTCTGAATGTGGAACTGGGGAGATGCTGCCATCCTGTTCTCCTCAGGCAGCAAAATGCCTTGGGCCAGCCCTGTATGGGCAGCAACCACAGATTAGAGTATCTCCCTGAGCAGTAAAAGGTTCTTAGGTACAGGATTGACTCTACCCACCCAGAGTGGTGATTGGCTCTCCGCAACAGGAAGACTATAAAAGCTTCTTATTCAGGCCGGGAATCTGCCTGGCCAATGATAGTCTTTCATGGCTTTTGGTATATTTTCTGGTTCTGCCTCCCACCACCAGGGCCAGCACCAGACTCCAGTGTGCCCTTGGCATAGTGCTGCCGATGGACCCCGCCAAAGATCACCATGCGCTGCCAAAGCCCCTCGCCAAAGTCCATGCTGGACTAGATGGAGCCATGCTGGATCAGACCGAGGGTCCATCTAGTCCAGCATTCTGTTCACAAGGTAGCCAACCAACAGCCTGTGGGAAACCACATGTAGGACATGAGTCCAATAGCATCTGCCCTGCTCGTGTTCCCCAACAACTGGTGTACATTGGCACACTGCCTCTGATAGTGGAGGCAGTGTGTGTCTCTAGAACAGAGCTGTTGAACATCAGGCCCCTGGGCCAAATCCAGCCCTCCGGGGTTCCCAAGATGGCTATGGGGGAATTAAAGGGGGGCCCAAGGCAGGCATCAAGGTGGACCTGCCAGTCTGCTGGGGCCCAAGCAGATGCCAGAGGGTACCATGTGCTGATGCTGGACCTGATTCAGGGGAAGCCCTGAAAGGGTGATGACACAGCCCTGAAGGCTTTACAACCAATCCACCCGGTAGGCCCGCTGGCCTCGTGGAAAAGCAGAGTGTGAGATGGAAGATTTAAGATCCTGTTCTGTGTGCAAACGGCCCATGAGGTTACATACAGAACTCCAGACCTGTCTCTGCCATCAGCAGCATTCCAAGCGTCTCGGATTACAGCCAGCTCAGCCTCCTCCAGCAGCTTCAGTAATGAGGAAATAACTCTGTAGACTACAACAGGTTTCTTGCTACCTGTTTATTTCTACATCAGAGTAAATACTACAGAGTATACAATCTCCTACATTACAATGTTGCAAATAAGCATTAGTCCTGTGGAGCAAGTCCACCTCAGCACAGACGTTACATGATTGCAATAAGTCAGCAAGCAATTGTCAGAGCATCAGAGAGAAGAAGAAGCAATCCATCTCTCTACTAAAATGGCTACAGAACGAAACCTAACAAATCATACAACGTCATCAGAAAGTACAAACCATGTGATCAGCTCGTATTTCTTTCACACCTACTTTTCCCATGAGAACAGGACAGGAAGAAGAGACATAACATGACTTGTTTTCCAGCCATTCTGTACCTTTCCAAATGAAAACAATTGTGCCACAGCTGTTGTTTTGTTACATGTCACAACAAGCCCAACATGCCTGGCCAGTGCTTTGCATGAATTGACTGGGCAGCCTAGAACAGGGATGCACAACCAGCAGCCCTAGGGATGCACAACCAGCAGCCCTGGGGCTGCAGGTGGCCCTTGGCTGTACCTTGTGTGGCCCCTGAAGCTGGCAGGACCCCACTCACTTTTCCCTACAACCCAGCTGATCAGCTGAAAAAGACCCTGCTCCCTGACTTCAGAGATCACTGTTTTCCCACTGCTAGTAGTGACAAAGAAAGAGGAATCTCAGTTGTGATTGCTGGAGGATGGGAGAGGCTTTCACTTCCACAGCCAGCCATCCACCCTGCAGTGATCCCTAGAACTCAGCGGGCAGGGTGGGGAGATGTGTGCATGTGCGTGGGGAAGAGTGTGTGTGTGTGTATGTGTGTGTGCATGCACATGCATGTGCAGCCCCTCCCCACCTCCGGCCGACACCAGGTGCAGCCCCTCGGGGACAAAAATGTTGTGTGCTCCTGGCCTAGAACATGCTCCAGGATCCTAGGCAGCATGCCGGGGGTCCCATGGCAGATGCTCAGGTTTCTTTGGCAGGCAAGTCAATGTGGAAAGTGTTCCTGGGAGGGAGAAAGTTTGAAAACAAGGGGACTCCATTGGCAGACTTATTCCAACAAGAGTGCTAAACACACAGGGAGTTGGAATGCAGGCTTCATTCAGCTGTTTCAATGTTTCAGGGAATGTGCAATATCACAGAGCAAGTTGCACCAGTATTATTAAAAGGAATTCCGAAGCGTGAGCTGGCCTTTCTGAGAAAAATAAACCTTGCTACAAAGGTGGGGAGATAAATACTGATGAACGCAGTCAATAAAGATATATTTACAAACAGAGGTCTGAGCAGCAGCGGGGGGGGGCGGGGGCTCCCCCACCTCTCTCATTAGCTATCATTCCAGGAGATGAGAAATTGCCTTCAGGTTTTTTATTCCCCTGTTTCACCTGGGTACAATTTAATGAATTTCGGGTTGAATCTTTTCCCCCTGTAGATCAACTGAGAGTCAGACACATTAATCACTTCACCAGTTACAAGAGATTTAAGATGTTTCATTGGGAAGATCAAGCTAAGAGGGCAGCAAGATCTCACACATGGTACCTGAAGAGGAAGGCAGATTCTCAGAGGAAGGACTGCTTTTCTGCCTTAGTTCTGCATTAACAAGCCTTGACCTTTTTTTCCTTAGTTAATTCACAGTTTGCAGAATTGCTGAGTGGAAACTAGGTAACAGCAAAGACATGTATATCTGGTCTACAATGCTAAACTTTGGGGAAACTTGTCTCTTCCCTTGACTTCAGCTCTTATAGCAAAGAATGGCTTCAAAGAATTTGTCCACAGTTTATACAACATGCCTCAAACAAGCTTCCTTAGCTTATTTGCAACTCAGCAAAAATGAACATATCTGTAGTCAGAAACCTAGGCAAATTGCTGGTTAATTGTTCAGGATGCTCAGCTGATACTGCTGATTATTAAGTCCTGACCAGCTGAGTTGGGAATCTGTCTGTGTTTTGAATCAGATACCCATCAGATCATGGAGAAGGTGACACCTCTCCAGCTGAAGGAAGGAGCAGGTGTGTGTGTAGCCATTGGGGTCACCATGCAATCCCTGTGTCTGGCTACTGTTGCCCAGCAACAGTAGCCAGCCACAATTAGGGCTGGTTAAACAGAAAGGAAGGGAATTAGGGTAGGGGCTCTTTAAATGGATCAAGGACTCTAAGGGAGAAGAAGGAGGAGGCCCATGGTTTAAACAATCCATGAGTTCACAACCTCATGAGAACCATGAGTTCTCTTTCTGGGTTGTTCTTGGTTAATAAAACATGGTTTGCTAGTGCAGGTACATTCACACATCACAATAACCTGGAATTCAACCCATGCCATGGGTTAGCATTACTTGTGAACCAGGCCATTGTAACAAAGAAGGGGCTGTTCCCACTGTTCTTCTGAGAGAAAAAAAAATCATTCTGGTGGTCCTGAAAAGAAGTAGGGGTTGGAAGGAGCTCTTGAACAGAAAGCTGAGGAATTCATATACAGTCATGCCTTGCATTGAGAGCATAATTCGTTCTGGAAATGTGCTTGTAATCCAAAACACTCTTATATCAAAACGAAATCCCCCCCAAAAAAATTGTACAGAGATTTTTAATTTAAGCCGTACTACAGTACTTGTATTGCAAGACGTCGCTTGTATATCAAGTAAATAAATAATTAAATAAATATTTTAAAAATTTGCTTGTCTTGCAAAACGCTCTCAAACCAAGTTACTTGCAATCCAAGGTATTACTGTATCTGTACTTCTTCCAATGAAGTTGAATAGACTGCATATGGATTTGAGGCTGCAGAATTTCCTGCTGAGCCCCCACAGGCAGGATGTCTTTTGAATGGACGCTCTCAGATGGCCTTGCTTATTGTTCTCTTATTCTCCCTGCCAGCCACATCTTGATGGCTCAGAGTGGATTACAGCACATAAAAAGAGGTATAAAAGCAGTATTTCTAAAATGCCACAATATAGATCCTTGACCAAAAACTGGAGGTGGGGGGGGATCCCCCAGCCATCCAGATTAAGCTGTTATCAGAAAGACACAACACAACACCACTCAATACATGGTATCTATCAAGCAACCGATTATAGGGAGTGAGGTAAGAGGCTGTGCCTGTGCATCTGAGGTTGGGGGAGGAAGAGAAAAGAAGATGGAAGCCAGAAATGGGGAAGAGACAAGGAAAGGTAGTACAAGTTTCAGGAAGAAGGTAGGGGAACAAAGGGAAGGCAGGAAGGCAAAGCAGACTATGGCCAGATCTACATCTAAGATTACAGGACTGTATTGCTGCCATGACTTGCAGGGCACATGACACACACATTTTTCAGTGCTGGCCCCTTGTAATGGGAGTTGCGGAAGATGGTGAGGAATGCAGTGTTGCACAACAGTCCTGCCTCGATGCTCTGTATTATGCTCTGTATTACACTATACTCTGTATTATGCTCTGTAATAGCAAGGCATGACCTTGCTTGAATTGCTAGCATGTGAGTTGGCTGGTAGTCAGGAGTTGTCAGCCGACAGGCTGATGCAATCTCCAGTAACATGTGACCTGGCTGCTGGACAGAAGAATGACACTGCACAACAGCACAGGTGCTATCAATTAAGCATGAGATCTGCAGCCCATGAGGCTTGGTGCTAGAATGGTATTTAAGACTAGCAAATGCAGACTGAAGAGTGGTAGTTGGTAGTGGTGGTTGGTAGTGTTGGTTGTGTGTGTAGTGGTTGTTAGAGAAAAATAGACCCAAGGCATGTACAGAAAGCTCCTGCCTTTCACGTGTAGACAGGCCCATGCATAGAAATCACTAGCTTCGTTCTTGCAAACAAGCAAGTCAGACACACAGGCGCACACACACAAGCTTTTACCGCCCGCCTGCAGAAGTGTTATCAGTTAGTTGGCCATACGCCCAGAAGAAGACTGTCTGGCTGAAGAGATACTTTTAAGAATAATGCCTCTCTTCTCCTGTAAGCAGAAGGCAAAGGGCAAATTCCTTTGCTCATGCAGAAGAGCTGTTGCCAAGCAAACGAAGGGCAGAATGAGCCATCATCATAATAATAATGAATGGTAATAATAATGACCCAGCCAGACCCAGAACACCTAAGACCCCAGGTGTGAGAGGCATTGCCCATTCACATAGGCCACACAGAAGCTCAGCAACAAGGCACCTGCCTTACACACAAGGGTTCCCAGATTCACTTGGCTCACAATAGAGTCCCAAAAGCCTATTCCTGGGTGCCAAATCCCAGAATACAGGTGAGAGAAGGGTCCCTTTGAGTGATAAGATGTTCACCAAGAGTAACAAGGCCCGATATCTTAGGTGACCTAAGAGGCCATGAGAAACCATGTCTTTAGCCAAGAAGATGGCCAGGTGGCCCTCTATCTAACTAGAGATTAAAACTTGCCATGTTCAGAGAAACACATCTGATTGGTTGTCGTCATAAAGGGGGAACGGAATCTAACTGGTTGGCACGGTTTAATGATTGTATTTGATTCGCTGAAAGCAAATCCATCCATGGCTGTAAAATGTATAAAAATGCTTGCTTGACCCACTGATCCTTGTCCAGCTTTGATTTGGGCACGTGCCCCAGCTGGTCCTTTTTGCGCAGAAATAAAACTTTGAAAAACTCACTGCTGGTGTGTGCTGCTTCCCTTTCTCTGAGCAATTGAGTTATTTGGGGAAAGGACTCACAGCATTTTTGCAACATGGTGGAGTGCTGAAAAATCGGAAGGAGCAAGGAGGAGCAGAGGAAGCTGTTCAGAGAGCCCTGCTGAAGCCCCAATGCTGAAAGCTGATACCCAGGCGGAAAGCTGCTGGAACTAGCATTCGGGTTGGTTGGAAATAATACAGTGACTGTGTAGCTAAGGGGTGGAATTTCCACCAGGGAACTTGAAGGAAGGCATAGCATTCTTGTATTTCATGCTCAGCTTTGCAATAAAGATGTTTGGCTTTAACTTCCTGAAGGAGTATTTATTATGGTCTGAAAATCCTTCAAAGAACCTTTGCCAATCCCTTTTGAGGAACATGTGGCAAAACACCCCTCTAGTCCTACGTAATCGTTCTTTGTTTCTTCCAGGATTTCTCAGACTAGGTTTATCATGGGGGGTTTTCCAGTTATTGTAGTTCACTGTCACAGTACGTGGCCAGTGTGTGCTAAACTTGCACTGCAGTTGCCCGTCCGAGGTGTGGCCACGAAAGTGTCATCACTGGAGTTATCCAATAGTTTTTGAGATGGGGGGAATGCAGCATGATGTGTCTCTCCCAAACCGGTGGGGAAGAGAGGTGTCTGCCATTTGTTGTCGTGCAGTGGCTCGCCCTCTTCCCCAGAAGCTTCTTAAAGATGTTTTTGTTTGTAAACATTCATGCGCACCTCCACACCTCTGAGCAGGCTGCTTCAGGGAGTTGCATGTTGATGAGTCAGTCAGTCACAGGACTTCTTTTATATATAATATATATAGATTTAAACGTAATTTAAAATGTTTAGCTGATTAATCAGGAGCACCTCTTTGTTCAATCAAAGGTTTTTTAATCAATTAATCTAACCATTGAATTAACTAAATACAGTAACTCTATTATTCAGGGAGGGAAAATTCTGTCCCGATAGCCATGAGCAATGACTGCAGTGATTAGACAGTACAGGATTTCAGGCATTCTCACTATCCCTGCAGAGCTGGGATACATCTTTTTGACCAATCTTGGATGCAAGAGAGTCTGCTGACTCACCCAGCCAAGGATCCACCATCACATATGGTGAAGGAGCAGTTACGTGCAAGTGCCCCACTGTATGGACAAGCTAACATGAGACGTGATGCTATATGTGTAGGCCCATATTGTGTGATCCTTCCCCTTCAAAAGGAGAGGTGGAAGGATTGTGTGGATTTGGTCTATTTGTGTACTAGTACATACGGTACATACGGTAGTACCCGCATCACAACACTTCACATGTGCATTTCCCCCCCACCACACTTATTTGGGTATAGGTGTGAACAGGACCTTAGACAGGGCTGGAGCTGGAAGGGATAAGAAGTCTACTACCCCCAAGCTTTTCAACAGCTCGTCTATGGACTGCTGATGATCCAAAAGTTATTCCCAGATCTGCAACATAGCTCTGAGGACCCTTAAAACTAAACGCAGTCTCGAGATTGCTGTGTGAATGATAAAAAAAATATGCAATTCTACCCTCTCCCTGTGACCTAGAATCCACAATGCTATGTATTCATCATTGGGTTTTTATTTATTTTGCATAAGCATGTCTGTGTTGTCCCCCGCTACTCCACACACCCAATACACTGAAAAATCTGTTCCTCCCCATCACTGATTAGATTCTTCGTGCCTTGTCACAGATCGGGGCTCTCTCCAGCGGCACTTCCTTCATCAATCACTTCTTTCTCACATGTGCTGTCCAATCCATTCTATAATGCTGTTTTACTAAAAAATGAAAAACAGAAAAACCTAAATAAAATGTGCTGAGGTCAACACCGCAGTAATAACAAGAACTATAAAGCATGGAAACAAACACACACCTCAGCACAAACCATCCTATTATTCTGTGATAAACTCAAGAGAGGTGGTGGTGGTGGTGGTGGTGGTGATGGGGAAATAACCCTGGAAACACTTAGCAAGAGCCTAAAAGCTCTCCAGCATTTTTAACCTCTTTATGTACCCTTTCTAAAATGTTGATGGCACAGTTATACTGATAGATTGCGTATGGGATTGTGAATCATTCCAAAGGAGGCTATAAAGAGCAACTTGTTCGTTTAAATTATGGAAAGTGTATTACTCCTTTCAAACGTGTCACTGTCCATTAGAAACAAAATGCAGCTCATTGAGGCTAAATCTTCTTTTCAGCAACGTTATGTCAAATCAAAAGTGGAGCCTGATCTTAGGCACATTGATTCTGAACAGGAGTAAATCCAACTGCAGCCTCCCCCAATTTGGTGCCCTCTAGATGTGTTGGACTATAACTCCTATCACCCAGTTGCGTATGATGGGAGTTATAGTTCAACACATCTGGCTGGGGAAGGCTGAATTCAGTGGGACTTGCTCGTACCATAGTCAAACTATGGAATTCACTTCTACAAGATGTGGTGATGGCCACCAATTTGGATGGTTTTAAAAGGGGATTGGACAAGCTCATGTTCAATAAAGCTATCAATGGCTACCAGTCCTGATGGCTCTATGCTACCTCCAGTATCAGAGGCAGTATGCCTATGTACACCAGTTGCTGAGGAATATGGGTGGGCGGGTGCTTTTGCACTCATGTCCTGCTTGTGGGTTTCCTGTCGGCAGCTAGTTAGTCACTATGTGAACAGAATGCTGGACTGGATTGACCCTTGGTGTGATCCAGCATGGCTCTTCTTATATTCTTATAGCAGGGGTAGGCAACCCAGTACCCTCTGATTTGCTTTCCCTCCCACCCACCCACCAATCCTATTTTTCCCTCTTCTGGAACATAGCCAAATTAAAACAACTGATTTCAGAGTAGGTGAAATGGATGAAAACTGGTCCTCATCAGTTTGCTATAGCCCTATACTCCACTCATGGGCACACATTTGCCTATAGCCTTAGGAAATGACCAAACAATGCACATGATTCAATCTGAAATATTCACTCCAAGAGAGAAGCACTTTAATCCTTCAAATTCTGAAGCTACTCCAGAGGCTATGGCAAATTCATGGATGATAGGTCTGTCAGTGGCTAATGGACATTGTGACTCCAGGTTTACAGGCATTATGTTTCTGAATACCTGTTGCTGGGCGTACAACAGTGGGAGAGGGCTACTGCCTTCAAGCCTTCTTGTGGGCTTCCCAGAGAAATCTGGTTGGTCACTGTGGGAAACAGAATGCTGGACTAGATGGACTTTTAGTCCAGCCCTGGGGGGCCCATTTCACACAATTAGATGAAATGGAACTTATGTTACCCCTAAGTAAGCATGTTCCACAGAGGGGAACTGTGTTCCCTTGATAAGTTTCTCTCTCTCTCTTAAAAAAAAAGAAGATAAGAAGGTCTTATCTGTGATAGCTGATTTGTATTGGCTGTGTCACCGAACAGAGCTATCATTCAGTAGGTGCAGATATCACATGATAAACATGGACGTCTGAATCGATCTTTTCTAACGTATCTATCAAGCAGCGTAATCAAGTGGCGTAATCTGCTACACAATTTACAGCACACAGATTTTCATTTGTTTTCTAAGCCCTTATTTTAAATGCCACATCAGCTGCTGCAACTCACGGCCCCATGAGATTCCATATGTATGTTGGCCCTAGAAAACACATATCTGGCACTGTGGGGGGAAGTTTCTGGTACTGGGACGGGTGGGGGGGGATTGCAGGAAAAAGTGGCAGGCAGGGAAAGTGGTTGAGCTCTTCTTCCCCCTACACCCGGTTTCTCTGCTCCAAATTGCACCTTCTGTAGAAGAAAGAGTTTTTTTGAGTTTGGATTGTTACACATAGATTTTCATAGATTATAGAGTTGGAAGGAGCCTACAAGGCTATCGAGTCCAACCCCCTGCTCAATGCAGGAAACTAGAGGAGGAGTCTCCCATCCAAGTAATAACCAGGCCTGACCCTGCTTAGCTTTCCACACTCAGACAAGCTGAATGTAACATGTAGTTGGACTCTTCAGAATTCCTCAGCTGCATAACTTTCTGAGGGCCCAGGACTCCCTGGTGCGGTGCATGTCTTCACTCACAGATAGCTTCAAAGGGATTGCTCTGGCAACTTTACAGCAGAATTTATCCTAATGTATCCATGTTATTTTGTACATATACCCATCCATATTTGGAAGAAGAAAAGGCAACATGGAAGTTGTATATACAACTTCTGTTGTATATATAACTTGAAGTTATATATAAAACAGAAAATGCTGATTCTCTGTGTGCCTTTGTGTGTCAGTCACCATACAACTGTATTTTCTTTCTTGAAACATTACCCCAAACATACTAAAACCAGTCATACTATCATCTAATGTGTACTAATAGCACAGAATTAAATGTGTTGTGGGGGAGGGGGCATTATCCTAAGCTGTAACGTATCTTCTATCAGTAGCTTTGTCAATACGGACCAGCAGAAGACCCTCACTGGTCCATATTGGATTTGTGCAGGGTGACTGGCATTGACTGCTCTCTCATTTCCCTGTCATCCCAAGTGAATTTGGGGGAGAGAACAGCTGCTTTGTTCTAATTATGTTTCCCTGTACACAGTTTGGGATGTTTGTATTAGAAATTTATTTTCTAACACAAGAGGATATTGTGCTGGGATGATGGGGAAACTTGGGATGACCGGGAAATGCCGGAGCAAGCAGTGCAAATCGCCCTGCACAAATCCAATCTCTATTCCTTTCCTAATGCCAGCCTTTGATTAGTATTCCAGTCCACAGTTTCCTTGCATGCTCACCTGTGGGACCCGACTGCATACTCACCTGGGAACAAATGCTGGTGCTGGGTTGGAAGCAGCAGAATGAAATGCAAGTTAAGAAGAGGGGCTTGAATTCAAAGGGACTGAGAAATGTTGCTTCATTTATTTACTTATTTGAAGTATTCTTAGTCACTTTTTAGGGCTGCCCCCTCACAAACCAATATATACACAAGGCCAAAGGGAAGAAGCAAAAGAAAACATAATTGCTCTGAAGCGGGTGTGCCCTAACTCCCAGCTGTGTAGGCAAGGGCAAACAATTGCCAAGGTAGGCTGCCACCACCCCTTATGTCCACCTCAGGGGACTCTCAGACCTTATAAGGCACTCCTGAGGATTAGGGAATAGGAGTTCAACGTCACCCCACCCTATTCCCAAGCCTTAAACCTGAAACAATAAGTAGTAGCAAGCGAGCAGGAGACTCTGGATTTTGTACTAAGGCTTACTTTGAAGAAAGCACACACAACTCTAGAGGTAGAGATGAAGTGTATTTACATAGCGGAAAGGGGGAAGAGGCATGAAAAAGCATACAAAAATCAGAGTAACCTTTGGAAACAATAGTCCAGGCAAAAATAACAAAGAAATACCTAGATCTGCCCTATACGTTACCTAAGCAAGGGTCTTCCACTAGGACAGGGCCCCAACCTGGGATCCAAAGAATCATAAGCCAGAAAGCAAGTTGAAGCATAAGGACGAAGACAAAGGGGCAGCTCTAAGCCCCCTCTTTATGCTCAAACCCCTGACAACGCAAGGAACATGTCACTTAACCAATCACAGCCGACTGGAGTAGTGTTCCCAGCGGCAGGTGAGAGTTCCCACAGGAACTCAGCTAAAATCATTCCACCCAGTTAGCACAACCAGACTCAGCCTAATGGAGTTGAATTTGAATTGGACTTTGAATTGGACATTTTCCATACTGGCAGCTTCTGGGAAATGTGCCTGTATTGAGCTCTTGTCCATGAAAATAAGGTATCTACCACTTGATCAGACACACAGAGAAGAGCGTCACTTTGGGGATGTGTGGTTGCCATGATAGCACGCATATGTAACCATTATGCCAAAAACATAGATGGTGTCCGTTAATAATACTACAAGGGAGGACAGAGTGCACTGCAGCTGCATCACATGCTCAGAAACTGTCAGGTGTAAGCATGAGGACATGCCGCTCTGGTGTGCTCCCCTTCATTCCTTGGCGCTTTAAGGCCATATCCATCCTTTTGGCATAAGGGTTATTCCTGCTGCTGCTCCTCAGAAACCAATACCAGCAGTGTGATGGAATGCTTAAAAAAGCTCCCCTCCCTTAATCAGTAGGCTCTATAGAAATTATCCCCATTTATCAGTTTTGCAGAATGACAGATTGCAAATATCTATGCCCTGTGCCTGTCCAAAATGCTTTCCATTTTACAGCATAGCCGCCGTTACGGCAGCCCTAGGACATGCTACTGTAATTCTGAAAATTACAACATGCAAAAAATGATACTCTGGGGGCTGTAAAGAAGCCTAACGAAGCTTGGCCCTGGAAGTCAGGCATCCACCCTGTAATAAGGACAAGCTACCAACATATTTATTATGGCCTTTTACTAGTCAACCAGCATTAGTTATAGCTTTGGGTAGTCACATTAGATTACAGCCACAGCACATTTTACTGTAGCAGTATATCCTCCTGGAACTGTCAATCATCCTGCAATGATTTGTTCATAGTATAATACTTTAACATTACAGCCAAACTGAGATAACATGAATGCTGCCTCCCTTTTTCACTAATAACTCCCAAGTTTTCCCAGCATTCTCTTTCAATGCGTTCAAGATAAATTTTAATCTTCATCAAGCCAAGTGGATGAGATCAAGAAATACATTCTAAAAATCAGAACAAAGCAAACAGTTATTGATTGGGCAGGGAGAGGTGATTTCTTTAGTGATTTTACTTTATGAAAGTTACACTACACACAAAGTATCAAATAATAAAGCAGCAATGAATCTGTCTGCAGGTTATGCTCAGAAAAGAAAATAACAAAATCCACATTATGCTTAGAAGATCCAAAACAACAGTTGTTTGAAAACCACCCTTCTTTTAAAGTTCAAAGGGGGAACATAATAATAACATTTTTCAAATATTAAAATGATTTTCATAAAGGAAAGAAGTATGGAGAAGCATAACTCTTTATCATGGGGTGGGGGGGAAGAGAGAGAGAGCTGCAGGCTGACAGATTGAACTGAAGTCAGATATCATTTATTTTAGAATATTTATATACTGCTTCTCATTTTGAAAATCCCAAAGCAGTTTACCACAAATTCTAAAACAACACATCATTGTAACAGTACAACAACATTTAGGGTGCGATCCTATGGCCACCGGACAGAGTCTAGTTGGCCATAGGAGAAGTTGGAGTCCCAGCTGCGAACCTCGGAAACGCGCTCCAAGGTCAGAGCTGGGACTCCAATTTCGTAGCGCCCTCCCTTCACCCTAGCAGCTAGCATGAAAAGAACTGCACTGGCTGTGGCTCCGAGGTTGGAAGACCGACCTCGGAGCAGTAGGTTTGTGGGCATACTGGGGGGAGGGGGGAGGGGAGGGGAGGGGAGTGGGGAGGCTCCACCATGATACGTAGTATCCTGGCAGCACCTCAACCTGCCTCCTCCTGCTCTGGGGAAAAGGACTTAGATGGCTGAAATCATCGAAGTCTTTTGCAGGGTGGGAGGAGTACTGAGGCAACATATACACCCATATGTCATAATGATGGACAGTTTGTTAGTACTAGCTAATAGCTGGTAGCCAGCTTGCACTTTTCTTGCAGTGTCACCTGTGATTCATTGGGGTGGTTGTTGTTGAACGCTATTTGCCAGAAATAATTCTGGCATGTTGGAAATTGTAACATCCTTCCTCAGCTCTGCAGATAAATCTTACTATTAAACACACACACACACACACACACACACACACACAGTGGCAAAGAGCCCTGGAACAGTTAAAATGAAATGCTCCAGAGAAAGTTTAGATGGATACAAAAACAATATATTCTACAGAACATGCTTAGAGCCTTGCTGCATCACACCAAAGGCCTATTCAGTCCAGTATCCAGTTCCCCACAGGGGCCAACCCGATGCTTCTGAGACACCCACAAGCACGGCATGAAGACAGCAACACTCCTTAAGTTCGTTCTGCGTTCCTGGTATCTCCAGGCAAAGCTGGAGAAATTCCTGCCTGAAACCCTGGAGAGCCATTGCTGCCAGTCAGTGTCGACAATACTGGACTAGATGGAGCAACAGGCTGACTTCCTATCTTCCTATGTTCTTTTTGTGCAGTCTTTCCAGTCCGCCTTATCCCAGAAACTGCTATTCTATACAGATGAGACTATGTTGGAGGGTTTGTTTGTTGTTTGTTTGTTTAAATGTTATGTTACATTATTTTGGCATGTACTACATTCTGGACCCTTTCAGATCCAATGTAATCACATTTTGTTTGGAGAGAATTGTTTTGGGATTGGCTTTTTTATTATTATTATTTTTAAAGAAATGTAGTTTTTATATTAATCCAAAATGAAAGCAGTGATTCCCTTTAGCCTAATCAGGAGCCCTTGGGCAGCAGAAATCTGTCTTGTGGCTGCATTGAGCCCATATGTTGCCTTACTTTAGCTATTTCTTTGTCATTAGAATGTACATTTCAGAGGAAAGAACCCAGATTACTTGATCTGTTGCGAAAGAACACTGAACCCGAGAAGAAGCAATGAGGCATCATTATGGGTGTATTTACTCAGTCATTAAAAGAATATTCAACCTATTTTTTTTAATTGGTAAGTGATAGCACCAGAAAAAATAATATTGAGGGTGGGCACACAAGGGGGGAAAGTTAATTTCGGGAGGGGAAATTTGGGTCTAGTTGCCAGAAAAGAGCATGCAAGCTTTCACGTTCTCCAGAAATCTTCATCAGGCAGAGTGATACAAAAAGGGGGGGGGGGAGTACAAAGATGTGGCCCTGAAGTCTGCAGCTTAGATTCATTCTCAAGACATGAGACTTCAGAGTCAGTGTAGCAGATACCAGATTACACATAGCATTCTAGGACCCCCATTTCTATTTCTAAATATAAAGGGTGCTTCCAGACAAGGCTTTCATCACGCTATCACCCTGCCTTATTCACGGACTGTTCTGGGGGTTGCAGACATCGTTGTCTTCCATTCATACCTCTCCCGTGTTTTCCCACTGCTACTTCCATTTTATTTTTTAACCACAGAAAACTTGTGATGGAGAAAACAATGGAATAGCTGCACAATGCCCTCTGATTGCTAGAGCTAGGAGCCCTTCATCTGAAAGCACCCATAAAGGCTGACTGTAACTCAGATCTGTCTCTTGCCTAAGCCTTGGGTAAAAAAAGCACAAGATCCTGGGTAGGCAGGGGGCATTAATAAAGGGACACATGACAGTCTTTATATATTAGCAAAGCCAGAGATTAATTTTAGGTGGTGCACTAGGGCTAAAAAGTTAATTGAAGCTGGATTGTGTAGTATAACCTAGTGGTTGGAGGGAATGAGGTGGGGGGAGACTATTAATTTTGTCTAATACCTTTCAGAAACATCAGTTTGTCCAGAATGCAGCTGCCAGACCTGCTTCCTGGAGGTAGCCTATCAGACCATATAACTCTGGCACTGTATTTTCTGGTGGTTACAAATTCATTTCCAAGCGTAATTTGAAATGCTTGTCCTTAAAACCCTAAATAGCCTGGGACCAGAGTCTTAAAGATCTCTTCCATTGCTATTAATCGGCGTGACCTTTGAGATCATCTGCTGTGGCTCTGCTCTCTGTCCCATGACTCTCTGAAGCACGGGAGATGGGCACAAGGGACAGGACCTTTTCTGTAGTAGCACCAAGAAAATGATACACCCTTCTAAAAAGTTCATCTCGCACTATCACTGCTTGCCTTTTCAGTAGCTAAAGGCTCAATCCTATGCATATTTAGACAGAAAAAAGGCCTACATGGCTGTCTGGGGGCATGCTGGGAGTTGTAGGCCTTTTTTTCTGTCTTAACATGCATAGGATTGCATCCCAAGACTTTTCTTTTTCAGCAGAGCGTTTGCCGTCTGAATCTGATCTCTGACTGCTGTTCTTCTCGGTACTGATGTTGACATTTTAATTATAGTTTTTAAGGCACTGTTGATTTTGATTATTTTTTAGCTTTTTAAAAAACAACAACAACATGGTGTATCATTTTGTTAGCTGCCGCCTTGGGTAAAAACATCTAGCAATGTGGGATCACAGAAATGTCAAAAATGAGTAAGAAATAAGCATGTGGTGAACCTCACTGTCACTACTCTCATGACCTTTCATATCTTCATGATGTTTTCTTGATCACCTGATGTGTCATTTTGCGTAACATGTTGCTGGTCAAGTAGAGGTGTGGAGCCAGCAAAATACTCTTGAGCGTTGTGCTTTCCCAGTATTGCATGCGTGCACACACACACACCAACCTTATAGGCTATCCATATCAAGGCTGTTGAGTCGACCATTCCTGCAGACTGCTTTAGTGGCTCAAGGTTAAGTTGCGAAATGGGTAGTCCAGTGAATTTGATTACATTTTATTCTGTTCTGCTTTAGGGGTGGTATGGTGTGTTTCTAAGAGGCAACAGTTCTTTTTAGGATTCAGGATACAATGAACACACTAATGGGTGAAGGCTAAAGATTTTATTAAGCAAGAATAAACTGACACTGGAAGAAAGCAAAACACTGCAATGCAATTATTGCAGCTACAACTATGTAGCAAGGTTAGGCTTACGTCCCTACACTTGCCAGGGACGTGACTCCAGTACCGGTCTGGAAAAACAGCTCTTTTCCAGATTGGCCTGCATTGAGATCCCTCCCTGGGAGTGTCTCAGGGATACATATATACCACTGTTCTCCAACCTTGGGTCCCCAGATGTTTTTGGCCTACAACTCCCAGTATGCCCCAGCCAACTATGCTGGGGACCCAAGGTTGGAGAACACTGATATATAATATTATGCTCATATTAACCCCACCCCTTTCTAGCCTTAGTCCCATGACTTCAAGAATGTTTAGGCAGTAAGCCATCATAGATAGCTGTATGCCAGCTACTCTCCTAACAAGCAGCTAACCTTGAGATCTCACCAGAAGCTTATCTACTAGTCTCTCAAGTCTCAAACAGATAATTGGCCCTGGGAAGCAGCAGCATAGGTAACCACAAAAAGCAACAGGCTCAACTGGTAGTCTAAACATAAGTAGGAGCAATTTGTTGTACACCACTAAGCTCCTCAAAATAATACCGTAATTGTCTTCTGCGTTTCGACTACAGATAGTGTATGGAGTTTGCTTTTGTTACCTGCCCTGAATCTTAGGAATGGGACAGGGATATAAAATAAATTATTATTAGCTGATGAAGTAATACTGTTAATTTTTTAAATTTATACTGTAGTTTTAAACTTTTAAACTTTCATGTTATATTTTATCACATTGCAGTTTACAGTTTTAATTGTTGTGAACCGCCCAGAGAGCTTCGGCTATTGGGTGGTATAGAAATTTCATAAATAAATGAATAAAATATTGGTTGCTCAGAAGCCTTCGTTAATCATCATCAGACAAGAATCTTGGCTTCTTGTTAACTTTTTTAGGGATGGGAGAGGGAGAGGGGGAGAGAAAGAATTTGAATCTGGGGAATGAAGACTAAATATTCCAGTATCGAAGTTACTTGGCAAACCTTGTCACTTTCATTCCCCAATGCCCATCTCTGTAGGCACACTTCCAAGGCAGAAATGAGACACTGAACTCCAGTAATTAAAAGGATATTAACTGACTTTTTAGATTTCCAGATACACAGCCAGCAGCATCACAGACACTATGTGAGAAGCCACTTTTTACAATTAGTTGTTCAACAAATGCATGTCAATAAAGGCCTTACGGAGCTTTGCCGGGTTTTAAATTGGAAAGCTACTCCAAAACCCCCTCAAGATGTTTTGACATTAGCATCTTGATTCGGATGTAGTGGGACTTATTCTGGAACCAGTCAAGTCCACACAGAGGAACTGTGCTAATTAACATGGCATTCTGAGTAGATGCTTCCCTTTCAGGGCCGGTGCTACCATTAGGCCAACTAGGCAGCCGCCTAGGGCGCAGGGCTAAAGGGGCGCCAGAGGGCATAGGGCTGGAGGGAGGGAGGGCTCAAGTGGGAAGGGGGGACGCTAAATATCTGATCTTGCCTAGGGCACCAAACTGCCTTGCACAGGCCCTGTTCCCTTTATACATTAGCAAAGAGCAGTTGTTTGCCCCGCAGAGGGTGATAGCTATGCAAAAACCCACCAATCTACTTACAAGGCCGATGTGGTAGTAAGCCTTCCCCAGATGTGTTGCAGCCCTCCAGATGTGTTGGAATGCAACTCCGATCCAGCAAATGCATCTAGAGGGCTGGTTGGGGAAGGCTTCTCTGAAATTCCTTCTGTACTTTCCTAATGAGCAGCTATGATGACATAGGCAGGAGCCTGCAGCACAAATAGTTTCAAATTATATTATTTACCCACTTATTTCAGATACTTGGTGTGATGCAGGGCCCAAGCATAGCAGAAGGTGGTAGATCTGTGGCCTGGAGATCTAGGGCAGCCCAGCCCAGGCTGCAACCTGATTACTGTGAGTGAAGAAAATGATGCTACATGTAGATCATGCTTCAGGATATTTATGGAAACTTATTTCCCTCTACTGTATGGTACCTATGTACCTGCTGTCCAGGTCTTGTCAGATATGCTTGAGCTAATCAGAAGTAGTGTTAGAGCAACATAACTAGTTCTTGAACCATGCCCTTTTCTGTGCTGGCTATTCCAATTCCCTGGCAGAGAAGGCTGGTGACTCCTATTTTGGTGGGGCTCCAAATCCATTCCAGGTTTATTTGGAGCTGTGTAGGAGCTATCTAGGGTGCTGAATTCCATCCCCAAAAGAGGTTTGCCACCATTGAGCACCATGGATAGTTCCTATAAAGCTCCAGATAAAAGCTGCAATGGATTAGGAGCCCCACCAAAATAGGAGTCACCGGCCTACACTGTTTCCTGGCAAAGCGGGCAGATCTTGTAATACAGATTGCAAGGTTGGCTGTGGTGGTCCTCTGGATTAGCTTAGAAAAGGTGTGTGTGTTGTACTGAATGCACCTGCAGTGTGAAAATAAGAAACAATAAACTGTGTGTGTGCATTTCCAGAGTATTAGCTGTTCCACCCAGTTTTGTGTCATCTGCAAATTTGAAAAGCATTCCCTGCACCTCCTCATCCAAGTCATTAATAAAAATGTTAAAGAGCACTGGGCCCAGGACTGAGCCCTGCAGTACCCCGCTTGTTACCTTTCCCCAGTTTGAGAAGGTACCATTGATAAGCACTCTTTGAGTCCGATTCTGTAGCCAATTGTGGATCCACATGATAGTTGATCCATCTAGCCCACTTTTAGCTAACTTGCTAATCAGGATACCATGAGGCACTTTGTCGAAAGCTTTGCTGAAGTCGAGATATATTATGTCCACAGCATTCCCACAGTTCACAAGGGAAGTTACCTGATCAAAAAATGAGATCAGATTGATCTGGCAAGATTTGTTATTGACAAATCCATGTTGGCTTCTAGTAATCACTGCATTGTTTTCAAGGTGCTTGCAGATTGACTTCTTTATAATCTGCTCCAAAAATTTCCCAGGGATTGATGTCAGACTGACTGGTCTGTAGTTCCCAGGTTCCTCTCTTTTGCCCTTTTTGAAGATAGGAACAACATTAGCCCTCCTCCAGTCAGCTGGCACTTCACCTGTCCTCCATGATTTCTCAAAGATAATAGACAGTGGTTCTGAGAGTTCTTCTGCCAGTTCCTTTATTACTGTAGGATGCAGTTCATCGGGCCCTGGAGATTTGAACTCATTCAAAGTAATTAGGCTTTCCTTGACCATTTGCCTATCAATCTCAAGTTGCAATCCTGCCCCTTCAGCTTGTACTTCAGGTATGTCAGGGGGTCATAGACCCTCTTTTGGGAAAAGACTGAGCCAAAGTAGGAGTTGAACACTTCTGCCTTTGTCATCTGTTATCATTTTGCCATCCTCATTGAGTAGTTGAACCACCATTTCTTTCCTCTGTCTTTTACTATGCACGTATCTGAAGAAAGCTTTTTTGTTGCTTTTCACATCCCTTGCTAACCTCAGCTCATTCTCTGCTTTAGCCTTCCTGACACCATCCCTGCAATTCTGTTCTACCTGCCTGTACTCTTCCTTTGTAGCCTGGCCTTCCTTCTACATCCTACATGTGTCCCTTTTTGTTTCCAGGTCATCTCTAAGCTTTTTGTGAAGCCACATTGCCTTCTTCTGTTGCCCTCTACCTTTTTTCCTTGTTGGAATTGTGCCTTTAGAATTTCCTTTTTTTTAAACTCCCACCCATCTTGGACTCCTTTTCTCATTAGAGTCACTTGCCATGGGACCTTACTTATCATTGCTATGAGTTTATTAAAATTGACTTTCCTAAAATCCAGGGTACGTGTTTGGCTACACTCAGCTTTTGCTTCCTTTAGAATCAAGAACTCAAGTATAACATGGTCACTTTCCCCCAGAGTTCCTGTAACTGCCATTTTATCCACTAAGTCATCTCTGTTAGTTAGGATCAAGTCAAGGATAGTTGATCCTCTAGTTCCTTCCTCTACTTTCTGTAGGAGGATGTTATCAGCAATACAAGTCAGGAATTTCTTGGAGGGGCCATGTTTGGCAGAATCTGTCTCCCAACAGATATCGGGGAAATTGAAGTCCCCCATTACTACTACATCATGCCTCCTTGAAATGTTGGCAATTTGCTTTTCAAAAGTTTCATCTTCATCTTCTCCTTGATTGGGTCCTTCCAACTCTATGATCTATGAAATCTATAATAGATTTGATGAGCAATTAGCACGTGGTGAGTGCTAAAGGCTTGTTATGCAGGACACAGCTGTTTGGTTGAATACTTGGCAAACCTAGACATCAGTGAACCATAATGAAACTGAGGCACTATTAACAGAAATGACAAGCTGGACATTACACATTTTTAGCAAGTTATAGTGCTCACTTCCTTGACATGAAACATTCCACTTGCTGATTTCAGCACATTGAACTGCTATTACAGGCACAGGAGTAGAACAGGACAGATAACTTTTTTCCTGGTCAGTTGGCAATCCTGGTTTTGAGCTGCATGAAAACCTTTGCTCCACATCTGTTCCAGAAAAAAACAGTCCAGATTTTTACATATTGTGGTTAAAGTCTTGTGGATTTCCAAGCACTGAGCAGGGAACTGGACTAGATGAGCTCCAAGGTCCCTTCCAACTCTTTGATTCTGATTGTAAATTGGGAAATGACCGCTTTCTAATTACCATATTTTGTATCATATCAAAGGGTCACCACCACCACCACTGCTTTGCCTTCATTCTACTTTATTCAAATGTTGAAAATCATTTGATTCACATTGGACTGTAGAGATATTAATCATACACGTTTGCTCTAAAAACGTGCTTTAAATCTCTCCCGTGATAGATTAGATTGAGCAATGAGGTGGCAATTTAAATAGCCTCAAGCAAATCAGCTTACAGGTCCATTACCACGCATCTTTATTTCTACAACGAACACTTTGTCATAAGCCTGTAATAACAGTCCTTGCTGGATATATTTAATTTTTTTTTTACTTCAAATATCTAATGTGGCACCATTTAAAGAGTTTTCTCCACTCCATACTGAGAGGCAGTATTATACAGCAGATCAGTGTCACAGAGTGTAATGATAGGGTTATTTCCTCTTTCAGAAATGAGATTGTATGGATCTGGAAGGGCTTTTTTTTATTATTAAACAAGAGCCTTGAGGCCATAATGCACGTATTCTCATAAACGAGGAAAGTATATATTTCCTATCCATCCAAGCTAAGAACGAGATTGCTGTTCATAAAAGCAAAGTATACTTTCAGGGATAAAATGATAACCAAGTGCAAAGCTGACTTGTCCTTTTGACAGGAATCCTTCTTAATGTTTGCCAGTTAGAGGAAAGATTAGAAAGAGGGGGTGGCCATGTCATCTCTGTTGAGTACTAAGCGGATAAGAAACTAAATGAAGAGCAAACTGGGGAGGTACTATAGCTCAGTGGCGGAGCATTTTCTTTGCAAATTTGCATGCGGAAGGTCCCAGGTTACATAGGAAAGTGCTTTATACTGAACCTTGGTCCATCTAACCCAGCATTGTCAACACTGGCAGAGTCCCTGGTAGTTCCAGCTAAATCAGGTGATGGGAATGACCTTTGCTGGAGAGCTGCTGCCAGTCTGAGAAGACAGTACTGAGCTAGATAGACATATAGTCTGACAAAGAATGGAATGGATGCTATTTTAAAAAATTATAGGGAGGGGCCTGTTCCTATCTGGGTGGCATAGAAGGGAAAGCTGCAGGGTCTCTCTACACATTCATTGCACAGCAAGAGCTTCATTAAGTAGAAGCCCTGGATAGGTTGGGCTGGAAGTATTCAGTGCATTGGCAGCTGTATCACCCCACCCAGCCACCCCACCAGCTAGGTGTATCTGACATTTTATGACAGGGTTGTTATATGAGTTTGGAGGAAAGCCTGAAAGCTCAGGCACCATCTCTAAGAGGAGAGACAAAGTGCCATTTATTTATCAATTCGGCAATTTCAAGAATGATTCTATGGCCCCTAGACATTGTCTTGCGGGAGCGGGTATAGGATAGTTTGGATTCCCAGCTCTGTGGTCGGCAACAGCGCTCCAACCTCAGAGCTGGGAATTGGTGCTCCGGGCCCCCTCACAGCAGGTGAGGAAAGAATTATGCCAGCTGCTCTCAGAGGTCAGGAAAGCAACCTTGAAGAGGGGGTAAAGGGGGTGTTTGGGGGGGAGGGGAGGAGACTGGGGAAGCTAGGATATGAGGTAACCTGAGGTTGCTCCAGCCTCCTTCCCTCCCCTCTGAGATGCCATCCCTAGACAGCCGAAAACAGCCATCTAGTGAAAATGCAGAGCAGAAGGAGCAGGGAGACAAAAATTGCCTCCGTTGCTCCTCCCGCTCTGCACTGGATGAGCATGAGCCTCTGAGTTTGGGGGCTCATGTTCATCTTGATTGGATTCATCCTTATTTAATTTTTTTATCACGTCCTTCCATAAAGAACATCAGGGGGGCCAGCGTAGCATGCATGTTGTACACCAAGCATGTCTACAGACATAATTTTTGGAGGGCATCTTCAAAGCACTCAGACATCTCAGAGAAGATGTGATAGGTGTGTGTGTGTGTGTGTGTGTGTGTGTAATGACTTGTTTGATTTCAGGAAAAAATAAAATTCACATTTGTACAATTGATATTTCAGAGACTGTGGGTGCTGACCCGGGCAGTCGTGGTAGGCTTTTCACCTCCAAGACAGATTTTCACCTCCAAGAAATTGCTATGACATTGGAGGGGAAAATCCCTGCTTGGAACTTTACCCCCGCCCCGCTCCCAACCACCACAGGAAGCTCCATTGCAGCTCCTCTTCTGAGGTTGGTGTAATCATGACCTTGAATGGGGCAAAGGAAAAAGGTGTGTGGCAGTGAGTGGGGAGGGAGGGAGGGAGGCCTGGATATGCTCTATCCTGCAGCCTCTCCAGTCCCAGGCCCACTCCCGCCAGCACGACTCCACTAGATGGCCTCACAGGCCAGTCTAGTGGGGAAATTTGAAAGGAAGATCGCCTCTGTTGCGCCACCCTCCCTCCTGGCAGCAGACCAGCAGGGAATAGGATACTCAGAAGCATCCGAGATCGGAAGCTTCCATCTAGCAGGTGGAAACCCGGTAGAGTTGCGCCCCAAGTTGCAAAAGATGGGCTTGCAGGATTGTACTGGTAAAAGTGAATTATTCCTGTATAATTATACCACAAATGACTCTCATCTACATGGGATTTCTGTGGGATTTGACCAGGGCTGGCCCTACCATTGGGCAGAGTGTGGTGGCCGCTTCAGGCAGCAGATTCCAGGGGCAGGGAGCAGTAGCAAAGTATTGGGGAGCAGAGCTGTGTGTGGTAGACAGCCTGCCCTGCACTCCCTGAACTAGCCAGCTACCTTCGAATGCAGTGGAAAATGCTGTAGCATCTCCAGTGTTAAAGTAACTGTCAGTCCGGTTGGCTTCTGTACGTGGGGTGGAGGAGGTGTTGTAGAAATATTAAACTGCACCATAAACACTTCGAAATGGTGCCGATGTCCGGAGGCTGGAAAGCCCCCGACACCCAGGGGCTAGCAACAGACAGAAGCCCCAATCAGGTTGTAGTAAAGCAGGGCACAAGTAAGGCTTGCCCAGTAGCACGCAAGCGCAGTAGAAAGAAGTAGTTTGCTTATCTAATCCTTGCCCAGGGGGGCGAGGCTCTTCCTATCTGGTCAGTCCTGTGTGCCTGACCTGCAGAGAAATTGCCATTGAGTGCACTCAATAAAGCTTTGGAACTAAAGTCTCGCCTCTGTCTTCTTTGGCTGCCGAAGTCCGGTTGGACCAAACCTAGATATCAAGGACCACTGTTAGTGTCCAAGCTTACAACAGAGGGCACCATCGTGTCCTTCATCTCACGCAGCAAAATGTCATGGGCTGGCCCTGGAGTTGACACAAAACAGCTGAAATATGTCCATGGAAAATGCACAATGCTCGCTTGAGTCCGCCCCTTCACATGCTAGCCCAGACTGACCATGTACATTACCATTGCGAAAAGGAAGACCATGCCTGTGCTTTACCACTGACAAATGGAAATGATCTGAACTCCCAAAAGAGAACTCATAGTCTAAGATAGATGCCATTATTATCAGACCAGTGAGATCTACACTGGATTTCAGACAGCATGGAATGCAGTAACAAGCCTAATGAAAAAGAATTGTGCAAAACAAAAACAGGGACAGCTGGCATCAGAAACTCTGGACAGGCATACAAATTTGACAGCAGCAGCAGCAGCAGCAACAAAAATAGATTTTACAACACCAGAAGAAATGCAAGTATGTAAGAAGCAGGCTGTCGATTACAATACATTCATTTATTACTTCATACTGAAGGTTGCCTATGCAGCAGTACTGGAATTGATCCCACTGCTAGGATGTAGGAGGGCCCTTTGAATACAGCCCTCAGTAGGCTTTATGAACGTTCTGGTTTTGCAGTCTGGCTGGGACTTCAAAAGACAGGGGCAAGCACCTGGCAAGCCACAATGCATGTCAGAAATTGTGCAAGCCTGCTGTAAAAATGCTGTGCAGGGACAGTGCCAGCACCTGGGGCATTGTGCGAAGTTGAAAGGGTGGCTAACCCAGCTGCCACCACAGCCAGGAAAGTCCACCAGGACTCACCAGAGGACACTTTGCCCAAGGTTGACTCAAATCCTGGCATCATGGTAGCTTTCCAAACAGAGCAATGTCAAAGTCACTTGGCCTATTAAAAACAAACCACAGTTACCCTGCTTTATAAAAAATAGAAATAGCAATAGAAATATCCTTCTTAATCACTTGAAGGCATAGTGGGAATATTCCATCACAAGTCTTTCACCAATAGACATGATCCTGAAACATGTGACAACTGGAGTGGGTTACTTGCAGAGCCTCCTCAAAATGTTACTGATAGAATAGCATTTTGTTAAGGACTGCAACCACAGGCCTTCCAAATTCCCACCTTGACAACTAATAATATGAAGTCATTGTCCTCTCTGATGCTGAGTGAAGAGAGATTCGAAACCATAACCAGAGCCTGTGGGAAAGCCTGTAACAGGAAGTCCTCCATGACTTGTGTCTGCTCAAAATCTGAAACTGTCATTTTACTCTTGAGTAGCAATTACTGGCAGAAGCTCATTCAAGTCTAATAAGAGCTTCTGGAAAGCTTCCTTTGACCTCTGCAGCAATGATATGGCATACAATATTTATTTGCCACACTAGTATACACAAGAGTTCATTTCATCCTAACAACAAACCTCAGACTATCCAGCAGGATTCACGGCTGAATAGGAATTTGAACATGGATTTCTCACATCTTAATCCAACACTCTGAACTGTTACTCCATTATTATGTGTATTGCAATGCATGTCTTTACTTTATGGTCTGAAGCATTGTATTGGTGGTTTAATTTTCAGTTTACTAAATAAGTAAACAAAGGAGCTGCTGCTTAAGTCATTGAGGCCATTTTTTGTGTGTGCTGCAAAACTAGGGAATGTCTCCAATATCTGTCAGATAATAATCACAGGCCACTTAGAATAATTAGTCTGAGGAGCAAAGGGTGGCATGTAGGGAAGGGAAATAAATAAGTATTTTAGGATGCAATACTATGCATGTTTCAACAGAAAACAGATTCCAGGGCAGCCAGGAATCTACTACTCCCAGCCAGGGCTTTTTTTCTGGTGGAACTCACCAGAACTAAGTTCCAGCACCTTTTATTCTATTAATTTCATTACAATTTAATCGCCATCTACTCCCGAGGAAACATAATCCAACAGTTCCGGTACCTTTTTCTCCAGAAAAAAAGCACTGCTCCCAGCATTCTGTGGCCAGAATGGCTGGATGGGGAATGCTGGAAGTTGTAGGACTTTTTTCTATAACACCAGGTTGTGGTGTGTGTGATGCAAAAATCCGCAAGATGCAGGGGGAGATCTATATCTCACCAGGAAAAAGGCCAAAAGACAGAATCTAATCCACTAGGCAAATGAATTCCTTTGAACAGAATGATTGTACCCTGTGCAAACCTCACAGATATAGCCAGAAGTTGTGCTGCTGTGGTACCGTGGTGAGGGTGCTGGACTTAGACCAGTGAGTCTTGGGTTCTTGAAATCCTTGCTCATTAATTATTCTTCCTCTCAGCCTCAGATACCTAACATGAATAAAATGGGGGAGCCCCCATGTACTTGGGGGAACCTACATATATCTCCCTAAGCTCCTTGGACAAATGTTGGAATGCAAATATGATAAACAAAATAAAATAGTGCTTGGTAAATACACCTCATTTTCCTCCTTCTTATGCAAGATGCACATAGTAAGGGCACAACCCTATTAGGGTTGGATCCAGATTTATGCTGGATCAACTACGCTGGCAGAAGTGGGCTTCCCTGCCTCCTCCTTCCCACAGCAGCCCCTCCAGTCCCCTGAAAATGCTAAACAGAGAGCTTTTCTACACAAGGCTGTTAATCAGCTGTTAATCTGCTGTATCTATGTTCAGTTTCATCGCAGAATTGAGATCCAAGCATTATACCAGGATATTTTCCTTTCCTGCTTTCCCCCTACATAACCTTTAGGTGGCACTGTGGTATAGTGGAATAGCACAAATACACAAGAGGAAATCACACTTTCTTTCACTTTCACAATTAAATGCTGCATTTCCCGTGCTCTAAAAAAAAACTGGCTGAAAGTGCTGCTTAGAAACAGAAGCAAAACTGGAGGGTCATGATATCATTTAAAAAACCTGTAAACAACTGTTAGTAGCGAATGGTGAGCGCACGATCAATGCCTCATGTAGAAGAGCCCAGACAGTCAGGAGACCCTGCTGAATGGGGTGAGCTGTGGTGTTAGGGGGAGTGGGGATCCCCCCAAAATCAGGGGGAAGGGTCCTTCCACAAGCAAAGACCTTCCTCTAACAGAAGGTCCCTTCCTCTCATGGAAGGCAGATCCTGGATCCAACCCCTAATATTTATGAATCACCTGACAGAATATTATTTCCCTATATGAAAATATGGAGCTGCCTTGTATAGCACCACACCATTGGCCCATCTAGTCCACCATTTTCTACCCTGAAGAGCAGCAGCTCTCCAGGCTCTCAAACTCCCTTGAACCGGAGATGCCTGGGGTTGGACCTGGGATCTTTCTTCTGCATACAAAACATATGCTGTGCCATTGAATTATGTCTTCATCCCACATTATCACCAGTTCGTATAGTCATGAATATAAAATTATATTCTAATAATAGAATCATTTTGATTTATAGCCTAGTTCTTTCTGACAGCCAGGATTTAAAAGGTGGGTCCCTTTGCCTCCTCTCTCTCCACAGCAACCTGGTCACTCTTTTGCCTATTGATGTGGGTAGACAACTAATGGCTGGGAGGGTGTGACTTACCCAAGGCATCCCAGAGGAATCCATTTCTACACTGCCATCAGTGGAGTCATCAGGGCAGGACTTTGGGACAGTCACCCAGGGTCTCACTCAGCAAAATGAGCAGGAGGACCCCAAACACAGCAGGGCTGGCTTACCATATTTTGAAGTAATCCATGTTACCACCTAAAGAGTGAGGGCCCAGAAGACCATTAAGTCCAGAGTCTAAGATTACCAAATGGCACCACTGACCAGGGGCGGTGCTAGGTACCGAAAAGATATGGGGCTCAGACCCACAGGACTAAAAAAAAAAGCACAACTTTGAATATGTTAATTTGCATATGCTCTAATGGCTCTCTCTGTGTGTGTCTTTAAAGAACCCTGTCTCCTAAGGATGCCACTTTTTGTAAAGCAAAAAAAAAAAAAAAAAAAAGGATGTATGGATAGGGGAGAGGAGGCCTTTTGATTGCAGAAAAAAACCTCAGGCAGAAAGATTCAAGGGGGGGGGGCAGCAGAAGATGAAGCACATGTGGGCAAAAAGCCAGCTAGTCCAGGGGGATCAGATGCAACAAAGACCATCAGGGCCCCTATACCTTTATTTCAGCAAGTGCCCATGGACAGCACCGTAGTGGGGCTGATGGCCCCCCTGAGATTCAGGGCTCCAAATGAAAGATTTGGGGCTCCAGCCCTAGTGGGCCACCCCCTAACACCGCCTCTGCCACTGACTGGAAAGTAAGCTGATGCGTCTGGTGTCCCCTGGGTTTCTCATCATCTTCATTCACTGGACAGAAATAATTGTTTCTGCTTATAATAGCCAGAGGATACAGTCAGGAACTATTTTTGAGATTCTTTTGGGGGGGGGGATAAAGTAGAGTCCCAGTAACCCAACATCCTTGGAAGGAGCCAAATGTAAAATAAGGGTAAATAAGAAATGAGGAATACAAAGTACCTTTGTCAGCCCTGTTTCTAAAAACATCCAATTTGCAAAGAGCTCAAGCCAGAAAGGCAGGCTTTGTGTGTGCTCAGACAACATCCAGAGGTGATGAGTTTTCCAGCCAAGACAGAATAGAAAGATGAGGGGTAAATAATCATACAAAAGAGAGAAGAAGACAGAGCACCGCTACAGCAGCTTGACTGACATCTGAATGACCCTGGGATTTCATATAGCATTATGAAAAATTGAAAAAGCTGTGAACGTTAGAGGCAAGAAAATTCTGAAAATGTAGGAGAAGCACCTAACTCACTCCCAATTGTTTTTAAACAGTAGATAGTTTCAAAAAAAATAATAATAATAAAGAGGGAATGATTTTTTTAAAACAATCTCTTTTAACCTCCCTTCTCTCTTCCTGCCTCAGGTAGGGAACCTCAAAGTAGCATCTCTGACACCATCTGGAGTATTCCTAACATCTGACATGGCTTGTTTGCCTGAAATGCAAAGCTCACTGCAGGCAGGTGAGTTTTATATGGAACCATTTCCATCTCCTGTTCAGGATTAACATGGTGAAACAAGGTACAAAAGCAAGAGACACAACATGTTACAAGATGAAATGATAATTTCTACAAACAGTAATTCCACAGCATCTCAGGTGGAAACCAGATTTGCATAAATCCCATTATGATTTCGGTCTGTGGTTTTGATTGTACTTAATGCTGTGCTTTACGGTGCTATAAATTGAATTACAGCAATCCTAGTCTTCAATAGCAAGACAGAGAAATCTTATGGAGCCAGGTGCATCCAATTCCCTTCAGGCAGGTTCTGTGCGGTGTGGGTATATGGAAGTCCTGGGGTTCTTCCTGAACTCCTTCCAAGTTCCCAGGAAAATTTGGGCAGAAAATAAAACCACATTTATTTAATTCTTAACTTCAAAGCAGAGATAACGTGACCCAGACCATAGTTTGAAGGCATCTGATGCAAATCTACTGCTGAAGCTAATCCCATCCAGGTACTATAAACACCTGGATGGGATTACACCTCAGAACCACAAGTAGGTTCTTCTAATATCCTTTTAATGAGATCCAGTGCAGTGCAGAGTGTCATGGCCAGGGCTTTTTTTCTGGTGGAACTCACCGGAACTGAGTTCCAGCACCTTTTCTTCTATTAATTGCATTACAATTTAATCGCCATCTACTCCCGAGGAAATGTAATCCAAGAGTTCCGGTACCTTTTTCTCCAGAAAAAAAGCACTGGTCATGGCCAAAACAGACATTCCTTTAAATGTGTGTCTAACAACTATGCCTCGGTTTCATTTTTACTCTAGAGTAGGTGTAGGAGGCTGATCCAAATCTTAAAAGTCTCCTTACTCCACACACACTAGGGTCCCACTACAGCTCCACAGCACCTTAGGAAACTAAGGCTGATGGGTTTTACCCCCATACTCTAAACATGCACCTTTAAATCTCTTGATCCCCCTTTCTTCCTCACCTGTTGTGACAAGCAGGAATCCTAGAAGGAGAGCAGATGACAGGAGTGTAATGGAAATGCAGAGGATCATTGTATTACAAAGAGTTAGTGGTGTAAAGCAATGGCTCTTTCCGTGCTTAATTAGCCCACTGCACTCTTATCTTACTTTCGGATAACTCCTCATTCCTCAATAGCTCTTGGCAGGGCTTCAACAAGGTCAGCCATCTGCTAAGGAAGTGTTGTGTTCGCTTAGAATAGTCAACATGTAGCTATCTATATATATAAAAGAGGAAGTCCTGACTGATTGACTGACAGACTCATTAACGCCCAGCTCAAACCGTTTAATCTAGGAACGTGAAATTTTGAAGGAACATAGTTTTTATGACGTAGACACCCACTAAGGAAGGATTTTTGGAAATTCTGTCCCTAAGGGGGTGAAAAAAGGGGGCAAAATCGCCCCACTCTCATATCTCCTATGGGCAAAACAACAGGGGAGCAGTTATGCAAATCGGCCTCACCTCATAATTGCTGCAGGAGCCAATAGGAGCAGTTATGCAAATAGCCCATATGACACTTAGAATGTTTGTATGAATTCCTGCAGGGGCCAATAGGGGAGGGTATGCAAATCTCCCCTAGGCCATTTAAAATGTTCTCTGAGGGGGTGAAAAGGGAGGGAAACTTTTTAAATGACTGACTGACTGTTGTGTGTGGGGCGTCATCGCATAGGCTCCATCACGTTTTGATGGATCTACCCCAAACTTAGCACGGTCACTCTTCATCACCTGTAGACTCTCAGGATTAACCTGATTTTTCTTTAAGATCAGATATTTCTGTCAGATATTTATGAACTGCCACAGGGGCCCAATCAGGAGCGGATATGCAAATCTCTCCTACGTCAAAACAGAATGTTCATATGAACTGCAGCCAGGGCCTACATGGGGGTGGGGGAGCTGGGATTTCATGGTTGGGTAGTCCCGGGGGGGGGGGGGAGCAGGGATTTCATTGTGTAGTCTCAGGGGGGAGCAGGGATTTCATTGTGTGTTCACAGGGGGCAGGGATTTCATTGTTGTGTAGTCCCGGGGGGGGAGCAGGGATTTCATTGTCGTGCAGTCCTGGGGGGTGGGGAGCTGGGAATCCTGGGATTTCATTGTGTAGTCCTGGGGGGAGCTGGGATTTCATTGTGTAGTCCCAGAGGGGAGCAGGGATTTCATTGTGTAGTTCTGGGGCGGGGATGACAGAGATTTCATTGTGTAGTCCCGGTGGGGGGGAGAGCTGGGATTTCATTGCTGTGTAGTCCCGGGGGGGGGGGAGCTGGGATTTCATTGTGTAGTTCTGGGGGGGGGAGCAGGGATTTCATTGTGCAGTCCTGGGGGGGGGAGCAGAGATTTCATTGTGAAGTCCCGGGGGAGCAGGGATTTCACTGTGTAGTCCTGGGGGAGCAGGGATTTCATTGTGCAGTCCCGGGGGAGCAGGGATTTCATTGTCGTGCAGTCCCGGGGGGGGGGGGGGAGCTGGGAATCCTGGGATTTCATTGTGTAGTCCCGGGAGGGAGGGAAGCAGGGATTTGATTGTGTAGTCCTGGGGGAGCTGTGATTTCATTGTGTAGTCCGGGGGGGGCAGGTGTTTCATTGTGTAGTCCAGGGAGGGAAGCAGGGATTTACCAGGGTTGATAAAACTCTCACTCTCATGGTCTCTCTGAGTGGACAAGATGACAGATCACTCTAGGCAAACACAGCAATAAGGTGGTTCAACCAGAAAGTGCATGGGGAAATTCTGGCCCTGGAAATATGGGATAGGCATCAGAGTGGAACAGAGAGTTGTGATAGGAAAGAGTCACAAGACATTAAAGCCAATTGGGCCCAGGTTATTCTCAGGCATGAGACACACCAGTATGAGAGATGCCGAAACAGAAAGAATGAATATTCACTGCCCAAACTCCAAGGACATTATAGGATTTAAAAAGAAGAGTACAAAGAGCTTGATGGCTCAGAGGCTGGACCCAGAATGGGTCAAAACAAAGGGAGTAATAGCTTGGCTCTGGTGACTAAATAGAAGGCTCAGGGAGGTTCCTTGTCTCTTGGTTAATTTATATCTAGCTGGCTATTAAGAACAGAGTCATCATCATCAGGCGATCACTCGTGACCGAGTAAGATTGTCTTCCGGGATAAAAGGAGGAAATTCTAAAGAAGATTGTGTAGACTCTAGCGATGGGTCCGTAAGTGACTGTGGAGGCCAATTCTAGATCCACACAGCTTCCCACAGTGAGGACACAGGTTACCAGATAGGAGATGGTCCTGTAAAGGATTCATTTGACGTGCTTTTCGCTTAGCACGTTTCTCCCTTTCACCTTGCACTCGGGCTTCTTCAAAGTCCATGGAACCTTTGTGAAAGGCCAACCTCCATTTAGATCGTTCATGGGCCAGAGCTTCCCAGTTTTCGATGTTTATATTGCATTTTTTTAGATTAGCCTTATGAACATCTTTAAACCTCTTATATTGACCACCGATATTCCGCTTTCCATTCTTGAGTTGGGAGTAAAGTAACTGCTTTGGGAGACGGCAGTCAGGCATTCGAACAACATGACCGGTCCACTGAAGTTGGCGTTGAAGGATCATTTTTTCAATGCTAGTAGTCTTTGCTTCTTCCAGTACACTGACATTTGTTCGTCTATCTTCCCAAGTAATTCGCAGGATTTTCCGGAGGCAACGTTGATGAAACCTTTCAAGGAGGTGGAAGTGACGTTTATAGATAGTCCATGTTTCGCAGGCATACAATAAAGTTGGTAATACAATGGCTTCATAAACCAGTGTTTTGGTCTTCTTACAAATATCCCGATCCTCGAACACTCTATGTTTCATTCGAGAAAATGCAGCACTTGCGGAGCTCAAACGATGCTGGATTAATATTCAAAACAAAATGTGACAAGAGTACTCAGGTCATGGTTGACCTTCCTGACTGGTCTAGTAAATGGGGATGCTTCAAGACTGAGCCATTTTTTCCCACCAGGGATTTGGATTGGCCAATTCAAGGTACCCTCATGGGTTAGTCAGTTCAGTGATGGAGTTGCAGTCAAGCAGACATTTGCATTTCCATGGTTATAGCCACCTTGAGCACCATGTTTGTGAGTGTGTGGAAAGGCAGGTATAAATCAAACCAATAAATTACAGGGAACACAAATCCCTTTAATCTGATCAAGGAAGTAGCAAGTGTATTCTATGCCTCCTGTGCCTCTGCAGCAATTCAGAACCTTAACAATGTTCCTAGCAGCTTCTCAGACTGTCCTTACCTGAACCAAAATGGATTCTTGAGCCAAAGTGTCAGGATAATACCAATTAAATCCATAGAACACAATATACTTGTCAGAGAGCCAGAAGCATTGTTGTAACAGAGCCCTAATAGGGACCAATGTTGCAGATTTCCTGAATCCTTCACTCTTCTTCTTTTCTATCTGAGGGCTTAATAGCCATTTCCTCTCCCCAGAGAAACCCTGGGAATTTTAATTTTGTGATGGATCTTTAATAGAGAATTCCCAACACCCTCATCAATCTACAATTCCCAGAATTCTATAGGAGAAGTTATGACTATTAAATTGGTATCAAACTTAAGCGTGTAGCATAGAAACGCCTTTAGAAACTGAGGTAGCCACTTATGAATCGTTGAAAAAAAAAGACATTCAGTCATGCCTTGGATTGAGAGCATAATTCGTTCTGGAAACGTGCTTGTAATCCAAAACACTTGTATATCAAAACGAAATCCCCCCAAAAAGATTTGTACAGAGATTTTTAATTTAAGCCGTACTACAGTACTTGTATTGCAAGACGTCGCTTGTATATCAAGTAAAAAATTTTAAATAAATATTTAAAAATTTGCTTGTCTTGCAAAACGCTCTCAAACCAAGTTACTTGCAATCCAAGGTATTACTGTACATCCCCAAAAAAAGAGGAGCAAAAAAATGGACATCTATTTGCATAAAAATGTGAATATGCTAATTTATATGTATCGGTGCAAATTTAGAAACAATTATAATTTAAATAGAAATAAAGTACATCTCACCGTAGTGAGGAAGGCTGTCCAGGTAATCTGTGTGCCTGCCTGTTCAGTCTGCTGCTTCTTTACAGTTCTTTATCTTTAAAATGAAAAAGGACAGCCTTTCAAATAGAGGATATCTTCAAAGAGAGGACTGTCCCCTGTAAAAGAGGATACAGGGCCAGCTCACCAAAAAAAAAAAAAAAAACTCTGAAACTGGGTATTCTCTTGATAATGAAAGTTTATATTTCAGGACAATGTTATAGCAAACCATTGAGTTTGTGCCATCTAGCCTTGTTTGTTACTCTTTTCGTCTTTTGCAAAGTACTGAAATATATGAAAGGTAATTGGGTGAAAATATTTGGTGTGAATATTTTACCTGAAGAGGCATCACATGCTGCTGGCAGCGTCTAACTTGTTTTCTTTTATGTATGCTGATGAAGCAGCTTAATAAAGAAATTGTCATTTGGAAACAGAAAGTGTGTGTGTGTGTGTTTAAGGAATTAATTTTCCCTATGGACATTTTTAGGAGAGCTACAGATAAATTAGAAAGTTAGCAACTCTCATAAGATGTATTTACTTGTGGAAAGCAACACACAATGGAGTCCACATTGCAGAGGGGGAAATTTAAGCCCATTATATAAACTGAGGCATCAACTGCTGCATAAATTCAAAAACTACAGTAGGGAAATACCTTTATTAGAGCAACTTAAAGATCACCAAAGAAGTGAGCAAGCTTTTGAAGTCATCAAAACTCAACATCAGGCGGAGGGTTAAGCAATGGTGAAGGAGAAGGAGAAATGCTGCTTTTACAGCAAATGGACCAGGAAGACCTGGGTTCACATCCTCACTAGAGCCACGAAGCCCACTCCACAAACTTGGGGTAGTCATTACCTCTTAACCTAACCCAGCCCATAGTGTTGTTTTGAGGAAGAAATTAGATAACACCATGGACATTGTCCTGAACCAATGGAGAAACTTCAGTTATGTTGAATAATTAAATTGCAGTCAAAACCTATGGTTCATGTTTCACCAGGTAGTTGGGTGAAATGGTTAAGATCACTGATACCTTCTAGGGTGGATTCCCTAGAAGGTACTCATTGAATAATTAACAGAGCCCCAACAGGAAGTGGGCGTAGCTATCAGCTTCTTCCTTTTTCTGCTGGGACTCTGAGTGTGTGGTTGCATGAGTTGTTGTCTCCACGTTGTTCTAGCAGCAGCATGTAACCAGAGTTACAAACTACAAATGTACTGTAGTAACAAACTGTAAGAAACGTCTTTTAAGCCTGCCTGAATGAAACTGCATAATCTGAGTGAGTAAATGTTACTTTTAACTTTTCCAAGACTGTGTCTCTGATTATTGTTCTGAGGGAGAGAAAAGGGGGCAAAACCAGGGAAATCCAGTCTGCCTTAAAGCATCCTGGATTACCAAATGCTAACTGGCTAACACTAGCCAAATCTAAGCTTCTTTTAAGCTGGAAAGGGACTCTATTCTGCTGATCTCACTAACATGAGATAGGAAGGATAATACTCAACAATATATCCTCTCCTAGTATCTTTTTCAAGTCCCAACAAGAATTGTAATGAAATTTTAAAAAGTGTTTGGGGAGCTACCCACAATCACGTCTGTTCTAGCTAAGTAATTCACAATGACTGTTCTATCACTTCACTCAAACACTTGCTGAGCCAAATAATTTTAGGGATGAGTGGTTTAGGATGCCATTCTCAAAAACCTTGTCTGCCACTGTGCAGTCCCAAGTCCTACAACACTGTAGTATACTGTGGTTCCAGGCTGCTACTAGTCCTATAATCAATCAACAAATTCCGAACTCTAGGGAGGAGAGTTTGCTAAAGGTGTTGCTAAAATTATGGTAACCCTTCTGTTGATACCTGTGGCTAGAGGCGGAGCTCGATTGGGGGTGGAAGTCTGGCGAACTCGCCGGGCTCGACCCCCCGAGCTCCACTCGCCCTATCTGCTTCCCCGACTCAACTTGTGTTCTCAAGAGTGCACAAGTTACGCAATCACAGCCGCTTTTAATGTATCTTGCACCATTTTCTATGTAAACAATGTAGCGCCGGGAACCCTAGGCTGGTGCTCACTTTCAGCCCAGCTCGGCAGGCGTGGTGGCAGCGCTCACTGAGTCCACTGCGAATCGGGTGGTGGGTAGATCGCCCACCCCTACTGTGGCAGCTGAGAGCTGAGTTTTTATCAACCTTGCCTTGAGCACCCACCTGGAGCCCTAGGGGCTTCTCTACATGCAGCTTTTAACATGCCACTTTACTGAGGCTTCTGCTTCCAGATTCTTTGCAGGATTTAAGATCGGCTTCTTTACACGTTTCCCTCACCCCTTGGTTTTTCTTTCTCTGCCTTTCTATATGCTCCATTACACAGCCTCAAGGTGGCACCGCAATATAGGGGAGTTGTGAAAATCCACAAGCTTCTCATAGCATGATTTCCAGATAATAGCTCACTTTCCTTGATGTAAAAAAAGCTGCGGGAACGGTGACAACGAATGGGAGAGGCCCTGGAGGATGACGATGTCATGTAAAGCACCCGCAAACTATTGTGAGTGAGGAATCAGGAGCACACAATATCATGTAGAGAAGCCCTTGGGATCCAGAGAACTTGCCTGGTTTTTATAGGGATGTATTAAAATTTCATTCTAATTTCTAAATCACTCAAAAATGCCCCATTCGCAACCCCGACCACAAACAGGAGCACGTGCTCTCTGAAAATGTTCACAAATTCCTGAACTTCAATTCACGTTCACAAAAGGTGTACCTGAAAAATGCACAACTTTTGAAAAATGTGCAGCATTTCCTGTGTGAATGAACCCAAAAAAACAGAAACAAGAACAGGATTGAGATGAATGGAGCTTTGAAGTAACGTTTGGAGAATTTCAGCGTGCTTGAGCATCCCTGGCTCTCCAATCCCTGTGCCTGGGTGCCTTGAAAGCGTGTCCTTCCTCATTTGCAGGACACAGACTAGCTGTCAAGGATTGGGGTTTGGGTATTCATTCTGGGGTAAAGAAAACAGTTGGGAATAAGGATGGATGAACCAGGCTCTCTCTAATCTGTGTCACTTTCACCTGTGTTCACTCACAAGTCAATTCCATTCCATTACTGCATTAATATACATTATTTCAAATCTACCCAAAAATGCACATTGAAAAATGTATTTAAAAATGAGTTTTGAAAGTATTTTCCCTTAGAACTCGCACCACTAAATGTATTTTGTCTGAAAATAGGCACTTTCAGTGCATGTTGATATGTTTTTTGATCTGAAAACTCCGTCAGAACTTTTGAGAAGTGCAAAAAATAGTGGTTAATGATGATCCAATCCACACATTAGTCCAGGGGATGCAGGGACAAGTCCATTCATACCAAATTCATGAGGACTGAATACTGCAAGCATCCCCAGCTGGAAACAGGAAAAATGGATTTGAACACTAAACACGGATGCCATTTGTCCATTAACTATCATACATATCCCAGTGGAAATCTTCATATGGTTGAGAATCATTGCACAACTTTGCTGCTGCTTTTCTTGCTCTCAAAAAATGCCTCCTAGAGCAAGTGTGGGCAGACTTCAGGCTTGACAAATCTACTTTGGGTTTTTTACTAGAAGATCAAGCCTACCAACCAGAGTCAGGTGCAAAAGACATACACTCAAAATTAAAGAACAGGCTGGGCACATTCTGAGCACAGGAATTTGTTTTCAGTACCAGAACTGAATTGACCTCCCAATCCTGTCATCCAAAAGTCCACTCCTGGTTATTCCAAGTACTCTACATTTCAACAGCCTAATTAAGGTAGGAAAAGACATATTGTTGTTGCTATCCCGGTTGCTAGATATTATTACCATGAACATAGGCATGTGAATAGTCCTCTGTTTTGAATTTCCATGAGACTAGATTTGGACCAGGGATGTTGAAGAGTCCTTGGTTTAGAGTCACGAGTCGAGTCACAAGTCTTTGGACCCGAGTCTTGAGTCCGAGTCTGAGTCCTTGGTCTAAAATGGTGACTCATGAGTCCCGAGTCATGAGTCACTCCCAAAGCTGACTCCACAAGTCCCTATTAAAATCAATGGGGTTTTTTCCCAACAAAATAAGGCTATTTCAGATGTGTGGCTTAAATAAATTCTAGGCACAAGTGTACCTTTTTATTTCAAAACTCTGCAGCTGATTTTGGCAAGAACAGACCAGGCAGACAAACCCAAAATAACCAGGCAGGCAGAGGAGGCAGGGAACCCCAAAGCAGGCAGGCAGAGGCCTTTCTCTTGGACAATTCCATCTTGATTTTGGAACACAAGTCCTTGGTCTCGAGTCCCGAGTCGAGTCTCGAGTCCCATTAAAATATTGGGACTCAAGTCTGACTCGAGTCAGAGGGGGGACTCAGTCCGACTCACGAGTCGAGTCCTGGAGTCCGAGTCCCCATCCCTGACTTGGACCCCTTCAGAGTTGCATGGGCTAAAAGACACCATTTGGCAAGCCATGGATCAACAAGGATTCTTCTCTCCACTGCTCTACAGGGGATGGGGCTTGGGGTGGAATAGGGGCTTCAGGAGGGGACAGAGCTAGGGAAGGAGTCTCTGCAGCTCAGATGGGGGACTCCCACAGTAGAGACTAGGCCCATGGGCTGGAGGTTCCTCACACCTGCCATAAAATACTGTTTCTACTGCCAAAGTAATCAACAGTCATGAGTATTAGTAAGGGACAGGAAACTCCACCCAAGGTTTGCACATAGAATTCCCAGTACACCTGTAGTGAATGGCCAAATAAGCTATGCCCCCTATACTTAGAGGCAGGGTGAAGCCTCTTCCAAATTTGTGAAGCAAGTCTCCTGAAATCTGGGCTACCCAACAATCTCTCTGATCACCATGAGCCCCTACGAACAAACCATATATCCTTCTTCCTCTGGAATAGGTAAATATTAGTGTTTCAATGTCTTTTTCTCTTTAATTTTCTTGATCTAGTTCTACTAAATCTTCCTTCTACTCCTCGAGTTGCCCAAACCCAGTGTCATTAACATCTTGAGTTTGCCACCTTGTGACTAGGCCCTTTGCACAGTTTTCCAGATGCCCATCCATTACCTCATTTCCCATCAGTAACTTCCCTGCCTCCATTGGTACTTTTCTCTCTCTCCTCCCCTTCTCCATCTTGTTGATTTAAGCAAATAAGCTGCAAGTCTGAGCTCTGATCTGTCTATTTATCATACCTATTCGTACCAGCTTGGCTTATTCATTTATCTTCTTTTTGAAATAAAATACGTATTATTTTATCTAAATCTTGGTCTGGGACTATTGCTAATTCCCTACTGTTAGAAGTGTAAAAAGCCATCTCCCTGTGGCGTACTGTTACTCAGTCTAGGCCCAGGATCCTGGAAGCACGTGTCAGATATTTACACATGTACACATGCATGTATGATCATGATCATGTGTGATCAGGGAACATGTGTCAGTCATGGTCAATTTTTTTCATAGGGGAACTTCCTTACCAGTGACCTCCCTGTAAGAGCCTGAAATGGTCCAGTCCAGGGAAAGTGTTTCATGGTTATACTGACTATACAGAGTTGGACTAACCTTCTACTGCAGTTCAGGAAGTAAGAGGAGCCGTGCTGGATCAGACCAAAGTCCATCTAGTCCATCATTCTGTTCACACAGTAGCCAACCAGCTGCCCACAGGAAACCCACAGGTAGGATGTGAGTGCAACAGCACCCTCCTGCTTGTGTTCCCCACACCTGGTATACATAGGCATACTGCCTCTGATTCTGGAGGTAGCACATACAGCCATCAGGACAAATAGCCATTGATAGCCTTCTACATGAATTTGTGCAATCCCCTTTTAAAGCCGTCCAAATTGGTGGTCATCACTACATCTTGTGGAATTCCGTACTTTCTTGCTTTATGTGACAAAATTTCAAGACTTTTGTGCTAAACTATATGCAGAGATACACATTAATGTCTAATCCCCAAATGCCTAGCAGTCTGTCCTAGTAATCTACAGCTTGGCAGGACTTCACATCCACTTAAAGGTACAACTACTATCAGCATCATCACAGGGCATATCAATACTATTAATGCCTTTAAAACATCTTTCATTAAATGTCTATCCAGCACTGTATTATAAATTCCAGGCCAGCAGGTGGTCTTATTTATGAGCAGTCTGCTAATCCACAACAATCTGTTGCCACCAAAAGCTGGGCTGTTTTAAACCAGGCCAGGTATCAGCTCTACTAGAAATGCAAGAATACCACAAAAATTAGATGTGTGTGTTTAAAAAATAAAAAATAAAAATCCTATAGTCATACCTAGAGCTGAAGAATCAAGAGATTTGCTTTGTGTGTGTGTTTAAAAAAAAAAAAAAAAAAAGCAATGCAAACGATTAATTTAATCTATGAGTCTTCATCTGATTATCCACAACGTAATTAGTGTCGTCCCAGATTCTGAAGCAAAATTAAGAGGAAGTTGCAAAGCAATTAATTTGCTTCTACTGTGGGAAAGGTGCTGTCATTCATAGGGTAAGCACCAATGTTATTTCCTATACAAATCCTGACATCGGCACAGCTTCAAAAGATTTTGTAAATACATTCTCCAAGGAGCCCTGTTTTTGTTTAATGTCTTGACACAAACTGACTCTCACTGTATCCTCCTGAACAACAGTTTCCCCATTGCTATGTCCCTGGTGCTGCTGGTTGCTAAGCAACACATCAAAGGCCACAGTCTTTTCCAGACTAATTAACAGATTTCACCTAAACTTCGAAAAGATTGCTAAGCAACAGCCACATTGACAATTTCCTTTACACAACTTCTGATGCAAATCATACCTCCCAAAAATATATGTGTAGGCCAGGATACATGCTGGGCACCATGTAAATTTTCTCTAGACCCAGAAGCTTCTGGAAGAAACATCTAAAAGGCATGTGATTATTAACTATCATGCAATAGCTTGATTGCTTCATCTGTATCATCTCATTTATCACCATTCAAGTGTTTTCATTGTATGTAATTGGTGCCCATCCACGGGGAATGGAGCTTGCAAAAGACAGGGGTGCCATGTGATCAATTCCATTTGCTCTAGCTCGTGAATCTACATTGAATGGGGTCGAGTCGACTGAAGAGGAGTTCGCAGTCACAGATCAAGTTTAACTGGCAGGTAGCACATAGATAGATAGATAGATCATAAGAGTTGGAAGGAGCCTACAAGGCTATCGAGTCCAACCCCCTGCTCAATGCAGGAAACTATAGGAGGGGTCTCCCATCCAAGTAATAACCAGGCCTGACCCTGCTTAGCTTTCCACACTCAGACAAGCTGAGCCAGCATGAGCCACAGGCCTGTGCACATGACAATGCAGCAAGCAACTCACAAAAGGCACATTCACGTTGTTCTATGGAGCTAAATGGGAGCCACTGAGAAGTGAGCTGGCCCCTGTCTGCATAACTTCACTCCTTCATTTGCATAGCCTTTTCTAAATCCCTTCTGTACTTGGAAGTTGCAGTTCTGTCCTGTACTGATAATCACTTTTGGAGTTTTTAAAAAGGACACCTGCTGGATTTTACATACACATGCGCTTTAGGCTTGATAGGAAGCATGGTGTGTGTGTGTGTTTTCCCATGCTCAGGTGTCAATGCCTGAGAAGAAAATGGAAAAAGAGAAATCAGAAAAATATAAGAAGCTGCTTTATACCAGGACGTATTATTTGTCCCAGTGTTGTCTACTCTGGCAGAAGACTGCCAGGGTTTTAGACAGAGGTCTTTCCTGACATCTGCTACCTGATCCTTCAAACTGGAGATGCCAGAAATTGAACCTGGGACTTTCTATGTACAAGGCATGTGTTCCACCACTGAGCAATAGCCCATCCCCAAACTGGACCTAAGAGTAGGGATTTGAAATTCTCCTCATTTGAACTTCTCCCAGATTGGGGGCCTCTGGGTTACGAGGTCTTGTTTCTAAAGTGGAACTGATGCATTTAAAAAAAATAAATCCCAATTTTGTACAGAACTACAGATTCATAGATTCATAGATCACAGAGTTGGAAGGGGCCTACAAGGCCATCGAGTCCAACCCCCTGCTCAATGCAGGAAACTAGAGGAGGGGTCTCCCATCCAAGTAATAACCAGGCCTGACAGCTTTCAGTTCACTCATATCTTCCCTTCCCCATTACTGATGGACATGTGAACATCGATAAATCATTTCAAAAAAGCAGTCGTGATGATGAGATTGTACACACGATTCACTGAGATTCTTTGTGTGTGCACTGACAAAACACCTGAGGTGATTGCGTATACAATTGCATCAAGATTATTTTTGTGCGGTGCTTTATTGATTCACTTGTGCACTTGTGAGCACTGATAAAACAGAGGGAGATGCAAAGGTACTGAAGGATCTGAATGCTGCTGGGCCAAATCATGCATGCTCCAAGTCCAGGATTAATTTTAGAAATTTGCCTAGTTGAACTCGGAGAAAAATAGGGATCTGCAATTGTTTGTTTGTGTCTTCTTCCCAGCAACCCTTGGGAGGGTCCCGGGTATATGCTGAAACCATTTGAGTACCTAGTAAAGCCTAATTTGAATGTCTGCATCTCCCACGTTCCATCTTAATACTTTAACCAAATGCAGGGGCTTTAACATCAAGGCATCCCCCCCCCCCATTTTTCCTTTACCATCTTACTTGATGATGAGTGCTGAAGAACTCAACAGCTTGCTCAGTATTTTGTGACCTCTGAATTGGCCTAATTAAGATATTACACTAATATTGATTGTAGCATATATATTTTTTCCTTTTAGCCAGCACAGCTACCTTTACTTCTTAATAGTACAGTTTACATTCCTAACAAAAAGAATACAATATATAACACTTTTTTAAAAAAAAATCTGGGAGGTGCCGATCATGTAGGAGGTGAAGGGACAACTTATTTATTTATTTATTTTATTTGCAACAATTGTATACCGCTCCATATCTAGACAGATTCTGGAGCGGTGACCAGTAAAAAGTTAAAACAGATAAAAGAATAAAAACAATGCATTAAAAACAGAATAACATTAAAAATCATGGATGGTCAGCAAAGAAGACCTCCCAGAACAAAAACATCTTCAGCAGGTGCCGAAAGCAACACAGTGTCAGAGGCTGCCTGACCTCCAGAGGCAGGGAGTTCAGAGAAGGGGAGCCACCACACTGAAGGCTCTTCTCCCAGTGGACTCCAATCAGGCCATAGGTCCATGCAGAATCACCAGGAGAATGTCCTCTGATGACCTGTGACCAGGCAGGTTGGTAAGGGAGAAGGCGCTCTCTCAGGTATCCTGGTCCCAAGTTGTTTAGGGCTTTGTACACTAGTACCAGAACTTTAAACCTGGCCCGGTAGTGAATAGGCAGCCTGTGCAGTTCCTTCAGCAAAGGAGTTGCATGCTGAAAAGGGACAGCTCCTGACAACAGCAGAGCCACTATATTCCGCCCTAGCTCCAGCTTCCGTAGTAGCCTTAATGAATTCAGAGAGTTTTGCATGGTGGTGGGCTGTCCTTCACTGGAGGTCTTTAAGGAGGAGCTGGGTGGCCATCTGTCTGGGATGTTGAAATTGCAGATACTGCATTGTGTGTGGGGGGGGGGGCTAAATGACCTCCACAACCCCTTCCAACTGCATGATTCTATGAATCATATCTTCATATTGCAAAACTCACAATATTTAAAAGAAAGGCCTTTGTTTATAAAATACAAATTTCCATCTAGGCATGGCCTTGGCTAGTATTGGAGATAAAAGAGAGGAAACCAAATTGCAGTCATGCATTAGCATTAACCTTCACTACTACGTAAGGAAAATCTGAACACTAAACTGACTAAGAGCCCAGAATATATCTCTATTCAGTGGGTTCCTTTTTTGGTGATGAATAGTTTTGTTTAATGAGCAAAGTTCTTGACTAATTAAATGTTAAGTACTAACGCAGGAGAGATGTGATGAGCTTACACTGCAGATCCTGATCTGCAAATACAATTAATTCTACATGAATGTCAAAACTTTTTGCTCCCAAATAAATTGTTTTAACAATGTGCCAGGTAAGAGTATTATTACCAATAATAATACCCATTGTTATCTAACTTACAAGAGGAGAAACTGGAATTAAAAATAGATGGGGAAAATGTTTTGTATTAGTATTTCAGATCAGCATTGGAATGGTATTTTTATTTTTTTAATTATTTTTGATTATATTTATACCTCGCCTTTTTTCCTGCAAGGAAGCCAAGGCGGCTTACATAATCCTCCTCCTCCTCCTCTCCATTTTATCCTCACAACAACCCTGTGAGGTAGGTTAGGCTGTGAGTCAGTGACTGGCCCAAAGTCACCCAGTGAGTTTCATACATAAAAATGGCCCCAGTTGCTCAATGAAAGTTGCTGCTGAATATTTTTTTATGAGATTCTGTATTTATGGTATTACATTCATCTGCTAAAAGGAGGGAGGGCTGCCTGCAAAAAGTGTCACATTCCTATGACATTATGTTGGAGATGTAAGGAGATTTGAGCCAATTTTAGATATTTCTGGTGGAACTGTAACAAATGGGAAAGTATTGGAAATGTAGTTAGCACTATCAGAGAGACAACAGGGTGTAAGCTACCAATGGAACCTAATATTTTGCGGTCAGGTAAGCTTGATGGTGTGACTCCAGTAACAGCAAGGCCTAGCACTGGATTGTAGCAAGGCCTGGCACCAACACATGGCCTGCTAGGGCAAATGTCATGGTCCAGTGGCCCCTGGCAGGGCCTACCACCACTGTCAGTGAGTCCACCATCATCATCGCTGCCACTGCTGCCATTTGCCTGCCCATGGTAGTGGACACGGGCATATGGCTGCAAGTTGCACACCCGAACTCGCTTGCCCCACCCGTCTTAATTATGCCAGCCCTGTCTCAACATGTGTATGTCAGTGGTGGGGCCAGCTTAATTAAGCAAGGGGGCACTGGGGAGTTTAAGCATGCAGCCCGGCGCTCTGATCAGTGCTGCTGCTGGGCCATCCTCCAGGGCAGACTGCCTGATGGTGCTGAAGACTGGAAGAGCAGCCCAGGCCCGAGAGCGGTGTTGATTTGAGCTCTGTGCCATGTGCCCAAACTCCCTAGGAGTCTGAATCAAGCAAAAGGCTATGTGATTCATACACACACACACACACACACACACACAATTTTAGGACCATCCATCCAGCAGTTTTCCACATGTGAGTTTATTTAATCCAGGTCACAATGCATCTCAAAAGGGGGAACCAGGGAACTCCAGAAAGATGAGACTCAGTGTGATGTAGCATTTGATTTGAACCAAGGAAGTCCATGTTCAAATCCCTGCGCCACCTGCTCCCTGCTCACAGGGCAGTGCTGAACCAGTCACTACCTCTTAGCCTAACCTAGCCTGGTGTGGGAGAACTATGTGTCACTGAGTTCCTTCTGTGAAAATCAGGGGAGGCCGGTGACACTTGTTTCGGTGGGGCTCTTTTTCCATTGCAGGTTTTGCAGGTTTTATTTGGAGCTTCATAGGAGTGATCCATGATGAGCCATGGTGGTGGACCTATTTCAGGAATGGAGTTCAGCCCCATGGATAGCTCCCTGGAAGCTCCAAATAAAACCTGCAAAACCTGCAATGGAAAAGGAGTCCCACTGAAATAGGAGTCACACGAGCCTCCCTTGATGAAAATGCATCTCTCTCCTTTCGGGAAGCAAATTATGCTTCAGACGTGTTCCAGCTCAGAAGTGCTCCCATTGAGTGCTCCCACTCAGGGTTCTTCTTTGAGGTAGGAAAGGAAATTTCTATCAGATTGACCAGTGACACTCTCTTTGTTATTGTCACTGGTCAATCTGGTAGAAAATTCCTTTCCTACCTCAAAGAAGTACCCTGAGTAGGAGCAAAAGCCCATCAACTAACTCATCCCAAGGGAAATTTGATGTATCTTCGTGCCAACATTCTCTTGCTACTGGTAGTAGTTCCCCACAGGAAGAAATACCACATGCATGCCAACATAGTTGAAAGCTCACTTTGGAACAGGATACTCCATCAGAGAGATAAGCTGCCAAATGGAATGAGACATACAAATACCCCCCAAAAAAACTGCCACAATAATATTAAAACAAAAACAAAATATAAGGCCAGCCCATCCATTGGTCAAACAGGATATTTGTTCTACATGTCAATCATGAAGAAGGATGTGATGTTGCCTAGGCCTAGCTGCTTGATACCTTTTACATTCCTGCCTCCACCAGTGCTTTCTGGTAGAGATCAAAAATGGAGTGATCGTAAAATAATTTTTAAAATGGAGTGATCGTACAGCCCCAGCCAGCATGGCCAATGCTCAGGAATGATGGGAACTGTAGTCTAACATCTGGAGGTTCCCCACCCCTGTCATGCAGGGTCAAATGTTAAACCCCAAGAGATAAGCAATAATTCATTCATCATTCCATATATTAGTAACATTGTGTCCTTCATAGGATGCACACTGGTGCATTCAGATCCAATTCCGAGCTGAGTCCAAGGAGAACTGCTGCAGTCCCTCTGCTTGAGCTGGGTGTTTCTCCAGAGGGGCGGCAGCAGCTGTGACAGCTGTCTTTGCTGTTGGGTCCATCAAGATGAGTCCATCAAGACTCAACAGAGCTTCTCTGTGCAAACTGGATGTTGCCCTCAGTGTGGCCTTCATGGAACTGAGAAGTATGGGGGGGAGGGGGGAGGTAAAAGGAGCAAGCATCCTCTCCACTTTGCTCTGCGCCTCTGCCCCTTCCATGAAACTTTTTCATGAGTCCCACTTGTTCCTTATCTTTCTTCACCAAAGTGGGCCTTTATGTCCATGACCTTTTTTGCTTTCTTTGAAAGATCATTCCACACTGCAAATATTTTGGCTGTCAGTTTGGCTACCACCACATACTTGCCCAGTGAGGTGTTTTGTGGCACTGATAATAGAACATTGTTGGTTCTATTATCAGTGCCACAATTGGCAACAATGTTCTATTACTGGCATGTCAAGTTCCCTGGTCTACCAAGTTGCTTGATATATGGGCCATGAGCAATAATTGTTGATGTCTACTTATCCGAAAGTCGTACATCTTTGGTTGCTTGCTTTCAGAGTCATGCTCCTTTTCTGTCTGCAGCAGCAGAATGTAAAGTTTCACTACAAAACCTTTCACAAATCTCTACGATGCAATCTCTATTCTAGACCTTTTACATTTCAACTGGGATAGGAGTGCGGCCAGAACAGCAGGAATAAAAACCACAGATGTGTTTTTCAAACAGCATGGGGTTCAAACATGTCTGGTATGTAGAAGGATCCAAGTATAAGAAGTGTGGATGCAAGCAGCTTTTGTGATTCTGCTAAATCCTTCAAGAGGGGGTAATATAATCCCCTTTGAGAAGAGTGACCACAGAAAAGTATTAGATCTTTTAAAAGGTCATGTAGCCTTTGACTGGCATTCTTTAAGCTTTCCACCACAACAAGCCTTAACACTCTTGCTTCCCCCTGTTCTGTATGATTTAGAGAGCCGACAGCTTATCAGAATCCGGCAGGTTATCCTTGGCCAGTTGTCTCTGTTGTTGGAGGCAAAAGTAAACCACATGCCTCCATTTCCCCAGGATCAAAGGCTGGGGTATTCAAGGGCTCCTAGGGCTTCCTTGCTTGTGTGAAAGCAACAAATAAAACATGGATTATATCATCAGAGTGGGTTCTACTCTAGAACACTGTTTGATAACTTGGGGACTCCAAACGTTGTGCCTCATGCATAGCAAGTCATAATTGATTTGTTTTCCCTTCGAATCATCATTAGAATGTGTGTGCTTTGAAGAGGCAGCTTGTTAATGGACTGAAAAACCTAGGCAATGATTTTTCATCTGGCTAACTGTGAGCTAGTCAATCTAGCATGTGGTAGATGTGCTGTTGCTTTAATTGTACAATTAAAGAAAATGTTATTCATAAAAATATTGAGATTTTAGAATAAGATGCGTGGCTGTCTAAAGTCCCAATCCTCCGTTTCTTCCCGTCCTCACACAGACATTGCCTGATGCCTGAACTTTTCAAAGCAGAGTCATCTTGGAGGGTGAGCTAACACAGTCTCACCATTTGTCCCCCAGGGAAATCTCACCTATAGGGTAACAACCCCCATAATTCATTCCTGCTTACTTCTTATTATTAATGAGCTGCACTTGCTCAGAGACAGAGCATTGCGAATTTTCAGTGGAGGGACTCTGATTCATATTGCTGCATCTCAATTTCATCACGGGGGGGCACGGGTGGAGTGTTGTTTATACGAACAATAATGATCAGAGAAAAAGACATGGATTCCTCACCTAATGGTGAAATTTCCCTGGAGAAATAATGATCACTCTGGAGGAATCTGCGAAAAGAGCAAAAAAAGAGGAACCAAGTGAGGGCCCAACTAGACATGAAGTTAATTGTGTGTTAATACAATTAATGCGCAGGTTTTTGACAAGTGTAGATAGCAACTGAGGTGGGTGGAGCTGCCGCTGAGCAGTAGCAGGACTGCAGGGAGCGGAGAGGGAGAGTTTCATTCATTCTTTCACCTCCCACTGCCATGGCCGCAATGAAAATTGCCTCCCTGAAGCTGCTGTTTGCGTAGGCAGAGAAGCTCCTATTGATGCCAATAGAGCAGTGTTCTCCAACCTTGGGTCCTCAGATGTTTTTGGCCTACAACTCCCAGCATGCCCCAGCCACCCAAGCCTCGTGGACAACTGCTCATAGCCTTTGATGTGGAGTTCTGTCTGCAGTGTTGAGTTACGAGTAAACACCCATGCCCTGTTCTTTTTAGAATGGGCAGGATTTGGCTGATAGTTAAGATGCTGGCATCTACTTCGTGATACAGTTAAGGATGTGGAGCAATTCTCAAACCACCCACCTTCAACCTGGATTAAGCGTGCTTACATTTCTGCTCCTAATGCTGGTTTCCCTGCTTCGAGCTGGGAAGGAATTCCCCCCCCCCCCCGATTTCAGCACTGAAGTTTGGGTATCAGGTGTTTGGATTTTTCCTCCAGTGTTCCATTCAGATTGCCAAAGCCTTTAGCTGAAGGCTTCTGGAGACTTGTTATTTCCTTAGGTTGCCTTCTTTCTTTTCCTAGTTCATTTGAATTTGGCTGTTCTGGTTGAGTGCCTTTAATGTTTATCTTGTCACACAGCTTGTTTTGCAGGAGTGCCAGTGTAAAAGCAGTACATCCCTCTTGGGTAAGGGAAAGTTTTATGAAAGAGAATCACCCCCCAATTGGAAACATCTCTTGCTGGTGGGTGGCACACCACGTTGAGGATTGGGTGGCCTAAAGGGTGACTGCTTATGACTCACCACAACAGAGGAAATGCATCACCAAAAATAAGAACAAGAACCAAAAAAGGACAGTCAGCTGCATAACATTTGCACATGCTAATTTATATGTATAGATGCAAATTTAGAAATAATTACTATAATTTAAATAGAAACACAGTACATCTCACCATAAGAAGACTGTGGCCAGGTGCCCTGTGTGGAGTGCTTCGTCAGACTGCTCACCAGGGCTACAGTTCTTATGGTTCTCTAAACCTGAATCAGACAGGACAGCCCTTCAAATAGAGCAGTGTTCTCCAACCTTGGGTCCCCAGATGTTTTTGGCCTACAACTCCCATCATGCCCCAGCTAATGTAGCTGGGAGTTGTAGGCCAAAAACATCTGGGGACCCAAGGTTGGAGAACACTGAAATAGAGGATGCCATCAAACAGAGGACTGTCCTCTGGTAGCCCTTCAAATAGAGGTCCGTCCTCAGTAAAATGAGATACCTGGCCACCCTAGCCTAAGAGAGGTAAGGTGCTCCAGGTGTGAAATAGGAGGCCGCCTCCCAGGGCTTAGGGGCCACCCAGGTGGTAAATTTCACGACTCACTCTTTCTTCTACTTGCATGAGAATGGGTGTAACAACTGGCCACCTATGATGCCGGGGGGGGGGGGGGGCTTGCAAGTGAAGGAAAGTCTATGGCGCGTATGTGGCTCACCCAGGCCTTAATTGCCCCCACAAATGCTGAATTTCCTCCCCCAACAATCCTTACAGATCACTCTTTCCTCGCTCAGTGGTGTCATGTTAAGTTCAGTCGTTCATCATGCCCTGCATAGCTAAGCCGCCAGGGAGAGTCCAAAAATGCGGGCAGCAGTTCCAGTGGTTTTCATCTCCACCAGGAACAGTCTTCTGTAAAGCTAATGGGCCTTAATTGTCCATTCAAGCCCAAGCCACCCCTGAAATACTTTGCATTGCAACAGGGGTAGCACACAACAGTACACTGCTACCAGGAAAATCTGTTTCCCCCCAGCTACTGTGAGGATCCCAGCTAAGCTCAGAGGGAACACAGAAACCTGAGGGCTTTTCTACATGAGGCTTTTAACCCGCCACTTTACCAAGGTTTGTGCTTCTGGATTCTTTGTGGGATTAAGATCGGATCCTATACACATGTTCCCCCCCCCCAGGTTTTTTATTTTTTTCTTTCTCTGCCTTTCTATATGTTCCATTACATAACCTCTAGGTGGTGCTGTGGTATAGCAGAACTGCACAACTACATACACTGACTAGGGCAGTGATGGCGAACCTTTTTGAGCCCGAGTGCCCAAACTGCAACACAAAACCAACTTATTTATTTCAAAGTGCCAACACTGCAATTAAACCTGAATACCGAGGTTTTAGTTTGAGAAAAACAACTCATACAGTTGTCTGACCTAATTAACATCTTTTGTTTTAAAAGAAAAACACAATAACAGAGCTTTCAATGATACAAACAGTTTTTTGTTGGGAAAAAAAATCAACTCAAAAAATTATTATAGTACTACATTGTCAGTCAGTCAGTCAGGCGATCACTCGTGACCGAGTAAGATTGTCTTCCAGGATAAAAAAAAAAAAAGAAGAAAATTTACAAAAAGGAGATTTTAAAAGGAGGAAAATTCTAAAGAAAATTGTGTAGACTAGCGATGGGTCCGTAAGTGACTGTGGAGGACAATTCTAGATCCACACAGCTTCCCACAGTGAGGACACAGGTTACCAGATGGAAGATGGTCTTGTAAAGGATTCATTTGACGTGCTTTTCGCTTAGCACGTTTCTCCCTTTCACCTTGCACTCGGGCTTCCTCAAAGTCCATGGAACCTTTGTGAAAGGCCAACCTCCAGTTAGATCGTTCATGGGCCAGAGCTTCCCAGTTTTTGATGTTTATATTGCGTTTTTTTAGATTAGCCTTAAGAACATCTTTAAACCTCTTATATTGACCACCGGTATTCCGCTTTCCATCCTTGAGTTGGGAATAAAGTAACTGCTTTGGGAGACGGCAGTCAGGCATTCGAACAACATGACTGGTCCACTGAAGTTGGCGTTGAAGGATCATTTTTTCAATGCTAGTAGTCTTTGCTTCTTCCAGTACACTGACATTTGTTCGCCTATCTTCCCAAGTAATTCGCAGGATTTTCCGGAGGCAACGTTGATGAAATATTTCAAGGAGTTGGAGGTGATGTTTATAGATAGTCCATGTTTTGCAGGCATACAATAAAGTTGGTAATACAATGGCTTCATAAACCAGTGTTTTGGTCTTCTTACAAATATCCCGATCCTCGAACACTCTATGTTTCATTCGAGAAAACGCGGCACTTGCGGAGCTCAGACGATGCTGGATTTCACTGTCGATGTTAGCTGTAACAGAAAGATAGCTGCCAAGATAGAGAAAATGATCGACATTTTCCAGTATTGTACACATAGCCTGAAGGGAATTTATACAAACTTTTTAAATAATTAGGCACATGTATTTTTGGATAAGGGATTCTCAACTTGTAATATGATTATATGCCTGCCAGACTGAAATTGTATGGGGCAAGCTTTACCCCGGGTCCTTTCCCTGCTTCTACAAGTGTCGGATTAGTAAAAGTAAAAGTCAACCTGTACTAGGATGAGCAAGATAAACAAGAAAACTAAACGTGCTTAACGCATTTAAAACACTTTATGTCTTGGACTGCAAACACTGCATTAGGTAAAAGTTTGCATTGCATTGGGCATGCTTTTGCACAATTAATGTGATTTTTGCTATTGCATGCATGCTGATAATTTGTCAAACCTTGGCTCATACTCCGTTAGTTTGAGAGCAACACATGCAGCACTCAGGTCAACTGTTAGGGCTTTACATCCAAGCCATGCTCTGTGCATCATTCTTCGAAATCTTTTAAATGTGATAACAATGTAGAAAAGAATTCTGTAACAGGAATTCTAGAATAAAATCATTCTGTTCCACACTGTGAGAAAGAACAAGATCATCAGTGTTTTGCAGAAGGGGACGGTCTTTTTGTGATCTAGTGACCAATGGCTCGAGTGCCCACAGAGAGGTCCCTGCGTGCCAGCTGTGGCACCCGTGCCATAGGTTCGCCTTCACTGGACTAGGGTTTCATTCTGCCATTCCCCGATATACTGATATACTGGACTTCCCCTGATCACCACAAAAAAAAAACACAACCCCCCCCCCAACTTGCTGAAATGTTTGCAAAGAATGGAGAGGCCCTGGAGGAGGAGAGCATCATGTCAAGCACCCGCAAATTAGCATGAGTGAGGAATCAGTGGTGCACAATAAATGTCCCATGTAGAAAAACTCTGAGTGGGATGGCCGATGATGTAATTATCCCTGCTAATCAAAAACGTCCTGGTGCATCAAGCCTGTGAGCCCTGGCCCCACTGTGCTTGCAGGTAGCAGCAGCAAGGAAAGAACTACCAGGATGGCTGGGGGAGGAGATGGAGAGAAGGCTCTCCACTCCCTCCTGCAGCAAACATCATGCAGATTGCTCTTTCTTTGCTGCTGCTACCAGCAAGGTAAGCATGATCTGAATCAGAATCGCTGGGATGTGCATGTGTGTATGCATGTGTACATGTGCCCTCAGCCTAGCATTATATGAGGCCATCAGGGTTGAAAAGGTTGCACACCCCTTATACCTAGCCAGTCAGCAGCTACGCACCTGCCTCTACTACAGCGTTGTAGCTCTTGCTGATGAGGTACATTTATTCCCTCCCACTGGGTGACAGTTCAATGTTGGCAGCCTCATCCTACCCCTTCTTCTCTATCACTCTACCTGACAAGCTAATGCAGCTTATTTGTTTCTCTGAAGCCACAGGACACTTCTGCTATGTCAGATTAGGCCGCATGTTAGATCAGAGTGGATCTATAGCAACTGTGACTTACCTAGCTGAATGCAGCCAATGGTGCCACCATCAGGGTAGGACTTTGGGGCAAAAGTCCAGGCCCCCTCTCAGCAGAATGAGCAGGAGGGCCTCCAAACTTGGCAGGAGTGGCTTATAACATTTTGAGGTATGTGAAGTAATACACATTACCTTCTAAAGAGTGCCCCCCCCAGACCATTAAGTCCGGTGTGTAAAATTACTTTAAAACAACAAAGAGTCTTGTGGCACTGTAAAGACTTCCAGGTTTATTCTGGCATATGCTTTCAGGGACACTGTTCACTTTGTCAGATGCATGAAGTATTAACCTGAAATTGGCAGCTTAATATACCCGTGCTGGGGTGGGGGTGGGAAATGTAAACTGTGTTGTCAGAGGGAATGAAAATGCAGAAAGCAGAGTGAGTGATAATTAGCGTAACAGTTGCCATTCACAGAACATTGTTGGGTGATAACACTGGTGAGCCAATTAACTAGTGTGATTTTTTTAAAAAAACAACAACAACACTACCTTTATCCTTATTCAACCCACAGGAAATAGAGCTGAATCTTCTGATGAATTGGACTTCAGCAATTTCACATTGATATCTGTCTACTCTTGATATCTGTCAGATTTTGTGCCAAAACACTGAACCAGAAACCCAGGAAGACTCCGTGTAGATGTGCTTGCGTTCGTTAGTACAGGCCAGCATGAGACTAGGGCTTAGACGATAATCAACAGATTAACACAAATTGGAAGAGGAAGTTCTTGTTCTGTGCGTCAATAAGGACATGATGGCATACTGGTATATTCTATTGATATCAGCTCCTCTCTGTCAATATTTTGGTGTCTAGACAAGCCCCCAATTATTTCTCCTCAGACAGTTAATGATTCGAAATGTATAATAAAGGGGCATTTGACATGATCAAAAAAAGGCAGACAGCAGGGAGAAAAGGAGAAAGAAAAAGTCACCGAAACAAGGACAATTCAATTTACTCAAGACTTCTTAACTATTGAGTGTGAAGGAGGGTGGCAGTGTGGCAAATGTCAATGCATTCATTATACATGACAGCAATTTACAGGAATTTGTCATCAGTTTTGAAGGGAAATTGGGCTATATCTGTCACTTTGCATATGTTGAAGTGTCCTTTCATGACTCACTTATTCAGGAATGAGGTTTTTATTATGGAGAAGTGTAAACAAACTCAGCTCATACATTGTTTTTGCTCCAGCCTTAGAAAATATCAGCTCAGGGCCGGCATCTAGGGTAGACGTGGCTGGGCCACTGCCGAGGGCCCACACCCCAGCAGAGGGCCACTGACAAGAGCCTCCTGGAGTTGCTCCTCCTCTTCACTGTTGCAACCTGCTTGTTCACCTGCCTTCTGCTCTGGCCCAGACAACTGTGGTGGTGAGAAGGTGGTGGAGCAAGAGAGGCCACTGCTTACTGGCTCACTGGCTCCCTGCCTGTCAGGCAAGCAAGTGGTAACAATGGTTGAGAAAGAGGATGAGGAGCAATAGCAGCTGATGACACTAAGGGAGGGGGGACAATTGAGGATACGTGGCCCTAACGCCATCCCAAACCTGGAACTGGCACTGGATCGGTTAAATACTGTGCGCATTTGGAAATTCAGGATGCCGTAGTTTAGAACTAGGTATTATAAGGAAAATATGGATGTTATGAGGAAAACAATCCAGGTGCCAGTGACCTGGGAAATATATAGTCTGTGTTGTCAGAGGGAATGAAAATGCAGAAAGCAGAGTGAGTGATAATTAGCGTAATTTTCTCTAGGCTACTGGCACCAGGGTCACTTCTGGTGCCAGGAGATGCTCCTGGTGCCAGGAGATGAGGAGAGACTTCCCTCTCTTTCTTCCTCCTGCCACCACCAGGGCGGCAGCCACGGAAGCAGTGTGAGAGGGGTTGGATGCTCAAAGGGGTTTGGGAGAAGGCTTGGACCCCATTACATGCCTGGTCATGTCATCAAGGGTGTGATGGCATCCAATTTAACTTCATGATTGGAATCAGCTGAGCTACTTTCCAATTTTGGTGTGGGGGGGTGCAAATAACTTGGTTTGCTGATCCCAATTATTAATCAAATGGGGAGGGAGTGTCATTCACTATTTGAGTTTCTTAACTGTTGCCGTCAGGGAAAGAGGCAGTATGCCGATGTACACCACTTGCTGGGGAACATGGGCAGGAGGGTGCTGTTGCACTCATGTCCTGCTTGTGGGTTTCCCGTGTGCATCTGGTTGGCCACTGTGTGAACAGAATGCTGGACTAGATAGACCCTTGGTCTGATCCAGCAGGGCTCTTCTTATGTTCTTAAGTGGTAAAATTTCAAACAATATGAGTAAGTAAAGTTTTGCTTATAAAAATTATATCTCTGACCAGGTGGGCTTTTGATTCGACCAATGTTTGAGTGTTGGCTGTGTCATAAATTTATTGACTGGGTTCGGACAGTATGGGTCATTGTAGGTTATTTAACCCATGATGAGCTGTGGCGCCCATGGGCACCAAGTTGCATATGAAACTCCTGCTCAGGAGATGTCATGCGAACCTGGTGAGTGTGGGATCTGCAATGGTTAAACAACACTTTCATAACCCTAAATCAGACCATGGGTTGTACAAGGGTTTAACCCTCGCACAACCCACGCTTGCTGGGTTCGCACGGCATGACAACCCCCAAGTGGAGGTTGCATATTCAAATTGGTGGCTGAACACGCCCTGCACATACTGCAGCCTCACCATGGGTTAAATAACCCATGATGGGGGCTGGTGTGGCATGCAAACATCCTGTGACATCTAGTCCCTGTCTAGCTTCCCATTCCAAAAAGGGGGGTCTTATTTCACATAGCTATTGAAAGGAGACATTCTTTGGTATCTGTCAGGCAAGCACTCAATGAACACTACCGTTGGAGCATCACAGAAAAATGTATGAGCAAGGCTTTTTAATGTCAGTCTGTATTGATCAATCTCATATGATTTTATGTAGCAAAAAAGAGGACCACTTCAGTGCTATTTTCACAGGTTGCACCTAGAAGTGCTCCTTGCTTTAAGAGTAGAAGAAGATAGCGACAAAAAAAAATAAAGGGTGTTTCATTTTATTGGTTGTGCTGACTTTTGAAGGAATAAAAAAAGTCTTAGGAAAAAATATCAGAAACACCACAGTAGTTCTCTGTTTACCCAAAGCACGGATGGAAACTAAGGCAAAGGCCAAGAAAATATTTTCATGCCCTTTTCCATTTTGTGGCATCCTTTTAGCCCATATGCACAGTATAGACATTAATTGGTCTCATTATAATTCCCTCTATCCAGAGAACTGCAGTTTCATGAGAGAGGATGGGGCTAGGGAAAAGTAACAGAATTCTCAGCACCTTGTCAAACAATTCCCAGGATTCTTTGAGGGGACAGACAGAGACATTGGTGGGGAAAGAGAGAGACTTTAAGAACTCCCGCATTGTGTGAATTATAGAAGCATGTTATGCAAGCTTCAAGAGGGCCTTGGCAAAGTCCCTCCTGGTCATCACATTCCTAATTGTAGGGTGACCATGTACCCTTTTTTACAGAGTACAGTCCTCTATTTGAAGGGCTGCCAGAGGACTGTCCTCTATTTTGAAGGTGTCCTCTCTTGGAAGGGCAGTCCAGTCCAAGTCCGGTTTAAAGATGAAAAACCTTCAGAAGAAGAATTGGGCCTTGAAGTTGTCCATCAACAGTTACCATCTGGACAGCGTGATCCAAGGTCACCTGGTCACAGTTTTCCACACTATGATGCGCTGTACTGTATTTCTGTTTAAATTATATATATTATTTCTAAATTTGCATCTATATAAATTAACATATTTTGGGGACAGAATCGGCCTTGGTTGCCTTCTTCAGGAGAGGGACAGGGTGTGCGTGACCCTGTTACTTCTCCTGGATCTCTCAGCATCTTTTGATACTGTTGACCACAGTATCCTCCTGGACCACCTCTGTGAGTTGGGAGTTGGAGGCACTGTTTTACAGTGGTTCAACTTGTACTTGTGGGGTTGGTTCCAGAGAATAGCATTGGGTGAATGTACCTCGGCCCCATGGCAGTTGAAGTGTGGGGTGCCACAAGGTACCATCATGTCCCCAATGTTATTTAATATCTATATGAAGCCGTTGGGAGGAAATCTGGGGCAAGGTGTCACTGGTATGCTGTTGACACCCAGCTCTATTTCTCTGTGAGATCAGAATCAGGAGAGGATGTGCATGTTCTGAACCCGTGACTGGATGCAGTTATGGCTTGGATGAGGGCTAATAAACTGAAGCTAAATCCCAATAAGACAGAGACTCTATGGGTTGGCACTCCCCAGGTCTGGGAATTGGGTTGTTTGCCTGTTAAGGATAGGGTTGCACTCCCTCTGAAGCAGCAGGTACGTAGTTTGGGGGTAATCCTGGATCCATCTCTGTCACTGGAGGCCCAAGTGACCTTGGTGGCCTGGAGTGCCAAACAGACACAGTTTGGTAAGCCAACTACGCCCATTCCTGGATAGGGATAATCTAGCCACTGTGATGCATGTACTGTTTGTTTTAACTTAATTCAAGTTAGTTAAATTCTGTAAGATTATTCCAGTTTAAGTGTTTCTTTAAATCTAACTTGTGTGAATAGAACACAAAAAGTGCTTTAAACTGGGGCCTTTCCACAATAACAAACAACAACAAAGCTGTTCAGCCCCTCAAAGTTACTCCTTGTGCTTAAAAACCAGAGCTGTGGTGCTGGAGCAAAACGCTGAAGGGACTCAAAACCCCAATGTGTCTTTTTGTATTTCCCCCCACCCAAAAGCTCCCTCTCCTCTGCATCTCCTTCTTTTCTTCTCCTTCACCAACTGCCCTGAAAATGCCGGGACCAATCCTGTCAATTTTAAAACAAAAAGAGATTGCCCTGCAAGCACTGACCCCCCCCCCCATGAAAAACACCAGATATCAGCAATTAATGGTTTAAGTAAGGTAAAAAAAAATTGTACAAAAGCCACTAATAAAATATTATAAAATAATGTATAATATAATAATGTAATAATTATAATACATAAGATTTTGTGTGTTTCCTCTAATAACTTTTGTACCTGACCGTGCCCTTTGGTTGCCTGGCCATACCCTTGGCCTCACCGTCATGTTGCCTGGCCACACACCCTTGATCACACCTTCATGTTGCTTAACCATACCTCTTACAAATCCACATGTGTGGCCCTATTTTCATCTGTGAAATGTTGGAGGGTATGCATGTGTGGCCCATATCACACATGCTGCACCTTTGATTTTCCTACAACTCATGCAGTAAACCTGCAAGCAGATTCCCTTTGAACTGTACCCTGGTCCTGAGGGGTTGAATACCCTCCATTAGTGCATCGGGCATAGGGTGGCAGCCTTAAACATAGCAAGTGAAATGATCAGATGAGGAGAGTGAGGCTGAATCACCTGTACAATTGAATTAGTCAGCAGTGGAAATTATAGCGCGAGAGAGAGTGCTGGCTGGGCGGGGGGACACTTCAAAGTCTGTTTATGAGCAGACGCCTGAATTAAAAATTCCCTTTAAATTTTATAACTAAGCCTGGTGTTTTTGCAACATGCAAGATATTAAATATTCCTTAAAGAAGGTTTTTTAAATTGGTTTTTTTAAAAAAAAAACACTGTTATTTGAATTGTGTCCAGAGAATTCTTAAACTGGGCTTCATATGGATCATAGGCCCTGGCTCCTATACAAACTGGAGGTGGCATTGGCCATGCATCATAGAGGACCAGGGTGGGGTGAGGAGAGATGATGCCGGTGCAAGGGATTTTACTGCCTGAAGTGGAGCCCAAATGACACACCTCCCCTCCTTTGCTAGCACTAACTCTTGCTGCACTATTCAGACACCATTTCCTGCCTTCATCTGTATCCTGGTTGCTGCATCCTCCTGCATGGCTGGATAAGCCTCGGATCGCGCCAAATGGACCATTGCACTACTCAGCATTTCATGGTGTGTCCAGCTCACACAAGGTATTATCTGTGCAGTGGAAAGAAGAGGGTGAGTCCACTTTTCTACCATGTGAGGAAAGCTTCAAAGGTGAATCAGAAATAAGTCATCCCCCCACTCCACCCACCCCAAAAGTCAACCTCTGTGAAATTAAAAAGCAAAGACTGCTGCTCAAGGCCTACACATCTGAATGCACCACATTTTGCTAACAGGGAGCAGCTGACATCAGATATTTATCCCAGTTTTATTAATGGGTGCTTTTAATGGGTCATTGTGACTCCTGTTATATCTATAATGTCCAGATTTTGGACCACGTTGTATATTTTGAGGCTATATCTATTTGAATACAGTTTTCTGCATTTTAGCGGCATATATGGGGTCAAGAGAGGGATTACACAGGTTTGCTTTAGTTCTGGTTTTAATGCCTACTGCAATGATTTTCACATTTTCATAAGAATGATAATCTTTTAGAACATTACACCCATTTTGATTGGACCTAAAATATGAGAGAATTTCTTTTTCATTCGCCAAAGTTAAGGGTCTTATATCAACACAGATCTACTGTTTTGCTGGACATCAGGTAATTGAATGCATTTTCAGAGTGATCTGCATTGTGATGAAGATGGGTTTTTTCCCTCCCTCTAAATCAAAGTCAGTTCCCTAATTTTGTGTTTGAAATCAAACAGTCTGGGATCAACATGCTTTGAATTTTAATAAATCCCTTTGGGGCAGTCACAGGTTATGAATTCAGGAGACGTGTTCCATTGCTAGTAAGCTCATTTAGGCATTCTTCCATTTGTTGCACTCAGATTCGGAGCATAAAAACATCCTTCCCGTCTCATTTCAACAAAAATTCTGCACCAAAACCAGATTAACTTCTAAAACATAATAAACATTTGGCATTTTTATAAATCATCTGCATGGCTGAAAATATACCAGGGCATCCCCCTGGTTTCTTGTGCTATCAACACACCAGCTGCAAAGGCAGAAAACATGATGCTGGCTGCATGTTTTTTCTTTCATTTCAATATTATTGAGTTTCTCAAGTGCACAATGTACAGAAACAACACAGCAGTACACAAAGACAATTTTTAATTTACAGCATACAGTATATCAAAACCTTCAGTTTTAAGGAAGCTTTTTCAGCCAATGTTATTTTTATAATTCTGGCTAAAGCCCATACATTCCCTGGGCTGTAGCAAGTCATTTAAGTTAATGGGTTTTACACACAAGTAAAAGCATTTATTATTTTAAGTATTGATATACCAACTTTATGATGGCAGAGCACAATAGCAGCAGCAGACTTCACCCAACACACACACACACACACACACACTGGAGTTGTTTCTAAAGTAGATGCTTTAAAAATAAATAACAGTAACTTAAAATTACTTACCGGTAAGTACTATAAGCTTGATGGTTACAGATTTCTAGTAAGCTCAGTTTCTTATGTGTTACTCATACTGTGAGGTAAGGAAAAACCACAGAACATGTCTCCTTGCTAAACCCTAGGAAGATTTAGTTAAGTCAGTTAACTGTAGGACTAGCCTAACTGTCAGAGAGAGAGAGAGAGAGAGAGAGAGAGAGGAGAATGGAATTTCTAACTTGTTGCTAGGCAAAGTCCAGCATTCCCTTGATTCAATCAAGTGGTTTGCTCCACTGAACCCTGCTCCCAGACTTCTCAGAGAAGCTTGGTTTCTGCCTTTGCCCTTTAACTAGACTGTAACAGTCTCTCTTAATCCTTTACTGGGCAGTCAACTTAAAAAACTCTCCCTGCAGAGTTCTCATCGTATACTCCAACACTTTAGGGGAATATGCAGCCCTATCAAGGCATTTTCCATACTGATAAGGCAATCTTATTTATTCAGAGTGCTCCGAGGTTGGAGCACTTCAACATTTCCTAATCCCTGCTGGACTTCCACCAGCAGAGCAGAAGGAAGGGAAGCATCCGTTTCCCCCAAGTTTTTCTCACCCACCCCTCATTTCCCTCCCATTGTGACCAGCTTTTGGGCTGGCCTAAATTTCCTCCAAGGTTGGGACCATGTTAGAGAGGGCTTTAGATATTGCTTATCTTAGGCTTCCCCTGCTCTGCCCATACCCCTGATCCGCCCTTCCCCCCTCCTACTCCAACATTGAAGCTTTGATGCCGGAGAGGGAAGGGCTGCAGAAAGATCCATGTTGGCAGGGAGGGAGGATCCGAGTTCAGACCTCCTCCTCTGAGGTCTCTGACCTTGTCAGTGGGCAACTTCAAGGCCCTCCCAGCTTTCCCTTCTTATGTTTCTTTATCTTTACACTGGACTTGGACTTGACAGCCCTTCAAACAGAGGACCGTCCTTTGTAAAAGAGAAGACATGGTTACGTTATTCCTCAGAGCAAGGCATTGGAAGTCAAGATGGCCTAGAGAGCACCTGCACCACTGCCACTTTGCTGTGGTGGCAAAAACTCTTTAAAGTTTAAGAGTTAGTAAAATCTTGAGTCTGTGAGATGAAAATGTAGCAATGGCCAGAAAGCCTTGTGTATGATAATTAAATCAAGTGGTAAAGCTGCCATAAAACTGCTTGGACTCAACAATACTGACATAAAGCATCCTGTCATAAAGCACAACTGCTGCCGAAAAATGCAGTAAGACACAACAGGTTCAATTCAAATTGTTTGTGACAGCGAGCTACAAAAACAGATTAAAATTACAGTCTACTGTATTGCACCACGAGACCTTTAATTTGGGTTTAGCTAACAAAAAACAACTGTTGAGTAGTTCTCTTAATTGAAAAGTAATTGAACCCATTTTTAATAAGAGGTTAGTTCAGTACCCACCCAGTGTTTCATTAAATTCTCTAAACTAAGCATCTTAATTAAAAAATTGAATGTTTTCTTCTCTAAAAGCCTTTTCAGTTTACAAATTATACCAGAACTAGAAACCATTGAACCATGAATACTTAGTGATTGCCTTGGCCATCTTAAGTTCTCAGTTTGGAGTTGATGTGATTAATCACTGCTGCCGTCACCAAAGTGATCTATCTAATAAGGCATTCTACAATATGGGTTACCAATGGAAAACATTGTCTGGACCCCTCCAAAAATTCCTGGCTTGAGGCTCAGTCCTCAACTGCACAATAAAAGTCTTATCTGGAAGAAGCCAGGCCACCATTTTCCTCAGAGTTCCTTCCAGCTAGCTAATGTTCACTACTGAGTACAGTGGTTTTTTCAGCACCGGCTGAGGGTGTGAGGAGGGGGATCAAAGCTCAGATCCCCAGCTCTGAGGTTGGGACTCTCTCCAACCTCTGATTTGGGAATCCGAAGTATCCTATGGCCCCACAGACAATGTCTAGGGGCCATAGGATTGCTCTATAAGAGAACTGATTTAGGTGACCTGGGTGAGGTGCAAATTAATTTAAGAGGGTTTGGGGGGGGGTGATTTGGTCAGGAAATTAATTGGTTTGTCTTCTGTGAAATTTAAATTTTAGTGATGATTTCCAAATTTGCATATGTACATATAAATTAGCATATGTAAAATTTTGTCCTCTTTTTTGGTGATGCATGCCCTCTTTTTTGGCAAATGCGTACCTGGCCACCCTAACTCTGGTTATTGTTAGATGTATGTTGTTGTAAGATGACTGACTGTAGTTTGAGGCTAGGCCTCAGTTGTGTTTTATATTCAAATAATATGGAAAGAAAGAAAGTCCCAGTCATTCCTTAGACAGTGGCTGAGTTCATGATAACCCACACTCAGGGGTTGAATATGGGTTGGTTATGTGATATCAGACCCACCAATTAATATGTGTAGTGGAACAAAGATAGAGTGAACCCGTCTCATAGATTAGCATCAGCCACAAAATAGGGTGTGCCACATAGACTTGATATATAGATATTGGAGCTGATCCAACATTTGTCTTCATCAGCCTTGTCTTCTAAAATAAAATAATTCCCCCTGCGATTTCTTCAGGTGGCACAAAAATGGAAAAAGTCATCCAGAAAGCATTCAAAGGACTAAGGCACAATATGATTTAAGCTCATTCTTTAGCGGGAAAGAAGGATGAGATGGCCAATTCCACAGCCCAAGAAGGTATGGATTTACTACATGACCGGAGGCCAAAACCATATTCATTTTATTAGGAATGTGGAAATTCATTGGCACTAGAAAGAATTGCTACAAAAGTTCAAATCTTAAATCAAGTGCTGCTTCGAATAATGCCATTAAGCGTCAGGGTTGAAATGATTTGTTAACCTAAATGATCTATGGTCATGCTGGGGGCTGGGGAGGGTGGGAGTGAATAGATCAAAATGGCCCGAGATGGCCCAGTTCCCCTAACCTGCCAGTCTCAGGCCTGATACCTGACACAGTGAATGCTGTGTGACATCTTATTTCTGCTGTTAGGCAGGCTATGGCATTTCCCAATACAATTCCATGAATGTATATATCACATTTGTATCCCACAATTCCTCCAGTGGGCTCAGAGTAGCAAATGTGTAACTCCTGGCAGTCTTCTGAACCAATGACAGTAAGATATTGCTTGGATAAGAGATCTGGGGAAAATAGGGACATGATCTAGTGAGGCTAGAGGGATGTATTTATCCCTGCCTGTTTAATTACCCTATTGCTAATATGTGTGGGGTTTTTTTGTCTGTGTTTTGTGTGTCTGTGTCCATCTAGATTTTAGAACATGTCCCTATTGACATATTTTTTCCAGTAAAATTTAAACTTTGTTTTTTGAAATATTGTGGACTCTGTTTTGGGGGGTTACCTAGCCCACGTCTAATAGTCATCCCTCATACTACCTTCAGTAGATATTTGAGACCCAAAGAGTTTTAGGAGTGGTTTAATGGCGGCAGTCAGAAAAAATAGTTTGTCACCTAGCAGCAGTAGAAAAGGCAAAAGGGGAAGGCAAAAGGGAGTGCAGGCATGCTATTTGACCTGTTTCCCCTTCCACTCATGGAATAGGGCCAAATACCAAGCCTCTGCATGTCTATTCAGAAGCAAGCATCAGCGGCACATCTACTCTCAAGTGAGGCCTGTGGCTTACGCTGGCTCAGCTTGTCCGAGTGTGGAAAGCTAAGCAGGGTCAGGCCTGGTTATTACTTGGATGGGAGATCCCTCCTCTAGTTTCCTGCATTGAGCAGGGGGTTGGACTCGATAGCCTTGTAGGCTCCTTCCAACTCTATGATCTATGAAATCTATAAGTAGAACAAGCCTCTGCATATCTACTCAGAAGTAAGCAGGACATGCCTCAGAAGGAAGCAGGGCTGAATAACTCAGCAGCTTCTTCCCCAGGCCCACTCTCCTCAGCAGGGAAAAAGCCAGCAGTGGCTGGTGGCTCCAGTGTCAGTTGGGCAGTGTATCCACCTTGGGTTGCAGTCTGAACTTTAAAGGAGCTATCCATTGTGCTGAATCTAATTGGGTTTATGGTTCAGCGTCATGGATAGCTCCTTAAAATTTCAGACTAAAACCTGGACTGGATGCACCAACCCACTGACATTGGTGCCACCAGCTCTTCTCTCTTTTGTAGGTGATCACTCGTGACCAAGTAAGATTCTCTTCCAGGATAAAATTACAAAAAGAAAATTATAAAAGGAGGAAATTCTAAAAAATTGTGTAGACTCTAGCGATGGGTCCGTAAGTGACTGTGGAGGCCAATTCTAGATCCACACAGCTTCCCTCAGCTTCTCTCTTATCATTTGCTGATACAGATAGGAGCATTTACTTGCCAGGGAGAGGGGGCAGGGCCTGGGGAAGAAGCTGGTGGGCCACAAGGCAACCCCCTGTGTGCTGCATCTGGCCCACGGGCCAGAGGCTCCACATGCCTGATACAGGCCATTTAGCCCCCAAGGGGTTGTGTGCAGCAGAGCTGATTTCAAGCATTTGGGGACAAATCAATAATAAATAAATTGCTGCACCCGTCCCTGGCACCAGTGTCACCTGAAAAACTGGGGGCTTCATGGAGTCTGGCCTGGCCAAATCGCTTCTCATCCCTTCTGTCAAAGATACCAGTCATTAGCCCCTCCCCCCCTCTTGTTGTCCCCAGCATAGTCCCTCTCATCTACATCTCTCAAGGCTGCGGAAGAAGAAAATCCAGACTCAAGAGCTAAAAACAAATATACTGCTGGAATGAGTAACAGAACTGCACCTGCATGAAGTGTGGCAGCCTGCAGTGTAAACATGCCCCGAAGTTGCTAAATCTTCTTCCGCATGCACAAGACAGTTACATTTCTCCCCAGTCCCCATTCAGTGCTGCACCATTTATCTTGCAGGGGTTATTGTGTCTGTACTGCACACGTCTTTGTGTACTTAATCTTGGAATCCCTATTCAAAGCACCTTCCTTTGAGTGTTGATTAAGTGTTGATTTGTGTAGTGAGACAACCCCAGGATATCTTAAATATTTGCATATGCATTATATTTCATTAATATTAAAGAATGTCTCCCTATATGTGTAGCATATGTTCCAATAAAAAAAAAAGGTTGAGATTTTTGATTCACAAACATTGTGAGATGGGATGCCAAGGTGGTTCCAAAGAAAGACAGGTTGGGATCCCAAACACTTCATACTTTTAATGGGGTCAGCTATGATCGTGGCAGAACTCTTCTTTTATGAAAAGAGGATTTAGGTGCGATTCAGGCTACAGTCCTATACACACTTTCCTGGGAGTAAGTCCCATTGAGCTCAATGGGGATTACTTCTGAGTAGACATGTATAGGAATGCACTGTCAAGAACCTGCATGCTGCCCACACAACTGCCCCCGAAATGAATGGATGATGGGAATCTTGATCTGACATTGTTATCTTGTTTATAGGTGAGGACCCGCAACAAATTCCCAACTGAGTCCTGTAACGCATAATGGCAGAAAGTATCCTGGGAAAAGGTATGTATATAGACACGATATTAAATGCATGCATTTAATGTTTCTAGGTTTGTTTATTTTCTAAATAACAGCCACAGGGGGAGTGATCAGGATCACAGTGTGCAGGGAGGGAGACTTAACCCTTCCCACTGTCCTAAAAATCACCGCTCCCTGACTCCAGCATTAGCCTGCGAAAGAAGCTTCCATTGGTGCCGGTGGAAGCTTTCCTCCTGAGGCTAGCAGGAGTATCAGAGAGGGGCAGGACGATTTAAAAAAATATTATTATTATTATTATTATTATTATTATTATTATTGCATATTCTTTTAATTGATCCACTTTTGAATAAAAGTTAGAGAAAATACTCAGAGGTATATTTTATATATATGAGTACATGAGGCAAAGCTTCATCTCCACAGATATTTCCAGGTTTTATTTATACCCCCATTCTTCATTCCGGAAGGGTTTCTAATGTTCTGTTTGTTTTCCACCTGTGGCCCTCCATTCAGGCATTAAAGTCCTCATGCAATTCGAATCCTGTGAGGGTCCCGCCCCCTCTGCCGGGTCCCTGACACGGGGTCCCACTGTCCTCCAGGCACTGGAAGGGAATGGTCTGCTATGGGAAGCCTGCTGCACTTAGGAAGGCTACCTGCACCATTTAGTAGCACCTAGCATGAGCAGGGTTCTCAGTCGGGGCGGAACCTATACAAGTACAGCAGATGTTCTGCTGCAGACCTTCTGCGCAGTGGTGCAGCTGAGTCATTTTAGACCCTGGACTTAATGGTCTTATGGGAGGCCCCTTTGGACAGCCATGTTGTGAAGCACACAACTAACACTTCTCTTCTCTTCTCTTACACACCCACATACACCACCACCATTCTGTGCTTGACAACTGCTTCTACATTCCTGATACATTTAGAGCAAAGAGAAAGAAATCTGAGCATGTGCAATTTTGCATTTTAAATCGTAGCATCATCATATAGGAATAAAATGGGGTTTGCTTCTGCTGCCCTGATGCTAAACACACCCACTTGTGAATAAGCACCATTTTGTTTAGAAAAGGATAATATATTTTAAAGGTAAAAATGAGCATCTGTAACTATGTACATGCCTGGTTGGCTGCACCCTGATGATGATGGTGTGTGTGTGTGTGTGTGTGTGTGTGTGTGTGTAAAAGAGGAAAGGATGTTGCAGTGCCTAGCATTGGCCCTGGTAAGCCCTAGTAAGCCCTAGCATGCCCATGGTGGCGCCAACATCACTGTTCTCTGAGTGGTCATTTGCGGAGGGGAGGGCTGCAGAGCCCTGGGCTTTGCTTTGGCCCAGAGGTCCATCCTTCGCTGCATCACTGCTTCTCCTTCAACACATGCAGGGTGGTGGGACCAGGCAATGAGAATGAGATGGAAGATGCAGGGCCAGGGTGCACTCCCCTGATCTCTCCCCGCCACATGAGCCCTTTATAATGCCTGAATAAGTCTTCTGCACTCCTATGAAGAGCACACCTGTCTACTCACAAGATATGGATGGAAACCAAACTATAAGGGTAGCTGATGGTTAACATCTTCTTCAGACTCCTCCGAGGCCCTTCCTCAGGTGTCCCTGCACTAGGGTGTAAGGTGGGTGCAACCTTCTCTGTGTTGATGTCCCAGCTAAGGAACTCCCCGTCTAGTGATGCTCACGGGGGGGGGGGGGGGGGGGCTACTTTAAGTGTTAAGCACCAGGTGAAAACACTTTTCTTTGACCATTGTTTTAGTTAGTAGATTGTAAGGGACCCCTGCTGCTTTTATGGAATTGTACTCCTCTGTGGTTGTATTGCTCATTTGTTTTAATTCAATTTTATGCTGCTTTTGTGGGTTTCTGTTCACTTGTTTTCCTTTTGGTAACTTTGTTGAACTTTGTAATGATGTTTTGTTTTCTGTTTTATTCTGGAAGGTGCCTTTAGAACCTTCTCATAACCCTGAAAGGCAGGGTAACAATATCCTAAACAAACAAACTGCGGACAAAGTGAAATACAAAGTGAAAGACTACAGTAAACAGCAATAGCATACATTAACCTGCTATGGTTTCCCAATAATTCCAATTTAAAAAATCTCCATCTCATGAAATAATGAAATGAATGTGGGGTTGGAGAGAGAGAGAGAGAGAGAGAGAGAGAGGAGTAACTCTGCATTTTATAAAGTTAGTGACTGGAAAAGAAAAGCGTTCAATTTCACTGTAGGCTTGCACTTTACAGCTTGTTGTCAGAACTGAAGCACCATCTTTCAGGGGAAAGTACAGTGGCCAGCACCTTTGAACTCATAAAACTGATGCGTGCCAATCACCACATGAGTGCTGGCAAATCCAGCCCATGCTGGATTTCGGTTCAGTGAGGCTCCAAATTTTGCACAGTGGTTGGTTAACAATGAAACAGGGTATCTGAACTGCTGCAGAAGAGCAGGTGCAACCTCTAGAGTGTGTCCAAATGATCTGGATCTGCTTTGATAGTTAAATGAGATGGCTCAGGCCTTTGCGTAAATATGAATCACTAGTGCAGATAGTCCTTAGCGAGCAACTCACTCCCTACCGGCATGTGAGCAGAAGTGTTAAGACCTGGTTTTTTTCCATAAGGAAATGAAGAGAAGTATATCAATGTGGGGGAAATAACACTCAATCTATCACCAAAAGGAAACAATATTTCCAGAGTGCCAGAAGTAGAAAGATTATTTTGTTTTAAGGCTCTTTTATTGTGGTGTTGATCATGATTCCTTACGTTGTGACATACCGTGTCATATTAAATCAAAAGGGGGTGGGGGAATAGAGATGTAAGCAGTGCTTCTGATCGCCCTGAACATTTGTTCATGCATCAATAGAATCATAGAATCATAGGTAGAGTTGGAAGGGGCCTATAAGGCCATCAAGCCCAACCCCCTGCTCAATGCAGGAAATAGACTGCTAGTATTATTTATCGAATACGCACTACTTTTATATATCAATCACCTTCCTGCCAAAGCACTGAAGGCCATTTATGTTTCATAACAATGGCACAGGGAACATAGGATTGTTCGGATTCCCCCTTCCAAGGTTGGAGACAGCATTCTGACCTTGGAAGGGGGAGTCAGAAATCTGACCCTGCCTCCCCTGACCCCTTGCAGCCAGTACAGAAAGAACCGCTCTGACTCCCCTCCAAGGTTGGAAAAGCGACCTCGGAGGAGGAGAAAAGGGGGCGTTCTGGTGGATGAGGAGGGGAGAGGAGGAGACCAGAGAGGCCAGGATATGAGTTATCCTGAGTCTCTACCAGCCTCCTTCCCTCCCCCTCCCAAGTCTCTGCCACTCCTCCCACCCTGCCTTGGATTTCTGATCACTGAGGGTGCAACTGATAGGGACCCCTGCTGCTTTTATGGAATTGTACTCCTCTGTGGTTGTATTGCTCATTTGTTTTAATTCAATTTTATGCTGCTTTTGTGGGTTTCTGTTCACTTGTTTTCCTTTTGGTAATTTTGTTGAACTTTTTAATGATGTTTTGTTTTCTGTTTTATTCTGGAAGGAGCAACTGTGACCTTAAGGGTGCAATCCTATGTATGTTTAGACAAAAAAAAAATGGCTGGTTGGGGAATGTTGGGAGCTGTAGGACTTTTTTCTGTCTGAACATGCATAGGATTGTGCTCTTAATCAGGGGACAGCCCTAACTGAAACCAAAGAATGTTTTCATTGTAATAAAGCTCAGTCCTATGCATAGCTACATTGAAGTATGCCCCGCAAGTTTGATGGAGCTTACTCTCTTATATGTTTGCATAGGATTGCAGTAAGAGGATGCAGAATAGTTCTAAAGCAGCCTTCCCTAACCTGGTGCTCTCCAGATTTGTTGCATCTGGCTAGGGATGATGAGGGTTGTAGTCCAACCAGGTCTGTATCCAGGGTGGGGCAAATGGATGCACTCCCCCCCACCTGAGCTGGTCTTCGCCTGCCCCCCCTCAGGACTTTTTTGCGGAAATTGTCTTTTTAATCTGTGACATGACAGACGACAGCCTCCATTTAAAGAATGACAGCTTGTTTTAAGAGCAGGAGCAATGTAAGAATATGGCCCTCTGAAAAATTCAGTGAATAAGGCAAGACGAGTGCACAACAAAAGCCTCATCTGGAAGAGCCCCCAAAAGTCTGGTCACTCAAGACTTTCCCTGACTGAGGGTGGATTTTTCATGATCATAATCACCCTATAATTACTTAAACGATCAGGGGGGAGGACAGCCCAAATAGTAACATGACCCTTGAAGAATTGGGATAGGCGAATATTGAAAAATATGTCAATAAGAATTAAAGAGAATTTTTACAAACTAATTTGGAGATGGTATTTGACTCCAGTGAGATTAAATAGAATAGATAACAAATGTTCTCTAATGTGCTGGCGAGGGTGTCAGGAGCTGGGTACATATGCTCATATGTGGTGGAGTTGTAAAAATGTAATGGATTTTTGGAAAATGATTTTTGAAGAAATATCAGAAATTGTTGGAGTTGATCTAGAGGTTTGTTCTAAATTAGCTTTGCTATCAATAACTGAAAAGGTGACCGGTTCTCAAAATGTTAAAGAATTAATTATAAATTTGTTAACGGCAGGCAGATTAATGATAGCAAGGAAATGGAAAATTCAGCAAGTTTTCACTATTACCGATTGGTATAAAAAAGTATGGGATATGGCATTAAATGATATGTTGACTTGTAAAATCAAATGCAAAAGGGGTCAATTAAAGAAAAATATTTTTAAGGATATTTGGGGTTTATTTTTGGAATATGTGTTAAAAAGGGGGAAAGGGAGTATGCCCTGTCAAGATACGTTGTATTTTTGGAATAATGAACAATTATAGAGATATTGTATTATTCGGTCCCGTGGTGATGGGAGCACTATATAAGTTATATGTGTGTTATTTTCTTTGTATTGTTGAAAAATTTTAAAATAAAAATATTTTAAAACAAAACATGACCTTTGAAGAGTTAAATATTAGAACTTTGTATTATGGGCTAGAGTTAGACTCCACCCCTTGGACTTTCCTTTGATCTGCTTTTCAGTTTCAGTTTCACTTATGTTCTCTGCCCAGCCAGCAATAAAGAAGCATGTTTGTTTGCCTGCAGTAAGAAGTAAGGGTTTGTTTATTCTGCAGTTGTTATGATGAGTAGCGCAGGTTTGGGTGCTTATTGCTAAAGGGTGAAATAAAGAGATAACTTAAAGTGATCTGAAAAAGTATCTATCCTAAGTTATTCTTTACTCTTTTAAAGCACTCACTCACAATCATAGTGGCTATTTTTTCTTCTTTTTCTTGAATACTTGATGGCAAAGGATGAGAACAGCCCTAGAGGAATAGAAACATTGCTGTGCACCCTACAGCTGGCTGGCCGGTGGCTACCTAGGCTCTAACTCAGGCTTTATTTCTGATTTTCCCAATGTGTGCAGCTCAGCGTGAGGCCTTTTCAGGTATTTTTCTCTGAAAACGTGTATAGTGAGCCTACCATTCAGAAAGCTTTCTTGCATGTTTATCAAGCATTTTTATAAGTTTACGAAAGGAAGTCTATTAAGCAGTAAATATTTTACAAAGCTAAGGTCTCAATCTCATTGACTTCATCAAGAAAGTTATGCATATCGTTCTCAGCAGCACTCTCCCTAAATGCTTGACTATGGTTACATGGTAATGGCTCTTACTCTGTTTCTAAATCTGCTTTTTTGTATTGCTGTTGTTGTGATACAAGATTAAAACTGAATTTTCAAGAGGGGGGAAAGCTCCGCACTAGTTTTTAACTTCTTAGTTATATAGAATAAACTATTTTGTTTGTTTTGCACCTTTTGGTATCCCCTTGTTCACGGTATCCTTAACATCCTTTTTTGTTACAAAATTTTTTAAAATGCCAGTCATTTAATTCCTGGTGTTCATACTAAATTTCCTGTTAACTTGACCTTTACATGGCCCACTATGTAAGTTAACACACTCTCTGCATGGAGGAGGGGTGAGGGGGGAAGGTCACACTCACTGCCTTTCCCTTCCCCTGGCCTGGCCCTCTTCCTCTGCCAGTGAATGGGAGGTTAGGGATTGGCTGGTGCTATGCGCCTCCCAAAAACAACAAAGGCTGCAGTTGATAATTAGTAATCAATAAACAAGAGTGCCACAATGCACACAACTGCACAGAATTAAAGTATATATTCTTGAAAATATTTCACTATTGCCACTCAGAAAGAAATGTCATACACATTGACATACCGAAACAAAGATTAAACAGACATTTAAAGTGTAATACTGACAATAAAGAAACATGTTGTAGCAACCAACATATAAGGTGTTGAGTAGTAGGTAACAAATTATAATGAAGACACCAGAATACCACGAGCAGATACCAGATTATATAATATAAAAAAATAACAGAGCCAATTAACAAAATATAGTCAATAATAAAGTACAAACAAGTACTGAATGGTAAAGAAAAGAAGACGGCCAATTACAAACAGAGTGTAATGTAATACAGCTTGCTATAATAGCAGTAACAAAGTACCACAGTGTGGGACAGAAAAAGCACAACAGAATCTCATAAATAACAAGTAACAGAAGTCGAGGCAAACCTAACAATAATGAAAACAATAACAAACAGTGTGTAGGCAGGTATGTAGCAGTAGGAAAAACTACTATAAACAGACTGAGTATACAGGAATCCGGATTTTAAAGCCTGCTTCGTCAATTGTGACTTCATCAGAACAAATCTTAAAGTCGCTGCTTATGGGCAATTACCGTGGGGGTAAAGAATAACATTGGTTCCACATATAAATCTTATCATTTCGACTGAACCCGTAGCAGAAAATTCTGTCTGGACTAAAAAATCCTGTGTTCATAAGCAACAAAGACTCTCCTTCCAGCTATGCACCTCCCCCCAAAACATACCCCACCTAGAAATGTGGCTGCCCCACCTAACAAGGAAGGCTGGCTACAGGGCTGAGCCTAACACATCTGGAAAGCTTCCATGTTGGGGAAGGCTTCTCTAAAGGTTCCTGCAGAGATCTCATGCATCCCTAGTGTCGGGCATGTTAGTTATCACTAACTTGTAAAATAAATTATCTCCAGGTATCCCTGACCCATACAAGAAATCAGCGTTAAATGACGGGTCACCTTCAGGGACGAAGCTTCAGCTCACGTTAGTGACAGATGGAGCAGGCTGGCTTCCCAGCTTAATGGGTCAGGGATAAAATGAGCTTGGCTGTTCCAGTGCAGTTGCATCCAGTTGATGTTTTTAACTTCCCTGCTATAAGCTTCCAGTAGGAGATGAGGAGAAGAACAAGAAGAAGGCGGGGTGGGGGTGAGGGGACGACCCAGGCATTGCAGTGCTGCGACATTGTCAGGAGACAATGAGAACATGAACTGTGCCTGCGTCTCTTTGAACCTGGCCCAGGAACAATTAGGGATTGAAGCCCAGAGGAGGCTGCTGAGTGAGTCCTATTTCGGTGGGGCTCCTTTTCCATTGCAAGCTTTATTTGTAGCTTTATGGGAGCTATCCATGGTGTTCTATGGTGGTGAGCCTATTTTGGCGGGGTGGTGGTGGTGGAGTTCAGCACCATGGATAGCTCCTATAAAGCTCAGAATAAAAGCTGCAAAACTTGCAATGGATAAGGAGCCCCGCCGAAAGAGGAGTCACCAGCCTCCCCTGTTGAAGCACTCACTCACTCACACACTCACTCCCTTACCCGGTTCTAGCAGGTCTCCTATAACCACAGCTATGTACGTTCTACGACTTCACAATCACACTGCACCAGGGCAACATTTTTGTAGATGGGCTCTGAACCAAGCACCTGAAGGCAGTGCTGGTTCCAGGTTCTTAAGGGCCCTTGGGCAAGATACCCTCCATGGGCTCCCTCCCTCATCACCATCTCATTGCCCTCATCACCAGCTGCTCTTGATCCCCCTCCTCTCTCTCATCAATGCTTCGTCTTGCTTGTCTGACAGGCAGAGAGCCGGGGAGCGAGCAAGCGGGCCGTGGCATCTGCTGCTCCTCCTCCTCAGTCCTCACCAGCACCATTGTCTGGGCCAGAGCAAGAGGCAGGTGAGGAAGGAGGTTGCCATGGTGAAGAGGAGGAGCAAGTCCAGGGGTTCTTGTCAGTGGGCCCCTGCTGGGGTATGGGCCCTCAGCAAGTGCCCGAACATGCCTACCCTTGATGCTGGCCCTGCCCTAAGCCTGCAGTCCCGTGCACAATTAACTTGGGAGAGAGTCCCACATTAAGCTTCTTCAAGGATGTGAGTGAGCAGCAAATACTTGTCAGCAGAACATCAGAAACCAGAGCAGCACCAGAGCAGGATTTCTTCTAGTATTCAAGGCTTGAAGGTTCAGAGCCTTGCATATCACTTTGTCCCTCATCAAGACTAGCTGGGGGGGGGGGGGAACAGACTTACAGCACAATCCTATACATGTCTATCCAAAAGTAAGTCCCATTGAGTTCAATGGGGCTTACTCTTATGTGTGTATAGGACTGCAGAAATGAAAATATGCAGATTTACGAGATTTGTTTAACACATGCAAGGTGCAGTAATTTTAATAGAACTTCATGCCAAGGGAGTGCACAGCAGCCCAAGGGATTCCCAACAAGAACCCAGAAGCATTCTGCAACTGCTCTTTTCAAGAATGGAGGATTAGGAATCTTGCTGCATTTCTGAATTCTAAAAGAGCTTCACAGAAAAATCTGTCAACTGATTATTATTATTTTTTTTTTAAAATGGTATAGCAATTAATTCTTTTTTTTTTTCCAGGACTGAAACATAATCAGATGCAATTATGTAGCTTTGAGTGAAAGTGCTAAAATTTAAACAAAACTATTAAATCAGTGTTACAGGAACAAGCGTGTGCAGAAATTATGATAAATATGCAACACAAAATGCTTCTCCCACCCCACCCCCCACCCCACACAACCATCTTTCTGTATTGAAAGGATTAAGATAAATGGCAGGGAAAGTTACCCTTTGTAAATTATTAACCCTGTTAAGGCTTCATAATGCACATAAACAACACACAGTGCTTTGTCCCTGCGCTTCGTAAGGAAAGGAATACCTTTTAGGCAAATATATGCATATTTTATATCCCATGTTGCATGAGTACCTTTCTCCAGCTGTTACACCATTTTATATTTTATGACCATCTTTGCAGTTCAAGGAGTAGAGTGTTAATTTATGTTGTGTATTTCACTGCAGACACACGCACACACACAAAACCCAGGCACAGGTTGATGCTTTGTGCTTTGGCTGCCATCTTGTGGCCACAGAAACATCCATTTGAGGACATTTCCCCTACTCCACAGTACGTATATTAGTTATTCTGGGCACTTGTGTACTTTTACTGTTCTTTGAAATGCGATGGATAAATCCTGGCTTTTTCTGCCAGAGTCCATGCTGAGAAGCCCAGCAGCCAAGGCTGAGAGACTGCTCCCACAAGGGCAACCAAAAACAGAATGACTCTCGAGGGATGAGAGCAGAGAGCAATGTACCTTATGGAGGGTACAAACAAATATAAATAAACAAAAAGGAGCCGGTTTGAAGTGCCCCTTCCCAGTAGTGCTGAGATGTATTCTAGTCTCTCTCTCCATCTCCCCCCCCCCCATTGCTTTAATTTGACCTTGTGTTTGATGACACAAGATATTTTTTTTATCCTTTTGATTTCATACACTTTCTGAATGGCTAGGTATTCGTTACACTGCACAAGCATCTACATTATAATTTATAACATGCCAGTTGTGAAGCCTGCCTTGATGAAGCCTTCACAGTAATTGGCTAAACTGCTATGATGTCACAGAACGGCTACTGGACAGGCAGAGGGATGGACTTCTAAGAAAAAAAGGAATGGGAAAGAAAGAGAACTATAGCAATGAGGGAACCTGGAGGTGCTTCCAGACTGGGTTTCTAGTGGTACCTAGTCATTTCTCTTCCCCTGTAAGCAGGGCCGGCGCTACCGCTAGGCCAACTAGGCGGTTGCCTAGGGCGCGCGGCTGAAGAGGGCGCGGAAACGCTGCGCTCACTCTTTCGCTGCCGCTGCGACCGCCCCCGCCAGGCCTCCGCCGCCGCTGCGCCGCCCCGCCAGGCCTCCGCCTCCGCTGCACGCCCCCGCCAGGCCTCCGCTCCCCACCCTCCTGCCTGCCGCCTGCCCTCCCCCGCCTGCCCGCTCGCTCGCCGCTGCGCCTCCCCCCTCCCTCCCGCTCGCTGCCGCTGCGCCTCCCACCGCCATCGCCATCCCCCCCGTCACCTCCCCAACCCCCCCGTCACCTACCTTCTCCGCGTCGCGTCGCTTCCGGAGCCCCGCCCGCGTTGTTTTGGCGGGAGGAACCAGGGCAACAGGGCTTAAACAGCCCTGTTGCCATGGTTTCCCCCCCGGCAAAAAAAAGCTGCGGGGGTCCCGTCGCGTCGCTTCAGGAGGAGGAGGAGGAGGCAGCAGCAGCCGCAACAGCAGCAGCAGCAGCCTCCGCCGCCGCAGCCAGGGTGGGGGGGAAGGTAGGTTGGTGGTGGCGGCGCAGGGTTGTTGTTTTTTCTGCTTTGGAGAGGGGGGGGCGCTAAATATTTTTTCGCCTGGGGCGCCAAACTGCCCTGCACCGGTCCTGCCTGTAAGCTATATTAAGAATTGCAGTTGTGGAATGCAGTTGATATTTGGGGGAATTGGCATTTTGTGTGTGTATGTGTACATCCCATGGTGTTCCAGTATAACATGACCATGTGAGCAGGAGTGGAACAATGCATCTGAGCACCACACTTGAGCAGGAAGAGTACATAGCTCAGTGGCAGAGCACATGCTTTGCACGCAGAAGGTCCCAGGTTTGATCCCCGGCATCTCCAGGCAGGGCTAGAAAAATCCCTGTCTGAAACCCTGGAGAGCCGTTGCTGCCAGTCAGTGTTGACAATACTGGACTAGATGGACCAAGGGTCTGACTCAGTATAAGGCAGCTTCCTGTGTTTTATGTACTTCAGAGGCATGCTTATTTCTAAAATAAATAAATCAGTACGGTAAATTTGTGCTAAAATGTTTAAGTGTTATTTCAATCTTATTTTACTGTTTTTCTTAATGTACATGAAAAAGCATTTTAGCACAAATTAAAAAATAGATTTTTTAAAAAATGAACTTGCTGCTAGACTGGCAGGGATCAGAAAATTAATAACGAAAATGTGCCAAAGTGAAGAAATGTGGCGATAGGGCTCAACCTCCCACGATGTCACACTGCATATTATTATTATTATTATTATTATTATTATTATTATTATTATTATTTTCATTTCTATACTGCCCAATAGCCAAAGCTCTCTGGGCGGTTTACAACAATTTAATTTTTTTACAATAAAATACAATTTTACAATAAAATACAATTTAAAAAATACAAACAATAAAAACATCGAAAAATTTACAATAAATTTTGTAATTTAAATAAATAGTTTAAAAACAATTTTTAAATTACTTAAATAGCTAAGACAAGATATAAAAAATAGACTAGATAAAAAGGTGACATAACCACCACCCTGTGTGCTATTTGGAGCTGTTAAATGCCTCAGCATAGAGGGCAGTCTTAACCTGGCACTGAAAGGATAGTAAAGTTGGTGCCAGGCAGGCATCAGTGGAGAGGCTGTTCCACAGTTGTGGGTCTATGACAGAGAAGGCCCTAACCCTTGTTGCCACCTTCCGAGCCTCCCTTGGGAGTGACAGACAGAGGAAGGCCCCAGATGCTGAGTGTAGTGTCCGAGTAGATTGTGGTTGGGAGAGGCATTCTGTCAGGTATTGCAGTCAAAACCATGCTTCTTTAAAAAAAAAACGTATCAAAACAATGCTTCTTTTCAAAAAATAAAATAAAATGAAGACTGCATGGCATAAAGGCAATATACAACTACAGAGATTGTACTGCTGTTCTGTCCCTTAAAAAAAAAAAAAGCTGGATTTTGTGAGCGCTCCAAAAAACAGAAGAATCATAGGGAAAACACAGAAGAACAATTTAATGATGTCGTGTCGATATGTGCCATTAGAAAGTGAGTGAACAAAGAGTGCCAATTGCAGAGTACTCAGCTAGGGTGGAGAAGCCCATAGAGAAAGACAGATCTGAGGGTATGTGGGAAATGAGGGATGAGAACAGTCTATGCGCTACCGTCTAAAACAGTAAAGAAAGTTAGGTATACGGATAAAGCACACAATGTGCTTCTGCAATTGCAGACAGCCTTGAGCTGTTAGCTCCTTGCAAAGGCAGCATAAATTGTTTCTACCTTAAGATTACCTGAAGCACCGATTGCCTCAGTGAATCATGGTGAGTGAGACATTGCTTTGGAGGGACCAGAACTGGCCAATCTGGTGAATGAAGTGTCACAAAACTGCAGCATTCTGAGGGGAAATGGTGCCCACTGGTGGTCAGAACATCGCATAGTTCTGAGCATTTGAGGGAAGCAAATGGTTGCAACAAGGTGGATGCCCTTAGCAATGCTCCCACCCCTCTCTTTCGCCCCGCTCTTTCATCTTGATACCCCACCCCCATATTCAGGCCAAACTCTGGGATTTTCAAGCGTTTGAACCATCACTCCGATCCGATGTACACAGACAGAGACGAAAACACACCAAGCTAGCGCACTGTTTTCCTTCCATCTCCCCATAACTGTTAAACATTCTTAAGTTTAAAAGACACACACAGTTTTGTGGTTACTTAACTGGCTTAAAAAGCCAGGGTAGTGTATGCTATTGCAGATTACACAAATGCAGCATCCAAGAGATGGAGAAGATGTAGGGTGGCCGCTTACACATCGCCCCAAAAGAGGAAAGGCATCACCAAGAAAAAGAGGACAAAGGAGTGTGCAGATTTGCATAAAATTTGCCTGTGCTGATTCATATGAATAGGTGCAACTGTGGAAATAATTACTATAATTTAAATGGGAACACGATACTTCTCGCCATTGTGGGGAAGACCATGATCAGATGCCCTGTGTGCCCGCCCAGCCTGCTGTCTGGGTGCTAGCTGTTGATGGGCAACTTCAGGGCCCCTCTATGGTCTCCCTTCTTAGGATCCTTTATCTTATCCCAGACCTGAACGGGACCATCTTTCAAAGGGAGGATGCCTTCGAATACAGCAGGCTTCCCCTACTTGGTGCCCTCCAGGTGCCTTGGCCTGCAATTCCCATCATTCCCATCCAGCATGGCCATGGGAGTTGTAGGCCAACGCATCTGGAGGGCACCAGATTGGGAAAGGCTGAAATAGAGGACTGTGCTCTGTCAGGTAGGACACATGGCCACAGTTGGCAGAGGGGTGGGTCATGGCAGTATGCCTATGAACTCCAGTTGCTGGGGAACATGGGCGGGAGGGTGCTGCTGCACTCATGTCCTGCTTGTGGGTCTTCCTGCAGGCAGCTGGCTGGCCACTGTGCGGACAGAATACTGGACCAGATGGACCCTTGATCTGATCCAGCAGGGCTCTTCTTATGTTCTTATGGTGGAGCTCAGACAGCAGCTCTTGGTTTGAGAATAAAAGTGTCACATGTTGTCGCCCCCCCCCCCCAAGAGTCGCTATTTTCAACTGTGACATGTTGAAATTATATCATGCAGGAAAAGACTTCACTTGCTGCAAAGCACTGAGAAGGGAGGCTGTGCCTTGTGTGACCTTGCTCGTAATGGCAGGCAGACCTCTGTGGCTCTGCAGCCAGCCCTCCTAGGCCGAAGGGCCAAACGCAGTGCTAACCCAGCAGCCTCGCTGGCAGCAGAAAAAAAGACGCCTCTTCTGCCAAATGTCTACCTCTGCATGTTACATCAGCAGCACAGAGCCCTTCGGAATGGTAACTCGATGCTAGTCTGAAGTTACATTAGGCTCCCCACCCCCCACCCACCCCGCTTCAGATATAAAATTTGTTACAGCATGCATAATTTCATCCATCCCACCCATTGAGCTGTTTGATCCCTGCTTCTGGACTCATTGTGTAGTTTAGCACATCTAGCATGAAACATGAATAGGTTGTTAATTCTGACAACCACAAAAACACAGAGGCAGGAGCTTGGGCAGCATCCCAGTTTTAAAATAAAGCGATGGAGGAGAGAAATAGCCGGATTCTATGGAGCTCATTTTAAAATATATATATGCAAAGATGAGTTACATTTCACTTATGAAGGCTAAGCAGTGTGAATAAGGAAAGCTCTGCAGCTGGAAGAGTCACAATAAATTTAACCGCAGTCCAAATTTCCATTGAGATTTCAGCTCAGACTCTGCCAAATTTGATTACATAGGCATCATCTTTCTCCCCGTCCCTGTATAGCTTTCATGTATCTGCCATTTAATCAGACAGTACTGGATTAATGAAAACATATTTACTAAAATGCTCGGCTTGTTTGTTTTAATCTGAATGCCCTCAGATGGATTCAGATAACCTTCTGTGGAGCACATGAATCTGGATTAAGCCAGAGGCCTCAATCCAGCTCTACTTATGCACTAACTAGCTGTTAATGTATAAACAGTTGCCCAAGAATATGGAGGAGGGTGCACACTTGAGAAGACAAATTGGAAGGCGTGTCCAGTCCAAAGCAATGGGAATGCAAAGTGTACCCTCAGATACACATCTGGATCCAAGTTGTGCCCGTGGTTCCTGATCCAGTGGTTCCTGATCCCACACCTGCAAGCCTGTTTGCATGTGCGCAAGCAAGCCATGCATGGATCTCCTGAACTAGATCAGGGTGTGAGCATGATTTAGAAATTGTAAAGTCAAATAAATATACTAACAAGAATGAGCTCCCTCATCCCAGTTAAGAAAAAAATTAAAAGCTTGTTCAGCTAGTGTCTAAAACACTCTCTAACTTTGCTTGAACTGAATTCTTTAAAAAGACAATCGCTTTCCATTAATTAATTCTAAGGTGCGCGTGGATGTGATACTCTTTCAAAGAAGCTCAATTACAATGAGTTTTTTTTTTTATCAGAGTCTGCCTAGCTGGGGGAAGCAGAGGATTCCTGGTTTCCGCAGTTGCTGTGAGTTTGGTATTGCCTTTATGCTCACTCTGCACTTTGTAACGATATTTCTAAATAAACGAAGGGTACAATCCTAGCATGTTGAGACAGAAAAAAGTCCTACAACTCCCAGTATTCCCCAGCCAGCACTGGCTGGGGAATGCTGGGCGTTGTAGGACTTTTTCTGTCTCAACATGCATGGGATAGGATTGCGCCTTAAGAATGAGCCAAAAATACACACACACACACACACACACACTTTTGCAGAGCCATTCATCTCCTGTGAAAGGAGGGGAATTTTCTGAGACTTTCAGGGACTTGGAGAAGTTTCTTCAAAGGGGTAGGGGGCTTACCATAATAGATATGAGGCAGCAGATGGTCTCACCAGAGCTTTTTTTTAAAAAATTAACTGTTAAAAGCTTTGCCACCACTTTAAATGGCGGCGGAGCTCCATGACATCATGTCCTTCCCTGGGGCATTTTTGGTTGAACCCCCCCCCCAATAATTAAAAGGTGGTTGCTCCCACTGGTGAACACTAAAATAAACAGATTGTAATAAAATCTCAAGGAGCGCCTCCAGCAACATCAAGTAGGCCGCTCAACAAGGTCTGCCACGGACTGCCTTCTCCTTGTCCCATCAGCCAGAGCAGCCAGGCTGGTGGGGACTAGGAAGAGGGCCTTTTCTGTGGCAGCCCCCAAGTTATGGAACTCCCTCCCCAGTGACCTTCGCCATTCCCACTCCTTGATGAACTTCCACCGAGCTTTAAAAACATGGCTTTTCAGGCGGGAATATGGGGTGGGTTAGGATTTTTTAAAAAAACTTTTATATTGTTTTAATTGTGTTTGTTTTAATAATGTTTTAATTGTGTTTTAATGGTGTTTTATTGTATTTTATCCTGTTGTACATCACCCAGGGTGGCCGGGTGGCTGGTCAGATGGGCGATTTAAAAATTAAATAAATAAATAATAATAACAAGTTGTCTAGTATCCTAAAGACTAAGAAATGTGTGGTAGCATAAACCGTTCATGAAGTAGAGCCCACTTTGTCATATGCACATGGGGTACAGGGGGGAGTGTTTGTAAGCAGTTGGTCTGAAAGGCCTTGAAATGCAAGGGGTTGCAGCGAGTCAGTCACACTGCTATGTAGAGCGTAAATGTGCAATAGAAACAGTGATCTATTCGTAACAGCAGCCAAAGGAAATTATCTTTCTTGCTGTGCTAATCTAACACTTAGAGAGGGGCAATTACTTTCTGCAATGGGAAGGATATCCACAATCACATTTAAGTCCAGATTAAATAGAATCAAATTTGCTAATTAGTTCTGCATCATGATCAAGACAGGCAAAAACTCCAGTGTTCCTGTAAAAAAGTTGCCCTAGGCCTCCCACTGTTCAGGGAAAGAGGACCATGAAAGAACCTCAGCTGGGATCTGATCACTCAGTACAACAATGGTGGCAATATTCCAAAAGGAATTTCTTGTCCCCCTGTTCAAAAGATCAAGGATCCTCCCTCAAGTTAGGAGACACCTAGACAATAAAAATGCAAGCGAAACTTCAGAGGCCATGAAAACAATGATCTAGGCCAGCCTTTCCCAAACTCAGGTCCCCAGATGTAGGGCTACAGCTCCCATTTTCGATGACAATGGGCCATGCTGGGTTGGAATGATGGGAGTTGTAGTACAATTACATCTCTGGGGACCCAAGGTTGGGAAAGGCTGATGAAGACAATAATATGTTTTTTTGGTTCCAGTTCCTTCCTTTTACATTTTCAGAAAGGTATCCACCAACTATGGATATCCAGCAGTCATTTGGCAATTGAATTAGAAGAAAAATGGGCATGTCTATAGGCAACAGCAAAACAATAACCCACAGTAAGCACTTAGTATGGCTTCAAGAAGATAACAGAAAAGCTTGCCTTTAGGGGACTGTGGAAATTGCAAATTGTCTTTTTCAATGTCATTGAAAATGGAATAATGCTTCTTTATCAAATGACCATAAAACTAGAATTGCAGGCTTAGTGGTGTATAATCACTGGAGGCCTGAAGGTGCTTGAGAAATGGAAAGAGTTGCCCCAGTCTGCCCATTTCTTATGTTTACCAGAACTCTGGTTCACACAGAACTCTCCCACTCATTATAATGGAGGGAATAAATCCAGATGTGCAAAGGAATGCATACAGAGAACTGCTCCCTCTTCTAGAATGAACAGGACAGGCAGCCTGTGGGTTGATGAGCAATGTGACACATCAGAGCACACACAGGACTTGATCAGGGCAGATAAGTCTCACCCTGCCATCCCATCTCCAGCTATGTAATCTGGTAGAAAGAGGAGTCTTGGGGTGTGAGAAGGGTGTCATAGTTCAGAAGATCCCCATTTCAACTCCTTGGCCATTCCAGCTAAAAAGATCTCTGCTAGCAGGGCTGGGAAGGACCTGTGTGTGAGGACTGAGCAAGACGTCAGACAGGAGATGCATGAACAGCCTCCCACCCAGAGCAGGTATTGGCACCTGGCATCCTTGGGCAGTTGCCAGGGGCCCAGCAGGGTCCAGTACTGACTCCTGCCCTGGCTGTCTAATGAGTGCTGGGTGGCTTGGAGCTGACATTGACAGTTCTTATGATGCCCTGGAGTATCCCCAATGTAGCATTGCTCCAGGGCATTGTGGGAAATTGAAAAAGGCAGTTCTGAGCTGCCCAGCCCTCATGGGAGTGACGCTGCTGTTGTTGCCTGCTACTGACAGGTAAGCCCAATAGGGTCCATGCCTGGGAGAAAATTAATGTAGGTGAGGGGCCAGCAGAGGGCACTATGCTGTGAGGGACCTCAAACCAGGAGCTGGCTCTACTCCCAATACTTCATTTTTTACTAGAAAGCACTAGACTCGAGAACACTGCCGGTTTGAGTGGAATGAATGACAGTGCTGCTTGAATATTTTCCTTTCCTGCCATTTCCCACTCAACGTTGTCCTGCTCTCTCACCCATGATGAGGCAGGGAGATATAGAGCTTTTCTCCATGAGGCTTTTATTGTGCGCTCATTATTCCTTACTGATGGTTGTTTATGAGTTCTTTAGACAAAGTTGTGATCCTCCAGTTTCGCTTCTGTGTCTAACCAGCACTTTCCACAATTTTTTTTAGAGCAGGGAAAATGTGGCATTTAATTGTGAAAGCAAAAGAAAGCACTATTTTCTCTTATGTATGTGTGCTATTCCACTATACCACAGTGCCACCTAGAGGTTATGGAGCAGAAATTCAGGAAAGGAACAGCTCTTTGTGTAGGACTCGGATCTCAGTTCTGCTATGAAACTGAAAGTAGATACAGCAATCAACAGCCTTGTGTAGAAAACTCACAGGGTCCCCACATATCATTCTGCCCTCGCCCCTGAATTGATGGCAAAGTAGCTTAGGGGGGCTGCTTTTGAGCAAACAGCAGGAAGGTCAGTGATTAGGCAGTTTTTCACCTGCATTCCTCTTCCACTCTCAACGGCAGCCTCTGAGGCTACTTTTCAGATTAAAGACAAACAAGCAAGTCAAGGGACTGTTCAAACATTCCTTGTGTAATATCTAGTTTAGTCCTCAGGCTTTGGAAATCTACTGCCAGTTAATGCAGACAGTATTGAACTAGACCAGGGAGCTCGTGGGGGTCAACTTGTGGGCCTTCCAGTTGCTGTGACTGTCTTCTTCTTCTTCTTCTTCTTCTTCTTCTTCTTCTTCTTCTTCTTCTTCTTCTTCTTCTTCTTCTTCTTCTTCATCATCATCATCATCATCATACATTTATATCCCGCCTTTTCCCCTCTTGCAAGGAACCAAGGTCAACCCTGTGAGGTAGGTGAGGCTGAGAGGCATGACTGGCCCAAAGTCACCCAGTGAGCTTCATGGCCAAGTGGGGACTAGAACCGGGGTCTCCCAAGTCCCAGTCCAACACTCTCACCACTACACTACATTTGCTGTTGAACTGCAACTCCCATCATCATTGGCTATGCTGGCTAGGGCTGATGGGAGTTGCAATCCAACCACATCTGGATGACCCACAAGCTAAAAGGACCAATGGCCAGACTCAGCATAAAGCAAATTAACCAGAGGACCTCTAGCAGGAAGCAACTAGTCACAGGGCTAGGAGCTGGAGGGAACTCAGTGCAGTCTGATTCTGAGCCCAGCAGAGGCTAGTTGTTGGTATGAGTTGACCAGTTAATATCTCAGTTAATAAATAGTTACATTTCAACCATCTTCCCTCAATGACTGTTTCCTGATCTCAAGAGAATACTAAAAAGACCACTAAGTCCAGGGTCTAGAATTGCCTAGCTGCAGCACTGGGGGGGGGGGGGGGCTGCCATCCTAAGGTGGTGGTGAGCAGAGCTCTGCTGTTGTGTTGTGTTGCACCACAGACGATAGCAAAAAGTTAAAAGAAAGGGGGGAAGGCAAGTACATCCCCACCACCATGGTAAGCGCCCTCCTCCACTCTAGCTTCTGCCTTCTGAAATCTGTGACTCACTTTGCACTGATCCCCTTCTCACCATTTTGAGGTTTGCCTGGTTTGAGGGGGCACTTGGGGGGAATCTGAAGTAGGCAGAAGGGGGTGGAACAAGTCATGCTGCTTTGGGAGGGGCGGGGAGGGGAAAGAACCCAGCAAACTTTTAAGACATTCCCATTGCTACTCATCACAAAACTATTGTGTATATCTCTATACTTATGGCATAATACGACTTAAATTATTCTAAAGACAGATGTGGTTAATGCCCCCAAGTGACTTAATCCTTTTAAAATGCAAGATTTCCACAAGCGACTGAGCAGCCGTGGGTAATGTACTCAAAGTAAAATATTGCTGATATTATTCCACGGGAGTTAACAATTTGGGGTATAAAATCATTAAAGCATATAATAAGATACATCAGACACGTTAAGAGCAAATAGTACAATTAAGAAATGTCACTGCAAATGAGAAAGAAAGGAGAAACAAGGGGGGGGGGAGACACAATATAAAACCCCTGAATAGAATCATCTGCCTCAGCTACCAGCTCAATTTACAGTTCAAATCCTTTGCTATTACACACATTGTCTGCAAGATTAATATTTAGCCTCCATCATAACACGCACTCCATTTGCAACAATGTTTCACACGTCATTTGCAATGCAATTGTTGCTGCATTGCAAAAAGCTGAAACCGATGAAAGGCCTAAAATGGCAAAACCACTATTAAAGAGAATCGAATGGCCTTGGGAAGGCCTCCACTTTGCTGCAAAGTCTCTCTTGCCATATTCTAAATTCAGAAAAACAAATTATTCCACAGTGGATTATATATTGGGTAGCCAAATTGCCTAGTCCTACAAACCACACATTAAGGGCGCAATCCTATGCATGTTTAGGCAGAAAAAAAGTCCTAGAACTCACAGCATCCCTCTAGCCAGCTATGCTGGCTGGGGCATGCTGGGAGTTGTAGGCCTTTTTTGGTCTAAACATGCATAGGATTGCGCCTTAAAATGAAATCCTATTGATTGTGCCCTTGATGATCGGAAGCTCCCAAACTTGGAGGCTTGGCTTCTGATCATCCAATGCAGGACGGGAGGAAGTGGCGGAGACCATCTTCGCCTCCCATCCCGTCCTCCTGCCCTGCATGTTTTGCTAGACAGGCTTTTTTGTGCTGTCTCCAGCCTCAGAGAGGAGAATCCCTAGTTTCCTAAGGCCCCTCAGACAATGTCTAGGGGCATAGGTTTGCTTCCTAAATTTGTTAATGGCCAAGCTTACTTCATATGTAAGGCTTTATAAAAAAATAAAAAAAACAGGCAAAAATGTCATCGTTTTGGGGGACTATTGTTTACCATTTATAGCATTTTGTAGAACAAATTGAATGATGCCTGATGTACATCTACTCTTTGAGGTGATTCGATTGAATACTGTTAGGGTTTTCTACCATTCTGTAATTTGTAGATACCACTGTGCTGTGAAGGTGTATAAAATAATAAAATAAATGAAGTAGTAATAAACTAATAATCATATAATAATTACTACAAAATAATAAGAAAAAGAAAAGAAAAAATATCAGGGAGATAGAAGGTTTCCAATGCCTCTTCCCCAGCATCACATGTCTAGAGGACCTGCCTCCCTCTGGGCATATTTGATCTAACTTTTCCTCTCCACAGAACTGAAGGCCCACTTTCTTCTCTCACTTTTTTCACCGCTCTTTTTCCTTTTGTCAGTGGTTGGGACTGGGAGAGAACAGGAGAAAAGTGCACAGGTTCATTCACAGCCACGTAAGAATTTCTGCAGATGGAGCATGCATGCTAAGGGGGAGCTTCTCTCGTGATCTTCAATGGCCCATAAAAGGAACTTATTAACCTGTCATGGTGTTTGAATGGCTTGGAAACTGCAGTCAGCTCATGGGCCACTGTTTAGCCACCCTTGGGTGGTGATGGTTTTGGAGCACTAACTGTCTTCCACTGTGATTGTGCTACATATAAAACACTATTGTGTAATGGGACCAGCCCTACCAAGGGCAATTTGTATGCGATGGTTGCATGGGAGCACTGGGAAAAGGGAAGAACGTAAGTACTGGGCATAGAATTCAGTTTCCTGGGGATATTTTCATTTTCTCTCTCTCTCTCTCTCTCTCTCTCTCTCTCTAATTGTTTTTAAAATTTAGCCCGGAATACAACTTTTTATATAACAACGATCAATATATACATCCAGATATATTAGTTACTCAGCCAAACCTCCCCCTGCTCGAGACCACATATATACTTTTTTTAAAAAAAATATGTTTTATTAAATTTTTTTCAAATCTTACAGCTACTAATGAATACAACAAAAATACAACATAAACATTGTGCACCCCCCACCTCTTGGGGCCAAGTTATATTTCTCCCCCTATATATATATATATATATATATATAAGATATTATTCTATATTCCAAAAATATAACAAATCTTGACAAGGTTTGTTCCCCTTCCTCTTCCCCAACACATAATCCAAAAATTTACCCCAAATGTCCACAAAAGTGTCTTTCTCCAATTGTCCTTTTTGACACTTAATATTACAAGTTAATTTATCATTTAGCGCAATATCCCATACCTCTTTATACCATTCAGTAATTGAAAAGACATGTTGAACCTTCCATTTCCTAGCTATCATTAATTTAGCTGCTGTTAACAAATTCACAATCAATTCTTTTGTATTTTTTAAACAAACTAACTTTTCTGTAATTGTTAACAATGCTAATTTTGGGCAGACCTCTAATTCCATTCCAATTATTTCTGATATTTCTGCAAATACTTTCTGCCAAAATTCCAGAACATTTTTACAGCTCCACCACATGTGGGCATATGTACCTTTTACATATCCTCTCCAACACAATGTGGAGCCACATATATACTTTTATCATTAAATTGAATATCAAATAAATTAAATAGCACAAAACATCAAATTTTACATATCTCCACACCAGTAATTTTAAAAGTAACAAAACAAGAATATATATTAATTACTACACTGTAATGATTTGTCCATTCCTCCATAAATTTGGGATTCTTCTACCATCTCTCAGTCTAACTACCTCAGTAATTTTCAGTAACTGGGCAATTTGCCAGACTTTAATAAACCATTCTTTACATGTGATTGGTTTTGTATTTTTCCAGTTCTTGGCAATACTCATTTTTGCTGCAGTTAGATATCATTGGCTTATGGATTTTTGGGATCTTGGATTGGAAGAGCTCTAATTACATTATTTTGGGACTAAAATACAACTTCTCTCTCTCTCTCTCTCTCTCTCTCTCTCTCTCTCTCTCTCTCATGACTGTGTAGATAAGCTTGGAAACATGGGCAACACCTGCTAAAATTTCAGTAGTCAGAAGAGAAGGGTGACTGAGTAAGATATTGTACAGGTTTCACAGTAATCCAAATTGCCACAGCTGGATCAGGAACTCCACCAGAGTTGATAACTTTCAGTGCAAAGATGAGAGGTCCGCAGACTGAGGAATGCTTTCAAAAAGAAGGCTGTAACATGAATGAACTCTGAAGGGTTTGTTACACATTTGCTTACAAATCCATAACAACTTGTTGGCCTGTTTCTAGAGACAAATGAAGAATTACAGCAATTAATTTACATGGTGAAAAATAATTCTATTAACTAGGAGGGTTGCATTTTACCGTAGCGTGCAACTGAATATTTTATGGGTCATGTTCTTCATTAACCAGATGGATTGAGGGAAGCTCATGAATGAGCTTCCATCTATAGTCTTTCCAGTTTATAGATATTGACATTGTCATTATATATTGATGATATAAATAGGTTGTCCAAGATCTGTAATTGCTGGCTATTCTCTCACACATTCCTTTCAAATGACTATCATTGTGAGGGATACCCTTGATTTGAACCTACAGTACTTGTTAATAATGTCCTTTGTTGATTTTGCAAAGTCTTAAACTTTCACTGCACGGTCTCTGTTCTTTTGGATTTGCTCGCATTTGCGTCCAGTAGCATTCCAGAGAGGACTGTGGCACCCCCTACAACCATTAAGGGCACAATCCTATCGACTGCACCCTTGCCGCTCGGAAGCCTCTGAACTTGGAGACTTCCAAGATTCTTATGCCCTGCCATCATTAATTTAGCTGCTGATTTTGGCAATTTTTCATCTTTGGTGATTTTCGCTAGATGGGGTTTTCATCCACTATTGCAGAGGAACATGGCGTTCTCAGTGTTTCTAGTGCCGGGAATCCCAGTGATTCAGTTTCATAATTCAGTTATAATTGTGAATTAGAATGGACCCAATACACTAACCTAAAGAGACCATTCTTCATGACCCCACTCTTATGTCATCTGTTTCATATCACGAGAATCATAAGCCGTTTAGCAATCCTATGGCCACTAGATGCTGTGTGGGGTATGAGGCACATACATGTAAGATAAAGAAAGAAAAGGTATCGGAGTGATCCAGAGGGGGAGAGTGTGTGTGGTTGCTTTCAGAGCCAAATCTTGAGAGGAATCATTTAAATATCTGTGTTAATGGAAATATAGTATGTCAAAATGCTATAGTTCTGAATGGAGTTATAAAATGGCAGTAAAAATTGATTTCAAGCAGTGCCAATATACATTGAAATATTTTCTTTATTTATCTAATCGATCTAATCCTTACCATATCTGGAAAGATCTCTCGAAGAGGTTTACAGTACAAGATTAAAATACAAGACATCCGTATTTATATTTAAAACCAGAATACTAACAATACAGGCTACATGCTAGGAAGATACATAGATGGTGTGACTTTGGAGTCACCTGATACCAGGTTAACAAAGAGAGAGAGAGAGAGAGAGAATGTCAGAAAAAAATGCACTTCAGAATGCAGCTTTGTGGTGGCTCTTAAAAGAGAGCCAGTGTGGCATAGTGGCTCGAGTGTTGGACTGGGACTCGGGAGATCCGGGTTCTAGTTCCTGCTCGGCCATGAAACTCACTGGGTGACTTTGGGGCCAGTCACTGACTCTCAGCCTAACCTACCTCACAGGGTTGTTGTGAGGATAAAATGGAGACGAGGAGGAGGATTATGTAAGCCGCCTTGGGTTCCTTGCAGGAAAAAAGGCAGGATATAAATATAATAAATAAATAAATAAATAAATGAGATTTCTCATTGGGGGGGGGGAATGCGGAGTAACTGACTGACCAAGTGTTTATTCATGTTAAAAGTGCTTTCGTGCATCACAGAAGTGCTTCCTTATTCAGTGAAAGGATAGTTAACTTTAGGTGACCTCAAGTGACCTCAAGGAAAGTGAGGAGGCCAGGTTATCCAGAATATTTCCGCACTGCAAGAGCAATCAAACAATGTAATTCTCCCAGTATGTCTCTTGTGCAAGCGCATTCAGTGTTTCCCACTAGATGGCAGTGTAACTTAAGGAACAGAGAAACCGAGGCAAGCCAGGACAGTGTCCAGGAAAGCTTGTTTTTGCTGCAACAGACTAACCAGGCTGCCCCTCTGGAAACTAGAAAATCCACTTTGACTATCCAAGTTAGAATCAGACAGGAGTGTATGAGAGCTTCAATTCTAACCTGTTGTGCTGTTGTCTGAAAATTATTAGAATCCCACGTGTGTGTGTATCCCAGACGCATGTCCAGACCCACGAGCTTCTCATTTTAGTCAACAAGCTCTAAGAATTTAGAGAACACCAGAAATGACAACAGACCCAAGCAGGCAGCCATCACTATATTTCCAAGGGAAAATAAGAATGAACAGAGCAAAACGTATTTAGATAATATGCTGATATTTTAAAAAAGAAAGAAAGAAAGAAAATGAAAGGCATCCCATACATCTGCATCATAAAGAATAAAAAGGCGATGCACAAATCACAGTAAATCATCTCCAGTACAGACAAACTGTATCTTTGTGCAAAAATTCCTTGTGGGTTAAATCTGCAAAATGAGCAAAGCAAGTTACCCTGTGAGTCAGTGATATAAACTTCCCATTCAAAACAATTCAGTACTAAAGGCAGAAGACCACTATAATATGCTTTTTAAGAACTAGGCCTAAAAACTCCTTAGTATACATATCGGCCCAGTTTGCACATCGTGACAACCCACAATTTTTTTACAAAAATCCCTTCTAATCCCTCCCATGGATGTTCTATCTGTGGTTTGGTTAGCGTTATGTGTGAAGCAATAACTCTGGCTGGTCTCTCCCCTGGCAAGCCAGTCATAACCTGTGACTCCAAGGTAAGCCCCAGGGCAACAACTCTCATGCCAACAAAATGAATACCTCAATTCTTAGCAAAGTATTTGCAGGTTCATTACCTTTAATACCCTCTTATCTCTGATCACTGAGTATTTAAAGGTTTAGAGGGGGGGGTCCTACAACATGCTGGCTGGGGAACGCTGGGAGTTGTACGGCTTTTTTCTGTCTAAACATAGGATTGCACCCTAACATTCTCAGAGAGCCCTGCAGGTTGAACCACCTGTCCCCGTTTGGCTCCCACGCTGCGGCCTTTTGATGCCACTTGAAGTGCTTTTCATTTCAGCAGGCCCGCCACCCGATCGATCGATGGCTGATTTGTCTCTTGCCTTGGTCAATTCCTCCTCCTCCTCCTTCTTCTTCTATGGTTTTCCCTAGTGTGCTTTTGTTTTTCCTGTTGCTGTTTTAATTGCTGTGCTTGACTCTTTGGGTTGCTTAGTTGTAAGCAGTTTGGGGGAGCTCAGATGAGCTGGAAAAGTCAGATGTAAGTGGTTTAAATAAATAAAAGTTAAGTATCCCACTTTATGTGGCAGATATACATGAAAGGTGTTCTCATAAGAAGTTTTTGTTGGCATATTGTTATCAGTAGCTGATTCTAGTCTACTGACTATTAGACTGGAGGGCCAGGCAACCTGGTGCCAGTGGCACAGCTAGGGAGTGTTAGACCCTGGACTTATGGGGGGCCTTTAGAGGCCATGCGCATTGCTTTCGTTGTGAAGCACACCACGAACATTCTTCTTCTCTTCCCACCCCTCACCCTGCCACACACCACCACCACTATCCCATGCTCTACAACTGCTTCTACATTCCTGACATATTACAACAACAACAACAAAACCTGTTTGCCAATATATATACACACACACACACACACACACTGAACATGTGCAGTTTTGCATTTATGCTCACTAAAATCACAGCACCATCGTGACTACAGGAATAAGACAAAGTTTGCTTCCGCTGCCCTGATGCTAAACACATTTCTGTGTTAATAAGCATCATTTTGTTGTAGAAAGGGATAATATAATTTTTAAAGTAAATATATTCCCCATCACTTGCTGTTCTCTGGGTGGTCACTGGGGGGTCTTTGGGGCTATGGAGGCCCTGGGCTTCAAGCCTAAGGTCCAGCCCTGACAGCACAGCACCTCTGACTGGTGCCCTCGCCATGTGTTGGACTACAACAGCCTTGTCCTCTTTGGCTACCCTATCAATCTCTATGTTTCTTACTTCCCCAGGCCTTGCTTTTTCCTAGGCTACTCTGTCTTCTAGGTCCATCCACCTGAGCTCAGTTTCCTGAGCTTTTAAAGTCCTTTTGTGTCTAGCTATTGCACTGGATAAGATGAATCCCCAACAAGTCATCTATGCCTATGTTCTCCCACCCAAGCTCCTTCTCTTTGCTGATTGCTCAGTTAATTCAGCCTTAATCATCTTCACATACAGAGTGGCCATTTTCCCTACTCCGTTTTCCTAGGACACAGAATAGGGAAAAGCATGCCAACAGAATTCAATGCAGTGGCGTGTAAAGAATAGATATGTGCCAAGACATACCAGCATCATATATTACCAATCAATTATAGCAGTCTCTAGAGTATTCTGTTTCTGTTTTTGCAAAATGAGCAGGCGGAAAAAGAGAGAGAAGAGGAGGGGAGAATTGCCTAGAGGTTGACTGAGTGCTGCGTGCTCTTTAGGTCCTGCAGAAGCCCTCGTTCTTGTTTTGCAATGGTTTCCTCAGCTCTAGTAAGGGTGGGATAGCGAGCTTTGAGGCAGCCACCCTCTCAAAGGTGTTTCTGATGTGGAAGATGGGAGACTTGCCTTCCCTCACACAGGATGGGGCAGTGTTTCTCCAGACATCTTTTCTCAGACAACTTGAAGGATGTGCAGAAGTTGAGAAAGTGGCTCCTCCCCTTCTCCCATCCCTCCCCCACCCCACCCCAGACAACCATCCCAGGAGTTGAGGAATAAACAGTAACTCCACCCAGGATGTAGCTGGAATATAACCTGGGATGCACACCCTGAACATCAAGTAGTTTAAAACCAATTTAAGTCTCCTGATCCCCCTGATCTTAGAGTGGTGGGGCTAACACTGAGAATGCACATCGTAATGATGTCAGGCAGGACATGAGCTTAAGGTGACTGATGCTTTACATGAGCTTAAGGACATGAGCCTATGGTGACTGATGCTTTACAGAGTGATGTGGGGTATGTGGGGGAGGCCTAACACAGGACTGCTTTTGTTGTTGTTTTCTTATAAATGTACTTCTGTTCTCCAGAAAGTTGGGGCAGGGGGAGAATACAAGCTTCTCTTCATACAGCCCAATCTTATGCACGCTTATTTAGAAGTAAATCCCACTTGGTTTTATTATAGAATTGTAGCCTTAATTCACACGTTCCCTCCATCATGACACTGATGTAACGGTGTTGGGGTTATGGGGTGTGATTGGGTGTGCATGCTCTCTTCTTACCTCTTTGGTTATGTAACATACCCAGAGACACATCAGCTGAAACCAGCTTGAGACACTTTGCACAAATTGTAGCTTTTTGGACTGTCTCCAACAGCAAGTGCACTTCCCATCAGAAAGAAGACTGACAGGAAAAGAAAATGCCAACACCGCATGATTTCTCATCAGAGGAAATAGCGCGATGATGAGTGAGAAATTCTCCTAGTGAACGCCAGATCCTACGCATTCACCCTTGATTCAGTAATAGCTGTTATTTTGGTGCTGTGCCACACAGATCTTTAGTATGTAGGTCTTTTACATTTGTTCAGTGATTACTCAGAAGCTTCCTTCCGTGTACACTTGGTTCATTAGCACTTTGTCAGAATGCTGACTTCATTGTTTGTGTTCCCAGAAACATAATGACTTTGGGTCTTCCCAGCTGCTGATCGATTGTTTTTTGCCTTTTCCTTCAAAGCTATTGTAGTTGCAGTTTTCTGCAGTGTGAAGATAGCTCTGCCCTCAAATAAGGTATGGTGGTTTTGATCTAAAGAGGTCCACCTAGTTAAGGCAGAAAGGATAGAATAATAGGCAATGCAAATGTTAAAAACAATGCCATAAATATATCAACAGCCCTATCTCTGTCCTGCCCCTTCCCAAAGGCCCAGAGCAGATAATAACTACTAAAAATAAAAATAAAAATGCACACAGAATTAAAACAATACAAAACAAAAAAACCCTGCACAAGATAGCCAATTCAATTTGAATTACCCCACACCTGTTTAATTCTAATGCCAGCCGAAAGAGGACAATTTTGCAATTCCTCTGGAATGTAGACAGGTGTATGCATATGTTGTTGGTGTTATCTTTGAGCAGAGTGTGTGCGAGTTGGGAGATTTAAATCCTTTGTCTGTGTGCTAGCAGAGGCCTGAAATTCCACACACAGATCTTCCAGATCTCACCTCCCCCCGCGCAGCGTGCATCGTGTTGTGCCAGTTTCTCCAGCCCAGTCTGCCCTGTTATCAGACTGCTTCCAGCTTCCCCGTTGCAGATTAATCCATGGAGTCAGGAAACACTCTGGAACACCACAGGTCTAATTCTACCTGTTTATTCACTTAGCAAGTAAAGTTCTACAGAGTATACATTTCCTAGTTACAGTCCATGTGCAGAGTATAAATGCATAGCAAGCATTACATCCAGTGGAGTAAGTTGAGCTTCACTCCACCTCAGCAAAGACGTTACATTGTTGCAGTAACAAAGTCCAGCAAGAAGAACAAGAAGAAGAGAGAAAGCAGTCCTGCTTCTCTCGAAGATGGCTTCAGACAGAAAAACAAGTTAGCACGTCATCAGAACATACAAACCATGTGACTAGCTCATATTGCTCCCACGGTCTAGCTTCCCATGCGAAAAACACGGGAATATAGAAAGACATAACAAACTTGTTTACAGCCATTCTGTTCCTTTCCATCTGTAAACAATGTGCTTCAGCTGGTGAAATGATACATATCACAACATATGTGTATGTGCGCACACAGAGAAACAAACAAATATATATTCTCATAGCATATACCACATCCTACAATACACTCTTGATTCAGTAATAGCTGCAATTTAGGTGTTGTGCCACACACAGATTTTTAGCATGTAGGTCTTTTACATGTGTGTGTGTGTGTGTGTGTGTGTACAAACACACATATCTATACATGCATATATATGGATAAATATGGAAATATATACAGTAATACCTTGGATTGCAAGTAACTTGGTTTGAGAGTGTTTTGCAAGACAAGCAAATTTTTAAATATTTATTTAATTTTTTTTTACTTGATATACAAGCGACGTCTTGCAATACAAGTACTGTAGTACGGCTTAAATTAAAAATCTCTGTACAAATTTTTTGGAGGGGATTTCATTTTGATATAAGAGTGTTTTGGATTACAAGCACTTTTCCGGAACGAATTATGCTCTCAATCCAAGGCATGACTGTATACACACACACACACACACAATTTTAATTTTTTCCATATTTATAATATATAGATTATTTTAAGCAATAGTGTAAACAAAGTGAGCCAGAGGAAAAGATAAGCTATGTTCCAGTCTGGATTCAGGCCTTGTTTGGGGACAGAAACAGCCGGGGGGGGGGGATCTACACTAGGGATTTTTACCGTTATTGTAATGCCTGGCTCACTGGCGTGTCACACAACACACACCCCAAACCAACTTCCTTACACTATTTCTGCCATTATATCCTGCATTTCTTCAGACCAGTTATATCATGACTTTTTTATATGCTGCATTTTTTACGTGGTGGTAGATATTTCAGTGTGTGCTAAACTTGTGGTACTGTTCTGGTGGCGGGGGTGGTGGCTTCAGCAGGGTGGAAGGCTGGGGGGGGATGGCGAAGCAATGAGGAAGTGTCCTGTCTTATCTGGCTTTTTTTATTTTTTAAACAGTATTTGCCAATGCACACGTGCGGAGGTGTGAGTCTGCGAATAACACAAACCTCTCACATTGTTTCAGCTGCTGCGTGAGAAGGCTGCTCGTGGCTCTGCTCAGCCTCAGCATGGGCAGCCTCAACAAAATAGCAGCAACTCTGAGGAGGAGATGAGCCCAATCAGCCTTCAGTTGCTTTCCTGCCTCCCCCCCCCCCCCCATGGCTTCTCTCCTTGCCCAGTGAACTAGAGAGTAAATGCAATGCTGCTTTCCCCCTCCCCTGTCCTTTGAAAAAATAAGTTTGGAATGTCTTTTCAAGCCTTCCCAATTGTCTCCTTTGTCCTTTTTATTTTTTTGCCTCAAGGAACAACTAGCTGAAAACACACCCAATATACATGTCTACTCAGAAGTAAACTGCATTGTCTTCAATAGCACTTACTCCTGCAAAAGTCAGCACGGGAGAGGGGGGTTTGCTTTGGCTTTCAGGAAAGGGGCTGTGAATTACTTTTTTAAAAAATCTCCACTCCTTTGCACCAGCAAACATGAGCATAAGCTTAATGGGTCAAAGGAGGAGGAGGAGGGAACTTAAAGGGCCATTTCCCCTGCACACATCACCTTTCCTCCTACTTCTCCCACACTCACATTTGTGTGTGACACAACATCATGTTTTCAACACAGTGGACACTGCACTGTATTCATTAGCATGTGCCCCAACAGTGGTAAATGTGTGTTACATACCGTAAATACCTTGACAGTGCTCCCTGGTACACAGAAGGGGCTCTAGTGTAGATTAGCCCTTGGTCACATTATTGGATGACCTATGCTGAGAACTGGACAGAGGGAGTGCATCCCTGTTGGTTCTGCTGGAGCTCTTGGTGGTATTCGGTACTATCAATTATGGTGTCTTTCTGGGATGTTTGGCTGATACGGAATTTGAGGGTACCATTTTTCAGTGATTCCACTCCTATTTGGCTGAATGTTCCCAGAAGGTGGTGCTGGGGGACTATTGCTCAGTCTCATTGCTGTTCACTTCATTTGAATAGATTCTGTGCATGCTGATTTATATGCAGTGCTTTTTTTCTGGAGAAAAAGGTACCGGAACTCTTGGATTACATTTCCTCGGGAGTAGATGGCGATTAAATTGTAATGCAATTAATAGAAGAAAAGGTGCTGGAACTCAGTTCCGGTGAGTTCCACCAGAAAAAAAGCCCTGTTTATATGTATACTAATTAAGGAACCATTCCTTGAAACAAAGAAAGGGTTGCAAGCCTAAACAGGATAGCAGAATATAAGGCCTGCTCACTTAATAATTAGAACAAGGAAAAGGCAAGCTCTGTGAATCTCATAATTTTAGGCTTCAATAAAGCATTAAAAAGGGACAGCTTTCAGCTCCTTGACAGGGTGTTTTGTTTTGTTTTGTCTTGTCCTTGAGTGATCCTCAGATGAGCTCCCTCTTCAGCAACAAATCTCTTGCCTTAATTATTTGCTTTGTGTACTTTAAGCCGTCCCAAATTGGTCCACGTTAGATATTCCCTGACTGTGCCCTACAGCTCCTCTGAGCTGATTTTGTGATCTCTGAATTTTTAGAGTGGCCCTGGCAGAAGCAGCATAAGGGCAATTTACAAAGCTGCCTTACACTGAATCAGATCATAGTCCATCTAGCTTAGTGTCATCTATGCTGAATGCCAGATGCTCTCCAGTGTTTCAGACAGGAAGGAGCCTTTCCCAGTCCTCCCTGGATATGCCAGGGATTGAACCTGGGGCCCTTCCGTTTTTGTAAAGCATTATAGCATGTCCAGATGCAAAAGAGGGCAGGGTCCCTGTGCCTTTAAAAATTGTGTAGAAGAGGGAGTTGCATGACTACCCTATGCATCTGGCCACCCTATTATGGCAGTGGGACAGTCAAACTGGATTGACAGTCCCTAGGACTGTCTTCCCCTTCCAGGACTACAGCTCCCAGCATTCCTAACCATTGGCTATGCTGGCAGGAGCTGATGGGAGTTAAAGTCCAAAACATCTGGAGAAGGCTTCCCTTGGAAACTTTTTCAGCATTGGGCCTTGTTCAAACACTGCCTCCAGCCTGCCCCTGGACCATGGGAAGTTGCTCTGGTAAGCATTAGAATGACTGCTAAACCTTGAGCTGTCCTGCACCAAGTTTAGGAAAGCAGTTGTTGTTTTTTTTCACTTCTGACCTAACTTGTACTAGCCATACCATTCTCAAAACAAGAAATACATAAAAAGCAAACTTTTGGCTTTCAAAAGGTGGCCTTGTATTATTATTATTATTATTATTATTATTATTATTATTATTATTATTTTATTTGTTTAAAGTAGTTAATTAATGCCTCTTTATATATGGCCTTCTGTGTGTTTTTAATTAATTTGATTTAATAGTTAGGTTAGACATTGCAGAAAATGAGATGTCCCCAAGCCTTTGACACTAGATGGTGCTCTGTGTGCAGTCCTTGAATTATAGAAGCCAGGCAGCAGCACATGGGCATTGCAAACACACACTCACACTCACACACTCAAAGAGTACAGAGCTGGAGAGATTAGCACTCCTGCTGGAGAAGATGGAGAATTATAGTTGACTGCCAGGCAAAATGAGGCTGATCAGTGATTCTGCATTCTGTGAGAGAGCAATAATGCTTAGAGCGGGGATTTTCAGATCCTGTCACAGGGAACCGCTGTAAATCACGGCAGTGTTTCAGCCTCACATGTGTACTGCAGGCAGGCGGGCGGGCGGGCAGGCAGCATATGTGTTTGCTCTCAGCCTGGGAACTAGGAGATAAAGGTCAGAAAAAACACAACATGGGGGCCTTTTTTGTTAAGGTGCCTAAGAGGGACATACACACATGACAGAGGTTCATTGTGGAGAAAGAGGACAGGTGGTTTTCTCCCTCTTTCATAATACTAGAACTCAGGATCATCCCATCATAGGCAGGGGACTGGACAGACCAAAGAAAGTACGTCTTCAACCAATGCATAATTAGCTTATGGAACTCTCTGTCACAAGATGCGGTCATGGTCACTAGCTTAGATGTCATTAAAAGGGGGATTAGACAAATTCATGGAGGAGAAGTCTATCAGCGGTTACTAAGGGTGCAATCTAATGCATGTTTAGATGGAAAAGAAATCCTACAATTCCCAGCATTCCCCAGCCAGCTTGGCTGGCTGGGGAATGCTGGAAATTGTAGGACAATTTTCCATATCAACAAGCATGGGATTGCTCCCGAAGTCATGTTGGCCCTATGCAACCCCTGAGTACCTGTTGCTGGGAGCAACAATGGCTGGGAGCGATTGCTTTCATGTCTTGTTTCTGGGCTTCCCAGAGGCATCTGCTTGGCCGCGATGGGAAGCAGGATACTGAATGTGATTAATCTTGGTTCTGATCCAGCAAGGTTCTACTTATGTTCTTCTGATGTATGGGACAAAGACACCCCTAGGGTTGCATTAATTAGGACATATGAATGATCTAGTCCTTGTCTCTTAGCCCAGTTAAGAAATGCACACGCTGCAGATGGGTGCATTTGTGGAGTGAAGTGATGTGGAGTAGCTTGAGCCAGGGCACAGCAACTCATGATCTAGAGATGTGTTGAAACAACGGCATGGCCCAATCAGCTCACGTTAGCTTCACCCTGCCATAAATGTGCAGAAAATTCAGACAACACACAACCCTTGGTATAATTTTTCAGACAGTGAGAAATCCATACACCCAGCATACCCCCAGAGAAAATATCCAAGTGCTACTGCAGTGGTTTTTAAGCTGTGTTCCTCGGTGGTTTATCAGGAGTGACTCAGTGAGAAGATCAGCAATGGCAGATGAGCTTCCCTGAAAGATCCTGTTTTTCCCTCACTGTGCACAAGATCTCAGGGGAGTGTTCATTGGCAGGGACCCTGCGTGAGCAGAGCATGTGGCCTTAAAATGCATCTCAGGATGTGCAGGAAGGAATCCTCAGGAAACAAATCACCATGGAAGGGTGTCCTAAGAGCAAGAAGCTGGGAAATCTCTTCATCGTAGCTGAAAATAGAGAAAGCTGCATCTGCACATAGCCAATAGTGAAAGCTGCATCCATACAAACAATGCAATGCTTGGAAATGAAAATATTGGCATGTGTGGTGTGTAAAGGTGGAAAGCAATGTGTATGAGGTGGAAAGCAATGAGCTATTAAGGAAATACCGTACCTCTTTTTTAGCTACCAGTACTTCGGTTTAGGAGAATGTCTTAGAATTCTATAGGTCTTGACTGTATTTTCATTGCAGTCCTTAGCATGTAGCATTTAAGACATGTAGTGTTTAAACCAGTGATGGTGAACCTATGGCACGGGTGCCACAGCTGGCACGCAGGGACCTCTCTGTGGGCACTCGAGCCATTGGTCACCAGATCGCGAAAATACTGTCCCCTTCTGCAAAACACTAATGATTTTGTTCTTTCTCACAGTGTGGAACAGAATGATTTTATTCTAGAATTCCTGTTACAGAATTCTTTTCTACATTGTTATCACATTTAAAAGATTTTGAAGAATGATGCACAGAGCATGGCTTGGATGTAAAGCCCTAACAGTTGACCTGAGTGCTGCATGTGTTGCTCTCAAACTAACGGAGTATGAGCCAAGGTTTGACAAATTATCAGCATGCATGCAATAGCAAAAATCACATTAATTGTGCAAAAGCATGCCCAATGCAAACTTTTACCTAATGCAGTGTTTGCAGTCCAAGACATAAAGTGTTTAAAATGTGTTAAGCACGTTTAGTTTTCTTGTTTATCTTGCTCATCCTAGTACAGGTTGACTTTTACTTTTACTAATCCGACACCTGTAGAAGCAGGGAAAGGACCCGGGGTAAAGCTTGCCCCATACAATTTCAGTTTGGCATATAATCATATTACAAGTTGAGAATCCCTTATCCAAAAATACATGTGCCTTATTATTTAAAAAGTTTGTATAAATTCCCTTCAGGCTATGTGTACAATGTAGTACTATAATAATTTTTGAGTTGATTTTTTTTCCAACAAAAAACTGTTTGTATCATTGAAAGCTCTGTTATTGTGTTTTTCTTTTAAGACAAAATATGTTAATTAGTTCGGACAACTGTATGAGTTGTTTTTCTAAAACTAAAACCTCGGTATTCAGGTTTAATTGCAGTGTTGGCACTTTGAAATAAATAAGTTGGTTTTGTGTTGCAGTTTGGGCACCCGGGCTCAAACAGGTTCGCCATCACTGGTTTAAACCCTTTCTTTTCTTTTCTTTTTCCATTGATCCCCCACTTTTTGCCTTAAAATTTTGATGGCTAGCTAGCCAATATATCTTCTCATTCACGTCTTGGACATTATGGCTCAGAGGTGGGTGAGGACCTTCCTCATTATCCTTTTAGGGAGCAATCCTATGGCCCCTAGACAGGAAACAAAACAAAAGTTGGCCTGCTTCTTTTTTCTAATTAGCAGAAGTCCCTGTCTTTAACAAAGACAGGGTTCTAATAATTTTTTCTAATAAATTATTGCATAATGTATTTAAATGATGCATAGTGATTAATATGCATGAATGAGGCAGCCTATATTTCTAAGTAGTTATTGAAATAAAGGCTGGGCAGAGTGATATGAATGGGCCTGTGGCTCAGCTGGCTCAGCTTGTCTGAGTGTGGAAAGCTAAGCAGGGTCAGGCCTGGTTATTACTTGGATGGGAGACCCCTCCTCTAGTTTCCTGCATTGAGCAGGGGGTTGGACTCGATGGCCTTGTAGGCCCCTTCCAACTCTATGATCTATGAACTATCTTATGGCCCTCTAAGCAGCATCTAGAGGACCATAGGATCGTTCAGATTCCCAGATCCAAGGTCAGAAAAGAGCTCCAACCTTGGAGATGGGGATCCATGCTTGGATTCCACACACACACACACACACCTGGTGCAGAAAGAACCCTGTCGGCTGCATCTCCAAGGTTGTAAAAGCGACCTCAGAGAAGGGGTGAAGGCGGTGTTCCAGGGAGCGGGGAGGGGAGGGGACTGGGTCTGCCAGGATATGATGTATCCTGGTGGCACTCCAGCCTTTCACCATCCCCATCCAAAATGTCGCAGCTAGACAGCCAAAATCGGCTGTCTAGCTGATTTGCATTTTGCAGGGCAGAAGAAGCATGGAGGCAAAGATCACCTCTGCGCTCCTCCCGCCCTGCATAGGATGCCTGTAATCCTTCGAGTTCAGAGGCTTATGGGCAGCACCACTGGATTGCACGCTTAAAAATGTCATCACTGTTTTACAATATTTGATTGGTCCAATGTCCAACTCTGTTCTGGAGCCATCTCCAAGCTGAGCATGTGTGTGTAGGATGTTTAAAAAGAAACTGAGCCAGGAGATAGGCGGTTTGGTGTTATTTCTCTGTATTAAAAAAACAACAATGCACAAATAAACTTCAGATACATGAATATACAGTAACATTCAATTAAACCAGAGGTGGGCAACACACTCAAACCTATCACTCCATACTCCATATATGTATACACATACACCCCAAATCCTACTGCAGATCAATGGGGGTGGGTAGTATCACTGGCATGGGGATGAGGTTAAAGAAGGGGAACATGCAGGGGGCACACAAATGGCCATGGAGGGCCATGGGTTGCCCACCCCTGAATTAAATGTTAGAACAACCCTAAAAGCAGCCATGCAAAACGGGGTGACATTAACATTGATCCAGCAACTTGAAACTCAAAAGTCTGATGTCTACTCCCCTGCAAATGTTTCTACTGATCTCCTCCAAGGGCCAATGGAACAGATCAGACAGGCGGCCTCTTGGGGTGGAATTTCACAGACCAGGAACTGTGCTGCATGTTGGCCTCTCCTTGGATGCCGGTGGAATCCACAAAAGAGATGGCATCATTATCTCAGTTTGAAGAGGGTTAAGTATGGGAGAAGAGACCAAAGTGTACTAATTATTTGCTGTAGATCATTGCTGATATATCCCTGTTCCCTTTTCCTTTTGTGTCATTTGTATTATAACATTAAATGTTAGGAGTACCATCTTGATAGTAAGAGTGTTTTGACAATGGCACCAATTACCTAGAGGGGTGGTGAGCTCTCTGTTACCCAAGATCTTCAAGCAGAGGCTAGATTTCCTGGATCGAACGTGGGACTGGACTAGATCAGGGGGTGGGATCCTGTGGCCATCCAAATGTTGCTGAACTCCAACTTCCATCAGCCCCAGCTGGCCCAGCCGATGATCAGGGATGATAGGAATTGTGGTTCAACATCATCTTGAGGGCCACTGGTTCCCCACCTCTATATTAGGTGGTCTACACTGTAAAGCCCTCTCCAACTCTGTGGTTCTATGATTTGAACTAGAATGTAAGCCTGCAGGCAGGGTCTGTCTTAATCTCTGTACAGCACTTAGAAAATGTGTTGGTGCTCTACAAATAAATAAATAAATAAATAGCCTGGCTACACTGAAATGTGCACTATGAACATAGAATAAATATAGATAGGGTGAGGACAACTGCAGAGTTAATGAATTAAAAAAAAAATTGGAATGAAAAGGGGGCAAATATCCCTGCTTCAATCTGTGGCAGTACTAAAAGTTGTGTAAACAACAATTCCAAGAATGTTGAGGTCATCACCATTGCCCACTTTTTGTGGCTCAAAAAAAAGACTTTTCCATTACTGGGAATTTTATTCGCATTAGGGTGCAATCCTATGGCCCCTAGATGCTGTCTAGACAGCCATAGGATAGCTTGGAGTCCCAGCTCCAACCTCGGAAATGCATTCCAAGGTCAGAGCTGGGCCGCCGACCACAAAGCGCCCTCCCTCCGCCCTTGCAGCTGGCACAGTTCTTTCCACACCAGCTGCAGCTCTGAAGTCGCAAGTGTGACTTCAGGGAAGGCGCTGGGGTGGGTGTTCCAGCAGGCGTGAGGCTCTGCCGAGATACAGTGTACCCCATTGGGGCCTCAGCCCCTTCTTCTCACGAGCAGGAGCAAAAGACATAGATGGCCAAAATTTGCCGTCTTTGTCTTTTGCAGGGTGGGGGAAGCGTGGAGGGAATCTTTGCCTGCACGGTCCTCCCGCACTCAATTGGATCTGCCTGTAATCCTCCAAATTTGAAGAGTTATGGGTGGCCATATTGGATAGTGCCACCCGTATACTTTCATGCAGTTGTACAAATTCAGCCCCAGTAGTGGACCTTGCCAAGAAATAAAATGAATTTTATTTATTATTTGTTTTGGTTATTTTTAGGTCACTTAATAACAAAGCTTCTCCAGGTGGCTTACATTAAAATAAAAATTGCAATCAAAGAAGGGCCTCAGATGACAACATCAGGGACTGGGTAGGGAAACATGGGGAAAAGCAATCCCGCACAGAGGTCCCAGTCTGTGAGGTGCTTTGAAGTTCAACACTAGCATTTTAAATTGTGGACAGGGATGAAGCATTGGCATAATATGTTCTTATCACCCAGTTTCAGGTAGCATTCTAGCTGCAGTATTCTGTACCATTTGAAGTTTCTGGGCTGTTTTTAAAGGCAGACCCACATATAACATGTTTGTTTATTACAATTGTTTATATCCTGCCTTTCAGGATAAAAATTGTTCTAAGGTGGCTTACAAGTAAGGCAACAATACATTAATAAAAAAAAAACCCACTATAAACAATATTTTAAAAAATAACCACTCATAAGGATCTCTCCCACAGGGAAGTTGGTGGTAGAAGGCCTCTGGAAAAAGGTAGAGACCGGTCAGCCACAGCAGGGGGCTGAGGTGATCTTTGCCTGCCTGCCCCTTTCTCTCTTCTGGGATCCTTCCCACAGAGCAGTTGGTGGTAATAGATCACTAAAGCCAGCCAGATGCACTAGCTGGGTTATATACTGAATCCCAGTAAGGGTCAACTCAGTAACAGAGTTTTGTATTTTGAACTTGGATACCTAGGCTCCATTTCCAGGTCACTGTTTCCTCAGTCTTCTCATCTATAAAATGGTTGCAATAGCAGAGACCATTTTCTTATTAGGGCTTGGGTTATCAAGGAAGCTATATGCACTCTCTCTGCAAGCTAAATACAACCTCAAGGATCAGGTCTCAAACTATGTCAATTTTGTTCATGCAGGGCTCTATCCCGAGGTCAGAGGTAGGCCCGAAAAATGTTCCAGTCCATGATAAATGAGATGTCAGGGTGTAATATCCCATCTGCCACATGGTTGCCTGCTCAGCATTTGGCACCTAAGAGTTCCCCAAAGCTGAGCTCAGAGGACAAGTCTTCAAAATCCCAAGAGACAATGCTTAACCTACAAGGTGTGCTATTATTTTATATAATATCATGACATAGCATTTTCGTGCCTCTGCTGAGAGACCCGTGGCTGGGCCTTGCTGGGGAGCTATGAGCACCTTCCAAGGAAGTTATATAGGCATCCCTGCTTAGGGTTGGGGTGCCAAACAATTGACCAGTCAAACTCTATCCACTGATCGCTGTCAAATATTCTATGAAGCCAATAAATCTGTTGTGTAACCAGTGGGGCCTTTTATTCCATTATGAGATCATCTAGTAGCAAAGGCAGGCTTATTTATTTATTTAATCTCAGGCATTTTTCTACCACCCTATCCAGGTATCAGGTTAGTGTACCATTATTATTATTTTTTTAAAATCACAACAAAACAGTAATCAGTCAGCAATTGAACATGAACACCCCTAAACAAAGCTAAAAGCAGGAACAAATTAAAATGCCTGGGTTGTTGGAGAAATCCACAATGGAGTCAAATGAGTTCAGATTTCTATGAATTCAACCCATAGATTCTGGAGCAGAGCAGTTTTTCCCAAGTTACACGGATTCTGCAGACTTGTGGACCATTCCCCCCCCTGTAATTTTATGCAAATTTAGTCTTAGAAAATACCCCCCCCAAAAAAAACTCACTGACTAAAAATGCACATTTCTCCCCAAAGACTAAAGCATGAAAATGTGCATTTCAGGTGGGGGGATTTGCCTATTTTAGGGGGATTTGCACATTTTTGTAAGGGCAAATTTGCACAAATGTGTACAGATGCATTTGTGCAAAATCTGATTCCGTCAATGAGTGGACAATGGAATTAAAGGTGCCTGACAATCCGTGAAATGCAGACGGAACAGATTTAACCAAGTTCATACATCCCTAGGAAAATAGAAATGTTTTTAGCTAGTGCCATCATCATCATCATCATCATCATCATCATCATCATCATCAGGTGATCACTCATGACCGAGTAAGATTGTCTTCCAGGATAAAAATTTACAAAAAGGAAATTTTAAAAGGAGGAAATTCTAAAGAAAAATTGTGTAGACTCTAGCGATCGGTCCGTAAGTGACTGTGGAGGCCAATTCTAGATCCACACAGTTTCCCACAGTGAGGACACAGGTTACCAGATGGAAGATGGTCCTGTAAAGGATTTGTTTGACGTGCTTTTCGCTTAGCACGTTTCTCCCTTTCACCTTGCACTCGGGCTTCTTCCAAGTCCATAGAACCTTTGTGAAAGGCCAACCTCCAGTTAGATCGTTCATGGGCCAGAGCTTCCCAGTTTTCGATGTTTATATTGCATTTTTTTTTAGATTAGCCTTAAGAACATCTTTAAACCTCTTATATTGACCACCGATATTCCGCTTTCCATCCTTGAGTTGGGAATAAAGTACGGTAACTGCTTTGGGAGACGGCAGTCAGGCATTCGAACAACATGACTGGTCCACTGAAGTTGGCGTTGAAGGATCATTTTTTCAACGCTAGTAGTCTTTGCTTCTTCCAGTACACTGACATTTGTTCGCCTATCTTCCCTAGCTAGTGGCAAAAGGATTGTAGTGTAGGCTGTCCAAATGAGGGTCGGTGTATACGGCCTTATAGCTGGGTAAGAAATATGGGAACTTATTTACAGATTCAAGATGTGCCTAAAATCATAAACGTAGCTGGAGAGTGTACAAAGGGTGGATCAGATGACAGAGCTGATACATAAGTATGTTGGAGAAAGTGAAACCAGAACATTCATCTCATCCACACAGTACTAAACTCAGAAGCCACTTGATTATTTTTATTTATTTATTTATTTATTATATTTATACCCCGCCTTTTTTCCTGCAAGGAACTCAAGGCGGCTTACATAATCCTCCTTCTCTCCACTTTATCCTCACAACAACCCTGTGAGGTAGGTTAGGCTGAGAGTCAGTGACTGGCCCAAAGTCACCCAGTGAGTTTCATGGCTGAGCGGGGACTAGAACCCGGATCTCCCGAGTCCCAGCCCAACACTCTCACCACTACGCCACACTGGCTTAAATTGTTTAAGTGTGTTTCAAGCCCACTCCATCCCTCTGGCTTTGGTGTGAGTTCCACATTTAAAACTAAAGGGTCTCCTAGCCTATGGAAGAACCTGGTTACTGTGGATATGCAGGATCTGACCTCAGCACATGCATTGCTGGCAAGGGCAGTTCTTCTGCTAATACAGGGATGTAATTATTTACATTCGAGATAATGTCACGTGTAAATCGCCCAGAGAGCTTTGGCTATTGAGCAGTATAGAAATTTAGGGTGCAGTTCTTTGGACTGCACCCTTGCTGCTTGGAAGCCCCCAAACTCGGAGGCTTCCAAGATTCCTATGTCCTGCAGGCTGAAGCGATCTTTGCCTCCCCGTCCTCCAATCTCCTTAATTTTTGCTAGATGGGCTTTTCAGCTGTGAGGGGGTGGGGGCAGGGGCGGGCACTGCCTCCGACCTCGAAAGGGATTTTCTGAGCTATTCTATGCTCCCTGGGACGCTCGCCCAGTGACCATAGGATTGCTCTCTCCATAAATGATATGAAATGAAATGAAATGTGTGGGGGGTTCAACTAAACCCACTGTTATAAATTTTATTCTACATTATTCCAGCGATCATCCCAAACATCTTAAAAACAATCTCCCCTCTGGGCAGTTTTTATGATTGAAAAGAAACTGCACGTTTAACCAGACTTATAAATCTCATGCTGATCAATTATCTAAAGATTTGTGTAATGGGGGATTTCTCTAAACAGGTGGTTTTGGAGTCCATGTCCAAGGCTGACAAGGTTAACAGATACTCATTGTTTGTACCACGATCCACTACCAAACCAAATAGGTTATTTTGGTTTTTGGACTTCAATCATTTGGCTTATAACATCAAATGCATAATATATAAAAGCTGGCATGTAGTGCAGGATGTACCAGGGTGCCAAAAAATGTTCCTTTTGTGGGATTCCACAGAACATTCAATCTGGCAGACAAGTTTATTTATTTATTTATTTATTTATTTAATACATTTTTATACCTCCAATAGCTGAAGCTCTCTGGCGGTTTACAACAGTTAAAACCATAAAATACAATATAATATAACTATAAAATTTAAAACCATAGATTAAAACAAATAGCAAGGCTAGCAGCAGTTCAAATTACAGCAACAGTTAAAAACTACCAGATAAAAATGATTAAGATGATGAAACTGATTAAAAAGATTAAAATGCCTGGGAGAATAAAAAGGTCTTCACCTGGCGCTGGAAAGAGTACAATGTGGGCGCCAGGCGAGCCTCTATGGGGAGCTCATTCCACAACCAGGGTGCCACAGCAGAAAAGGCCCTCCTCCTGGTAGCCACCTGCCTCACTTCCTTTGGCAGGGGCTCTCGGAGAAGATCTTAGTGTCCGGACAGGTACATATGGGAGGAGATGATCCTTCAGATACCCTGGCCCCAAGTCGTTTAGGGCTTTGAATGTTAGTACCAGCACTTTGAATCGGGCCCAGAAACAGACTGGCAGCCAGTGCAGATGAGAAAGCACTGGCATAATATGTTCACATCGGCCAGCCGCCATTAACAATCTCGCTGCCCTATTTTGGACCAGCTGAAATTTCCGGACCGTTTTCAAAGGCAGCCCCTCGTATAACGCATTGCAGTAATCCAAACGAGAGGTTACCAGAGCATGGATAACTGTAGCTAGGCTATCTCTGTCCAGATAAGGACGTAGTTGGTATATCAGCCTAAGCTGATAAAAGGTGCTCCGTGCCACCGAGTTCACCTGTGCCTCGAGTGACAGTTGTGGATCCAAGAGCACCCCCAAACTACGAACCTGATCCTTCAGGGGGAGTGCAACCCCTGATCCTTCAGGGGGAGTGCAACCCCATCCAGAACTGGTTGAATATCACTTAGCCGGGCAGACAAACCATCCACTAACAGTACCTCCGTCTTATCTGGATTGAGTCTCAGTTTATTAGCCCTCATCCGGTCCATTACCGTGCCCAGGCTCTGATTCAGAACAGCCACTGCCTCGCCTGGACTAGATGAAAAGGAGAGATAGAGCTGGGAGTCATCTGCATATTGATGACACCTCAGCCCACACCTCCAGATAACCTCTCCCAGTGGTTTCATGTAGATGTTAAACAGCATGGGGGATAAAAAAAAAAGAGCCCTGTGGCACCCCATGGCATAACTGCCAAGGGACAGAGCAGTAGTCCCCCAGCACCACCTTCTGGAATCGACCGCCCAAGTAGGATCGGAACCACTGGAGTGCAGTGCCTCCAACTCCCAACCCAGACAACCTATCGAGAAGGATACCATGGTCGATGGTATCAAAGCCACTAAGAGGTCCAAGAGAATCAACAGGGTCGCACTCCCTCTGTCCCTCTCCCAGCAAAGGTCATCCCACAGGGCGACCAAGGCAGTTTCCATTCCAAAACCAGGCCTGAATCCATATTGAAATGGATCTAGATAGTCCGTTTCATCCAAGAGTCACCACTCAGAAAAGCGCCGCTGGACGGCACTGAGAAGATGTAATGGTGGTGGAAAAGAATTCTCTCTTCGCCACCCTCACCGCCACAGAGTAGGCTCGATAATGAGCTCTAACCTGTGTTTGGTCAAATTCAGCACGAGTTCTCCTCCACCTGCATTCCAGCCTTCTTCCCTCTTGCTTCATTGCCCTCAGCTCTGGTATGTACCAGGGAGCTGGCCAGGCTCTGCCCAGAGGGAGAGGGCACTTGGGCGTGATCGTGTCAACCGCCCGGGTCATCTCTGCATTCCACAAAGCAACCTGGGCTTCAACAGGACCACCAGCCATACCAGCAGGCAAATCCCCCAGAGCCCTCTGGAATCCATTGGAATCTATTAACCTCCAGGGGCAGACCATTCTAATAGGCCCCCCCACCCTTGCGGAGGGAAAAGGCTGCTGAAAGCCTAAACCTCGGATTACATTGGATAATGAGTGGTTTGGAAGAGTATCTCAGAGACTGGAGAATAATTTCAGCTGCTCTCCATGAAAAATGTTGTTTCAATGGAGGAATGTTTTGGTTTGAATTTGGTTTTGGCAAAGTTTAGATGAAGCACTAAAACTGTATTATATGTCTGGTGTTTATTTGCAGTTATACCCACTTTATAACTACATGGTTCCTTTCAATATTTTAAAGTTTTCCTAGCATTTTGGGAACTTTCTCCTCTGTGTTTCCTTTAACAATTTAAGAGCATGTGTTGGGATCCTGTAAGGTACCCTTGCTGGGGAAATAATACCATTAAACATGCATTCACAACTGATGGCACTGTTGCACATGTATTTTGCCATTTAAACACCAACCTCTTTTGTAACTGTGTAAAAAAAGGCAAATATAAATTGACTTCTGGTCTTAGGGCAATTATTTGCAATGGGAAGCATGTAAAATGGGAAGACCTAATATGGACTGGACTGTATTCAAAGGTTGGGGAAATTCCTTGGAGCTGAAGCACTTGGTTTGACAAGAAGTAGATATTGTGTAGTCTATGTACTGTCCAGCCCCAATCCCTTAAATGTTGCCCTGCTAAAGTTGCAATGCAAAGCTCACTTACTTAGGAATAACATTAACATCCCACTGAACTTGATGGGACTTGCTTCTGAGAGAACATGCTTAGGATTATGCTGAACAGAGTTAAGTAATGCTCTTTACAACTAACTCCAGTGAGCAGAGATAAACTGTTATGCTAGCATCACCACTGATCCTGCCTTAAGAGAGTTGCATACATATTGCAAGTAAACAGTGTTTGTGGTGTTTGCTTTTTAGCCAGAAACCCTAATTAGCCAAGAAGAAGAAGAAGAAGAAGAAGAAGAAGAAGAAGAAGAAGAAGAAGAAGAAGAAGAAGAAGAAGAGCATGTGTTAAACCCACTAAGCTGAATATATTTTTTGCAGATCATTTGTAGTTCACTTTTCTTGATTTTCAGATTTATAAAAGCTCCCTGAGGCTTAACTGAATTCACTTTGTTTCTTTAATCTATTATTAATGTCTGCATGCAGCGTGTGTTCCCTACCACTAACTTAACCCCCTTTTAAGATAGAGATAGAGACTCTTTCCCTAACTAATTGGCCTTGTTTGTGATTATGTCTGCAATATAAATGTGGACCTATGAACTATAATCATTGGATGCTTGTGTGGAAGATAGGAAGTTGCTTTATAGAATCAGACCATTGATCCATCTAGGCCAGTACTGTCTACACTGGCTGGCAGCAGCTCTCCAGGGTTTCAGGCAGGAGTTTTCCCAGCCGAACCTGGAGATGCTGGGGATTGAACCTGGGACCCTCTGCATGTAAAACATGTGTTCTACCGCTGAGCTACAGCTCGTGCCTCATGAGCTATGGACCTTAAGAACATAAGAAGAGCCATGCTGGATCAGACCAAGGGTCCATCTCGTCCAGCATTCTGTTCATACAGTGGCCAACCAGCTGCCCATGGGAAACCCACAAGCAGGACATGAGTGCAACAGCACCCTCCCACCCATGTTCCCTGGCAACTGGTGTACATAGGCATACTGCCTTTGATACCGGAGGTAGCATATAGCCAATCAAGACTAGCCCTTCCCCTGTGAGGTGGCAAAATATTATGGTTTTGTTTTCCCTTACCCAGGGGGAGTTCAAGATACCCTTTATAAAATCAGCTTCTTTTGGAAGAGAGAATGCTGGAAACTTGTGTTTTTGTAACAAATAGTTTGAAATGTACAAATGTACAGGTTGAGCAAGTATTATATTGCCTCCAGCACTGAAAGCAGTATGCCTCTGTATGCCAGTTGCTGGGGGACATGCATGGGAGGGTGCTGTTGCACTCATGTCCTGTTTGTGGGCTTTCCACAGGCAGCTGGTTGGCCACTGTGTGAACAGAATGCTGGACAAGATAGGCCTTTGATCTGATTCAGCATGGCTCCACTTATGTTCTTATGTGAGCAAAGGTGCACACACACACAGGCAGTGTTAATTCCAAGGTAGTATAGGCTGCCAGAAAGTTCAGTCAACACTTGGCAAAGGAATACAAACAAATTGCTTCTCTACTCTTCTCCCCACCCCCAGAAAGCCAGCTGTTTTACAGGTATACCTATATATACCACAATCACCCCTTTTATGTATGGGATTTCTTCACTTGAAAGTTAGAATGGCTTTATTCATTCATTTCATTTATTCGGTTACAGTCATGCCTTGGATTGAGAGCATAATTCGTTCCGGAAATGTGCTTGTAATCCAAAACACTCTTATATCAAAACGAAATCCCCCCCAAAAAAATTGTACAGAGCTTTTTAATTTAAGCCATACTACAGTACTTGTATTGCAAGACGTCGCTTGTATATCAAGTCAAAAATAAATAAATAAATATTTAAAAAATTGCTTGTCTTGCAAAACGCTCTCAAACCAAGTTACTTGCAATCCAAGGTATTACTGTATTAGGTTTCTATACTGCCCAATAGCCCGTTGCTCTCTGGGCAGTTTACAAAGGTTAAAACCTTTAAAATACATTATACAAACCATATACATATGAACATGTAAACATACAGAAAGAGACACACATATACCTAAAAACAATTTTAAACAATCAACAAGAAAAATTCAAGACCTGATTAAAACCTGATCATGTACTGCCAAATGCCTGAGAGAAGAGGAAGGTTTTAACCTGGCATTGAAAAGATAAGAATGTTGGCACCAGGTGAGCCTCATCAGGAATTGTGGGGCTACCACTGAGAAGGCCCTCTCCCTCAATGCCGCCCTCCGAGCCTCCCTCAGAGGAGGCAGCCAGAGGAGGGCCTTAGATTATAACCGTAGTGCATTGGGGACACTCTTCCTGGGAGAGGTGCTCCATCAGGTATTGCGGTCCTGAGCCATGTAAAGCCTTATAGGTCAAAACCAGCCGCTTGAATTCAGCTTGGAAGCATACAGGCAGCCTGTGCAAGTGGGCCAGAATCGGTGTTATATGTTCAGACCTCCTCATCCCTCCTATCAATCTGGCTGCTGCATTTTGCACAAGCTGCAGCTTCTGAACCATCTTCAGATGCAGCCCCACATAGAGCACATTGAAGTAATCTAGCTTGGAGGTTACCAGAGCATAGACAATTGAAGCCAGGTCATCCCTTTCCAGATAGGGGTGTAGCAGCTGGGCGGCCAACCAAAGTTGGTAGTAGGCACTCTGTGCCACTGGGGCCACTGACCCTCAAACAGGAGGACCTCCAAGCTATGAACTCGCTCTTTCAGGGGAAATGTAACCCCATACAGAACATGTTGAGCGCCCACCATCTGGTCAGAAGAACCTCCCACTAACAGCATCTCAGTCTTGTCTGGATTGAGTTTCATTTTATTAGCCCTCATCTAGTCCATTGTTGCAGCCAGGTGCCAATCTAGCACATCTACAGCCTTTATTTTGTTCCATCACTCTCAGCTCTGGGGTATATCATGGAACAGTACGAGCTCCACTGCAGAGAGGGAACTCAGGTGCAATTGTGTCAACCGCCCAGGTCATTTCTGCATTCCACAGATCAACCAGGGTTTCGACAGGAGAGCCCGCCTTATCAGCCAGAAACACACACCCCCCGAGCCCTCTGGAAACCATCTGGATCCATTAGCCTCCAGGGGTGGACCATCTGCAGATGGGAAAAGCTGCCATAAGTCTAAACCTCAGCAGGCAATGATCTGACCATGGTAGAGACTGATTCAAAGTCCCCCACCTCAGACCAGTATCTCCATGTCCAGTCGAGAAAACCAAATATGCCCCACTACATGTGTCAGACTGCTGATATGCTGGGACAACCCCATGGCTGCCATGGAGACCATGAAGTCCTAAGCTGCCCCAAACATGACAGTAAACACATCCAAGGTGAGCATATCCATGGAAAAGGTGTGCATGAAATGCCTTTGTGGGGCCTCAGAGGAGCAAAGGGCCCTCAAACATAGGAGGCTACAATCAGGACCCCAAGTGCTATCAATCAACATGGAGCTGATTGCCTTTATAGCTGTGCCTATCACATTGGTTGAGGCAGATGGAGGGGGTGGATGAGAATCCCATCTCATGGACCAATCAAGACGTATGCACAGAAATTGAGTCAGGAATGGGATTGCTCTTCTCTCTTAGCAATGGCCCACTCCTCAGTAGGGAAGCCGCCTCCCTGAAACTTTGAAAGTCAAAGCAAATACAGTACTTGGGTTTTTTATTCCTCCCTTAATGCTTGCAAGAAATTTCCGGTAATTCCAAGGGGAGCATCCTGCTTAAGGCAAGAGGAGAAAAATGTATTCTTTTATTAATTAAGATGACTTGGGAAAGTACGGTAACAAGTAAGAATTTATGAAATCTGGCTTGGTTATTAATTTAAAAATGACCATATCTTTAAAAATATGAATTTTGATTTATGGGGGGGGTGACATTTGCTAGGGTATAACATCCTCTCTAAACCTAATCAATGGGTCAGGGGAAGGGGAAGGAGCAGAATCGTTATGCTGTGAAAAATTATCCCTGGATTTCTTCGTGTTTTGATACTGTGTGAGTCAGAATTATAGATTTCTACTGATTATACGGTTATAGACCTGAGAGCAGGTTAAATGTGCCCTATTAGCTTGTTTGAAGGTTTATGGAACATAGGAAACTGCCTTATACTGTCAGAGCATTGGTCATAAAAATATAAGAAGAGCCCTGCTGGATCAGACCAAAAGCCTACCTAGTCCACCATTCGGTTCCACAGTGGCCAACCAGATGCCCCAATGGGAAGCCATAAGCAGGACATGATTGCAATGGCATCTTCCCACTTACATTCCCCAGCAACTGGTATTCAGAAACATACTCCCTCTGATAGTGGAGGTAATACATACATCCTGACTAGCAACCATTGATAGTCTTATCTGCCTGGAGGATTCCTCCATGAATTTGTCTCGTCCCCTTTTCAAACCATCCAAGTTGCTGGCCCTCACTACATCTTGAGGAAGCCAATTCAACAGTTTATGTGCTGTGTGAAGAAGTCCTTCCTTCTATTTGTCCTGAATCTTTCACCATTCAGCTTTATTGTGTGACCCTGGATTCTGGTATTATGAGAAAGGGAGAAAACTAAAGCCTCTACCCATCTCCTTCCTCATATTTTTATACATCTCTGCCATGTGCCTCTTCCACCCCACCCCACCCACCCACCCTTACACATCTTTTTGCTAAACTAAAAGGCTCAGTCTAGCTCAGTTTTGCCTATAGTGACTGGCAGAGTCTTTCCAGGGTTTCGGACAGGAGCCTTTCCCAGGCCCACCTGGAGATGCCTGGGATTGAACCTTGAACCCCTTGCATGCAAAGCATGTGCTCTACCACTGAGCTTTGGCCAGCTTTCCTTTTATGTATATTGCTGTTTTACCAGCTGAGCGAACTTCTATCAGCTTATGTCTGATTAGACGAACCTAGCAATGTTCCTAAAGCCTGGAGGTGACTTGCTTGGGTAGAGCCAGCAGCCAGACTGGGATATCTTTTTTAAAAAAATGTTGGTGGTGGCAATGGCATTGGCATACCCTCCAACATTTCACAGATGAAAATAGGGACACATATGTGAATTTGTAAGAGGTATGGTTAAGCAACACGAAGGTGTGATCAAGAGGGCTTGGCCAGGCAACATGAGGGCGTGGCCAAGGGTATGGCCAGGCAACCAAAGGGCACGGTCAAGTACAAAAGTTATTAGAGGAAACACACAAAATCTTATGTATTATAATTATTACATTATTATATTATATTATTTTATAATATTTTATTAGTGGCTTTTGTAATATTTTTTACCTTACTTAAACCATTAATTGTTGATATCTGGTGTTTTTCATGGGGGTGGGGGCCAGTGTGCTTGCAGGGCATTCTCTTTCGTTTTAAAATTGTCAGGATTGGTCCCGGCATTTTCAGGGCATTTGGAGTTGGAGAAGGAGAAGAAAGAAGGAGATGCAGAGGAGAGGGAGCTTTTGGGTGGGGGGAAATACAAAAGACACATTGGGGGTTTTTGAGCCCGTTGAGCGTTTTGCTCCAGCACCTCTACAGTTCTGGTTTTTAAGCACAAGGAGTAACTTTGAGGGACTGAACAGCTTTGTTGTTGTTTGTTATTGTGGAAAGGCCCCAGTTTAAAGCACTTTTTGTGCTCTAAACCCACAATTTAGATTTAAAGAAGCACTTAAACTGGAATAATCTTAGAGAATTTAACTAACTTGAATTAAGTTAAAACAAACAGTGTAATCCTATGTACAGTTACTCAGGAGTAAGTACAAATGTCTTCAATGGGTCTTAGCAATTGGAGAGTATGCAATGGGTTGTATCCAAAGTTAAAGTTAAGTCCAATTCATGTCAATGGGCCTGTTCTCAGTAGGGCTAACATTGAACACAACCCAATGAAATCAAGTGAAGAATTTTGTTTATTTGTTTGTTTTAAAGCCCTATCCCCACTCATCACCCTCAACCTCACATGGTCCAGTCTGCAGAGCTCGAAGTTGTAAAAACCCAGTGGGTGAGCAGATACGCTGACAGCTACTTAGAGTATTCTGCATTTAGCACTGCACAATGCCAAACTATAGACGGCTTCAAGAAGATGGGATCTGTGCCATAGCTCCTCCAGGCCAGCTTTCTTAACCATCCTTCTATCCACCGCTCACAAGCTCCTCTGTTCATGCTCTCTGTGCATAGGTGGCACAACACAGTTACCATGCAAAGCGTGAATAGACTATTAACAAGCCAATACTATTGGCTATAGAACTCGAATGAGTTTAGTACTCAACTAATACTAAGGGCTTAGAGCTAAGAAGATAGCATCTGCCCATCAGTTGATAGATATTTTTTTTCTGAGAACACCTGCAGGGGTCAATATTGTGCCTCATTTGCTTAGCCCACCTCTCCTCTCCTATAAATCTTGTGGTAACCCAGTTTCCTAGCCCAAAAAGCTTCTGCCACCTGCCCCTTCCCTGCACTGATTCAGCATTTTGGCCAGACTGCCTCATAAATCTACCTGGGTTGTCACAGATCTTGTTGTGCTTTTACCACACACACACACACACACACACACACTTTTTTTACTAGGTAATAGCTTTCAGCCCCTTTATATACTTGAAACTGGGAAGGACGGCCTATTAAATGTTGCTTTGTCCTACTGTGGGATACTGTAGCTAAAATTCAAGCCACACTTGCATCATGGTGGCTAAAACCAGCAGTTCTCTCAATCTATGAAAACAGTATTGCTCAACTTTTTCCTAACTTTTTCCATACAATTTTCTCTTTATTCAAAGCCTAAGATGTGGCCCAACCTCATAAGCTGGAAGCCACCAGTGTCCATTGTATATTGTATCATTATATTGTCTCTAGTTCTTGTCCTGGCAGTTGAAGACCACCCTTCCATTTGGGAGAAGATCTACAGTTTGAAGAATGTGGCTGACACTAGGCAATCCCTGGTAATGGTGCCACATATGCCCAAGCTGCCATTCTTAAGCAGATGCTATACACCAGGGGTGTTGAACCTCTTTCAGCCGGAGGGCTGAATTCCAATTTAGAGAAGCTCTCAGGGGCCGTATTCCAGTGGTGGGCAGGGCCAAAGGCAAAATGGGACAGGGCCAAAGAATACCAGCATATTTTAGCTTGAAGCTCTTACTGTCAGTAACTAAGCTTTAAGAGGGGCATTTCAACCTTTAGAATGGGGGGGGGACTGAACAAAGGCTGGGAAACCACCCAATGATTGGTGGTTGGGTGGGCAGGTGAAGGGGTGTGGCCACTTAGGCAATCAGGAATGGCCAGATTGGGACCACAGGAGAACCACATTGGCCCTCGGGCCTGATGTTCTGCACCCCTGATGTACACAAAATGCATATGGCACTGAAATGGACCACTTCTAGTACTATACTAGTGGGCCAATATCCTTGTATTTGACAAGTGCTTGGCATTGGCACTATGGCACCGTGCTCGGTCTAGGATAATTTTCATTCTACTTTCCCAATCACACATACATCTATTGCTGAAATTTGGTTTTTGTCCCACGCTGGAATGAAATCCCACACTTGCTCCATCTGTTGTGTGAAATATGATTCTAATTGCTCACCTTTACATATGTACATCTGTATTGGAAAGCTCCCCAGCCCCACCTACTCGTGCATGAAACTATTTGGGATGGATTCAAACGACTGTGGCTAACTGTAGATCACTTCTTGGCAAATATAAATTGCAGATGAGGAGCCCCAATCCATACTAGATCTCCTGCAGTGCACTAACTTTAGGGTAAAAATCTTCTTGTCTGGGAGATGCACTTAAAAGTAATGTGTACTTTGGCCTGCATCATAAATGTGTCCACCTGGAATAAGTATCATTTATTTACACTGTGCCCTGGCTGGGGTTGGGCCCAGGGGAAAACGCTGATCAATCAGGTGCTTGAGGAGACAATAGTAGCAGGAGGCTATGGCAGGTTCGCACAACATGGCAACAATTATGGTAAATTACCATGATTGTTTGCCAGAACCCATGAAGCGACCACGATGAGCTTGACAGACGATCGGGCTTATCGTGGATGCTTCACTCCCTTCCTTCCCCTCTTTCCCCCTCATTCCTTCTGGCAATATCCAGTGGACACCACGGAGAGGAATGAGGCTCCTCTCTCTAACAGCTGCAATCCTGAGCCGATTTCAGCTTGCGGCGCCTGTCAAAGACTCCCTGTTGCGCAAACAGGGCTCCTGCCCTGAAGTGCAATCATCATCATCATCATCATCATCATCATCAACGTTTATTTATAACGCCCCTTACACCAAAGGGCGGGTCAAATAACATATACAGTAAACATAACAATACAATAAAATAACCAACACCAACCACTTACTATGCAGTATTGAATCCCAGCAACCACCACATTAGCCCAACCACTCATTCTGGCTGACTAAAAGATACGTCTTTAATCCCGTACGAAAGCAGGAGAGATCCTCCTCCAATCGGAGGTCCATGGGAAGCCTGTTCCACAAAAGTGGAACCAGGTCCTGAAAGGTTCGCAGCCTTGACAAGGCAGAGCGTGTCGGTGGACCGCTAATAATCCCTGGCCCACTGATCTTAAATTCCTACCAGGAACATACCAGGCAAGCCTAGATGCTAAGTAATGAGGGACATTAGAGCGCAAAGCCTTGAAGGCAAGAACCAATAATTTAAATTGGACCCTAGTCCGAATGGGTAGCCAATGAAGATTCCTACGGGCCATAGTAATATGGGAGTATCGGGGCAAGTTTCAGGACAACACGAACAGCGCTGTTCTGAACCAGAACCAGGGAAGAAGCACAGACGAGGGCAAGCCAGCTACTAAGCTTTTACAATAGTCCAAGCGGGATACCACCAAAGCCTGACAAGCAGATGGGCTGTTTCAGGAGACAAAAACTTGAGATCCTGCGAATGTTCAAAAGTTGAAAATTACATGCCTTGGCAGTCCTATTAATAAAAGGACGCGAGGACAACGATCATCCAGCAAAACACCAAGGCTCTTGGCAGCTGAAACAGGGCCACCACTGAGCCCTGAATATGCAAAGAAGGACATATAAGGGAGCTGACACACGATCAGGTTGAAATACCAGAATTTCAGTCAATGAGGAGGGGGGAGCCTCCCGCCTCCTCCTTCAGAAGTCTACTCTCAGGCAGGAGGCAGGGTGCTGGTTCCACTCCCCACGCTGCACCGTGAACCTCTCAGGCAGGAGGCTTGCGGAGCGGAGGGGGAGCGCTCCTTCTGCCACCAGCACAGCTGCACCAGTGACAGCAGGAAGCACCTCCACCCTCCACTTTCCGAGGAGCTCCTCAGAAAGCGGGGGTGGGGGGAGGCGCTTACCGCTGTCACTGGTGCAGCTGTGCAGATGACAGAGAGGAGCACCCCGCCCCGCTCTCAGAGCCATGCCCTGCGCGAACAGGATCAGATTACAACGTCCTGCCCCTAGAGTAAGCCTCTCAGGCAGGAGGCTGTGCCTGGATCGGCTGCTCCATGTGCCGAGAGCCACAGCGATCAGATCACAGCTTCCTGCCTGAGAGGTTTACTCAGAGAGTAAAACCTCAGGCAGGAGGCTTGCGGAGAGGCAGTGCGATTCTCTCTGTCATTGGTGTGACAGAGAGAGATCTCCCACTCCGGCTCATCCCCCACCCTGAGCAGATCGCTGCCCACTGCCTCCTCTTCAAGAGGCCTACTCTAGAGGAGGAGACAGGGGTGCCTGATCCGCTCTGCGGCGGAGGCCAGAGGCATTTCAGCCGCACTCAGTGGCCACCAGCCACTCTTGCCAAGCAGCTCGCTTGTTCTAGGGCTTGTACCACAATAGGTCACATTGCCCAGGTTCGGACGACACAACAATCAGTCGTGGTACAAGCAAACCCTAGAACCACGATAAGTCACAATGGTCAGTCACCACAACTTCCTGAGTCACCACAACTGGGTTCACACGATACAGGGAACAAGCAATGGTAAGAAACAACCATTGCTTGTCATGTCATGCAAGCCCAGTCTATGACTGGCAAGGCAGATCCTACTAACACTTTGGACAGTGCCCTGCAGTTGCTGTTTGTTTGTTTGTTTTATTTCTATACCGCCCAATAGTTGAAGCTCTCTAGGCGGTTTACAACAATCAATTAAAAAGTACAATAGAGTACTTTTAGGCTGGGGTAGAGCTTACTCGAAGGGGAAAAAAACTCGCGATTTTTTTAGCACATCCCTAAATAGGCCAGTCAGCTCAGCTCTCTCAGAAGCTCTACCTTCCACTGTCTGCAACCAGAAAGGGCTCATGTTCCATTCTGTAGCTTTATGCTCCTACGTGGCTGAGGGACATGAGAGGCTTTGGAAGAGTTGATCACATGAATCCTTGCTAAAGCTCACTTTGTTCAGTAGACCTTATTTCCAGACAAGTGGGAGGACCAGGGACCTGGGTTCAAATCCCCACTCATCCAAACTATTTATCTTGCTGCAAACCAGCAAAACAACTTAACTTTAGCTGTGTTGCTTCCTTGCCCTAAGCCTGGGCCTTTTACTTTTCTGTCAACCCTTCCTAGGGTTAAAAAAATTAGGCAGAGGGCAACATCCAGACACCTTCTCCATTGCCCCCTTGCTTATGGGAAGGGTGTGTCAAGGTGCCTGGAGCACAGGAAAACCCCCAACACATATCCATTTGAAAATGGGAGTACATTTAAATGCTCAGTGAGTATGGAATCATAGCTGAGCTATGGGTTGGTTCACATATTCATCTGTGTGGGAATGTGGTGCTGGATGAAGAAGCAGTGCTGTAATGGTATGTTATGCATATGGGAGAAACCATGGTTTCAAAAATCCTTTTAACTCGAAAAAGGGGTGGAAAGATTGCTGGCATAAGAGGTGTTGTTTGTATAGTTGTCAGTTGGTTGGTTGGTTGGTTGGTTTATGGCATCATCCATGCATGTGGTGCATACAGAGTAACACGAGCCCCCCCCCAAAAAAACAAGAGAAAAGTCCCTGCCCCAAGTGACTTACAATCTAAGCTGCAAGAGAAAGGAGATGGGGAGGGGAGGGGAGGGGAGGGAGGCAAGAATACAATATGAGCAAATGTTGCAATACTGAAGCTGTAATCCTAAACACACATTTATTACAGAGCAAGTCTTGCTGAACTCAGTGTAACCTCTTCCTGAGTAAACACCCTAGGACTGCACTGTTAGACATTCTTTTCTACTCTAGTCCTTATTCAAAAGTTACTCCCTGTGTTTATCGTATGTGGTTGTGTGCACATGTGTACTGTGGCAGCCATGCATGAAATGCGCATTGTGTGTGAAAGCGCCATCCATTTGAGGACTGGAATATGAATCCTGCTCTGAGAATTAAATACACTGGCCAATTAAAAAGAAATAGATGGGGAATGAATTTAACTGATAGCTTTCCCTCTTCCTTTTGCACAAGCTAATGTCCCTAAATGCCAGTATAGGATGAGGCTTCTTATAGTTTGTCTGTGGACACATTTTGGAAACTGGACTGCACTAGAAAGCCACAGTTGTAAATAATATATTGGATTGGTGTGGAGCTTGTTTGGAAGATGCACTGAATTATAGATAGCCAAATAAATTCCATAGCCTGCAAAAATCTAGGAAGTCAGAGCTTTCCCTTGAAATGTCACCATGCACATTAAACTTCGTACTTAATGACTGATTACTAAAAGAGTGGTACAGGGCCTCAAGCCTACCGAGGAAGGATATCTGGAGGAGATCATCCTTCCAGATGTTTGTGATTTGTCTGTGGTCATTTGGGGTAGGTTCACATATGCATGTTCATCACACTGTGACTGTGACATACAGTGATGACTTGAATGTGTGATTGCACCATTACAGCACAGACAGAATTTTCGCACTATCTCAAATGAAGTGCTTTTCAACAGAATCAGTTCACACATGCAGTTTCCAGCCATCAAGTGTCCATTAATCCAGTATCAAGAAGTATGGGATATATGTGCATCTGTGAACCAGGCCCCAGGGTACAGTAAAGTGTAAAGCAGAGGTCCCCAACCTTCTTGAGCCCATGGACACATTTGGAATTTTAAAAAAATGTCACAGGCACAACCACAAAATGGCATGACTAGTCATAAAATGGCTTCTGTGGAGGTGTGGCATTCACAAAAGTTTGGGCAAACTTGTGTGTATGTGTTTCTCTCTGCCATGTGTGTATATGTGTTTCTCTCTGCCATGAACACACAATGCCACATCTATGCCAGGTATAAACCAGGGGTGTACATGCATATTTAAACCAAGTCTTGGCAAACAAAGAAAATATACTTGATGCTTGTGTAGTACTCTCTCTCACACACACACACTCTCTCTCACCCTCCCTCCTCCTCCTCCTCTTCATTATTTCACATGTTCAGGGCATAGATAAGTCAACAAATCCAGTGATATCAGGGGATCTCTTAGCACAGTCAACTTTTATCATGTATTAGACCAGCCCAAGGGTGGAGCCCTGGGTTTTCATCTTGTTAAAATACATCCCTTGCCTCACAGGCATCAGTGATATGGCGTTCTATGGCCTTTCATGTCCCTTGCTTATGGCACATGACAATCTGGATTTATTTTAAATCACATTCTCGTATTGCATGGGCAAGAGTGTTTGAATATTCCTCAGTGTTTCAGGTCAACTAGATTAAAGCTCTTAACAGCTACAGAAATGTAGCTTTATATTTCTGTGGCTGTTTGAGGACTGGTTGCGGGTAATCCCAATGGCACAATGATGCCGTCTAATCAATTGCAATTCAGGAAAGAAAATACTTCCTTAGTTCTGTGTGGTTTGTTCAAAGTGATATTTTTAAAGCACCTTTGCCCCAATATGTGTTTGCAAAACATGTTTAGATGATTGATAGTTCCCTTGCACTGTGGGCTACATCTTCCTTTAGTACATACACATGCAGCAGAGTACCTCAAGGGATAAGGGGTTATACTTCTCATACCCATTATGCTGCACTTGTTTCTTTGAAACATGGCAGATGTACAGTATATGATAGGAGCCATGGTCAAAATGAGGCCAAAGATGTCATGGAACGTGGTTACCATTCAGCATTGTTATCCACATTCATACAGTTGTCACAGTTATATTAGGTGTGGCTCACTCATGCATGCTCATTGTTTGACGACTGCATCTTTGAGGCATGACATATAATATTATTGGGTCCCAGATTCAGTCCCTCACTACCATCTCCAATTAAAAGGGAAGACAATTGCCTGAAGTCTTGGGGAGCTTCAGCTAGTCAAGGAGACAATCCTGGGTTAGAAGGACAATTGTTCTGGATCAGCATAAGGCAGCTTTACTATATAGCTGCTTTCTGACAAGCACAAGAGAAGCATGGGAGCAATGTGATATGAGCAGGTTGTATATTTACACACATGCAACCAGCCTTGAAGAAGTCCATGTGAGTGTTCAGTGTCTTTACATGTGTATGCAATCATTAGAATATGACATCTGATTATGACATCTTGGGCTAAGACATTTTTTATTTATTTATTTATTTATTCATTCATTCATTACATTTATACCCCGCCTTTTTTCCTGCAAGGAACTCAAGGTGGCTTACATAATCCTCATCCTCCTCTCCATTTTATCCTCACAACAACCCTGTGAGGTAGGTTAGGCTGAGAGGCAGTGGCTGGCCCAAAGTCACCCAGTGAGTTTCATGGCCGAGCGGGGACTAGAACCCAGATCTCCCAAGTCCCAGTCCAGCACTCTCACCACTAGCCACACTGGCTCTCAGTCTTAGTCTTAGTGAGTAGTTTGAGATGTGAAAAGGATACAATGGGTGGCTTTAAGCAAGTTGCTCCTTGAAGGGTCCCAGTGGGAGATGCTTAGTGCAAGAAGGCATCATCACTAAAATGCATTTTATAAGCAGCAAACATTAGGTCTGGCTATGGGTTACTGTTTGCTATCATTATCTGACTACACAAAGGGTTTATTATATAAACACACCAATTCTTTGCAGATTTAGGTGGGGTTTGTGAGTTTGTGAAGGTTTTACTCAGTTTAATAGAAACTCACTCAGTGTTATGATACTGTTGCAAGCAGGTTCTTTGGTTATGAAATATGGCTCCATCTCTTGACTTGAGGTTGTTGCACAATCAGATCCTAGGTAAGGGTCAATGGCTACTCTAAGCCTCATGTCACACTGGCTTGGATGGGGTGCTGGGAAAAATATATATTTCCACAGTCTGAATGTGGAGAGAGAAATAAATCTGTGTTTGGAATTTCCCAAAGAAAGTTGCCAGGAGGATCCTGTATAGGGAGCTGGATAAATGTGGCTTGGAAACCACTATTGTCTGGTGTGTGTGTGTGTGTGTTTCGCTCATGTGTGTGTCCCATGAACTTGTACATGTGTTGCAAACAAACAGGTTATTATGAAAGGGACTCAAGGTGGTCCAAAATTAAATTTAAAATTACATTATACTCCCAACTACTATACTGAAATGGCAAAATTTCCAAAGGGGAGCTGTGTTGGTCTGTTGCAGCAAAAAAAAACCAGGGTCTTGTGGCACCTTAAAGACTAACACATTTATTGCAGCATAAGCTTTTGTGCACTAGTGTCTACTTGACCAAATGCTTGAAGTGTAAAAGACACCGTTCATGCAGGCGCAGCACGAGCTCGCTTGCTGCCTGAAGCAGCAGAACTCGTGCCCCCACCGCCCACCATGCAACCCTAGGCTCTCGCATGATCTCAGCA